>OU343220.1:270645299-270718665 GCA_910596185.1 Chrysanthemum makinoi | reverse complement strand
AAGTTTCATCTTTAAATCCCAAGAAAAAGACCCAACTAAATCTACTACAATCATCTGTTACAACTAAGCAGTACTTCTTCTTGGTTAAGCTTGCAACAGAAATAGGTCCAAATAGATCCATGTGCAACAAGTCTAAAGGTTCTCTAATAGTTCTTTCCTCAATCTTCTTCCATGAAGCTTTGTGTTGTTTACCCTTTTTGCACGCCAAACATGAATGATCATTCTTGTATGTTTTGTAAGGTAAACCTCTAACTAAATTGCCTTTAACCAACTTGTTGATATTCTTGAAATTCACATGACCTAATCTTCTATGCCATAGATGTGCTTCTTCAAGTGTTGCCTTTGCTACTAAACATGTTGCTCTTTTAATAGAATTAAGATTCTTCAAATCTAGACTGTACACATCATTGGTTCTTGGTACTCTCAGTGTCACCAAGTGATCATCAACAAGCTTGAACTCAGGGGAAAGAATAAGACATTATGTGTCAGTGAATAACACAGGGTGCTTCTTGTCACAGATCTGAGATACTGACAAAAGATTGAACTTGAGCTCCTTTACATAATGAACATTCTCAAAGTCTATGCTTCCTGCCTTGATGGTTCCTTTTCCAGTAATTCTACCTCTACTAGGATCATTCCAAAATGCAACTCTTCCTCCAAAATATGATCTAAAATCTGACAGAATCTCTTTGTCTCCTGTCATGCTTCCAGAGCAACCACTATCAACAATTTAATGATCTTTAAGCTGCTCTTCTGGGTTGCCCTGCACAAAGATGAAAGAGTTAGTTTATTTTATGTTGGGAATTATGTGAAGTACGAATTATGTTATTGTTACTGCTGAATGGATTCTGCCGAAGGGTATGGATTCTGCTGAAGACATGGTTCTGATGAAGTTTAGTTTGTTTATGCGGAAGTTATTGTTCCGTGTTTAGTTTATTTAGTTTGGATATACATGAGCTTTATTAGGAAGTGATTGTGTATATCTTATTTAGTTTTATGTTTATCCGTTTCTTGAGAAACGGTTTAGGGTTTTGTTTAGGGTTCCTTGTCTATAAAAGGAACACAATAGAATGAATTATGTAAGTGTGCTTAAACAAGTTTTTAATATAACGATCCATAGAGGATCAAAGAAGTTCTTAGTTATCAGCGTTTCATACTTGTGTTTATATTCCGCTACAGAATACAAGTTGTAGAGATTTTCTTTTAGTTTGTTTGTGATTACACAGGCAATACTAACGATCTGCGAAGCTCAAGATCTATCAAGGTCTGTTAGTTTTCAACAAGTGGTATCAGAGCCTCGTGAGAGTCTCTACGATACTAAGGACAGGTTTTTCTAAACACCAATACATCCAATACATAACTCACTATGCCGGATCGACGTTGATGCTGAAATTACCAACAACCATAACACCACCCATCTGCAACATCTTAGTCTCTCCAACAGCAATGCTAAGTTTCCTTACCTAAAGAGGGAGGAGTATGACCTTTGGGCGATGAAAATGCAGAACTGGATCTCCAACATTGATTGGAATCTATGGGAGATAGTCTGAAGGAAATAGTTTGAAGAAAACTACCACTGATGCTGTTGGTAAGATGACTCATGTTCCTCCCAAAACTGCTGAAGAGTTACTGGCGGTTCAGAGAGAAACCAAGGTTAGAACCATTCTTCTTCAAGCTATTCCCGAGGATCACTTAAGTGATTTTCACTTTGTGGAAGATGCCAAGGACATATGGTTAGCTATTAAGGCTAAGTTCGGTGGGAATGAGGAGTCTAGGAGAATGAGAAAGTCCATGCTTGGACAACAGTTTCAAGACTTTCAAATCACCGAAGAGGAAGGAATTCATAAGGGCTATGACAAGTTTCACAAGATTTTAAGTCAGTTAAATCACTGCAGGCAAAAGCCGATAATGATGATTGTAGTTCTAAGTTCTTGAGGTCTTTACCTCAATCCTGGCTACAAGTGAGCATTGCTTTAAAAGCAAAAGGTGGATTGGATATGCTTACTTTTGATGAGTTGTATAACAAACTTAAAGCTCTTGAACATGATGTAAGAAGTCCTTTTAGATCATCATCTACTGCAAGTCACACAGCATTCATTGGAGCCTCTACCCCTACGATGAGTCATGGTCCAAGTCCAACTTACTCATCATCATCTTACACTACCACTCCATCAAATTCTAAATCTGGAGGTATAATGGAAGATGTGCTTGGATCCTTCTTTGCTGATTATGATCCTCAGCAGGAACTGGCATATGAGGATTTAGATCAGGTGGATCCACTGGAGATGGAAGAGATGAAGCTGAAGTGGCAGGTGGCTATGTTGTCCATGGATATCAAGAATTTTGGCGCAAAGCTGGCGAAGGTTTGGATTCCAAGGAAGAGATCCAGCAAGGTTTGACAAAAGGAAGGTCAAGTGCTTCACTTGTCAACAGATGGGTCACTTCTCCAGAGAGCGCAAAGACAGGAAAGCTGGTGATGAGACGAGATACTCTACTTATCAGCAGAATCAGAGAGAGTCTGGAACTTCAAAGGGATCAGCAGCTTTGGTCACTCTTGACAGCAATGTGGACTGGAAGCATCATGAGCAGGATAATGATGGTCCTGATAATGTTGGTTTGATTGCAAGTTGTACTTCAGAGGATAGGCATGATCAGATTGCCCTGATGGGCATCTCTCAGGTACAAAATTGTTTGTTTGGTTGTAGTGAGCGTTATAATGAACTAAAAGAAGCTTATGATATTTTGAAACCTAAATATAATGAATACTTTGTAGAAGTTGAAGCTTATAAACAGGCTTTAAAAACACTAGAAAGACAAAAGGTTTGGTTTCAGAAGAATCAAATAGCTTATGCTGAGAAAATAAGTGTGTTGGAAAGGGATCTTGAATGTGCTAAGAATGAGTTGAAATATTCGAGAAGTTGAGAGCGATGTAGTGTCGAAAATCTAGAACTAAAAGAAAAACTAGATAAGGAAATTGCTAGGCATAACGAATGGTTATTAAATGGAAAAAAGTTAGCTAGTCATTTATATAGTAGTCAAGCTCCTAATTCTGGGATAGGTTTAGGCTTTAAGAAATATGTAGGATTAGAAGCTAGAGATGACACACGTAAATCCACACCAGCAAGCTTAGCTAATTATGTTAAAGAAGGTGACCTACATGCTGTACGTGGATCTATTAGAGGAATACCTATGCCTGTTGACCTTACCCTTTCTGATGACTTTGATGGATCACATCATCTCTATGGCAAAAAGTCAATTGACTTGCCAGACCCTGATACTTCTTCTAATGACTTTGTCTCTTGTGTTAACAGTGACAAGTCCTCCGAGCAAGGGTCTACAGAGTGTGATTCAAATGACAAGTCGGACCTTCCCAAGTCAACACCCCTGCCTGCACCCAAGACTACCAATAAGCATGTCAAAGTTGCTGCCAAGGAATCATCTTCCAAGACAGTTGCCTCTGAAGACTTGCTTTTTAATTCTTTGCATAATAATACTGTTAAAAACAATTCTTTTCATGGTTTTGGTTTGAATACTTCTGCTTGTACTAGAACATCTTTTGGTTTGAATAAATCTTCTAAACAGAAGACATGTTTTGTGTGTAGAAGTAAATTTCATTTAATTAAGGATTGTGATTTTCATGAGCAAAGAATGAATAGGTGTGGTGATTCTAGGACATCTAGACCAATGTGGACCAATGTTAATGCTATACCCCCTTATGTTCCACAAGCAACTAATTCTCCTTTTCCTTGGAAAAGACCAGTTGCAAGACCATATGTACAACCAACAAGTTCATACTTTAAGAATGGTTATTGGCCAGGATATGTTGACTCAATGACTGACGGGACAGGGAACTGGGATACTGCTGTCAAGTCCTCAGCAGGTTGTTCTTGGAATAAAAAGGGACCTAAATGTCAATGGAAACCCAAGAACAATAGTGGATCCTATACATCTGCATGGCATAATTCATATGATCCACAAGGTAGGTTCAAGTCAGCAATGACTTGAGCCTCAATAGTGTACTAATATTTTGTATATTTTTGTTGTTGTAGAATCATCCTCTTAAGCATAAAGATGTTGGCATTGTTGATAGTGGTTGTTCAAGAAGTATGTCAGGAAACAGGGATATGATGCATAACTTTGTATCAATTGAAGGAGGAGGCAATGTAACCTTTGGAGGAAGTGATGGAAGAATTACTGGGAAAGGGACCATCAAAACACCTCAACTGGACTTTGAGAATGTATACTATGTCAAGGAACTCCAACACTTCAATTTGTTCTCGGTCTCACAAATCTGTGACACCAAGAACAAAGTACTCTTCACAGAGGATGAATGTCTTGTGCTATCTAAAGACTACAAACTCCCGGAAGACACTTCAATTCTACTGAAAGTTCCTCAGAATCACAATCTCTATACATTCAACTTAACTGATGTTAAACCAGAAGGTGACTTAACTTGTTTGGTGGCTAAAGCATCTTTGGATGAGTCTACCAAATGGCATAGGAGGATGGCCCATGTCAACTTCAAGACCATAAACAAGCTCTCTAAACTGGGTCTTGTTGAAGGTCTTCCTTCCAAAGTATTTACTAATGATCATAACTGTGTTGCCTGCAATAAAGGAAAGCAACATAGAGCCTCATACAAAGCTGTGACTGCTGTGAGCATTATTTCTAACCTCTTCAATTGCTTCATATGGATCTGTTTGGTCCAACTCAAGTTAGAAGCATTGATCAAAAGTATTTTTGTCTAGTGATCACTGATGGTTATAGCAAATTTTGTTGGGTATTCTTTCTAAGACCAAAGATGAAACATCTCTAGTCTTTGAAAGAGTTCATTAACCTTATTGAGAATCAGTTGAACAAAAAGGTTAAAGGAATTCGGTGTGATAATGGGACAGAGTTCAAGAATGCTATTCTAATAGAACTCTGTAGGTCAAAAGGTATAAAAAGGGACTATAGCACTCCAAGAACCCCACAACAAAATGGGGTGGCAGAAAGAAAAAATAGGACCCTCATAGAGGCTGCAAGATCAATGCTGGCAGACTCTAAGCTACCCACCATGTTTTGGACTGAAGCTGTAGGCACAGCTTGTTATGTACTGAATAGAGTGTCCATTACTAGACCACACTTCAAAACACCATATGAACTTCTCTATGGGAAAGTTCCTACTATTCATTACCTTAAACCTTTTGGGTGTCAAGTGACTATTCTGATTACAAGTGATCCATTGGGCAAATTTGATGAAAAGAATGATGATGGTTATATTGTGGGATATTCAGCTCATAGTAAGGCGTAAAGAGTTTACAATTTATCTGCTAAGAAGATTGAGGAGACATTGAACCTGAGGTTTTTAGAAGACAAGCCTAATGTTCAAGGACAGGGTCATGTTTGGTCTTTTGACCTTGATTACTTAACGGATTATTTGGGTTATTCTAGACATATGGCTAACCAACAAACAGATACTCAAGAGTCTCCAACTAACAGTGCAGATTCCTTGGATGCTGATTCTGACAGTGAGTTTGAAGATGATGAGCAACCCATTGTAGTGCCTTCTTTCTCCCCTAACAATTTTTCAGGTGACACTTCTAAAGTTACTTCTGCTGAGAGTGAAGACGAGTCCAATTATGCAGAGGATCTTGCTAGGCTGAAGAAACAAGAGTATGCAGCTAATCTAGATGCTGAAAGGAATGCTGAGGAGAGTGCAAGTGAAACAATAAGTGGAAACCTCAATTCTACTGAACATGATCCGGTTTCTCCTATCATTTCTGCTGAAGGCTATGCTTTTTCTACTCCCATTTCTACTCGAGTGTCCACAAACTTTGGAGATCCTTATACTCGTTTTCCAAGACCCTCAGATCTTGTCAACACCACTACTACTAAAAGGATTCACAACACTCATCCACAGTCAAATACTATTGGTGATCCTAATGCACCTGTTAGAACAAGGGGTACGGTGGCAAGTTCTAAATATGGTCAAGTGGCTTTTCTCTCTTATGTCTCAGATCAGCAAAGAGACAATCACACAGACTATGAACATTGTCTGTTTGCTTGTTTTCTTTCTCAAGTGGAACCAACCGTGTTACTCAGGGCTCTTGAAGATTCATGTTGGCTTGAGGCAATGCAGGAAGAGATGCAACAATTTCAAAATCAGCAGGTTTGGATATTGGTACCACTACCAGATGGCAAGTATGCAATTGGTACTAAATGGATTTTGAAGAATAAGAGAGATGCAAGAGGTGTTGTCATTAAAAACAAAGCAAGATTGGTTGCTCAGGGTTATAGACAAGAGGAGGGATTGATTATGATGAAGTGTTTGCACCTGTGGCTAGAGTTGAGGCCATACGGATTTTCTTGGCTTATGCATCCTACATGGGATTTATGGTATATCAAATGGATGTTAAAGGCCTTCTGTATGGTGAAATAGAAGAAGAGGTTTATGTCACTCAACCTAAAGGATTTGAAGATCTTGATCATCCTACTCATGTTTACAAGGTAGTCAAAGCTCTCTATGGACTACATCAGGCACCACGAGCTTGGTATGCTAGGCTTTCATCGTTTCTGCTGAAGCATGGATATCGAAGAGGTGCCATAGATAAAACACTTTTCTTGAAGAAGAATTCCACAGACATTATTCTTGTGTAAGTGTATGTGGATGACATTATTTTTGGATCCACAAAGGAAGCTTGGTGCAGGGAGTTTGAGGAGCTAATGAAGGGAGAGTTTCAGATGAGTGCCATGGGAGAAATGACTTTCTTTTTGGGTCTTCAAGTTCAGCAAAAACCTGATGGTATCTTTATCAGTCAGGACAAATATGTGAGGGACATCTTAAAGAAGTTTGGTATGGAGAGTGTAAGGACTGCCACTACACCTTATGAAGCTCCAAAGTCAAAGATCAACAATGAAATAGATCCACCAGTGAATGTACATCTTTACAGATCTATGATTGGTTCTTTGATGTATTTAACAGCTTCACGGCACGATATTACTTTTGTGTGAGTGTTTGTTCTAGACATCAAGTTACTCCACTTACTTCCCATCTCAATGCTGTTAAGAAGATCTTTAAGTACCTCAAAGGTCAACCTCACTTAGGCCTTTGGTACCCAAAAGAATCTCCATTTAAGCTGGAAGCATATAGTGATAGTGACTATGCTGGTGCAAATCTGGATAGGAGATCCACTACTGGAGGTTGCCAATTCCTTGGAAAGAGATTGATTTCTTGGCAATGCAAGAAACAGACTATTGTGGCTACCTCATCTACTGAAGCAGAGTACGTTGCTGCTGCCAATTGTTGTGGACAGGTTCTTTGGATTCAAAATCAATTGTTGGATTATGGGTATAACTTCATGAACACAACAATTTTTATTGATAATCAAAGTACCATATGCATTGTTAAAAATCCAGTTTTTCAAGTCGAACAAAACATATTGAAATCAGGCACCACTTTATAAGAGATGCATATGACAAACATTTGATAAAAGTGGTTAAAATTCACACTGATGATAATGTGGCAGATTTGTTAACAAAGGCTTTTGATGGACCAAGGTTTCAACACCTTGTGGTCCATATTGGTATGCTTAACCCTTAACTGCAAAGTTTAAGGGGAGGCATAGGCCTCAGGGGAGGATTTGTGTATACTTTGCATTGTTTTATGTAAATTTGTTTGATTTTTGGTTTATGATTCTGTTCTCTAACACTAACTAGCTAATGTAATGATAGTTTGTTTGTCTTTGTTTGGTTTGTGTGTTTCTCTGTGTTTGTTATGATTTGCAGATTGGTTATTCAGTTGGAATTTACCATGGTTGTTAAGTTGGAATATGGTCAAGAAAGCTCTAAAGCTTGTTTCTACTGAATTCAAAGTGCTGAAGTGAGTTATTTGTTTCTCTGAAGACAAAGTCTGAAGTTACAATGTTCATTCAAGAAAAGTCTGAAGCAAAATTGTTCATTCATTCATTAGAAACAGTTTACGACTTACAGAGTACAATCGACATCAAATGCAACTACAAGGAAAGTGCTTTACATGAACTACTAATCCTAACCTAGTTGATATCATCTATTCCAACATCTAACAGGCTGTTGGATATGCATGATCGCTCACATCTTTCACACTAGATGTTGGATATGCGTTTGTGAAGTCTTGCATAACCACCCATTCATTCTATCTCGATGACTGGATATGCATGACCGGTACGACGAAGAAGCTAAGGATCAAAATGGGAAGGATGGATTGATGAAAACGATGATGATGAAGATGACCACATATGTCCTTTGTGCTTCATCTGCTGATTTCACCAAAAAGCAATTCTTCCACCTTCCTTGACTCCTTCCTTTATACGATATGTGATGATGCACCATGATATGAAGCAGGAAGTGCTAGAACCACCTCTCTATCCTTAGGGAGTGGCGGATTTCTAGCACGTGGCCTTCGTTGAGGCTGAGGTGCTGGAGGTTGGGAGTAAGATGTTCTCTCCTTATAGGAGTCATCAGAATCATCAGCAGAATCACTTGGATTCACTACACTATCTTCTTCTGAAGAAGGGCTAAAAGGTGATTTACTTGGTTGTGAAGATGGTTGAGGAAAGTAATGAAGCCAGGGGTTTGAATCATCACTTGATGATGATGATGATGAGAATGATGGTGTGAGATCTATGATCTCAGGTTTAATACTCATGGTTGATTGTGGTTAATTTTGGAGCATTGATGCAATTAGGGTTTGCAATGTTATTTGGGGTTTTTGATGAAGAGTTATGTGTGCATTGGGATTGTTTTATAGACAGTTTCAAGACTTAATGAGATTTAATGCGTATAGGTGAAACAGTAAAAAGATATTTACTGAAGCTTCCTGAATACGTGATCTGTTTCTGCTGATTAGTATTCTTTAGCATATTGATTAGTGTTTCTGCCGAAGTTGAAAGTTAATTTGGGGAAAAGTAGTAGTACATGTCAGCTCTGGTCAACATTTGACCAAAATTGGGAAAATACTACTTATTCTCGGTTTGCATATCTTCATCTCATTAAAAGTTTCCCTCATTACTCATATTCAAAACACTTCCACTTGTGTGAATCTTAACCCTAACTTACGATTTTTCACATGGCGCTTCAATTCAAGCATGATCATAATAAAGTGGCCTTTCTGGGAATAGCGAAGGGTGATGAGTTGTATAGACCAATGGTAGAATTCTTACAGAGGTCCAAGATTCATTATGTTTTAACGCATTCTCCTGAAGTGATTTATGAATCGTTGGTTAAACAATTTTGGGCAACTGCTGAAAAGAGGAATGATACAGAGATTGTAGCTATTGTTGACGGAACAGAGTATGTTGTGACAGAGGAGCTGATAAGAAGACAACTTCGTTTGGATGATGCAAATGGGGTTTATCATTCTAATGCGGTGGATATTTTTGCTGGATTAAGAGCTATTGGATATCGGGGTGTAAGGACCGATATGTGGTTGAAGAATCAGTTGTGTCCTATGTGGAGATTTTGGTTCACAACCTTGCTTCAATGTATAAGCAATAAATCTGGAGGATGGGATCAATTTTCTACATAGCTGGGATGTGGTATTGTTTGTCTTTCTCGGGGTTTGACTTATAATTTCTCTAAGTATATTTTTGATAATATGGTTGAAAATATAGATAGGAAAAAGCATAAGTTTTTGATGTACCCTAGGTTTCTTCAGATAATTTTAGACATTACCACACAAGCCCAAGACTTTTATCCCATAGGAGCTTTAACTGCTAAACTATTTGCTTCAATGAGAACTAAGTATGAGGGGCACATCATCCTTTGCTAGCGGCTATGTTGCTTCAGGGCAATGCATCTGCTGAAGAAGGAAATGTTGTTGGTTCTCCACCTTCTACTACTGTTGCTGCTGATGGGAATCCATTAGTGACAATGGATGAAGGCCCTTCTAATACTGCTGAAACCCATTTTGTTGCTCCTGAACAACATTTGTCCACTCCTTCACCTAGACCTAGTCCACCATCTACACAGGTTCCTCATGATGAGGTGGAGACTGACTTTAATAGATTGCCTACTCCTAGTCCTATTAGAGATCCAGTTGATGATAATGTTTCATTCATAGAGCATGTTGATGTTTCTTCTGAAAGGCCCAATGATGCTCCCATTCCACGAGCAATCTGCTGGTGAAGCTGAGGACCCTATTACACTTACATATTTGTATGCTTTAGTGAACAGGTATGGGCTGAGATCACGATCTCAAAAAGGAGCTGGCAGAGACTAAATCTAAGCTTGGTGGTGAGATTGTAGATTTGAAAAGAAAGGTTAAGGACTTGGAAATACAACTGAGTCAGAAAAGAAAAAGGAGACTGGAGGTTTCTTCTGATGAGGAGGATGTGAATTCTCAGTTTGAGTCACTTGATATGTTGGCTAATGTGGCTCAAGAATCTAATGTCTCTATTTCAAAGGTTGGTACATCTGTGCAGCAAAAGGAGCCAATTTTGTTTACTAGACGAAGGAGAAAGCAACTTGTGCATAAGGATACAGTTCAAAGTGTTTCAACTCTTGAAGAACATGTTGTTGCGGATACTCCTTTGATGGACATTGCTTTGGTACTGATGTTCACAACTTCAAATGTGCTATCTGAATTTGTTTTCTGAAGTTTTTCTTGCTGGAAGGAAGTTTTATTTGAATCCAAAAGTAGATGTATTTTCTACACCTATTGAAGATTTCTCTACACATGTTTCTTCTGAAGCACATCTGGACGAAACTTCTGAAGTTCTTGTTATGGATACTCCTTCAGTGATGCTATTTTGAATCTCTGATAAAGGGAAAGGAGTAATGGTTGATATTGAGCTTGGTCGGATCTAGTCAGTGAACAGGAAAGGTTAGCCCAAAAGAGGATGTTAGATGAATGTGCTAATTTGAAGAAAAGTGCTTGAATTGGCTAAACAGATTGAAGCTGAGTCTATTTCTAAATTGACTTCTGAGAGACAAAAAGAATTAGATGCATTGGCTACTCAGATGCCTGCTGAACACTAGGATGTGTATACTCAGCAAGCTGTTTCTAATCCTTCCATTGCTCAGAGTATTTTGGGAGCAGACTTTAATAGTGATGATTTTGTGGCTCAGATGATGGCTCTTGGACTACAAAAGAAGCAAGAAGCTATGGCAAAGAGGAAAGCTATGCAAAATCAAAAGATCATGACTAAGAAAATGAGAGCACAATCTGCAGCTCCAACAAAAGATTATATGTAGAAAGTAGTGAAATATCAGAGTTACTCTCTCTATAACTCTGGTATGACCATGAAGCAGGTTAAGGCTTTATCTGATGCTGAGTTAATCAGTTGTTATAATAAGATTATGAAGTTTACTTCATCTCGTCCTGCTTCTGCATCTACTTTGAAAAGAATTGCTGATGTTTGGATGCTCCTAAATCCAAAAGACCAAGGATAGTTGAAATTGTCGATTCTTTTGAGGATCACTTTTCAAAGTCAAGTACTTCTGTTGCTTCTGAAGTATCTTCTGAAGCTATTCCTTCCGTATCTAATGAAGCTATTTCAGTTGTTCAAGTTCAATCAGCTGAACCTTATGTTGCTTCATCTGGAATATCATCTTATGCTTTACGCATTATCTAAAGTTGATCCTATAGACAAAGTTGGCCAAGAGTTGGGTTGTCAAGCTGAATTACAGGCAGCTAAATCTAAAAAGGCCAGAGTAGTAGCTGAGAAGATGTATGCCTTACGTGGTGGTGTTTCAAAGCAGGATGATTCTATTTCTTCCACACAACTTAACGATGTTACTGAAGAACCTATACTATCTTCAGACATTTATCTACCAGGTAGGAGGAAGAAAAGAATGGCTAGAAAACGATCTGGTTCTTTCTGGAGATCTGTGAAATCTGCTGAGGCACATAAATCTAAGGTTAAGGAATCTTCAAGGGTTAGTTCTTTGGATCTCAATGCTGCTGATTCAACATTTATTAAAGAGGGATCTTCTGATGTTTTTCTTGAAGGGTCTCATGATGTTTTGGTAAATTGGTCATTGCAAAAGGATGAGCTGAATGTGATTCACCGATTGGATCAAACGACCATGGAATTTAATTTTTTGAAGGAGATCTTGCATCTGGTGGATAGGGCAGACTTAGTTACGCTATATACTCTTGTAAATAAGTACTACCATTCTACTGCACCTAAGGGTTCTGGTTTATATTTATTGGGTGATCTTCATGTTTTGTTTGATTCAACATCTCCCAATGGTAAAGGATACTTTATTTGGAAGAACTCTCACTTATGGCAGGTTACATCTTGGAGATTTTATCCTCTGCCTCGTGTGCATGTGATTGAGACGAAGGATGGTATTCTTGTTGCATGTTTCTTTGAGAGAACGTATCCAGTATCTGTGAAACTTATGGAAAGAATGCTTCTTCAGAAGTTGGAAGTTCCTCCAGATCCTGTTGGCAATGATCTTTTGCATCTTTGAACAGTGTGTCGGTGTTATTAAGAATCTGCTTATGGCACATAGAAGTTCCTCATGATTCTGGTATTTTGTAATTTGTATGATTTGAAATTTTTGTTTCTTTGTTTTATTCTTAGTTAAAAAAAAATATATATATCTATGTGTATGTTTTGTTTTTACTTGTTTTTACTAATTTTATTGCAGGTTTGTTGTATCTTATTGCTGGTTATTAACTCACCAGATATACCTTGTGTATGTCAAAGAGTTAGCTAGTCCAAAGGGTACAGCTTTGGTAAAGACACCTCAAATCTGTTGATAGCTGTAATGGTTTGCTCAAAATCATAGGGTTTGTAACCACCCATGCTTCATTGCTGAGTGTTGTATGGTTCTCAATTCACCATGATTTATTCCTTTTTGGAATCCAAGAATTGACTAGCCCACATGTATATGGCTTGTGGTAAAGGCAGTGGAATACCATATTTGGTAATCAGTTCACCAATTTTAAGAATTGACTAGTCCGGAGCAAACGGCTACAGGTAAAGACATTTCAAATCCGTTCATGGTTGCTGGTTTGCTAATAAATCAGATGGTTATCAGTGTACCATGGTTTTTGAACTTAAACATATGGCTACTCCAGTAGTGATGGCTATTGGTAAAGAGACATCAAATCCATTATTTTCAATAATTCACCTCTCACAGGAGTTAACACACATGGATGTGATGAGAATAGTATGAAACTAAAATGTTTTGATGTACATGTTGTCATTTGTTACTGCAAAGATATGGAGTTTCAGAGTTTCGTCATCAAAGAGATGATTTTGTTTTGATTCTTTGCTGATGATGTTCGAGTACAATCCTCTAGTGCTGCAAGGTTAAAGATCTATCAAGAAACTGGAACTTAACCAAGTCAAATTCAAGTTTAGGGGAGGATTGTTGGGAATTATGTGAAGTACGGATTATGTTATTGTTTCTGCTGAATGGATTCTGCCGAAGGGTATGGTTTCTGCTGAAGACATAGTTCTGCTGAAGATTAGTTTGTTTCTGCGGAAGTTATTATTTCGTGTTTAGTTTATTTAGTTTGGATATACATGAGCTTTATTAGGAAGTGATTGTGTATATCTTATTTAGTTTTATGTTTATACGTTTCTTGAGAAACGGTTTAGGGTTTTGTTTAGGGTTCCTTGTCTATAAAAGGAACACAATAGAATGAATGATAAAAGTGTGCTTAAACAAGTTTTTAATATAACGATCCATAGAGGATCAAAGAAGTTCTTAGTTATCAGCGTTTCATACTTGTGTTTATATTCCGCTACAGAATACAAGTTGTAGAGATTTTCTTTTAGTTTTTTTGTGATTACACAGGCAATACTAACGATCTACGAAGCTCAAGATCTATCAAGGTCTATTAGTTTTCAACATGTTAACATCTTTTGTCACTAACAAATTTGTTTTGTAGGTTGATAACAAATTATTTGTTATCTCACTTGGTTCTAACTTTTATATGCTCACTTTGCATAATCCCCTTTATTGCTACGTAGATTAGTATTATGCTTTATGGGACCCCTACACTTGCATATAGTTTAAAAGCATATAGAATTAAGTTCTAGAGAGTTGGCTTTGCATTTTTTTCAACCGACCTCTTTCCAAATCTCATTTTTGCTTCCGCTTTCCAAAAATCATCTCCATCATTATTTAGTTATAACAATACTCTAATCCTCTTCACTTCCTATTAGGAAACCACATGCCTCATCATACGATCATCTCGTATTAATCGAGAAGAGGTACGTGACTTTAAGGATGAAGTTCATTGTATGCTAACCATCTTCCAGAAAAACATCACTAAGCTCACCTCTTTCGTTAACCCGAATAACCTCCTAAACACTTTGTTGTCATTCCTTATTTGATACATTACACATTATGTTGGATGTCCCCAATTAAGGGGAGAGAAATCCATTCACATAATTGTCTTTTGTCAAATTTATGTCTCTTAGACTCTAAAATACCAACACATAGGTAAACACCACTTAGCTAAAACCAGTTCACGAAACCACAACTAGTTCAACCTTTTTAACTTTTTATCACAAGTTTGCACCAATACCTCATCAAGTGAAAAACGCATCATGTGTTTTTACAAAACGTCTTCATCTCCACATATAGGATTTTACTTAAACTAGCACCTTACAACTTCACTATCTAGAACACCATCATAGGATCTTATCCTTTTCCCTCATATCATGCATGTCATTGTCAGTGCAAACGATATATTAATCAAAACCGCCATTCCCAACACCTTTTCAACACGTTGGTCTATCCAACTCTCAAATAATGTCATCCTCATATAGGTACTCATTATTATTATTAGTATTTTTCATATTGTCTTCACTTTTTTTCAATGTGATAATCATCCATGACGGTCAAAACCATGCTAATACTACCTTTCCCATTGTCACCTAGAATAGGCCATCTTTATAATTCGTGTCAATCAATGAACGAATTTATCTTTATATTGATTACTCTTGGGTTGAAGCATATGAGAACTTGCTCAAAACAATAGGTTGTTAGCATCAATAAATCATTCAAATCATAACCCTTATGCATCATTGAAATGCAATGTCCATTCATATTTTTTTTCACTTAGCTTTGGTAACTTCACATGACGAAAGGATTGCATAAATCCATATTCACTTGACATGACGAAAGGAGTTTCTAACTCCTTAATAGCTTCCTACCTAATCACCACCACCTTCCATCACCACTTTCACTAATCATCACCACCATGGATTAGCGAAAACTTAGTTTTGTAAATCTCGAGTCATCTACCATCACCACATGAATCCTACTAGTAAACCGACACCAACACTAGCACCACTAGTGGCACACCCGGTGGGAGACTCCATATCTTCTTTCTAGGAACTATTTTGTAGGCTTTTATCATATTATATTCTCACTTTTCTTATGATTGTAATTAGGAGACTACACTTCATAAGATCTTTGATTATATCATTTATCACATATATACATCTTATTTTTCTTTGTGAAAAGATGAAATATATTGCACTAATGTTTTTCATTGTAGGTTCATCATCATATACACTCGATTGTATATAACTTACTCATCTAAGGATGAAGTTTGTATCAATTATTTTTCTTATTTTAGGTGCTTCTTGACACCCTCGAACAAGGAGGAATATCCTTTAAGCACTCATATTGCATCGTCTATACACTTGTTTGTATATGACATATTTGTCTAAAGACAAAGCTTCTATTATACTAATATTTATTTTGAAGGTTCATCTTGACGACCTAGAGCAAGGGGAGCTTCAGTCAAAATTCTTGAATGCATCTTATATATACTTTGTTGTATATCACTTACTCGTCCAATGACGAATATAGTTTTGCACTAATATTTGTTTTTAGGTTTTAATTATACCCGCGCCTCAAACAAGGGGGAGCAACTGTCAAGGGGAGCATGCACGCATTTAGCATCATTCTCACTTTTCAACAAGCATTTTGCTTCGATAAAAAGTGGAGAAAATAGGCTAACATTGCTATGCCTTTTTCTTTTCATATATTTCTCATAATTTTTGTTTCATAAAACTAACCTTGATGTAGGTTAAGCCTCTTTATTTGATCCATGGATCCGCTACCAAACAAGGGGCGGATTGAAGTAGACGATTTAACTTCACTAGGGATGATGCAAGCTCGCCTTTTGGGGAGAAATTAAGTTAAACTCTAAGGACACGCCCTTTTTGTTTCGACAAAAGGGGGAGAAGAGTGTAAACGGAGAAGGTAATGTAAAGGTAGTAAGGATACAAGTAACTTTTTACATTTTACTTTCTATTACGTTTACATATCTTTGTCATCATCAAAAAGGGGGAGATTGTTAGTGCAAATATTACGATATTTAATCTATACAGTCTCGTTTGTTTTGATTGATGACAAACATGTAACTTGTAATACATAACGTAAAATGTACAAGTTACTTGTAATTACATTTGTCTCAACATACATTCAACACCTCTCGATGTCTCAAGTCCTCGTATGTTACAACACAGGTTCGTACATGTTTGTTATGTGCCATTATGATCAAACCCATTAACAAATCATTTAGAATGTTTAAAATACGTTTAGAGTCACTAAGTATTTTAATAGGTTAATCATTCTATTTCGAACCTCATTTTACATTTTGCATTCACAAGTATTTTATACAAATACATCTTTTGTAAAATGTCTAACAAATATATACTTTTATTTGTACAAGTAAACTAACTATAATATTCATACAAGTACTAAAGTTTACTTACACTTGACAAAATATATATTATTTTGACAAGCACCTAACTAGATATTTTATTTTATAAAAGGCAATTAGACTTTTTATAAACTAGTTACATAATACATTTTACAAGTTTATTTTCATGAACATTTTAATCTAAATGAAAATACAATTTTACATCACTTCATGCATCATCATATCATTAGAAGATTTGGTCAATATTTGGTTAGATTTGTAAGATCTTGAAAGATATTCTAAGATATCAAATCTAATAAAGTATTATTTTTTAGATTACATTTTTGGCTATAAATAGAGCACATTGTCTTCTCATTTCAATCATCCCTTCCAACACACATTCTTTCTATCTTTCTTTCATCTTTTAGATCTATAGATAACCATGTAGTAATATACATTAATCACCCTCATCATCACATGATTATAATGCTTCTAACATTCATCTTTGTTGTAAGCATACTTTACATTTTGATCAACCAAGGAAAGCTTAGAGATCTAGCCATCCTCATTCACCAAAGCATATCAACATATGAAGATTCAAGATCTCTTGATATCCTCATTGATTGAAGACTTATTATTTAAGAAGATCATTTAGATTAGTTATTCATATCCATTAGACATTTATGTCATGGATCATCATTGTAAACATTATTGCATCATCACAACACTTTCACCAAACTAGATTAGATGGTTTATGTGTTTGTACCATAAAACACAAGGTTTGTTATGTTGGGCCATAAAACATAGTGGGAGTGGTTGTACCCTTGAAAAGAACTCGACATCTAGCTTAGTGTCGGAAATATTGTATAGGCGACGTTAGGTTGGTTCTACCTCGAACTAGAACCCGGTATTTAGCTTTGTACCGGAAAAAGTGTAGCGGCGATTGTAAGGTTTTCTCCGCCGAGAAGGGAGCTTGTTGATTTAGTGAAGTAACTCTCGAGTTGGGTACTCGGGGAGTGGAGTAGGGCGGAGAGGAGATCCGTGACCGAACCACTATAAATCCTCGTGTTCGGTTTGCACTTTCCTTTCTTTATCTTTTTACTTTTATAATTGCTTGTGACGTGGTTTGATGTTTATGCTTGTGTGACAACTTGGTTTACTATGCTTTATATTAGTCACAAACAATAATTGGTACTTTCATATTATAACAAGTTTCATAAACGATTTGATACAAAAGATCTAACGTTTTTAAACGGTAACGTATTCACCCCCCCCCCCTCTACGTTTTCACACGATAGATTTCCTCCTTCATATTTTGGCCATTTGCAAGGAACCGTGTCAAGTGATGATGACAACAGCGGAGGGGTAGATGATGATGTTCGGCCTTCGGTACCGAGTTATGTTGTTACTAGTAAACTTCACTGTTGTGCTCCAGAAACTTCTTTGATTGAGGGGACTAAAGTTACATTTCTTACGTGTTCTCCTTTTCAAAAACGATGCAATGGAGGAGGACAGTATCTTATTCGAATTATAAAAAAAGCTGCTGAAGTTTGGTGGTGCTAGGAAGACGAAAAACTTATCATGAAAAAGTGGTTGCAAGGGCATAATGTTCTAAACGAGTGGTTCACTGAGGTTGATTGGACTATTCATTTTTGTGAACCATCCATAATGACTAATGAATTCACTAGAGCATGGCCTACGTGTAATCCTAATCGAAAGATCTGCGATGGAGGAGAATTCCCCGATCCTAACTGGCTCAAATGCACAGAATGGGCATGTTTTGACGTGGAAAAGAGAAAGGAAGTCGAATACAAGGGAATCTCATTTGAAAACTGGTTACGAGTAAAGTTTGGAGCTGTTAAAATAAAATGGGAAGAAGAGGCTAAATTTCGTTACGAGTGGGCAAAGGCTAATTTTTTGCAAGAAAATCGATATTTCATAACTCGATTTGTTTCTCCACGTGTTTGGGACCAGCCTTCTTCAAGTAAAAGAGCAGTCAAGGAAGATGTTAACCGAAGGCCACCATAAAGCCCCAAGGCCTTGAGTCTAACTTAAGGACTCGTAAATAAAGAAAAGTGCTCTTTCGGGAGACAACCCGAATTATCCCTTTCATTTGTTTTATTTCCATTTCTGTTGGGTTTTGTGTTTTTAACCATTTTTGCAGGAAATGAAAAAAAAGTTGCTGCTGCAACATACTGATCTGACCAGAGTTACGGCGTAACTCATTCTCATGGTTACGCCGTAACAGGCCCTTTTGCAGCAGAACCTCAGAAGCATTACCAATTACGGCGTAATCCCATTTCAATAGTTACGCCGTAGCTACACTTTTGCAGCATATGCCAGGTTTTGCCTAGTTACGACGTAACTCCTTCTGGAATTACGACGTAACTATCCTCTGTATTACTTCTTTCATTTTAAACACAATAACCTTGTATTAGTCTTTTAAATGAACTTTGTGGGTACGTTCCCTGTAAGCCCTCACGAGACTACACTCATCCACTTGGGACACCAAGTGGTTTAAAAGGCTTGTTGCATGCGCTAAATGCAACCGTGATTCCTACGAAAGTGAGTTAGGTTTATTTTTTTCATTTTTCATTTTTCTTTTTAGAATTATGCTTGTCGGTAGTGTGATTTCAGGGATTGAAGTTTGCTCGTGGATGCTTATGCGAAGGCACGACTCTCTTTCGTGGGCCTTCTTTCTTTTTGAAGCAAATTTCAGGGAAGTTCTCGCTCTAATTCTACTTTTCTCTTCACCTTTATTTAACGCTTAGTACAAAAGGGACTTTGTACAATTCAAGTGGGGGGACGGGAGTAGAATTGTCTCTTGGACTTTATTTTGCCCTCGTTTTTCTAGTTTATTTTGAAAAATTATGCCATTTTTAAAATTTTGACATGTTTTTCTTAACCTAACTAGATTAGACCTTAGCCGAGCACATACAACCCTTGATATTATATGGTGAGTTTAGCCTTATCTGTTTCTATATTTTTACCCCAAATCCACCAAATTATGAGTGTGCCGGTAGCTTGTAAACTTTAGAACTTGGCCTTTACATCATTTCGAGACCATGGACGAGGTATGTTGAGTTAGCTCTATGTATTTGGACTTTTCAGTTTAAGAAGGCAATATTATAGGATTATCACGTAAATAGCCTACTATTGTGTGTCTATCGATTAGTCACCTTGACTTCTCGACCCCCATGTGAAACCCTTTTGTTGCACTCACCTTTAGTGCAAGATACCCCTAGATACACCCATCTGAGCCATTCCTTTCATTTTGTTAACCCAATATATTGTTATGTTACACCTATACACCTTAGCCTACCCTGTAGTCTTTATTTTTGATTGGGAAGTCATCATTTGCCTAAGTTCAAGGTTCAAGTGGAAAGGTTCGGGGATCACGCTTTCGTCGATGACATATTCTTAAAGATCATTGAAGACCCCCCGAATTCCCATTGTTCATCTCAAGTGGGAGGATGTTATGTTTATTTGTTCTAGTTATGATAAAAAAAAGTTAAAAAAAAAAAGAAGAAGTTATGTTTTGGTTATTCAGTTGATTGTAAAGTGCGATATTATAAGCACTATGTTATGAGCTTATTATAGATTTAGTATCGAGGAGGCCACCTCGGTCATATTTGAAGATTGGAGTTGGCAATTGCGCCAACAGTTGGAGAAAAGGTAGTGTGCCCATCATGACGTCCTCTAATGACACATCTACCTAGTATATCATGATCCAGTTTCTTAACTTCGAAACTTGAACTTTGGGCGGACGGTAAGTGGTGATGACTTAGTTATGGATTTAGACTATTTGCTTGATTTTTATTTTACACCATTTATATATCCCATGTCTTATCCTACCCTTTAGTCATGAAGCGTGTCTGGGTGATGCAGCGAGCAATCTTTGGTGTCTTGGCCATATATTTGGTCATGTATCATTGATTTTGTCCACTTTTCCGTGACATGTTATATCACCCTTAACCTTTGTCGTGTCTACCCAAATTGCCTTCGAAAATTGTTTTACCCTTAACTCTAGTGGTGGAGATTTGTGTAACCACCAAGCTTATGATAGAATACATGCTATGACTATGCGATTGAGTGATCACCCCGAAATTTACACTTAGAATAGTTGAGAGATTTGAGTGTTTCGTTCCCATTTCGTGAGGTGTTCGCCTTTGTTTTATTCTAGCATAAGAGATTTGTAAACTTATATTTTCCAAGTAATGGAAGATATCTTTTTAGAAATCTATCTAATAAGGTCTACTTGAAGGCAAGTAGAGTTCAAGTGGGGGGATATTTGATAACATCAAATTATCCTGAATATTAAGTGTCAATTTCCCCCGATAATGCTTGTAATTTATATCATTTATATGGATTTACGCTTATTTTCTATTATATTTCACTTTCAGGTAAATTACGAGCATTGGAGCTAAAGAGACGCGGAATTGGAGAGTTTAGTGAAGATTTATCATAGTATGCTCACTTTGAAGAAGTTACGGCGTAACTCCTCTCTCACATTACGCCGTAACTAAAGCGTGGCTCAAAAAAACAACTTAACATGAGATTACGGCGTAACTCTATCCAAGATTACGACGTAACCATATTAGGTCAAATCATGTTTCGCGTCGCTACTAATTACGCCGTAACTCTTACATCAACTACGGTGTAACCAAGATTTATTGAAGATACGTCGTAACTCCTTCCTGAGGTTACGCCGTAACCAGCATTATTAGTGAAATTTACGAAGAATAGTATATTACGGCGTAACTCGTTTAATAGTTATGCCGTAACCAGATCTGGCCTATAAATACCCCACAATTTCCAGCATTTCAAATCATCCCATTTCACACACAACAATCAGAGAAGGTGAGAAGAAGTCGAAGGCAGACCTAGAGGAGCATACGGAGCTATCTTCAAGGTAGAAATCACTCCCCTACGATAAGCATTAGCTTTTTATCTTTTCTTTACTTTTGATTCATGTATTTCGTAGCATTAAACATTTAATTGATTTGTATGGTTAATATGAGTGGCTAAGCACCTCTTGGTGCTGGCCTAGTTATGATTCCTTGATTGTTTTGTTTGTGTTTACATTGTTTCCGTATAACTATTTCTAAGTGTATGCATGCATAGTTTATTGGTAGCTACCCTTGTTTCGGTAGTTTTGAATGACGATAGAGGCTAGTTGCTTAGGAGATATGACCAACTGACCCTAAGTGAGTAGACTGAGACGGGAAGGGTAAGATATGACCAACTGACGACCCTTTCTACTTGTGTGATTTGACCAACTGATCACCTACCGTTTGGATGAACTTAAGAAGTAAGGGGTGAGTGTTTAAGATGCTAGCGCCCGGATACTCACTATTATAAATCTAGCATGTAGTGGAACTTAATGACTTGGCTTAGGGAACCGGGAACAACTGGACTTATGAGGGACATCTGACTTCTCTAGTGGTACCCTTTGCTGATAGGTTAGGACGAACTGACCAATTGCTGTCCTCTCCACTTTGACCCCACCTGAAGTAATTGGAAGTAATTAGACGTAAACATTACTAGTTAGGATGAATAACTAGGTTAGCACCACTCTCCTCTATTGATCACAACCTTTGCCATTTATCTGCTTTAGTAGTTAATTAATTAATTCCTTATCGAAATCATATTAAAATCTGTGACACCTAGACTTAGTATAAATCCACACACATAGCTCTTGGGACGACCTCGGTTTTACCGAATACTACACTACACACGACCGGGTACACTGCTCATTAGTGCATTAGGGTAGACCATAGGTATAACGAGACATATAAATATTAAAACCTGGTCAGTAAAACCTGCATCAACCTTTTAGGACTAGACGTAAATGGCAGGGGATAGATAGGAAAAAAATGCTGGGGAGTGGAACCAAGACACTAACAGTGAAAGGTGGTGTTGTAATCAAAGAGGAAGAAGGGGTTGTAGATAAAAAAAAAAGGGGAGAAAATTAAAGGAAAAGGAAAGCTGCTTGAGGAAGAGGATGTTTTGCACAAAAAAAAGGGGAAAGAAGTTGTTCAACATTTTAAGCGAGGTTTTGATGGGAAGGGGAAGGCTAAAATGGTTGAGTTCGTAGGTTTTGATGTTGAAAACTTGGCTGGTATTGATGGGAAGGGGAAGGCTAAAAGGGTTGGTGGTGCTACTGCTGATGTTTCTAGCGGTGTTAAGACACCCTTTAGAAACAGAGAAAGGATTACAAACTGCGTCCTTGCACTTTTCGCCCAAAGGCCATCCTAGGTGATGTTTCAATGATGAATACCTCGTCATGTGTTTAATTCTTTTAAGTTGTAATAGTACAGTACTTAACTTATATGTTTGTTGTTTGCATACTTGTTTTTGCAGACAAGGTAGCAGTATCATCATCACTTTAAGGTTGATGTTTTGTGTGTTCATCAGTTTATGGATATCCACGACTAATGTGTAGATCATTTGAAGGTTCAGCAGTTGAATGTTTTGAAGTGGAAACTGCATCATCTTTTATATTTTGTGAAATGTCAGTAGAACCATGTATCAGACAATGACTCGCTAGTTTCAGTTGTTTTCCAGTTGCATCAAACATTGAACATATAGTTGACTGTTATAAGTCAACTTCCTAGATAGTTAGTTACGTATAATATTTGTTTGTCCTATGGGTTAAATTCTGTGAGATCATACATTGTTTATCAGTTGAGTTTTATAAAATCATACTTAACATGTCAGGTGTAATGGTTTTATTAGCTCTAACAATCACCCCTTTCTGTGTTGGTGGAATTGTCTTGGGTTAGAATTAACTAAGGTGTGGTATAAATGTGTATGTGTATAAACTATAATACCCTCCAGTAACTAACATAAATCATGCGTTGACCTCAGCGTTAATGATCAAGGGACGAGTTTAGCCTACAAAAAACTTGTTTTGGACTCCCGACGATGAAAAAGGCAAGTTTTGTCCTAGCGTGATGTTAAGGTACAAGATTAGGGACCAACAATGTATTTTACTCTTCTTTTTATGTGGTCCTCTTTTTAACCTCTAATTTTTTTGCAATTCTTTTGAAACTTTCATTTCTGTTAGTTAAAGCTTCACAACTCAATTACTTAATTTCACAATTAATTTTATTGCAAATATGCCATTTCAATAGTTGAAGTTAGTACAATATTTTAAAATTATAGTAAAAACCATTTATCTTTGCAATAAAAATGAACTGTGAAATTTCATAAATAAATGAAAGTTCTCAAGAAAAATCTTAAAGCATGACAAGATAAAGATAAAGCTATAAGAAGCTAAATCGCTGAAATATATCTATACTATCTAATAAAATAAGGTTTTTTACAAGCACCCTAAAGCACACCGTATTAAAAATGCAATAAATTTTTTGATGTGACATTCCTTTTATAACTCTAATATACAACACTGTAATGCAGAACAAAAGCCGACCCTTTGATGAAAAAGTCGTAAGCTCCTTCTTCAGTTATATTTGTAAACTATTCATGAGCATTTATCATTTTGAATATCATGTCTTCATCTGATTCAAATCTAGAGATTGAAAATCAATATTCAGTTTCGAGATCAATATTTAGTCAAAAACTTTTCCAAAAATCAGAAAGACAAAATAAAGATGACTTTTTATCGAGGCTCCCAGTTGAGTTATTTTTGTAAAGGGATTAATTTTCTTCTTTTAACTTTTGAATGTCACCATTGTTATCAGCAATAAGCACAGTATCACAAGAAGAATAAGTAGAATATAGAAACACATATATAATATCAGAACGCAGAACATCTTCCAAGAGTCGATTTACATCATTTCGAAGAATTTTGTTTTTCTTTTTGTGTTGGAAATCAAGTTTTTAGTAGCAGTGAAAGTATTCATCATGGATGTTACTTTGCTTTGTAGTTCCTAGTCCTAGTGAGTTGCACAAAGACACAAATATTTGACATGTGGCAAAAATTGGGTTTGAAAAACTTGCCTTTTTCTCTTGCGTACGCAGATTGAAAAGTAGAAATTTTGATTTCAGAATTACGTTCAATTGCTTGTTACAAAAGTTTAATATCCTCCATAAACGTATCAAAATACCTAAGTACTAGACATCGGTTAGGAAGTTTTGGTAACGAATTACTTTCGCAAAAAGAAGGTAAAGGAACATTTATTTGTGCCACTGGTTTCACGGGACCTACATTAGAAGAAAATTCATGAATTTTCGAAACAAACCATGGTTGTTATGATTTTTCTCTTTGGGGAACAAAGTGTTTATGAAGAGCAGGTAATGTTGAATAATTAAATGGTTTATTAAAAATTTTTTTCCTCATTTTTAATCGACTCTCTTCTTCTTGTTCCCATTCTTCCTCACAATCATATACAATAACACAATTCTACCAAACATTCAGCACTATACAACTTTGGATTTTATTTGAGAGTTGTGTGTAGAAAAAGTGGATTTTTGTAGCCAAGAGCAAAACTTTTTGTACCATCAAGATTTTGGTTTTAAAGTTAACATGTGTATCTGTTTAACTGACTCACCAGTTTTGTAAACAATGTTTTTAAAATCTTTTAACTTTTCTTCCAGGTTGACGATTTCATCAAGGTAAGAATCAATTCGTTCCCCAGAGTTTTTCTTATAGTCAGAAAAATTGACATCTCCACATGTGTTTTGGAAATTTCTATTGTGAGATGTTCAACTTGTTGTTTGAGTTCAAAATTTTCTTTTTTAATTTTTGAAACCAAGTCATTGTTGGAAACTATCAATTCTCGCATTTGATGTTCTAAGTCTTGTTCTTTCAAATATGATATTTGAAATGCTACTTCAAAACTTTGTTCTCGTTTAGTTTGACTTTCAAAATTCTTAAGTTTTGTTTTACAGCTCTCAAGTTCCTTTGTTAGTTATGCAATCTTTGCATTTTGGGTGCTATTAATTTCATTGCATTTTTTAATTTGAGATTGGGTGGTCATGACTAAGGCCATATGTTCTGAATCTGGAACATTTGAAATTTTAATCTGTTCAATTTGATCATTGGTATATTCTTTAATTGGATCATCAAATGTAACAACTGGGTTAATCTGATCATCTTCTTGTAGAGATCGCAATGAGTTATTTTGAACAGATTGCTTCTTTTCAGGTGCAGATGCAGATGGAGACACAATTTCATGTATGAGACATGTATTTGGATGGGTTCAAGCCATCAATATCATAGACTGAGCCCGCATCACTCATATGAAGTTCCTGCATATTAGCCATTAAGACAATAGCTACATTGGCTTTCAAATCTTCTATGTCATCATCTAATCCTGCATCAGCCATAAAACTGTGGTATTTGTCTGAGAGAGTGCCACCTGCTTCGTCTTTTAGTGCTAAGAGTAAGGCATGCTTGTGATATTCACTGTCTCGTTTCCTTAGTTGTGGACAAGCATTAGCCAAATGACCCGTGCCTCTGCAGTTATGTTAAAATAGGGTATATATGGGATTATGATTTTTGGTTGGATAAATATGGCATTGTATATTTTATATTGGGTATGTATATAATTAACCCTTTATATTTAAATAACTCTTTTCGTTTTAAAATAATTGTAATGTGTTTATTTTTTTGTGGTATTTTTAACTTTTATATTAAGCATTTTTGTTTGTGTTATACTATTATATAATATTTATGAAAATATATTTAAAACTCAATATTTTAATATATTTTGCATCAAGTATTCTATAACATCAAATAAATAAATAAATAAATAATAGTTAAAATAAAAGTTTGTTAGCTTGTAAAATGTTGGTCATTTTAAGTTTAGAAAGCTTGTAACTTGTGATAGATTATGTAATAGTTAGTTATGTGCTTGGAACTAGAATAAATACAAGCCTTAAAGGCTAGTCCATTAAGCAAAGCCAAAGAAAGCCCAAACCGATCCATTAGCTATGGAAATCGGTATTTAATGTAACACTCCACTCATTTGGAGCAAGTGTGAGACCATTTCATAAGTTATACATTACCTAGTTCTCTCATCATCTCTCTCTCTAACTCTTCTCTCCTTCACTCTCTAGTTCGTCACTTTTGATCATCTTTATGTGAAATGATATAGCTTATTAGAGACCTAACAAAGTCGGGAAAAAAAAACTTCAAAAGTCAAAAGATGACAATTATTTTGAAACGAAAGGAGTAAGAATTATGAACATATACGGAATAATTGTTTATTTATGTGAGATAAAACTCTATTAATGAAGATTAGGGGTGTTCATGGGTCGGGTAATAACCGAATAAACCGAAAACCGAACCCGAACCGAACCGAAAAAAACCGAACCGAACTTGTAACCGAACCGAATTTGTCAAAACCGAACCGAACCGAACTAAAAATTCGGTTTTCGGTTTGGATATGGTTTTGGCTACCTGAACCGAAAACCGAACCGAAAACCGAATTTATATAAATATATATATATTTTTTATATATTTATATATAAAAACACTTTATATATTTAATATATATATTTTTTTATATACTTATATACACAAAAAGACCATTAAAATTTTATCTTAATATAAAAAATCACTTTTTATACTTGAAATAAAATTTTTCTTTGCCAAAATCTATTTAATTAAATTAAAAAAATATATAAGTTCGGTTTTCGGTTTTGACCCGTAACCGCACCGAACTTCGGTTCGGTTCTCGGTTCGGTTCGGTTACAAATATTTTCGGTTCGGTTCGGTTTTCGGTTATGACCCAAAAAAAAAATTAACCGAACAAACCGAACCGAATAAACCGATTAACCCGAGAACCAAACCGATGAACACCCCTAATGAAGATTAAATATACTGAATGTTGATAATAGGACACCTAAGTTGAGTTGCCTCGGTAGTAAAGTTACCAAGTTTTTTAAACCATTTGTCGTGGGTTCGAGTCCCTTTTATTGCTTTTTCTATCTTAAATTTCTAGCTATACTATTATCATATCACAGCTTTAACTTAAAGTATTTGAAAAATGACAATTTAACCTCTAAGCTTATTGTGTAAGTGATTTTTGTGATACTATTAAGCTTTTTCACTAACAATTTACTTTGTGTTGATCAAGTTAGGAAGAATTAATATTTAAATAAGCAATATCAGATTTGTTGAACCATGAATTTTTAGGAATTGTACCAAGTAAAATAATTCAATAGCTATATAAATAAATAAAAATTGTAATAGCGAGGTCTCAATCCTCGTTAGCCACATGCACTAAGAGGCCCCGATGTATCAATATTATTATTTAGAATAACTAAAATCTAAACATCTGGTAAGGACTTGTGACCTACCCCAAAAGAAAACAAACGTGTCACTCTGAAAGCATTAACTACGATATGTACCTTGCAACATAAAAATAGTGATGTTTGTTTTGATATTCGAATAACATTATAGTTTATTCGTTTTGGTAACTAGCTATAAGTATTTTCTAAAGAGTTTGTAGTAATAAATTAAGGCACGTACAACATATGCATAGAAAAGGACCGCCCAAAACAAGATTGTTCATAAAAAAAATCAAGGTGAGATGGGATGAGATACATTACATTTCTTCAAACGGGCACGTTTGGTGCTGTCTAGGGTTTTGGATCGGCTCGATACAAAACAGAAAACAAACAGTCGTTGGTTCGGTGCTAGGTTAGAGTCGCTTTGATCTCAAACCATGTCATGTCTCTTGAATGGAATATACTATTAGTTTTCTCTTAACTTGAAAGTATAAAAGCCTAGAGAGTACTTTTCGCAAACTTAGGCCTTGTTTGTTTTTTCAAAGAAGAGCTTTTTTCCTCTTATGTCTGCAGGCGCGCGCAGACATTATTTTTGAAGACTGTTTGTTTTTTTTCAGACATAAGAGGATATAATCACTTCTTTCCTCTTCACCAATGCAGACATAATTTAGGTATTTTTTCCACTTCTTTCCTCTAGACCGATGCAGACATAAGAGGAAAAATGAAAGAAGTACTTCAATAGCACAAAAAACAAACGGTCTTCTTTTTGCCGATGAAGAGCTTAAATGTACCTCTTTTTCTGCAGACATGGTTTGCAGATGAAGAGGTAAAAGCTCTGAAAAAACAAACGACACCTTAGTTGATGACGAAACTTATATTGTAGGACGTTTGAAAATATAAAAGCCTAAAAATGCCAATATGAGAGGCTTAACAAAATATTTATAAAAAAATTACAGTATAAGTTTTCGTTTTGTTCAGTCACTTTGTGGCCTTATGGTTTACATTCAAGTCTGTAACACGAAAAATGTCATATTTCTTGGATTTTTTTGTAAGCACAAAACAATTAATTTTTCTGTCACTTGGACCGGGTGAATTTATATATTCCGTATTAACATTTGACAAATGTTGTTTTATTCTTCATCTACGTTCATCTACAATAACTTCATTTGTCAAATGTGTAAACATTAAATTAAACACTCCCTGCCTTTCACAAATTAAACACTCCCTAAACTTTTTAAAAATTACAGAGTATCTCTTTAATCTATTAAACTTATTAGACGAGTACATGTGCATAGAAAACAAGATTTTATAGCGAAAGATCGTTTACTGATAAAAAAAATTATGGGTTATAAACGAAAAAATAATAAAAATTTGAAAATTTGAGGATTAAACATAATGTTTTGAAACCCGGTTACCGTTCCGGTCATAAAATGGGTCGATTTAAACCGAGTCAACCCGATGGGTTGGGTAAAAAACGGGTCAAATTAAACCGGGTCAACCCGCCGGGTTTGAAGCGTCCTGGGTCAACCCGGTTTTCGATGTGTATTAACAGTTTCATTTTGAAATATATGTTTTCAACATTTATTTTTTTTAGTTTTAACTTTTTATTTTTTACTTTTTGGTTTTTCCTTTATATATAGTATAGCAGGGTACCAGCACGTTTCGGCGGCGGGTACCATGTGACGATTAACCAGATAAATAGATCTCGATGAGACATAATTCCAACGGTTTTATCGATTTCAACAAATCCTCTCTGGTTCGTTTTCGGATGGCTTTTATTGGTTAGCCGAACCAGTGAAGACACCGGTTCCTGGTTGAACCATTTGGTCCGGTCCGGTTTTCAAAACTATATATACTACTACATCCGTCCCATATTAAGTGTCCACAATAGAATCTTGGGATGTCCCATATTAAGTGTCCAGAATCTATTTCAACCAATAAGATGAGACTTTAGTGGGTAAAATTAAAATTTGATTGGTGGAGAGAGTAGTTAGTGGAATTTTCTAAAACTTTGTGCACTTTGAAAGTGGACACTTAATATGGGACAGAGGGAGTATCAACTTGTTAGCTTGTATGAAGCTTTGTGTGTTTTAATAATTTGTATAATGTGTATAATAACATGTACTTTTTATTTTTTGGTGTTTTAAAAATAATATTAATTAGTGTGTTTAATTATTTTATATTTTGTATTATGTTGTAGCTTGTTTAAATTGTAGCTTGTTTAAATTGTACATTGTGAAAATTTTATTGTATATTTTAATAAGGGGTGTTTTAATTGATTGTTTTTAATTTGGTAGATATGTTTTCATTTGGTTGTACAATGTGAATAAGTAATGAGGTGTTTTAATAAGAGTATTAATTATAGTATATATATAGATATAGATATAGATATATTAATACCTTTATAAATTTAGAGGAGAATTATTTTACATACCAAACTTTTCTTACATACCAAGGGACTCATCTCCACCATCCATTTAAAAAGAAATCAATGGCTGAGATTAAAAGCATTTTATTATTTCACCTATTTTTTATAATTTAAATATCTCTTAAACCGTTGATCGTTAAGCAAAATAATTACACCATCGCGACGAGTATTTAATTATCTTTCTATAGACGGGCACTTTGATATACTTTCGAAAAAAGAAAAAAAAATCATTTTTTTCACGTTTTTCGTCTTTTTTTTCCGTTTTTGTTCGAAACTGGAATTTGCATGAAATATCATATATGATTTAACACTAATTTGAATATCACATGTGATATTAGTGTTAAAATACATATGATATGTAATATCATATGTGATACTATTGTTAAATCATATATGATAAATCACATATGATATACATCTCATATATGATATAACAATAATATCATATATGATATAACACTAATAGTGTTATATCATATATGATTTTTTAATGTAAATTTCAGTAACGTAAAAAAACGAAAAAACTTTAAAAAGAACGTAAAAAATACGATTTTTTTTGTCGAAAATATATCAAAGTGTCTATCTATAGAAAGATAACTAAATGCTTGTCGCAATGATATTTTTTTTTTCGCTTAACGATTAACGGTTTGAAAGTTATTAATATTTGAAAAAAGATGATGAAAGTGAGTTTTTTAAATTGTTGGATTAATCTCATCCATTAGATCAAATAAAAATAGATGGTGAAGATTGATCCCTTTGTATGTAAATAATCTTTTGTCCTCAAATGATCTTAAATCTATAAATTTATTAATATAACAAATTAACCAGAAAATTCTTCAAACTTTATATTTTTACTCTTTGATAAATGCAAAAAATACCCGCTTAACTTTACTTAAATCGACCCTTATACATGTTTATCTTTATACTTTAACACCTCATTAAGTTGAATAATATAACAAATTAACTTTAAACTTAATAGACCTTAATTTTTTCTCCTTCATATACATCATTTTCCTTATCATTGTTAACGCCGTTTCTTGAGAAAACATATTTTATTTAAAACTTTATTTGGTAGCTTCAAAATGAACCCGCTTCAACGCGCATGAAAAAAAAATCTTGTTGTATAAAGCTTTAATTAAGAAGTTTATTTCACGAGGTTAATCTATACTTCTATACTAGTATATAAAGCATTTAAGTTGTGGGCTTCATAAAAAATTAAGATAAGGAGCTCCAATCATTAAATGACATGTGTCACTTCTCTAACTAAAAAATAACAAAAAGTGAGGAGCTCTAACAAACTAAAATAAGGAGCTCCAATAATGGGGTGACACATTTCACTTCTTAACTAATTAATCACATTTATTTTTAAATTTAAATATCTTTTAATTCGTTTAATTTTTTTATGATATAATTTCACCATATTTTTTAAAATTTTGTGCTCTTTAATTCAACATCCATTTTGATATATTTTTATGATTTTTTAGTTTTTACATTTTTAGTAGGTTTATTTTATTTTGATTCAAATTTTTATTACTTTAAATTTTATTTCAATCAATACAAACTTTATTTATCAAAATCATTTACTTTTGAGAAAGTGTTTGACAGGTAAGAGATTGTGAAGGTCTTTTTATATGCGGGAATAATGATGTCACGGGAAAGATACGGAAAACGCAAACAAACACATACAACTAACACATATACATTTGGAGTGTTGTGAAATGAATTTACTAAGCGGGTAGGGAATTGCGAGGAGAGTTAGGTTAGCAATTCATTTACTATATTTATTATATAACTATATTTATCGCCGCCGCTATGCGCGAGTATCCGACTAGTAATATTAAAAGGTTTATAGTTTGTACAAACAAAAAATTGATATGCACATAGCATGCGTAAAGGGGGGAAATGACCGACGTCGTGCTAATGTGTACTTGAAGGCTTGAAGCTCATGTGGTCTCCATTGTTGGCGGTACTGAAGCCGGTAGTGGTCATACTTCTCGTGTTAGGGAGACCGGTCTTTATTTATGTTATTAGTGTAACACCCCCAAATTCGGTATACGCAGCGGGATTAAGGTTGGGGTATTACTTCATGGAGCACAGTCATAATAATAGATAAACGGCTCAAAAGAGACGTTTTAGATAAAAAAGGTTATCATTCATTTATTTAAATCAGAGTTTTACATAATAAAGGTCCCAAAGTAAATACAGAAATACATAGTTTTATTCTTGTGAATGATAACAAAAATGGACGCCCTTTATATAAGAAAGTCCATTGCCACTCCGTGCCAGATCGTGCTCTAATTTCCTGAGATAAAACATGCTAAAAAGTCAACACAAAGGTTGAGTGAATCCATAGTGTTTGAATAATAATCAGTTGAACACAAGATAAGCAGTAGTAAAATGAGTAATATTGTAGTACAGTATATTGCCCTAAGTCTCATGACACGCAAACCTTAACACGAACGCGCCATAATAATGACGTAAGTTACAAACACCATAGTGATGATGTGAGCAACAATGCCCTCCGGTAGGAGTTTTCCATTCTCCTAGTATTCTCAAATAACGTGCATTTGGTTACCTATCCGGCTAACACAAATGGGGCGTCAACTGCCAATAGATCTATTCACGATATTCGCGTTCACTCGCAAGTAATTAATGGTTCATGATATGAGGGACTTTTAGTGGCATCAGTAGGTAACTTAGGTAATATCAATCAGGATAGCATACAGAAAAATACTTGTGTTCGGTTTTTGTAGCATGTATCTCCCCACGAGTTTAGAAAACAAATATGTAAAAGTGGGACTATGAACTCACCTCGGTGTTATTGTATTCTGGATGGAAACACAAATTAGATAATACGAATAAACTGCTCTAACTCTCGACCTGAGTTGGTATATCATGTATTTAGTATTCATGTTCAAGTTTAAGCGACGATAATGTTCTTTATATAACATGAAGTCTCTTCAAAAATTAAATATACTTATCATACTTATTTTTATGGCTCGAATGATTGTTAATAAGTTTTTATCAAAACCAAAGTTGTTAAATAACTTATGTTTCCAAAATGTTATAATTTACGATTTTAAGTATTTACAGTTTTTATCCTTGTACTTTCAAAAATGACACTTTAAACCCTCAACTATGGGTTATTGACAATATCAGCCCTTATATGACTAACTTCACAGAAATTACATTTTTAGTCCAAAGGAACTTTATTTTACAAAAATTACAATTTTTATGATTAAAATTTTATAAGAGAAATTTACTAGTTTTTGGCCTAAATGGATAAAAGTACGGGTGGATAAAAGCGAGGCCTTAATAGGTTTTTACTACGTTCTTGATCATTTCAAGAGTTTTTCTGGTGATCTTTCTAATGGTTCAAACTAGAGGTCTTAAGCTCTTACGGTTTGGTCACAATGATTTAACAAAGTAAGGGGGTTATGTGCTTTTTGTTGTTTTTGGGCGATAACGGGGCTAAAAGAGGGCAGATTTTACACGGGGCAAGCTAGTGTTCCTACATCGCATTTGACCCTTTAAACACTAGGCTGTAAGCCCTTCTAAATGGTATAAGTATCATGTCCTAGTCGTCTTTGATTAGAAAGATACAAGTCCACGAACATGGCCACTTGGCCACGACGCGTTTTATGAAAATTTCAGTTTTAAACTATACCTTTTGCATGCGACCTTGTGAAATATTGTTTCACCCATTTCTAATGTTTCTAATGCAGTTCCTAATCAAATTTATCAAAAATCCCATGTTTTCCCATGTATTTGTTGTAAAAAGCTTTTTGGCATTTATGACTTTTGACCAAAATGATGGTTGTTTTTAAAGATAACGACTAGGCTTTTTAACCGGGTTATGGGGGCGTTTTGTAGTATCCCAGGTGGTCTTTACAACGGTACCTTGGATGACCCTAGTACCTCTAACACCAAGTAGATAAATGCGGGGCAAGTTGGGGGGTAAGGCCTGTTTTGGCGCAAATTTCAGTAGGAGAAAACTAAAACATGCATTTTATTTAGTATAAACCTATAGGGTGTTGGTAACTATATTAGAGGTTTATTTGGCTTGCTCAAAGGTCTCTTAACATGTTCTAACGTTTAAGAAAAACGCATTACAAATAGGTGTTTGTCTATGGGGGCGCACAGTTACAGAAGTTTATAAAAAGTATTTTTGACCTTGTGTTTCCACATGACACAAGTCTATAGTTACTTATATGCTTTATTGAATGTTTAAAATGACTAAAGAAAAGAGTGTGAGTGTACTTACAAGCTTATGAGTTGCGTGTCTCAAGTAAACGCCTATATGGCTGCTAAAGTCACCAAGATATCTTCACACCTTTCAAGCTCTAGCTTATCCTTCCTTAACACTAACTAGGGTCTTTATTTCAGAATGTTTGTGAGTATTGGAGGGTTTATATGGGGCGTATGATATGTAGGTAATATGGTATCATGTGTGTGTTTGCATGGGACTCAAAGAAGAGATATATGGGGCGTTATATATAGGCATGGAAGTGCATGAACTCCCAAGTGATATGTCACCTTGTCTCACTAGATAAGGGACATAGTCAGGTGTACCAAAACACATGGGAGGTTCATGTGAATTCAAGGGAACATGAGGAAGTGTGGTCAAACTCTAGCCAAGAGTTTTACCCACCAAGATTGACCATGGTAAAATTTCAAAGTAAAAGAGTGAGGTGTAACTTTTATATGCAAGTAAGTAGTTTGTGGCTAGGGTTCTTACATGTACTACAAGGTAACTAAGTAGTAACTTGGTTAGTTCAATTTTAACTAGGGTAAATGGGGGGGGGGGTTGGCGTTAGGCATAAGGGGTAGTAACTAGGGCTTTTATTGTTGTACTTAAGGGGTAAATGGTAAGTACATGGTTAAAGTTTCTAATTTACTTTAAGTAAAATATATTTTAGGTTAATTTATATGTAAATAATAAAAGTAATGACTTAAGTTTGGTGCTTTATTATTTGTACATTAGCATTATTTAGTTGTACCTACTAAAAATAAAATACATTTTTAAGACTTGTGCTTGAAAGTTTGTACAATGTGCTTAAAATTAAGTACACCAAGGTTTATAATTAATTTTATATTAAATGAATACACTTATGCATTAATGACTTGTACATTGGTTTAATAAACTTGTACCTTGGAAGTTGGTAAATGTTTCATATATATCTTTAATTTTTAATTCGTGATTTTATTTACATAAAATCATAAGATTTGCATATTAGGGTTTTAACCGGGAAATGCCTTAGAGTTAAGGTTTTATGCCTTAAACTTGTACATTAAGTTTAATGGTTTGTACATTAGGGTTTATGACGTAGTATTGAAATTGTTATAAAGCTTTATGAAAACCCTAATTTACTTGTGACATTGTATTGGAATTGACGCTAATAATATAAAGATTACTTTATACCGGACATCCCGTATGTTATGTGAGGGCACAACTAGCATGGGTGACCATGCCGGGAAGTTTCAAGTATGACATTGTTGTGAGACTTCCATTGTCACTTAAGAGTGTGTACATCAAAGGCATTAACTATGAGAGTGAGCAGTTTGTGAGTGCGGCTTATTATCTAGTCGTAGGAAAAAAAATGTACGTAGAAAAATGAATTACTATTAGTATAAAGGTGGATTTTTACCGGTGGTTACAATTAGGGTACTGGCAACGGATGCGGTATGGCATTCGGTTTGATCCATGCCGATCGGCATTGGTATTCCCTGGGAATCGGCATCAGGCGGCATGGTGGGAGCAAATGTAGAATCGGCAATATACCTCGATTTGGCATGGCCAAAATGTATACGTTGGGGCATTTAAAAAAGAGACGTTGGCCATTAAATGTGTATAGAAGATTTTTATTCTAGAAAAATAGTAAAGCTTGAACATGCAAATGGAGATCTGGTTTGGTTTGGTCGGAGAAGACATCCCATAGGTTGTGTGTCAGCCTTTAAAATGAGTTTGTCTTTATGGTTTTTTTATTCAAAGTTCTACTCACTTTGTAGTACACACTACAGTATATATATAAAGCTAAAGTATTAATAAAAAATAAAAATAAAAAAATAGATGAGGTCAGGTATGGTTGCGACTAAAAATCTATTGTTAGGTATGAGATTGGTATGAGATGAGATGGAAGGATATTATTGGTGGGTGATTAGGCATGAAAAAATTTGTTAGGCATGGTTGCCACCACCCTTAAATTATTTTTGAAATGAAATATGTATAAAAAAGCTGCTTTTTTTAATTTATTTTTTTTAAGAGGTGGTTATTGATGACAATAAAACCATTTATAAAATAAAAGTGATAGAATAAAGATGACGACCATAGCATCACAACCGCCTAAAAGAGTATGAAAGTCTATCAAAAAGGGTAAATATATCGACTGAATAACCAACCCAAACAAAATTCCGTTGCATAAAATTCAGTGACCCCAAATTTAGTAAAAAATAGCGGGAACTAACTTACATTATTTATAGAAAAAAGTGTGACGTGACTTGTTGATCCATCAAATAATTGAATTAATTTCATATATCACCCTAATTTCATGATTAATTTCATATATACTCAAAGTGCAAGTGTTGAATGTATAATGTACAATATTTTTAATGCATGTTTGGGTATATATGTAATTTCCAACTAAAAGGAGGGAAATTTCCCATAATTTTATTATACTTTACTTATAAAAACACACTTTATCACTCACCAACCATCTAATCATATGCTATTGATGGTTTCACTTAAACCACCTTAACACAAAAACCTCAAAAAAATTCAGACCCATTTCTTTAAAAAAAACCATAAAACCAAACATTTTCATATAAAACACTTTCAGGTTAGTTATTCCATCTGGGTTTTTTAAGAGATTTAATCTTGTTATATCTTTTATTATGCTCAGCTTTTTATTTAGTTGTTTGTATATTTTTGATTAATGTGTGTATTTAAATATTTATTTGATGTTACTATCATTAAGTTTAAGTACTAGGTTTCTTATAAGTTAAGAATTAATGCATTTGGTATCTTTGCTTTTACTTTTAGGGTTTATGTAGTATTAATGAAGATATGGTAGCAAGAAATGAATATATGAATAGGGTTTTGATTATTTTAATATGGGTGTTTGAAAAAGTTAGTGATTATTATTATTTTTTGTTACAGGTTGGGCTGGTTGTGGAAGTTTTTTAGTTGGTTAATCAATGGGGCTATGGACTTGGTTGTTTCTATTTGTGGTGTCGGTTTGTGCGGTTTCGGCACAAAATGTTGAAGAGGGATATCTAGTGATTAATGGGAGTATACCAATGACTCTTACTGATGCTAATTATATTTGTGCTACTATCGATTGGTGGCCGAGTAATAAGTGTAATTATCGTCAGTGTCCGTGGGGAGCTTCGTCTGCTTTGAACCTGGTAAGCATGCTGTGGAAGTGTTTTTTTTTGTCATTTTTTTTTAGTAGTAGGTGTTTGGGATTGCGTTTGCAAACTGCTTATCAGTTTTGAGTGTTTGGATGAAAGGCATTTTGTTATTCTAAGCACAAGAAATTTGCGGGACAATTTAACTTACATATCTCAAACTACCATTTTTGTTACAGTTGACCAATTTTAGGCCCTTTTTTCCATGTTTTCAGGATTTATCTCATCCTTTTCTAGCCAAAGCGGTTCAAGGTTTGTTTTTGTTGTGTTTATTGAGTGCCAGCATTACTGTAATGTAAGTCACATATTTTTATTGTTTTGACAGCTTTTCGACGTCTGAGAATACGAGTTGGTGGTTCCTTACAAGACCAAGTATTGTATAACGTAGGTGGTTTCTCCGGACCCTGCCCCCCGTTTAGAAAAATAAAAGGGGGGTTGTTTGGGTTCTCTAAAGGATGTCTTCCAATGAGTAGATGGGATGAACTGAATCATTTCTTTAATGAAACAAGGTGACTTTTTAGTATTAGTTTTCCCTTCTCTCGTTTTGTACAATATGTATGTCGTGATTAAGTTCTTTGATAAGATATATCTTGCTGAAAACTGCACTTGTTCATTGTAGAGCACTTGTGACATTTGGATTGAATGCACTAAATGGGAGACACCTGATTAAACGGGGAGTTTGGGGGGGAGATTGGAATTCCACCAATGCTCGTGATTTCATTAAGTATACAGTGTCCAAAGGGTATCAGATAGACTCATGGGAGTTCGGTATGTTATTGTAGACAATTATTTGTTTACTTGCAATATTTTTATTTTTTGCTGCACAAATTTTGTGAAACAATTGTTCTTATGTTTTTTTGTTATCTACTGGCGCAGGTAATGAGTTAAGTGGCAAGGGGATTGGTGCAATGGTTAATGCTGATCAGTATGGGAGTGATGTAATTGAGCTTAGGGAAATAATTGACAATTCATACAGGCGATTCCGGCCAAAGCCATTACTCGTTGCACCGGGAGGGTTCTTTGATAAACAGTGGTTTGCTAAGCTTCTTAAAGTTTCTGGTTCAGAAATAGTCAATGTCATGACTCACCATATGTACAATCTAGGCCCAGGTTTGTGATGGTTAATATACTTAATTAGTTTAAGAGCCAACATAGCAGACTAATGTTAAAAATGTTTTTGACTTATAACTTTTGAGAGTTAACTGAGCTTTTAATAACTTTAAGACTGACAAGAATGATTCTATGTAGAAAGGCTGATAACCAAATGTTACAATACAAATGTCGTAGAATATTGGCATGTTGGAGATTAAAATACCAAAAGAATATATGTTAATTTTAATTAGAATAGAACTAGCTTTGACTCTTACAGGTCAACTATGAATTCATTATTTGGCCAGTAGTACAATAAGTCCGCTTGTGGAATCATGTGTCATGACCGTCTTTTCTTTATGTAGGTGTTGACCCAAATTTGGTAAAAAAGATTTTAGACCCCCGTTTCTTGAATCGGGCGTCTGTTACATTTAATGATCTTCGGCAAACCATTCAAACTGATGGCCCGTGGACGTCTGCTTGGATCGGGGAATCTGGTGGGGCCTACAACAGTGGTGGTCTTCATGTTTCAGACTCTTTTGTAGATAGCTTCTGGTAATCATCTCTTTACACACTTTAAAGAAACCTGAAGATGCATAAACATACACTTTGACTTTCACAATTGACTTAATGAGTATGACCTTTTCAGCCTCAACTTCTATGGTTCCACACAAACATTTCTATAACTTCAGCTACAATGCTAGACTCCAAATCTATAATACTCGTGATTTAGAATTTTAGATATTTTGACCCCAAAAGTCAAATGATTTTATACTACTACGCACATTTACACGTTGCATATGTATAGGTACTTGGATCAGCTTGGAATGGCAGCCAAATATCACACGAAAGTATATTGTCGACAAACATTAATTGGCGGAAATTATGGCCTCCTTAACAAAACAACATTCTTGCCTAACCCTGATTACTACAGGTGAGGATCAAGAAAATGTTGTCGTATTTACTATGCTTTGTGTCTTAAATTCTTTGCTAAACATGACCATCTTGGTTAACTGAATGAATGCATCAATGCAGTGCACTTCTTTGGAATCGGCTTATGGGTACAGGAGTTCTTGCTGTTGATAGAAGAAACATTGCACCACATTTGCGCACTTATGCCCATTGTTCAAAAGGGAAAGTAAGTTCATGTCCATTTTGATATTAAAAATCAGAAAGTTAAAATCATAATATGTTCTGAAAAACATTTCTCCTATGTTTTTTTTAATCTGTTGTTGCAGACAGGTATAACTTTGCTTCTGATCAACTTAAGCAACCAGACTCATTTCAGACTCAATGTTCGCAACATCCTGAACATAAGAAATCTGCATACAACTCAACATGAAACTTCAAAAAAGAAAACATCATTAGTCCATGGTCTCAAGACAACAGTTTCATGGGTTGGAACCAAATCAACAGATGAAAACTTATCACGTGAAGAGTACCACTTAACCCCACTTCATGGAGATATTAGAAGTAAAACAATGGTTCTGAATGGAATTCCATTAAAGCTAACTGTGAACGGGGACATCCCAATCCTCAGACCTGCCTTGGTGAAGGTGAATGATCCTGTCTCTATCGCCTCTTTGTCCATCAAGTTTTTGCAGTTTCCAAACTTTGATGCCCCTGGTTGTAAATGATGGATGTTTGTTGTACCGTTTGAAACTTGGTGGTATTTGTTGTATGTGTCATTGTTCACTTGTATACGTAATTTATAAGCTGTAAGTGTATATATACTCAAAGAAAATTGCAAGTTCTATGACTCCCGCCTGGCTCATATTGCTTTTAGTGTGGTTAACGTTCCTTCTTTAGCGTGAATTTTTTAATCTTCTCCAGCATTTGCTATGGTGTGCATTTTCAGTTGTACAAGATAAAAGCAAAAAGATACGTAGCAACATCAAAAATCTATGATCAATTGGAATTGCACGACATAGAAATGATTCCGCGACACATCTGTCACTGAATTTACTGAATTTAAGGGCAAGATTTTGCACAATTTGTTGTAGTTTTATGTAAAATGCTGTTATAATGGTTTTGGGTCACGTCATTATATGATTTCTTTCATGCTTTAGCCTTATTAGCAAAGTTTAATGAAACCCGTGGCGCATTTTTTTTTTATTTTTTTTAAATAAAAAAGATAATTTACACTATTTAACAAAATGTCATGTGACAAATCAATATAAGTCACAAATTATCCAAAAATTATCAAAAGATCAAATAAATAAATTATGACCACTATTTTTTCATAAAAAAAACAAATCCACTTTCAATTTTTGTTAAACTGGTAAATCGTTAAATGACAAAAAATATACTATTGCGACGAAATTTTTTAGTTTTTCAGTAGAAGGGTATTTTGACATACTTTTGATGAACTTTCTTATCGAAGTTTTTTTAGTGTTAAAATTTGTGCAAAAAAAAAAAAAACACATGTGATTTGTTATTTTAGAAATCATGTGTGATTTCACAAATTACATGTGATTTCATAAATCACATGTGATATTAAAATAAATAATTAAATGTGATTTTTCAATCGTAAATATCAAGAAAAAAAAAAAAAAAAAAAAACCTCGAAAGTAAAGTTTGTCGAAATATATAGAAGTGCCTTTTATAGTAAGATGGTTTAATTATCGTTGTGGTGGTATGATTCGTTTCACGTTTTGAGGTATTTTTTTTATCTTTTATTTTTTTTTCAAAAAGATGAAAATGAGTTTTTTTAGTTTGATGAAAAATAATTGATCATAATTTATTTATTGGATTAAAAAAAGAAAAGAAAAAAAAAAATCACAAACACAATGGGTATGATTGACACACCATTTTCAATATTGAACCGCTTTTGGGGTTTTTTGAATCCCATTTTCAATACCTCACCATTGAACCACGTACCTTAGAGATGTTTATTTTCAACATAATTTCATACTTTATTTTTTGAACAAAATAATTTCATACTTTCAAAAAATAAAATATAAACAAGTAAATGTGATTATTAAGCATATTATTATGTCTTTTTATTTTCACTACACATTTATAGCTACTTTTGTTAAATATTTTTACTTTTACCGTCTACGACTCCTAATACAACAATAGCTAGCTCACTTTTCAATTACTTTTGTCAAACATATCTTACTATGATGGTATCTAATTCCTAAATATCTCCGCCATTACATAAAAACCCTAGTTCTTTGCCGATTTTATCAATTCCGATCAAGTAAGAAATTTCGTTCCATTTTTCTTTTTGTTGATTCTCCATTTTCGACAACTTCGGTAAGTTTTGCTTTACGTTTTCCTAATTTAGGGAGTTTAAAATGTAAACCATGTCATTCGACTCCAATTGTTTTTTTATCAAACAATTATTTGCCGTTTTTGCTTAAGATCTTCGTATTCACTATAAGATACAACTGATTTCCTAATCTACATATATGAAAAAACAACTTTAAATTTCTAGTCTATTGATTAGATAGCCATAGTTTTTCTTTATTGCAAATAATCACAAAGTTTAAATTGAAATGAAAAGTAGATTTTAAAATTAGGTATTTTATGACACGTACTTGAGTTTTTACCCAAATATAATGAAATTAAAAAATACCAAATTAATTAAAGGACATGTTTTGCAAATTCAATATTTACAACATTGTGTTGAATCATATCATTTGAAATTTGGTTTTCTCCAAACGGGCCAATGGGGTCACTATAAACTCATTTCCAAACATCCCTAGTAGATCCTAAACAAAGCCCCTCCCTTATGCATAAACAAAGCATGGACTATTTTAACATCCATACCGATTCACATTTGCATAATTGTCAAACTTATATATTTTTTACTACAAACTATGACATCTGAATTCATGCATTAGCACAAGTATGTTTTTTACACCACTGGACAAAAAACTTATCATTTTGAATTTCATGGTGATAATTCAGTTCATAAACCATTATATTGTATTGTTACATGAATACATAAGATGACAGTGGTTTTGCTCTTCAGCCCCAATCTGTATCATACTATGATCAAGCATAAGTATATTTTTCACACTTCTGTGCCGTTATGATGTTTGATGATACAATGTCCTTTCCAGGAACAGCTAAGATGGCACGAATGTCAGACTTCTTTCCAGAACTGTTAAACACAATCATAACCATTTTGGTTATTTCAGGCGGAGACCTAAGAGACTGGGCTAGTGTCACAGCAACGTAAGTATTTTTGTTGAGTTACATGTATCTAGCGATGTACTCATGTCATATATATTGTTGAGGTACATTGCATTTGGCTAACAAGGGAATGAAATTTTTTCTATGAATTTGTATGTAGATGTAGAAAATTCAAAGATGTTGCTACTGAGCCAAACATCTTAAGACTTGTAAACTTTCAAGATCTCAAGACAATCGGATGTCCTGAACAACACCTTCATATCAACGGCTTACTTAGTAGAGGTGTTCAAGCTGGAAGTATGAACGCAGAGTATACGATGGCTAAGGTAAAAATTTCACAAAGTTGCATATATGACTGCTTTCTATTTCTACTTCAATATTTTAACAGCCTTAAAAAAGAGTAAACTGCAAAATACATCCTTATAGAGTTGTAGTTTATCAGTTTTCACACTAAACATGTTTGTCAAGAGGTATGTTAGACTTTTAGTAGATAACGAAGAAAAACTTACATCTTTAGTCTCCAGGGATTTATTTTGTTTAACTTTTACTAACGGAGGGATGAATATTACCAGAAGTTTCTGACAAAGATGTTTAGTGTGAAAATTGACAAATGACAAGGATGTATATTTTGCAGTTTACTCCTGCAAAAATCATAATGGTTTATGTATCCTTATGTACATAGGTTATGCTGGAAGGAGAAGCTCCAGTATGGGAAACAAGATTAGAGAATGATCTTACAGCTAGATCAATTAAATGTGCGACCACTCTACCATTATCTGAAAGGCGTGGTATTGCTAAATCTTTGAATACCAATAATACAGCAGACCTTTCCTACATTTTGTTCTCATCTGAAGATCAGCCTCATTTACGTGAGCCTTATTGGCGTCTACATTACTCAAGACTGATCAGATCCTTTATCATTCTTGCTGACCCCAATGACGTCATGATATTAAGCAGACTTCGAGATTTTATTGAATTCTTTGTGGGATATCACAGGTACAGTGAATCTGAAATTGAAAATAGCATTACCAACTTGTATATTTACTTGAAGTACATGATTTGGTACCCAGTTTTCAGAAGCAGAGGCGCACCGTTTCCAAAGGATATTCTCAAATTGGGCGGGGGCGAGTTTTCAGTCGAAAAGTTAATATGGTACAAAGACCAAGTTATAAAGGCATTTGATAAGCTTATTCAGGAAGAAGCCTCATCATACTAATACATGTTATGCAATTATCTAACAATCTTAAGACCTCAATATATTTCAAATAATAGTCTACCAATATGCCCTGTTTGATTAGACTTTAAAACACAGAGACTAAGCACTGTTATCGTTCATAAACCTGAATATGCTTGCATCAGTTATGATATTGTTGATTTGTTGCGTGTTGTCTCATTATGCAATACATTCTATACCAAATAATCAACAAAAAAATAGTGTTTTATTACATTCTGAGGGCAAAAATGCTATTATAAAGATAAATATAGAGAACCAACTTTCATCATGAACCCCAAATTCATTTCAAATGTAAACTAAATAATCTCCAGTTGAGAACCCTCGTTATCAATATATCATAGCATCTGCAAATTCATTACATATCAAATAAAGAGAAGATTTTTTTTTTTTTTTTTTTTTTTTTTTTTTTTTTTTTTTTTTGGGTAACATGGGTTTCCGACTTGACATTGCGAGCCGACTAATCCCACGGCGACTACCCTTTTAGATAGCCCGGAGTCAGCGCAGGTGAACCTCCGTGGCCTAAAGAGAACAAATTTTATCTTATGGCTTGCTGGATTTCAGTCAGTGATATAGCGAGAATTCTACAGATTAGACAATTTGTATACACGTATTGTCCGACGAGGATATTTGACATATTATCGAACAATTAGCTGCATTTTTTCATTGGAAAAGCTTTGTTAACATTTTTTAGATACTTCAGTTCTTAATTATTCAAGGATAACATCTTAGTAGGAAATAAGCATATGTGGTGCTATTAGCACTAAACACAAATCAAACACACTATTATAATGGATTATCGTGTTGGTTAATAAGCTCATACAAGGCTGTTTTTAAATTGTTGGTTTGGAGACCAATCTGTTAGGTGATAAAAATAGTTTATAATAGAGATTCGATAGCGTTTTCCTCCTGTAATTTGGAGATTCATATATAGCCACCTTATTGGAACTTGTGACCGAGTTTCAAACCTTACATTCAAGAAGAAACTAGAATTCAACGCTAAAATGGAAATCAAAGTTCAGAAACTGAAAAAACTTGATAGGATAATTCACATTCATTAAGGTCTAAATTTTTTGGATGCATCCTTTCTGTGTTAGTTTTAATGGAAATCTGTTAATAGAGATTCGATAACATTTTATTCCTTGTGATCATGCAGCAATTGTTGTGAAAGATAAACATAGAACTTCTCACTTCTTCACAGGATTGTGGGATATAACTCTTAAGAATTCTTGCATAACCGTGTTATTGTTCATGATTATAACGAATATGGCTATGAATAAACATAATGAACATAATTATAAGGACATGGCCATCTGCGGCAATGTTTTATTGTTTTTGTTCCGCTCTGGGTGCCAGTGGAAGCTAGTGATGATATGTTATTTCAAGGTTTTGTTTGAAGCTTTAAAGTACGTCTTTTGTTTACCCAGTAAGCACATATCTAGCTTGAACGGCATTTCGATCACTTTCAAACAGTTTATTTACTTTAATTTCCATTTTTATCCATACAATCAAGTCTCTGACTTTCCTGAAGTTTTTCTACACTGGGTTCATTAGTGTGAGGTGTGAACACTAATTTTCTTTAACTGTTATACCTCCGTCCCATTTTTATTGTCCCATTTGACTTTGACCAGTCTTTCTTGTTTAACTTTGACTATTAATATATTTATTTGTGTTATATAATACTAAATGAAAATTATACTAAATGAAAATACATTTAAAACCTAATATATTCATATATTTTTCATCAAGTATTATATAACACAAACAAAAATAATTATGGTCAAAGTTGAAGAAGAAAGACTAAAAAAGTCAATATGGGACAATAATTTTGGGACGGAAGGAGTATTATTTCATTCTTACACTTGCATTGCCATATTCCATTTTTAGTTATCATTGACTTTGTCCACCATTAACTATCACTGCACGTCAGTCGTAACTCGTCACACAGCATCACTATTTTAGCTATAGTTATAATTAACTAACACTATATGGAGCTTCGTGCCCTTTTTTAAGCCAAATATAGAAACTATTTAGTTTTTGTAATACTAAACTCATTTCGTATCTTGATTTGCCAGCAAAGACAGATCAAGCAAAGCCATTTACTTGAATAAACAAGCATAAAAGAAGGTCGAGGGACATTAGTTTAATCTAGCTAGACAATCAGGTGTCGGTTGTTTCAAATGTCAACTGCAATATGTAATAGTTTAAGGTGTTGTTTGTTTATTAAGATATTTTGGGTCTGAATTTGACTATTACATTTTACCGGTAAAAGGTGACTATAAAGTCTAAATCTAAATGAAATAATGTTGTTTATTTTTTTATAATAGTCTGAATAGTTTTTATTGTCCGCTTTTTAAGTGTATATTAAACCATAACAATATGATAAATAAGTAGCTTGAATGTATCTTTGAAAATGAATATTTGAGAAAAAGATTCAATTATGAAATTAACAAACATACGGTTTCGGTTCACACTTGTGAATGAACTTGTTACGGCCAACAGTTTTTCTCGGTTTCACATAAACTAGCTCGGTTTCTAATCCACGAACCCGGAAAATTCGGCCCAGCACTATATCTAGTGCAAATTATAATGCCAAAATTCATATAGCAATCTCACCCAATCCAAAACGTAGCCAAGAATTAACAAATCCGGCCTGATGGTTAACTAAATACTACACAAAAATTTATTGAGCCCAAAAAGAAGTTATATCTTTATTTACCCCAAACTTGGCCCAACTAAACTTAACCTAAACCTAAATATAAATCACCACTACATTATGCCGTCCCTTTTACCTTCTCACTTATGTCACCAACAAGTTTCGCTATAGCATCACCTAACACTACAAACATTCTTACCATGTTTTCTCATGTTACAAATGAAATACAAGCCAATAGAACCCTTTTATTCCCTTTCTAAACCATATCTAAACCCATATACGTTGAATCTCGAAATACCTTTGAATATGTAGTTTTGTTTCTCGGCTTCAATATCTTTATAAAGGTCGCGGGTAAGGCTTTTGTATCTCAAGTGAAGGGTTTTGTGGATTTATAGGGTTTGGGGTTTGCTAAGAGGCACTAAGACCTAATCCTCGTATCTTACTTGGTAAGACATATGGGTCTACCCGCGTTTGACTCATAAGAAAAAAACAAAACAACCACATGTCTGACTGGTTAAGACGTCGGATGCGGTTCAGACCTTTTTGGCAAAAACAAACACAACCTAAGTAATCAGTTGTATATTGACACATACAAAAGAAAGCATATTGTTCCCTTTAAAGTGAATATAATTCAAGATAATTAAATTAATTCATTTCCCATGTAATCTCATGTAAGTTTAAAACACTTTAAAACAATAATACGTAATGTAGTTTAAACAATGAACACAACAAAGTTCTTCAACGTTTAAATTCTTATTCGAAATGAATCAAATAATTTACTATGATTGTTTGTAGAATAACAATCAAAGTTGAATGAAAAAGCGTAGTAATCTCCTTACTTTCTTAAACACAAACCAAAGTTATGTGTTTAAGTATAAACTATGCTAACACAATGAAGATATTCGGGGACTTAGTTCTAGTAGGAGTAAATGCTCTAATAAATGCTAACACATTAATTGTATGAGGTAACACTTACTCCATTATGGTCATGTTTGGCAAGAAGCTTTTGGAAGCATTTAGGAGCGACAAGCGTTAAGCATTTGCTTATTTAGCAACACCTCAACAAGCGTTTGAAATATGACCAACTGCTCTGATCTTAAATGCTTCCTGAAGAAGGGGCAAGCGAAAAGCGGTAAACATTTTCTTGTTTTACACTTTATAATTACAATTAGAGCTATGTTACCAAACACATTTTTCAAACAAACAGCTACCGCTTACTTCTAACTGCTAGTGCTTACTGCTTACTACTTACTACTTACTACTTACTACTTACTACTTAGTGCTACTGCTTACTACTACTGCTACGTGTCGCCAAACATAGCCTACAACATTATCTATATAGGAAAACTCGAGGTGGATTCTTGTGGGTTAAAAGCAATGTATCAAACATATAACTAGGAAGGTACACTAGTACCTCACTACACTAAATGTTTCTATTCTTTGAACGCATCCAACCTTACTTTAAGGTACAATTATGACAGGTGTTTTCCCTTTTGTTCCAATTATAGTACTTTATTGACTTTCTTTGATGAGTTTATATCGCTTATGTTTTAAATAAAGATCCCGCTTATTTGTTTCAGAGACTTTTACTTTTTCTAACTATCTAAGTTCAGGTTGTTCGGAGATCAAGAGGAGTCAGTGAGCTATTATCATCACTCACATACTCCATCATCTTATTTTAGGTTCATACTTCAATTTGCCGAGTTTCACCTCAAGAAGTGGAGAAACTTTCTTTAGTCTCTAAAGGACTCTTGAAGACGACTCTGTGAATGTTCTATCGTTCGGGGACTTCATTTACACTTATATTATTATATGTTCAAATCTTTGTCGATGATCATTAGGCTCTGAATTAACCCAATAATCTCCCCCTATTTGGATATAGAAATAGCATAAGTGTTTATTAGTATAGGTGAGCAAAACAACTTCTTCTAGCAAACTAAATTAAAGAAAATTAAAACCCGTAAATAACACAATGAAACAAAAGTCATTATCATTCAGGGATTACAAAATAATTAAACAAAAATACATAAAGTGTCTTTGTTCAGCGATCCCCATCATTTCCAGCTTCACCTTCTTTGATAAAAGGATATGCTTGTCATCCATCTTTTCTAACTCTTCATCCAAATCTTCAACAAGGATTTCAAGGGTCATTTCTGATAGGGTTGTAATCTTGTAAAAGAAAAGAGTTTGAGTGTCCACAATAGGCATTTCAGAGACTCTCTAAAACGTTGGTTTATCAAACACATCAGCGAAGAAAATTCCATGCTAAAGAGTTTCAATCTCTAAATGGAACTCCCTCAGGAAGGTTCCTATTGCAATGAAGGTCAGGGACAAACATTTCGAGTTCAGTACTAATGGCTCTTTTCCTCTTCTTCAATCTGGGAGAAGTATTGAGAGGGTCTTGAATATTAAGAGGTTTTCTTGTATCAATTCCTAGGAACTTTTCTTGTTCCCTGATCTCTTCAAATCTTCTGTCAAGAGTCTTGGTTAGTTCAACAACATTTCCCCCTCTCTTTTTGTTTAGTACAACCAACATCATTTCCCATTCTTTGTAAAACATTCCATTTGAATTTAGTGATGACTTCAAAATTTGAGTCACGAGTCTTTGATGACAATCACTTTCATAGGCTTGGTGTTAGGGATAACTCTGATGTCTGTGATGACCCAAGGCTTCCTGACATATTCTATTCTCCTCTTATAACTTTCATATGTACTCTTCTTCTTATTAGTCTTAGCTTTCAGCTTTTCCTTAGCAACTTTAAGTTCCTGAAGCCGAAAAAGTTTGAATTACTTGACAGTTTGCTTTGCTGCCTCAGCTTCCTAATTTGCTACACTAACAATTTCCTTGTCTGAGGCAGCATTATCCAAAGTAGCCTTCTTCATGTCTTCATCTTCAAGGATTTCAGTTATCTCCTTTATAATGACCCTGACTACCTCCCCAAATTCAAGTTGGTAGTCCATCAGGTCAGCGCATGTTGATGATTCAGCTTGATGGATTGGGAGTAATGATAAGGGTTGGCCAAGTTTGATTTCAAGGATGGGAAGTTTAGTTTTAGCAAGTTCGGTGATCATATTTTCTTCAATTCCAAATATCTTCTTCTTGCGCTTGGTGTTGTCTGATTGTTGTACCAAAGAATATGTAGAAACGTCCTTAGTGGCTCTGAAAGATGAGATGGGCTTAGGAATCTCATAGTCTCACACTTTCTCCCCCTCGAGTGCTGAGGAGGGGACTTGGTATGAGACCATTAATTGGATTTAGTTGGTATGTGCTTTGGACTATCTTTGAACAGCGAATTGCCAGTTTTGATGGTTGTTAAGGGTTTGGGAATAGGCTCAATTGTTTTCTTCCCTAAAGTAGTTGTTGGGCTGAAGTCTCGGGAACTGATGAAGTACTAGCTGAGGTCTGTTGACTAAAAGATTGAACATGTCCTGAATGAAGTCGTGATCTCTGATAGGTCAGTCTTGAAGGATGAGAGATTAGACGCTAGGGCAGCCTGAGTGTCTTCAATTTTGGATAGTCTTATACTATTAGACCATGCCAAAGACCAGTGTTGCAAAAATCAGCTTAGGCGACCGATTAATAGGAGCCTAAACGCTAGGCGAGGATTAACCGCCTGGATTTTCACTAATCGGCCTTGTTAATCGGTAACATACCGATTAATCGGACAAAAATCATACAAATCAGGCATTAACCGATCAAAATCAGCTAACTCGGTTACGGATAGAAATCGGCCAAATTAGGCATAAATTTGCTAAATCAGAAAAAAGCTGCCAAATTGGGCATGTAGTTTCAAAATTTTATAATTTAATGTATAAAAATCCAATCCGATTAATTCCCTGCCTAACTGGTTAATCGCTAGGTGGTACCCGACCGCATAGCTAGCGCCTAAAGATTTTTGCAACCTTGCCAAAGACTGAGTATCAGTAGCAAGAGACTTTAGGCTTGCTTTGATGTCAGGGATGTCACCCTCAGTTACTGATCTGTAGATGCACTCAGTGACTCTAGCCAACAACTTTCCTAGTGTAGTTGCATCCCTTCTTGACCTTGTGTAAGAGGTCGACATAATTAGCCCCCATCTCAGCATCCATTTCATCAGCATCATTTAGGAATTCATCAACCACATAATCTCCAAGAGACCGGAGATGAGAATTTATGGTTTCTTCACTGACATTGGTAGGGGTTGGTTCTGATGTTGTAGGAAAAGGACTTTGAGGAGGTTGAACTTGATTGGCTACCTCTTCAGGGATCTGAGGACTTTGAGCAACATCCTTAGCATCCACTATATCCTCCTAAATCATGGCTATTGCCTCCTCCTCATCAAGTAAGTTCAACTCCAGGATCGACGAGTCAGAGTCAGATTCTAGCAGTTCATGTATTTTAGTAGAAGTCAATGGTGGTCGGTTTTGTCTTTCACCAGTTAATTGAGGATAGTCCACTGAGTCATTGGGATCTTGTTGGTGTCCCTCATGTAAAGGTTGTGAGGTACTAGTGCCATCATTGGGATCTTTAGAGATTTGTGATTTAGTACCCTTAGGGACTGAGGTGAAGTTCAATTACCCAAGAGTGTGACCCTCATGACTAGACTGTTGTTTGTCATGGCCTAGGTCAGGATTGTTCATGTCAAGTTTGAGCTCTGACAACCCGAAACCATCATCCTTGAGTGCTGACTCAGAGCTTAATGAGGGTATGATTGTGCAAATTCGGACTGAGACTCTCTATTGGATCGGGTTTGGTCATGATCTTCATCTCCACTTCCTAAAGAAGTTTTTGTGGAGGAAGCTTGCAGTGCCCGTTTATGACTACCTAAAACATCAAGGGAGGTAACAGGAGGCTGGCTAGGGTTCCTGATGTGCTTGGCGATTGAGGACTCTATACATTTCAGGCCTTTAGATTCTTCACCACCCATTTTCGAGAAAGAAATGGAGGTTTATTTCTTGCATTTTTTAATCTTGCCTTTAAGAGGTTCAGGATGGTTAGAAAAAGATGGGTTTTTCTTTGTCTTGGCTTGTTTGCCAGGTTGTGCTTCAGGCCAAGAAATCTCAGAAGGTTGTGCCTTGGACTTAGACACCTTCTTTGATTTCTTTACCACTGCTTCAGGTGAAGTAGTTGGAGTCTTTTCAGAATGCTCAACTACACCGAGCATATACTTTGTAAGTTCCACTTCATTTTCAGAGATGGTGAGAGATTAGTTGGATTTACTCAGAACAAAGGGGGTAATCCCTTAACGTACTCCTCACCAAGTAAGTTTTTTATTAGCAAATACTGTTAAATGAAGAAACTAGGTTTTGTAATCTTTGAGAGAGTTCTCCTCCCTTGTGTGGGCGATATTGGCAAACCTTTTAAAACGCCTAATCGTTTTTTTCCTGATCGATCCCTACTCAATCCATATACAATATGGTATTAAGGTTGATTATATCTTTTTATAATCTATCATTAATCTCTGCTTGTTCTGGTTTTGATTTTTGACTGATCTAGGTTACCTGTTATGGTTTTCCAATCGCACGTAAGGGTTTTTTTATAATCATTATGATTTTTATTTAATTCCTAATCATCCTACTGATTATTATTCAAGGCATCATCATTATTATGGGTTACTTCATCATTCTTTATAGCTTATAAACCCGAGTTTTAAACCATGGTTTTATTCTTCTCGCTAAACTTTGGCGTGTTTACTGGTTCTTGGTTGCTACTAATCTGTGTGTCGAAGGGTTTAGGGTTTCTTTTGATGTCGAATATAGGAGAGAAGAATTTAACTATTCCATATCCGGTGGTGAATATAGATGATCTGAATGGTGTGCCTATGTCGGTCTTGGAATCAACAAATCTTTGATGGTAGTAAGGACGCAGGAGGTTCAATGATTGGTCTTGATAACGATGTTCCTCCTGAGCACATGAAGCCTATTTCATGTATGCCTAATGCTACCATTAATAGGAGTGTTGGAAATGGTGATCAGGTTGATACGAGTGGGAATGAGGCTGAGCTGAATTATGGTCTTGACCCAATCATTTTGGAAGCGTGTAAGACCTTTGAAGAGGCTATGCGCGGTGTTGAAGTTACGAATGCGGAGAATGCAGACAATGGTACTATTGTTGTTTCTAATTCGCCTCCCAAAGTTCATGATCAGCCCCAACCATCGGGTGCCCTGAGTGTGAAGCCGGTTTCATATGCGGGTGCTATGTCAATTGATTCTACGAAGCGCAAGTCTAATTTTCATAGGTTGGAATGTAGTAAAAGTCTAATGGGGTGGATCTCTCCATTCCTATGAAAGTCGTTGAGGAGGTAAACTCTAAATTTGAGAATACCCTTTATGGTTATTTTCTTGGTAAACGTATTGCTTTTTAGGTTGTTGATTATTACGTTCGTAATACGTGGGCCAAGTATGGTATTCAAAAGGTTATCATGAATGCTAAGGGGTTCATTTTCTTTAAGTTTTTCACTCGTAAAGGTGTTGATGATGTTCTTGAAAATGGACCGTGGATGATTAGGAATGTGCCAATTATTCTTAAAACTTGGACGTTGAATACTAATCTACTTAAAGAGGATTTGACTAATATTCCGGTACGGGTTAAATTCCATGATGTGCCCCTTGCTATGTTTTCTGATGATGGTCTCAGCCTCCTAGCCACATTGATTGGTACGCCAAAAATGTTAGATTCTTACACTAGTCAAATGTGCTTGGAATCATGGGGTCAAAGTAGTTTTGTTAGGTGCTTGATTGAAGTTAAGGCTGAACAGGTTCTTAGGGAGAGCATCACTGTTGAGATACCATTACTTGATGGGACAGGTTCTACTATTGAAAAGATTCGGGTTGAATACGATGGAAACCTACCGGTGTGATACGTGTAAGCTTTTGGTCATACAACGCTTGATTGTCCTAAATCTGTTTCCCTCCTACTTAGCCAAAACAGAGTGTTAATGATGGTTTTCAAACTGTCAATAACAAGAATAAGGGTAGGAACATTGTCAAAGTGTTCAGGTAAGGGGAGGTTTTACTAAACTTTGGTGTGGGTCCTAAGTTTAGTATCAACCTAAAGCGCCTCCTTCGAACCAAGAAGGTGGATAATACAAAGAAGACAACCATTGAAGTGGCTAGTACGAGTGGGACGAAGATTGCTACATCTAATTATTTTGTTGCACTTAATATGATCGATCTTGGTGGTGGCACTCCTCTGATGTAGTGGACTCTGGTAGTACAATGGAAGCAAAGGAGGTTGGGTCTCTTAAGACCGGTAATGTATCACAAGAACCGCTTTTGAGTGATTCAATGAAAGCTAATGAGGTTGGTCCTACCCTATTGTTGAAAATTGGGGAGTTTAAAAAGCTTCTTATTGATGGGAAAGCTACTCTTGTTGATGATGATGGTAATCCTATTAAAAAGGTTGATTGTCCAGGTTATATAAAGGATTTTCCGTCCAACGAAGGTTAACCCATTCTCTAAGGTGGGTGAGATTGTTGACTCCGATAGTGATGAAGATGAGGTTGTGAACACTTTTGATGAGTCAATGAACCTATTTGGTGGCGGTCATGATCGTGAAGATGATTATGATGACTATGATTATGATGACTATGCGGATCAGGCCTACGATCTTCCAGGGAATTTGGATGCTTATTATGACACGTATGGTATCAAGCTCCAAGGCCTTGGTAGGAAGTAATTTTGTTTTCCATAGGAGTCTAACGTTATCTTTTGAGTAGTGGTTTATTTTCTTGTATAGAGAATAGGAAATATCTTGTTATGTAAGCTTTCCGCCTATGTAACGGGTTGAGATATGGGATTCACCTATATCCTTTGTACTTAAACGTTTTTTGAAGTAATATATTTCTTTGGGTCTTTGACCTTTTACCCAAAAATAAATGAAGAAACTCGAATTCAACACTAAAATAGGAATCAAAGTTCAGGTCTTGAAAAATTTGATAGGATAATTTACATTCATTAAGGTCTAACTGGTTTGGATGCATCCATTCTGTGTTAGTTTTAAAGCAACACTGTTAATAGAGATTCGATATTGTTTTCTTCCTTGTGATGCAACAATTGTAAAAGATAAACATAGAACTTCTCATTTCTTCACAGGATTGTGGAATATAAGTCTAAGAACTCTTGCATAACCGTGTTATTGTTCATGATTATAATGAACAAGTGAGTTTGCCCGCGCGTTGCTGCGGGCGTTTTTCGTAATATTATTCTCGTGTTGATGGTTGTTTAATAGATGTACACTTGGATGTGAGAACATATTTACTTTTATCCAACATGTTAGTAACTAAAATTACAAACATTTATTGAAAAATAAAAAATGTATTCAACTTTGGTACATATCCGCATATTTCTAAACACCAGAAAACCAAGAATCACTTATAAGAATTGTTCTAGATTATGCGTTTTAAGGTGTTTCGAAAGAGATCATTAAGTTACAAAATTAACTCAGTAAGAGTTATACAAATCAAAGGCACTGTTGTACTAACCAATACATTTTAGTGAAGACGTTCAAATTTTTCCAATACTTCAAGTGTTGCTTTGAATACCATGCCGGAAACGACAACCTTGTGTTTGAATGTTCTCACATTCATTGGCACAAACAACACAATTGAAATGGTTCTTTCATTGGCATCTAATAACTACCACATATATTCCAATCACCTGCATTGGGGCTTTTGCTACTATGAATCACCTGCATTGGTTCTATATTGACACTTGTATAACGGGTTAATTTAGACTTCTTCCAAGACTTATTCGTGAGATTAAAACACAAAGGCAAAAAAATATCTTATGTTTGATCAACTAACTGATTCTTGAAGTTGCCATAGTCACTTCGAAACCGTTTCAACCACCTAACATTGAAGGGTAACGTACTATGTGTCGTAATAAGAAATAATACAAATTCAAAATTAGAAGGGAGTAACAGTATGAGATCAAGATAGATGTGTACACTGAGTGAAGGTGTTTGATAGTACCAAGAGCGGCAAGATTATTGTAACCGAAACAAAAGTAACTATTCCTAAGCTACAATAGTAGTGCACCCATTTCATTAATATCGTTATACCTTCATTTCGAGTTAAACTCGACCAATGGGAAATAGTAGTTCTGGTTTCTCAACTTCAAACAATGACAAGTGCATTTCATTGGGCAAAATCTATGATTCCACCTAAGTAAATATGAAGAAAAGTTATGTAAGAAAATGCTATCAGAACTATTGTTAAATTTGTAATTTTTTAACCTACAAACATTTTGTTTGTCTTGCTACCATAATCGTATCTGAATATCTAGGATACAAGTTTTTAAAATGTTGATTATAATATAAGTAGATAACCAAGCCAAAGACAGACGGTCATACATATAAAGAACATAATATAATGATAACAATCTTATAGTGACATTTGGTAGCCATAATTCTGTATTACTTGAAAATTTTAAAACAACTTCTCGGTCAACTCAACTCCCTCGTTTTAACCCAAACCTATTTTGACCTGTACCACTTTTCCATCGTAAATCAAGGTTAAGCCTAACTAAATCTATGGCAAGCATCGCTTCGTTTTCATGTATGAAGAAAGGAATAACAATAAAAAAAGATGCAACAAATCATATAGAGAAGTTAATAAGTGATTACGGATGAAGAAAATGCTCAAATAGCCAAGCATGAAGAATCATCAAGATTTCAGGAAGCTCTCTTTGTGGTCTTTAGGCATGTTGTTGCATCATTCAGTGTTTGAAGTGCTTCACTTTGCACATTTGTTGATCCACAAACCGGTAGGAAAATCCCAATTCCTTTTCGTTTATCTTTGGAATCAGTCTCCCCAATGCTCCTATGAGTTCGCTTATTTTCCATTTATCGCGTGTCTCAAGCAATGGGAGCGACGTGAAAGTTCTACTACGGAGTATAGTTTGTGGTTACAACCTAATAACATGTTTTAGTTGAGTTATGAACCCTATCTTGAAAAGATTAGGCAACTACGGTAAAACAACAATTTTTTTTACCATGATTGTAATTTTGAAGTTCAACGCCATTATTTGGAATTTTTAAGGAGGTTGGGACAAAGACAAACAATCGACAATGTCATTGCGAACCTTAAGACAAAAATATGGCATTATTAAAAGGTACAATGAAATGCATTAGAGGAATCGGTTTGATGCTTTCGATAACATGTAAGAGTGACCACCACTATATGAAAGAATTGCATATTATATAGAACATTTCAAATTTTTTATTAGCAATTGTAATAATACCTGGAAATTTTTAATAATTTATCATTGCACTTATGCTAGCAATTAAGGTAAAAAAAAAAAGTTAGTTAAGTTGTCTACTTATAAAGTTATAATACTCGGGCATTTTGTGATTAGAGTCTTTTCCTAAACATAACGGTAAGTTAAAAGGGACAAAAAGGGTCAATGAGGTAAGCAGTCAAAATAGGTAACATGTCAAAAAAATGTCGGTCAACTTTATGTTAACCTCGTACAATTTGGGTAATTTGGCAGTCTTATCGTCAAAATGGTCAATCAGTTTGTATACTTAACAAAAGCGAAAGAAGTAGCGGTTGACGTACCTCCGAGTCCATATTTTTTGGACTAAGCAAGCCATTTTGTAGCCAACTTGTATCCATATGCTTGAGACCTTTTCTTTGTTTTGAAAACAAATTATTAAATCAAAATTGTTCAAACCAAGAATCCAAATCTTGAATTGAAATTATAGAAGTGAAACCTTAAAAAAAAATTCTTAGAATCTAACCTTAAAAAAGCGGGCCCAAAAACCCCTTGACCAAGCTTATTCTAAACATTATGAACACCACTTGTTGAAACCTTTGCTTTGCTGCATTCAAATGATCAAATTCAGTAACATTATCATATCATCAAAACCCATATCTAATTCATATAAAAAAACCATCATGTTTATTGTAACTATTAACATCTTTTCCAAATTTAAAAAAAAGATCATAACAGCCTCCATAATAAAAATCCATTTTCAAAATCAAAAAACAATCACAAAACTAACAAACTTAAGCATCAAGATTCAGTTTTTACATCGAATCAAACAAAACCCATCTCACAAAAGCTTAAAAATAAAAAACCCATATCCAAATTCATTGGTTTATAAACAAATTTATAAACTCTTTAACTAAATAAACATGCACTATACTAACTATGATTCAAATATTGATTCATACAACAATCTAAAACCCAAACCCAATCGACAATGAATCACTTACCTTCACACATCAATCAAAGAGTCAAAACCGTATGCGAGAGAGAGAGAGATGCGTGGTTTGTCATAAAACCGGCCGGATATGACTAAACGGAAAAACCGACCCACTCGCCCGATTGAGATGTCGTCGTGATTTGGGATTTGTGGATGTGGAAAGAATCGGGTTTTAGTGTTTTTGAGAATGGATGAATCTGGAAGGATGGGGAGATTTTTTTTCTTCCTTATAAGCAATGAAGTTAGATGAAGAAGGTTTGGGTAGTACATATTTGGTATTAACGTGTAGCACAACGTTGGTATACATTTGTATGGCTTGGATTATGCAGTACATGTATTAGGTTCCCTAGGCTCAATGAGAAGCTGGCAACGTTACACCAAAGGGTATTAAGAAGTGATTAAGGGTTAATAGTCATGTACAGTAAATTTTGCACCTCAAATTGTCCAATAGAAACCCGCCAATGGTGTATGCAATCACATAATGGCCCTATCAAAACAATAATGACAACCCATACACCAATAATATGAAGATTTAACAAACTCATTAACCATTAATAGTTTCATAATATTGCAACAACTTTTCCATCTATATAAGATATTATAATATGGCTATGAATAAACATAATGAATATAATTATAAGGACATGGCCATCTGAGGCAATGTTTTATTGTTGTAAGGTGGGTGCATGTGGAAGTGATGATATATTATTGCAAGGGTATGTTTGAAGCTTTAAAATACGTCTTTCGTTTACCAAGCACATGTCTTGAACGGCATTTCGATCACTTCCAAAAAGTTTGTTTACTTTCCCTTTTGATCCATACAATCAAGTTGCTGACTTTTCTGAATTTTGTCTACAGTGGGTTCATTAGTGTGAGGTGTGAACACTAATTTTCTTAAAACTGTTAAAGTATATTAATATTAGAGTAAATTGCATTTTTGGTCCCTAAGGTTTAGCCAAATCAGGGTTCAGTCTCTAAGGTTTTGAAAATCTGGTGGTCCTCATTTTGAAACGTTTGCTGTATGTTTGGTCCTTGATCAACATCAAATGACAAAAATACCCTGTCTTCTTTTGTTTCTATTTTCTTTTCATATTTCTTACATATATGGTCCCTGTCTTGTGCTAGGTTTTACAAAATTTGTCCCGATTTTATTATTATTATTTTTTATTTGTTTATATTTTTTTAAAATTAACTATTAGTATTATTTTTTTTATTAAAAAATATTCGAAAAATATTCAAAAAATGTTAAAGATATTCCAAAAAAAATTTTTTTTTTTTTTTTACATATTTTTTTTTTAAATTTGAAGAGAAAAGTCCAAAATGTATTCGTTTCTTTACGTTTTTGTTTGGATTTTTACGTTTTCGTCCGTTTTTTTACGTTTTCGTCCGTTTTCTTATATGTTCAACCATCTTATTACGTTTTCGGTTGTTTTTTATGTTTTCGTCCATTTTTTTACATTTTCATTCGGTTTTTTACGTTTTCGTCCGTTGTTTTCAACCGTTTATTTACGTTTTCTTATGCTTTTTACATCTTTGTCCATTTTTTACGTTTTTGTATGGGTCTGTACGTTTTCATTCGTTTTTTACGTTTTCAACTGTCTTTTACGTTTTCGTCATTTTTTTACGTTTTCGTCCGTTTATTTTACGTTTTCAATTTTTTTTAATGTTTTCGTCCCTTTTTTTACGTTTTCGTCTGTTCTTTTAGGTTTTGATCTTGTTTTTGCATTTTGTTTTCTTTTGTTTCGTCTCTTTCTTTTCACGTTCATGTTTTTTCACGTTTAAATTCTGTTTTCGTTTTCACATTTTAATGTTTTCGTCACTTTTATATGTTTTCATCCGTTTTTTTACGTTTTCAACCATTTTTTATGTTTTCGTCTGTTTATTACGTTTTCGTCTGTTTTTTTATGTTTTCGTCCGTTTTTTACGTTTTTGGCCATTTTTATGTGTTTTAAGCCGAAAACGTAAAAATCAGAGAAAACGTGAAAAACGTATTAAAAGCGGTTGAAATGTAAAAAATGAACAAAGAGTAAAAATCGAACAACGTAAAATAGACTAAAACATAAAAAGCGAACGATAACGTAAAACAAACAGCGGGAAAATGTAAAAATAGGTCAAAGCGTTAAAAAAGTGAACGAAAACGGGGAAAAACATCGAAAACGCAAAAAAGCTTTGAAAACAAAAAATGAACGAAAACATAAAGCGGCAGCATTAAACGGATGCAAATGTAAAAAGCTGTCCGCGGCGTAAAAGCGAAAACGTAAAAACCGGCAGAATTAAAAAGCGGACAACGTAAAACGTTAAAACGGACGAAAGGTAAAAGGCGAACGTAACGTAAAAAAGCGAACGAAACGTAATATAAGCAACGTAATTAAACATATAAACGTATAAAGCGTATAATAATTCTATAGAAAAATATTAAAATTTTAAAAAAGCTTATGTGATATAAAACTAAATTTTTTTTTGGAATATCTTTGAATATTTTTTGAATTAAAAAAATAATACTAATGTTAAAAGTTAATTTAAAAGAAAAAAAAAATTGGACGAATTTTGTAAAACCTAGCACAAGACAGGGACCATTTATGTAAGAAATATGAAAAGAAAATAAAAACAAAAGAAGACAGGTGTTTTTTTTGTCATTTGATGTTGATCAGGAACCAAACATGCAGCAAACGTTTCAAAATGAGGACCACCATTGCACTTTCAAAACCTTAGGGACTGAACCTGCAATTTGGCTAAACCTTAGAGACCAAAAATGCAATTTACTCTTAATATTAATATCTTGTGTTACACTTGCATTGCCATATTCCATTTTTTTGTTGTGCATTGACTTTGTCCACCATTAACTATATAGTTTTTGCAATATTGAACTCATTTCGAATCTTGATTTATTTGTCCACCGTACCATTAATTCTAGTTGTATAAACAAGCTTAAAAGAAGGTTGAGGGACATTAGTTTACCCTAGCTAGACAACTAGCTGTCGGTTGTTTCAAATGTCAACTGTAATGGGATACACTATTGGAACCCTCCCTATGGGGTCACATTCATAGGGAATATTCTCTTTGTCCTCTCATTTTTAATTTTGTAGCAGTTTTTATCATTTATGTTCATTATTTAATTTCTTTTAAGCATTTGGCTTATTAAACTTTATATTTACATTCGCATTTTCAGTTTATAGCTTTTGATATAAAAAGCTTGAGAAGGTCAATCTAAAAAAAAGAGACAACCAGGTGTCAATTGCCAGATAACTGGAATTTGTAACACTTTAAGTAATCAGTTGTATCTTGACAAATACAAAAGAAAGCATAAAGTCTTTGTTTATTGATTATTTTTTCGATAATTGATCTTGCATGCATGATCATGTACATGTATGGCTCTTTTATGGACCACATTTTAATAGATGACTTTCGATCAGTTCAATCCTAGTTTACATTTGACCTTTGGTCTAATAGATCTTGAAACATAGCAGGTGCCTAATAGGTTCAAACTCAACTCGAACAAAGGATGTGCACATGCTAATTTCTATTGTTTATGCTTTTATAAAAAAGAAAATGCTGATGCCTGTACATGTCTAAGCTTAAAATGGATCACTGAATTATATAACTTGCTGTACTTTTTTTTTTCCTTTTTTTTTTTTTTTTGTCAAAGTTAATATATATGATTCTTTATTTCGAAGTAAATAAAGGAGTCGAGCTGTCTATAATATTGGAAACTTCTATATATACTTTGAATCTTCGACTTCACTTTGTACTCTAAACAAAACAGTGTCATCTCATTCGAGATCCTTTTAAGCTTTTTGATTTCCATAATCCTTTTTCTGTTTCCAAATTTTATTACAATTATAAATCAAACAATCATGCCTTCCTCTAAAAACTTAAAGATCCCTCTACAAGACATATTATCAGCAACTAACAAATTTGATGAATCCAATGTGATTGCAAAGGGTGGGTTTGGTAATGTGTACCGAGGCCAATCAAAACAACATGGTAACCTCGCCATAAAGCGGTTGGACCGTTTGCGTGGGCAAGGAGACCGTCAATATGGGGTAGAGGTTCAATTGCTTTCAAAGTATAAACATGAAAACCTCGTCACTCTTGTCGGATTTTGTGAACATGGCCATGAGAAGATCCTTGTTTACAAGTTTGAGGCAAATGGGAGTCTTGACAGATTCTTATCAAAGAAAGATCTAACATGGATGCTTCGTCTTCAGATATGCTTAGATGCCGCCCATGGGTTAAGATACCTTCATGATGGAATTGGAGATGAAAATTCAATTATCCATCGTGACATCAAGAGCTCAAACATCCTATTGGATGATAACTGGAAAGCCAAGATTTCAGATTTTGGACTGTCCAAATTAGCTCTTAAAGATGTCCCGATATCAGTTATTCACACCGAACCTTGTGGCACACCAGGATATGTTGATCCTGTGTACTACCGAGGTGAACTTACACAAAAATCTGATGTTTACTCTTTCGGGGTTGTATTATTTGAAGTCTTGTTTGGAAAGGTGGTAAGTATTCCAAAAAATGTTTCCAAGCATAATTCTTTTGCTGAAATGGCCCAAAATCATTACGAAAAGAGTACATTAGATGACTTAATTCATCCTGATCTACGAAATCAAATGAACCCAGATTCCTTGATTACGTTTTCATCCATTGCCTATAAATGCTTGAAGATTGATAGACAGGATCGCCCAGAAATGAGACTAGTCGTGGAAGAACTAGAGAAAGCTTTGGTTTATCAACAAGTAAGGTTTATTTATGATTATTTACTTACTCATAACAAAGTTCTGTTGCATAACGATGATTACAATTTAGCTACAAGATACAAACAATGATGCTAAAAACTTACTATAAAATTTGTATAAAGACTGTCAGTGTAACAAGCATCACTATAAACTAGTTTAAATAATGCTTAAACTAAAATCCTTTGTTTTTATGTTTTAGGAGGCATCACGTGGATTTTCACATGATGTATACATTAGTTTTAGAGACCATGACACCGCAGAGTACGTTGATAGTCTATGTTCTGCTCTTGAAAAAGAAGGCCTTTCCACTTACAAGGACAACGTCAAACGTGCTCGTAAAGAAGCAAAACTCCTAGCAGCCATCGAACAATCAAGGTCCTTTATCATTATCTTTTCCAGAAAGTTTGCGGCTAATTCATGGAACTTGGATGAAGTTGCCAAGATCATTGAGTGCGCCAAAGAAACAAAAAAAGTTGTGATACCCGTATTTATTGATGTGTACTCATCGGACGTGCGCACACAAAGAGGATATTTTGGTGAATCGATGTCTAAATATGACACACACCCAAAGATGGAAGAATGGAGAAATGCTCTAGTGGAAGCAACTACTCTACCTAGCTTGCAAGATAATAGTGATTATAGGTGATTTCTTGCTCTATCTATTTTTCTAAATTATTTGAAAGTACGATTAACACCAAAAGTCTACCATGGTTTTTATATAATATAAGCAAGTTGATATTATTATTTTCGGCAACTGAAACAATTAATACTGCAGGGGTATCAATAATCTTGCCAAAGCAGCTGCTGCAAGAATCAAAGGTAACTCAGAAAAAAGATAATTAAGGTGTCAACGGACAGAAAGAAAAATCAAGTGATCATCAAATTATGATTGTTCCGTTATCTAATTTTAATTATAGTTGATTAGAATAGCCATTAATAGAATGATGTATGCTTCGGATTCTTTATTTTAGTTACAATATTTACTAGTATAATTTTTTATTAAACTACTTTAATATAAGTTGTGTTTTTACGTGATGTGTAATCTAATGATGTTAACTACGATGAATCCAAGTCCCGCTTTTGAAACCGACCTACTCTTGCAAAACGACAGAATTCTACGATCTAAGAACCTCGGGTTGTCTTAAAAGTATCTTACTCGTATCAATTTTTGTTTGTTACCAATGCCAAGACCATAAATCACAAATATCACAAAAAGTAGACAGTTTTCAGGCATATGTTTGTCATCTACCAGGCATGGGTCCTTGTCTACCCAATTAAACCTAAGGCTCGATTGGGTAACTTGGTTCGAGTGAGCTAATATTCGGTTTAGTCGTAGGCATTAGGAAGCAATGGAAACCAACTATAACCACAAAGATCGATAACTCAATACTGGCTAACTGGACCATATGGGACTCCGTAAAAGCTACTTGGACCCATTTGAGACATTCTCAAATAGTTGAATGTTTTCACTTTCATGGCTGAAATAAATGGTTGCACTGCTAGCCCATGATCATATTCCACCTCCTTAATTATTCTGGATCATTTCGTTCTTCGTCTTTTAAAGTTCTTTATCTACCTCTTTAGTGTGAATTGCGAATCTTGCTTAGGGTGTCCATCGGTTTGGTATTCTGATTTATATGGTTCAAATTCTTTAGTTTATGATTTTTTTATGAAACTGAATCGAATGATTATAATTTGGTTAAAACCATTGTTTAACTGGTTTTTCTTAATCGTTCCAACATAGTCACCGGTTCCCGGTTGAACCGTTGGTCAAACCCGGTTTTTGCCTAAAACCATATTCTTGTGGCCAAGCCAGTCCCGGTTTAACCGGTCAGGTCAAGCAAATTCTAAAACATCGGTATAAACATTATTATAACAAAAGGAAAAAAAAATAGAATTCTTGCTTTACTTCAAATACAGTGATGGAAACAGGTTCCATGTAGCAAAGTGCACTTTGCATAACGATTGAACTTTGACATAACTGTTTGGTTTTGTATGTGCAGAAAGTAAAAGGGCGTTTGGCTATTTGTTTAACGTGTAGAAACAACAACAATAAGTATTGCATAAACGATGTATATTGATTAAAATATGGATGATTACAAAGTTTACACAACCTCTATCTATTTATACATTCTGAAACGTTGTCACAGAAAGCGGTTATCACGTTTCAAGAATCCTAAGAGGCGAATCTTATCCTAAAGTCACAATGGGTCAAATGTGACCAAAATGACCCGTTTGGCCCAAAGCCCATACAAAGGTTCCAGGCTTTGCCAAACTATACAGAATTTTACGTTTTAGTCTTTACAAGCACAAATATATACATATTGTTCTATAATAACAAAAGGCTTAAAACATTAAAGCCAACAATGTCCCCCTTAATGTGTAAGCCCTTTTGGTCGTCCAACTTTTCTTCTACTTGATGATTGCGAAATCATCCTTTTGGTGTGTCCTTCTTGTCCGTCCAATCATCGTCGTTGTCATGTGTCTTGAGAACTCTTCCTTGTGCATTTCCTTCCATAGACCACTGCCCATTCGACCCACTTTCATACTTTGGGTTCTTCCCATAGCCTTCCTTCTTGGCTATTACAAGTTTATCCTTGCCTCGGGCTCGTAATGTCGTCTCGAAATAACACCTTATCAAGTCAATGTATCTCTTGTAACATTCTCTTAATTCCTCGTCTTGTTCTCTTGCCAGACCGTGTATTAATGCAACGTCTCCCCATTTGTTACCAAACGTAACTCCGAGATAGCCTCCTAGACTACCTATAATCTTATAAAGACCAAGTAAATCGATATTTATACCTTTGATGACGGGGGGCAGGGGTTCCACCATGCTTCGACCAAGATAGACTAGGTAAAACCATTTTACCATGTCTTCAAAGTGCTTACTTAAAACGTTCCAATTCTCGTATACCAATTTGTCATCTTCAATCATGATTAAAAACGAAATGAACCTTTTAAACGTGTTAACCTTCATTACGTAGAGAGTTCCATTCATGCTCAAGTACTCGTTGTCCAAGTAATCATGAATCATTCCTTCCTTCCAATCAAGATCTTCCAATCCCTTTACATCCTTGCACTCGTCTTTTGGGTCAATCGATTCGTAGTAATCTTCCAAAAACTTGTCGTGTTGATTGTCCATCGTATTTGTTTCCACTTCGACATTCTTACCCTTGTCGTGTCCCATCTCCTCTTCCTCAAACATGAAAGAGATTTTACACGTGTTGTCTTCGTAGGTAATATCGAAACCTTGTGCCAAAATTTGTTTGGCACTAAGTACGTTTAAACTTGCTTCTGGTGTGTATGAAACACATGGGATTACCATCTTCTTCTCGTTTGTTTCAACAAATACTTCTCCAATACCGTATGAAAAAATAAATTTTTTCTCGGTTTCCTCCTTCCCCTCCATTGAGAATTTCGGTTTGAGTTTCCTGGAAAGTGATTTCATAGGGCACATATGATTGTTGTATATATCGCTAATATACCAAATATGGTCTCAATTTGCGTAGTCCGTCCCTTCAATCATATAGGATGTTTTGACGTGGACGTTTTTAGGATACTTGGGCTTGCCTTCTTCCTCTTTAGTTCTCGAGTGGTGGGGGTCTCGTTGTTTTTGCACTTCTAGAAATAGTGACCACGTTTTCTACATGCATAACATCTTGCCCTCTTCTCCTTCCTTGTAACAATCTCTTGTCCATACGAAGCGTTGTATGCTTCAATTTCATGCAACTTTTTCTGGAGCAATTCCTTGGATTCATAAGAAATTCTCCTTCGTGGTTTGTATGGCAACGAACCACTTGCACTTGGCCTTTCCCAAGACTTTGAAGCCTCGCTCTGATACCACTGATGGAAACAGGTTCCATGTGGCCAAGTGCACTTTACATAACGATTGAACTTTGACATAACCGTTTGGTTTTGTATGTGCAGAAAGTAAAAGGGTGTTTGGCTATTTGTTTAACGTGTAGAAACAACAACAATAAGTATTGCATAAACGATGTATATTGATTAAAATATGGATGATTACAAAGTTTACACAACCTCTATCTATTTATGCATTCTGAAACGTTGTCACAGAAAGCAGTTATCACGTTTCAAGAATCCTAAGAGGCGTATCCTATCCTAAAGTCACAATGGGTCAAATGTGACCAAAATGACCCGTTTGGCCCAAAGCCCATACAAAGGTTCCAGGCTTTGCCAAATTATACAGAATTTTACGTTTTAGTCTTTACAAGCAAAAATATATACATATTGTTCTATAATAACAAAAGGCTTAAAACATTAAAGCCAACAATGTCCCCCTTAATGTGTAAGCCCTTTTGGTCGTCCAACTTTTCTTCTACTTGATGATTGCAAAATCATCCTTTTGGTGTGTCCTTCTTGTCCGTCCAATCATCCTCGTTTCCATGTGTCTTGAGAACTCTTCCTTGTGCATTTCCTTCCATAGACCACTACCCATTCGACTCACTTTCATCCTTTGGGTTCTTCCCATAGCCTTCCTTCTTGGCTATCAAAAGTTTATCCTTGACTCGGGCTCGTAATGTCGTCTCGAAATAACACCTTATCAAGTCAATGTATCTCTTGTAACATTCTCTTAATTCCTCGTCTTGTTCTCTTGCTAGACCGTGTATTAATGCAACGTCTCCCCATTTGTTACCAAACGTAACTCCGAGATAGCCTCCTAGAGTACCTATAATCTTATAAAGACCGAGTAAATCGATATTTATACCTTTGATGACGGGGGGCAGGGGTTCCACCATGCTTCGACCAAGATAGACTAGGTAAAACCATTTTACCATGTCTTCAAAGTGCTTGCTTAAAACGTTCCAATTCTCGTATACCAATTTGTCATCTTCAATCATGATTAAAAACGAAATGAACCTTTTAAACGTGTTAACCTTCATTACGTAGAGGGTTCCATTCATGCTCAAGTACTCGTTGTCCAAGTAATCATGAATCATTCCTTCCTTCCAATCCCTTTACATCCTTGCACTCGTCTTTTGGGTCAATCGATTCGTAGTAATCTTCCAAAAACTTGTCGTGTTGATTGACCATCCTATTTGTTTCCACTTCGACATTCTTACCCTTGTCGTGTCCCATCTCCTCTTCCTCAAACATGTAAGAGATTTTACACGTGTTGTCGTCGTAGGTAATCTCGAAACTGTTAGGAATTGGAAATTCCATAAGTGAAGTATCGGTCACCCCAAATATTATCTAGCATAAGTTAGCTCGTAGACATATTGTTTGTTACGTTATTTAGTAGTTTATTAGTTAGTTTGTAGCGTAGAATAGTTTAGAGTAACACCGTGGAGGAAGGACGGGTCTTTACCCACTGTATACCTGATCCACAGGCCGATAGGAGGTCGTGTATTGTGTAACTATAAATACCCCTTCCATCCATGGAAGGGGTGGTGTTTTTCAATCTAACATTCCATAATTTACAAAGCAAGTCTCTAGCTTGAACACCCATATCTCTACTTTCTCTCTCTAAAATGTCTAACATGTATTTCCATCATCCAAGACCACCCGAATCATCAAACACAATAAATATTACGATCCTACAATTGGTATCAAGAGCCAAGGTTATTGTGTTATCTTTGATTTGTGTGGTCCGTACCATGGTTGTTGTTTGTGGTTTTTGGTTCACGATTGTTAACTGTTTGTGTACTTTGTTATGGTCGGATACTATTGCTTCTAGTTTTTTTTAACAAAGTTTTAACTTCTATTGGGTATCTCATTTTGGGTCAAAAGAATCATCCGGTATATTTGTGTATATCTGTCTTGTGTCAAATTTTGTCCAAGTGATGATATTCAGTTTTTCTTATGATTTATTTTGTACCTAATCTGTGATCATATCTTGTGGTCAAACAGTCATATTAGTGGTCATATGGTCAGATTTTCATAGTCCATACACTGGTCAACATGGGTCAAAAGAAGCAGTTCTTGTCATTTTTTCTGGGTTTATATGAATATGGTCGGAATATGGTCAGAAAACTCATCGGAAAATGTCAAATTTCAAGTTAACGACTTGTCACTATTTGTCCAGATTCATTGAATCTTGCTAGCGACTTGTATTTACAAGTCGTAGCGATTTGACCATCATATAGCGACTTGCTTCAAGTTAGCTACTCGGTTTGTAAAGAAAAATGATAGCAATTGATATTTTGGTCAAAAGCGAGTTGGGTTTGAAAATTGGTTAGCGACTTGTCACTATATTGATAGCGACTTGGGTTACAAATATAAGTAGCGACTTGCTTAAGAAAATAAGTAGCGACTTGTTATTTAATGGACCTAGCGACTTGTTATTTAACAGTGCTATTGACTTGTCACTTAAGCTAGCGACTTGACACTAACTCTGTTAACAACTTGACTCATAAATGGGTAGCGACTTGACTTCAAATAGCGACTTGACTGACAGAAATGATGAAGGAGAAGAACAAGTGACCACAACAAGACTCGACCACACAACACTACCATATCCCATAAGCAACAACTCCCTCATCTATCCTAATCTCCTTCAACTCTACCACTCTACTCATTCGACTCAAACTTAATGAAAAAAATGAAATCATAATCTCAAATTCATCTCGTGCATATTCAGATTTACATCAAACCCAGATAGGTTCACACGAAAATTTCATCACAGATCTTATATGTTTAATTTTCGAAAAATAAAGAAAACGTCTAATAACAAATATGTTATAATCGTTTTTTTTCTTCTTCGATTTAAATGTCAAACCCTAATGAAACCATCTGATACTCTGAAAAGATTACCTGAGACCATGTCCTAATGATCTTAACACCATCCCTGTGGTGTATGTAAGATGAAGATGTGATGAGTTATGAGACGGATGATGAAGCTGTTTTGATGGGGCTTTTGACTCGGAGAGTAATACTTTTGATGTGGATGGCAGATCATTTTGTTAAGATGAGTAATATTAGGGTTTGATAGTGGTGATTGAATCGTTAATGTGAGAGGAGTTATCACTAATGGGGGCGGATGGTTTTTTTTAGGGTTGTTAGTGTGAGAAAGTTTAGGTCATTGTGATATTACGAGTGTTATATACTCGTTTGTTAGGGTATGCTGGAAACTTTTCATATAGGCCCATGGACCGTATACTACTCTCAATCACTGTATTTGGTACTAGATTGGGCATGGGCTTGAGATATGTCAATTATGGGTCTCACTCAAGACTTATGGGCTGACACTAGAATGAGAATAGGGACTTAACTGGGCTAACATGTACGGTTTAGAGGAAATGCGTGATACAGTTTATTATTAACCGTATGGTGTGTCATTTTATTTGATTGGGTGTATGTATGTAGCGTATGAGTATTTGAATCGGATTTGATAGATTTTTACTTGTATTATGGACATTTTAATTGGATGATTTAATTGACTTCTATGGACCGAGGGTCGATTATTACATGTTACCATATGAAGGGTGTACACACGATTGGGTTAGATGAGTTTCTCATGATTTTGATTTTATGAGAAATTTGATTTTATGTGATATGCTTGGGAGATTTGACAATGAGATTTATCGATGAGATCTGACGATAAGATTTGTGATATCGGATGAGATTTGTTGAGATTATAAGATTTGGTTATGTGAATTGATACTTTGGGTTATACATTTTCACGGAGATTATTATGTCACGGCTTGAACTAATGGTTGAACAAAAGTTGACTACGGGGTTGTTTATACGGTATTTCTTATTTGGATTTGAAGTAAGGTTTGTCGGGCGTGTTTACTTATTTCGTCTTCTTTCTTTCTACCCTTCCGCGAAGATTGCTTGTTTGGGCATTTACGGTGTGATAAAGACTTGGCCATTTAATTACGGTTGTGATTCTTTCTCATTTAACCCACAACGTAACTATCACCGATTGTCTCACTCAGTTGAGAATGTCAAGAGGTTTTGTACATTGGGTACACCGTTTCTTTTTCGAGGATTAGTACAAGTTTAAGTAACAAATCTGGGGAATTTTACTTCATGATCAAGTTTGGCATACCGGGTTTACTTCACCAAGGGGTCACTGCAATTGCCGACAAAAAATTCATGAATGATGTGTTTACCAAAGTGTTTACTGGATGGTTGATGATATGGATGATGTTGGATAATGAACTGTTTATGAACCGCTGCATGTTCCCCTAAAACCGATATTCACCGAAACCAAAGTTGTCATAACACATTCAAGCTAACATTGTGTACGGTTTTGTCTTGATTTTGTAAAATCCCGCGAAAGAAACTATTTCTCGGTTTAAATCATAGACTTGTAAAATCCCGTGACAATGGAAACATCCCTATCTTACGGTTTATTCTTGGTTTTGTAAAATCCCACGAAAGAAACTATTTCTCGGTTTAAACAATAGAATTGTAAAATCCCGTATTGATGGAAACATCCTAAAGAAAGGAAAGTGTGTTTTGGGATCTTATTTGATGCTGGTGCTGCGGTTTCTATTTTGAAGAAGGGATAAAAGGGTGTACTTCATGAATTGGGTGTGTGTTTGGGTTGTCTTCATGGCAGTTTGGTTATTACATGGTTTTACGGGGTTACGTACTTTTAACCATGGTCGGGATGAAACCATTATCAAAGTTCATTTAAATGTCAAAGAACGCTAGATTTGAGCAGTTCTGAAGATGTGACAATGGCGTTAATTCAGTATTATTTATTTGAGGTTGAAGTGAAATATCACGGGCGAGTGTACTTAGTATCTGAAGGTATCGGGGATGGTTGGATGAAGATTCTTCATGATCCTTGTTCAAGCTTATTATTAAAAACGAAGACTTGGAAATCTAGTTATTGTTGGGTGTCTTTTACCTTTTCTTTTACCACTTGGGGGAATTGGGCTCTTACCACCTCAAAATAACTATCACTTTAAGGATTCGTTGTAGTGCTCGAGTGTCACATTCAATTTTGGATTTTCAAGAGGTGATGTACGTCTATTACTTGATGGTTGGTTGGATGAAGAGTATAGAGTACTTAGAGATTCAATGGAGGATGAAGTCTCGGCACCGCTCTTTGTTACATATGTGCAAGTTTAAGTCACGAGTTGGGTTAGTTTTAGGGGTCAAATTCATCATATTGGGTTTTCTCCATTAGCTGTTACAACAAAGAGCCTACTGAATGATAATGGGGTGGATTACATGTTTTGCCAAGAGGTGATGAAAAGAGAGAGATAATGACTTATGAACACTACAGTTCATGCCTCGTTCTCTAAAGAAAAGAAAAGTGTACGTCTTAGTGCGCTTTATCTTCAAAGAAATCTTCTTATATGCGTTTGAACACAACAGTTCAAGCCTCGTTCTCAAAGAAAAGAAAAGTGTATGCGCTTAGCTTTATCTTACGAAGAGAAATCTTCTCAAAAAATTATGACCATTCTCATCAACATGCTTCATACTTTTTCCATGCGCGTACAATCATCAAGTGAACCGGACTACCGTTGATTGTTTTTCTTATTCCACTTGCTCAATATAATGAAGATGGCCACATCATGTGCTAATTTTGCGGGGGAGAAGTGTGAATAAAATACATTTGGATGATGTTCACTTATTCAATCAAGAATGGCAACTCCGTATGCAATTCTTGAGGGGGAGAAAAAGTGTGAACTTACTGCATGGTTGATTGATTTCTGAGAATAAATGGTCAAACGGCTCCTAACTCATGTAAGAACCGATCTTCTTCTTATCGGGTCATCGTTACATGGAGTTTCTTCTAAGAGCCGTTGGTTGATATCTTCACACGCAATGATTTGATTAATGACAAGTGCTTCCAGTTCGCAGGTGATTTCCTTGATAAAGATCTTTCTGTTCTTGTTTGATTGGGAGGGATTTGAGTTAAGGGGATTTGCTAAATATATGTTAACGGGAATGCATTTGGTGAGTTGAAGATGTTGACTTTCTATTCCCGAATTGGACAATCTTGAAGAAGGTCGAGTCTACAGTCGGTTCTACATTTTCTGCTACATGTTAGAAGACTAAAGACGCGTTGCATCTGATTATCCAAAGACTTCTAGGAATTCATCATAAAGATTGTCGGTTTAGGGGAGAGCACTAATTGGGGGAGAGTGAAATGTCGAATTTAATCCCCAATTAGACTTGCTCACATTCTACATCAGCAAGTTGATTCTCACAGATACATCTGAGCTAATTATGATATTCTCAACAAGATTTCTAGTATCAGACTTACAATATGTTCTTTGATTACGAGTATCAAAACCGGCAAGGGGAAGAGACACACCTATACACCTTGGCGAGTAAACTTGATGAACTTAATTCTTCTAAGTGATTGAAGATATCGCGGGAAGACAAATGTTATTACCGCAGAGAAACTCAAGGTTTGACTCATGGCGGTAAACTTTATAAACTTAACTCTTCTAAGTGATTGAAGATATCCACGGAAGACAATTGTCATGAGCCTTGAGAGAATCTCAAGGTTTACTCATCAAAGATTTTAGTGTTATTATTCCAACTCACGTGGGGAAGTGATGTAATAGAAAGTTTACGAAGATAAAGAGGTACACAAGTGTGTGATGATTTTGATGTTATCACAATCATCGGGGGAAAGATGTGTACATTGGAGATGCTGGTGATTCACTTGAGGGCTTAATGGTGATTCGAGAGATATAATCACTT
>OU343220.1:270591170-270645199 GCA_910596185.1 Chrysanthemum makinoi | reverse complement strand
GATCATTAGCACAAGCATAAGCAAGAAGTATTCTTAGGTTCTATGGTTGAAACAAAACAAAATAGGCTACTTTGGTTTTGAACTTGAGACCTTAAGGTTCTTTCGTTTAACTTTCCTATGACCTTATCTACGGGGTGATCTTTGGACTCTTTAATATTTATGAGTTAATTGTTTGAAGATTCTTCTTCTTCTTCATTTATCTTTTTCTTTATTACTATAGCTTCACTTTCTACAATCTCGTCATCGACAAGAGGTGGGAGAGTTTGGGTGGACTTTCATCAAATTTTACATTTAATGACTCTTCTACCTTCATTGTTTCTTTATTTAGTATGACGTAAGCTTTGCTATTAGGGGAGTAACCTAGAAAGATACCTTCGGTTGATTTAGAATCAAATTTTGTAAGGTAATCTTGAGTGTTAAGAAGAAAACATTTGCTACCAAAGACTCTAAAGTGATCTAACGTAGGCTTTTTGCCTTGAAGTAACTCGTATGGAGTTTTACCTAAAATTGGTCTAATTAAGACTCGATTAAGTATGTACGTTGAAGTATCAACGGCATTGCACCAAAAATTTTGAGGTATGGATTGCTCATTTAGCATGGTGCGACTCATTTCTTGTAGGGTTCTATTCTTTCTTTCAACTACCCCATTCGATTGTGGAGTGCGCGGAGCCGAGAAGTTGTGAGCAATACCATTAGCGTCACAAAAATCTCCAAATTGCACTTCATTATCGAATTCCCTACCAAGATCCGTTCTAATAGACACTATAGGACTTCCTAGTTGTCTTTGGATTTTCTTGCTTAATATTTCAAAATAATTAAATGTTTCCATTTTGTTCTTTAAGAATTTTGTCTATGTGTACCTAGAGTAATCATCTACTGTGACCCAAGTGTAGTAGTTGCCTCCATAACTTTGGATAGCGGATGGACCAAATAAATCCATGTGTAGTAATTCTAGACACTTAGTTATAGACACCATTTTTTTAGCTTTGTGGATAGAATGAACTTGTTTTCCTACATTACAAGCATCACAAAAGTGATGTTCATATTTTAACTTAGGTAGATCTCTTACTAGATCTTTGGATGATAGCGATTGAAGAAGTCGCATATTGGCATGACCCAATCTTCGATGCCATAAGGTCGAAGTATCATCCATAGAGGTAAGACAGAGTTTGTCTTTAGGTTCATTACCGATTTTAATGACATAGACTCCATGTTTCCTAATTCCTCTTCCTATGGTTATGCCATTTTTTAATATCTTACTACCGGTTTCGGTAAAAAGTACGTTGCACTTTTTATCACATATTTGTCCTATACTTAAGAGATTAAAGTTTAGGTTTTCTACGTGACACACATCGTTAATGGTTAGAGATTTGTTAGAAATCGTACCTTTACCGATGATTTTACTTTTGCTATTTCCAAACACCACATTTCCTCCATTGAAGGATTCATATGTGGAGAATAGATCTTTATTACCGGTCATGTGCATCGTGCACCCGCTATCCTTGACCCATTCATCCAGATCTAGGTCGACCTTTAAGCACACCTAAGAAAACAATTAACTCAAAAGTTTGGTCCCTATTTGTTCATGGGTCCATTAGTGTTAAACATTCCATTCATGTTAGACATGTATGGATAAGGTGAATATGCATTCCATGGTGCAAAGTTTTGAAAAGGAAAACCATTTTGCATATTTGGGTTCCATCCCATTTGATGGTTACTTCTCGGGTAAACATTATTTGGTCTCCTAGATGGATTAGGTTTCGAAAAAGATGGAGCTTTGTTTCTTGCAAAAATAGGATTATATTTTGGAGGTGGTTGTCTAGTGGTAAAATGAGTTGGTTTCTTCTTATTAACAATAACAAAATCAGATCGAGATGAAGAAGCTATGTTATTACCATCGCTTTGCTTCAGCAGACCCACGGATCCCTGGTTGTACACTAGTCGGTTCCCTTTTTGTGGGATCCGTGGGATCCACCACAACAGTGGCTTGTTTTTCTAGTGCCTTAACAAATTGTGTTTCTTTGTTTTCACTAGTTGACGCATCAAGTTGCTGAATACCTAAACCTTTTTGGTTTTTTCCGGTTTTAACACTATCTGATATCATATCTAAAGTATTCGTACTCATTCTAGCAATTTTATAATCTAGTTGATCAACTAGTGTTTGAAGTTGAACGCAAAGTTCACATTCACCACTTGCTATTTTACCCTTTTCTAGACGTTTCAATTTTGCTTTTAATTCTATGACTTCCTTATCTAAACGTTGGTTTTGATTTTTCAAAAGCTTGTTTTTGTTAATTAATTTTAAGCTAATATTGCAAAGTTTGTCATATTCATTATGCAGTGAGTCATCATCTAGTGATGAGCTACTATAGTATTCATGACATACCTCGTCATTTGCCATGAGACAAATTTCTTCGTCCTTCTCGTCGCTCATCCCCCACGTGCCGCTTACGAATGCCTTTTGATCATCCCGTTTTGGACACTTACTATTAAAGTGGTTTGGGTCCCCACATTTAAAGCAAGCACGATCATCCCTTGGCTTCTCGTCGTCTTTACTTTTTTGGAATCCTTTCTTGTCGTCATACGGTTGTTTGACGTATCTTCCCTTCCATCTAAAGAAATTTTTAAAGTCCCTTACCGCCATAGCATACTCCTCGTAGTCACTATCCGAAGAGGAGTTCTCTTCGTCGCTTGAGGCCATTTTGGCTTTAAGGGCAAGAGATTTGTGTTTCTCTTTCACCTTTGAGGCTTCGGAATCTTTAGCAAGGACAAGCTCGTAGACTTTTAAGTTACCTATGAGTTCATAAAGGGTGAGGATTGTCAAATCTTTTGACTCTTTTATTGCCGTCACCTTGGATCTCCACTTGGATGGAAGTGCCCTTAGATATCTCCTAATATGGTTACGGCTAGAAAAAGATTCATCAAGTGCTTGTAAAGATGTAATAATAGTATTAAAATTTGCAAATGAATGATCTATAATTTCCTCATCCGATATTGAAAATTGTTCATATTGTTGAACAAATAAATCAATTTTATTATTTTTAACTTGTTGATTACCTTGATGAGTTACAACTAAAGAATTCCAAATTTCTTTAAAGGTTTTATGCATAGAAATTCTTTCGAATTCCTTTTTGGGTAAAGCATTATATAAAACCATTTTAGCTTCACTATTTTTAGAAAGCTTTTTCTTCATTTCATCGTTTAGTTTATCATGAGGTATGTTAACTAAATTTCTTTTATCATCTTTTGAGGTAGCCTCAAAATCACCTTCAACAATAATGTACTGATGAGTGTCTAAATACTCATCATTTTTGTACAAATTAAACTGCAAAAACATCTGAAAACACTCAGAAATGCATCAAAATGATAAAAATATCACAAATAAGTGTTTTATGTGTTTTAAATGCAAAAATATCAAAATCTGGTGAAAAACGTATCAAGTTTGCATAATTGGCAGTTTTAGTCCCCCAAGTTTCAAAAGTTGTCAAAAACAGTCCCTGGTAAATCTAAATAAAGAAAAATATCATTTTAAGTCCCTAGGGATTCTTAAGTTGTCAAAATTGGTCCTTGAGATTTAAAATTGCAAATTTACAACTTAGGTCCCTAAACTTTCAAAAATGTCAAGTTTGGTCCCTGGAAATTTGAAAATGTCAAAACTGGTCCTTGTACTATTGGAACTTGTCAGTTTTGGTCCTTGTGACAACTTTGGAGAAATTACAGGTTTGGTCCCTCTAGTTTGGCAGAATTACAAGAAAGGTCCTCATCAATAATAAACCAACCCTTGTCAAATCTGTTTTGGACCCCTGCCACTATACACATTATGACCCCTGTCATTACCTATTTTTGAACCCCTGGTCAAATAAAGTCAAACGTTATCCCTTCCCTCCCACATGTCCTGTACATCTTCCCCACTTGGCCAAGCCCTTTCCCATCACCTCAGACCTTTCCCTCCCCCCTCATCATCATATTCACCAACCTTTCCCACCACAATAAATGCCACCCCCCCTAGTTGCCAATTTCAGAGCCTGTGGTCAAATCCAGTCTTTCCCGCCAAAATGATCAAACGGCTAAAATCACCTCCAGACATCCAATGGCCTAGATTTTTAGTGGGAATCAATCAGAGGACACGTGGAAAGCAGTTTGAGTATAAAAAAGAGAAGAGAGGCAAGAGAAGACCAAGTAGTTAGTTTGTAAAATTTCTTTCATGTCGTTTTTAGTTTAAATGTGTTAATTCAAGTTCAAAGCTGTTATCTTTTGTTTCAATGTATTAAACTCAAGTGACTTTGTCATTATAATCTAATTTTAAGCATCAATTCCAAAGTTTATCTAGTTTCATATTTTTATGCCACTGTTGTAAATTTCAGTTTCCAACTCATACATTCAAGCTTCAAATAGCTTCTTTCCAAGTTCATATAAGCTTATATAAGCTGCTTATAGCTTTTTATAAGCTTAAATTCAAGTTTCTAGCAATTTTGGATTTTGGTCAAAGAAAGTCAACTGAGCTCAATTTGGTCATGGAATTGGATATGGGTTGATGCAGCATGGATTTGGGTTGATAATGAGCTAGGTTAGGGTTTGGGATAGGTTAGTTGATCTTGTGTTCTTTGGCAAGCCACTGTGGCTAAGGACCAAGTGTAAGTCATTTTTCAAGAATCATTGCATAATCTTTGTTTGTAGTCATTAATAGTTCTTACCTGTTTAATTAGTTGTATTTAGGTTAGTTTAATTCAGTTTAAGTGTCTTGATTAGCTAGATCTAGTTAGTTCTTTTAAATTACAAGTCAGTTGGTAAAGTGGTGTTTGGTTTTGTGCAGCAGACCTGTGTTTGAGGATTGCTAAGTGGTTGAGACTTGTTGCTCTAAGCTTGTTTAGTTCATTTAAACTCATATCTGTCTTAATACTGCACTTGCAAACACTCAAAGTCAAAATCATCCTCTAATTGTCTTAACTCGCTTAATGTTTGAAATTTGTAAAAACAAAAACTTGTTTTGTGTTTAAAATACATAGATATAGTTTTCATTAAATTTATTTCATCATGTTATATCAATATCAGTCCAAAAATTGAGTCCAAATCTCACAAAAGTCAACATTTCATTTTTACTTCAAAAGTCAAAACTTGGAAAAAGCCATTTTGAGCCCAACTGAGATGATTTATCATTGACTCATTTCTGGAACAAATTAAGTGAAACTTGAGAGTTTTAAAACTTCAGTTGGTCTACTTGCTTATTATCATTTTTGTAGAATTTTGTCAATTTTTATAAGCTTAAAAATGCTTGTCAAAATGGGCTTAAGTGCCTCAGTACACTCGCGATTAACTGAGTGTGCACAGGTTTTGTGCAGCCCTTGCACCAAGCTCATAAGAGCTTGCCTAGGTCTGGTTTTTGGTTTGAAGGTAGCTAGCCAGGTCTATTTGAGATTCCAACCATTGGTTTTCTGTTACAGCTTACTAATAAGCATTTGCATTAGCCACAAAGTAGCACTCAAAATCTGTTTTGGCATAAGTGCTCAAATAATCAAAACTGAGTAGTGTGCATTTCAGAGGTTAAGACTTGTTGTAATAAGTTGTTTTAGAGTAATTTTAGCATAACTTAGCTTCTGTAACAATTTGGTTCTCAGTTGGACCCTTTGGCTTATTCAAAGTGCTTATTACATAAGCACTTGCATGGCGCTTTCATATAATACCACATAGGCCACTGTTTTTCTATTTTTCTTAGATTCAGCATATTAAATTAGAGTTTTCCTGAATTTTTCATATTTTTCTAGGTCAGTTTGCTATTTTTCTTTATTTAAAACAGTTTTTAAGCAATTTTTAATAGCTTTTAATACAATTAATTCAGAAAAGTTTCAAAAAAATAATTTTTCAATTTTCCTAGGTTTAGATAAATATAAAAATTAAAAAAATTATTTTTCCAGATTTTTCATAGTTAAATTTGTAATTTTTAGTAATTTAATTAGTTTTGATTAGTTTTTAATTCATAGAAAATAGAAAATAATCGAAAATATAAAATTAGTTTTGAAAACTCTTTTTGGTTATTTTAGATTTTTCCAAGTCATAATTTCATTTTTCTAGCTTTATTTCATATTTTCTTGTATTTTAGGTTATTATTAAATAGTTAAAATTAGTTTTAATTAATAATAATTAATTAAATAGTTATAAAAATAATTTTCTTTTTCTAAAAATTTTCTTTTATCGTTAGGATTGTAAAAATGTCATTTTCATATTTTTAGGATTAATATTGCTTCAGTTCACATTTTCTTGTATACGCACGTAGTTTTTAATTTAAATTTGTAAAAGAAAAATCAAAAACATCAGTTTAAAATTAGTGATAGCGTTTATTTAATATAGTTTATCTTTTTAATTTTCTTTAATTTGCATTTAAGCCCTGTAATTTATAAACTTTTTCATTTAGTATAATCAATCAAACCCTTTTCCATTCAAATCCTCAGATCACTAATCGTCTGATTATTCTCGCACGTTGGGACTTAACGACTGGGAAACACTATACTCTCCTGATCTTCATTGCATTTGTTTCCAGCCTGTTTTAAGTTTGTTACGGTTAGCCATTCACAAGTGGCTAGCTTGTGTGACAAAACTTGACCGTCTGGGATCGAACCAAATTTTGGCGCCGCTGCCGGGGAGCTGTGCTAATTGTCCTACGCTTAGCAGATTAGTGATTTGAATATTCACTCCTTGTTCATACCAACTATCTATATCTATATATATTTTCTTATAAAAAATCCAAAAACCCAAAAACAGCTTAAAACGTATAAAACACAAAAATATTTTCCTTTTGTTTCTATATATGTATCAAAGATAAAAATACAAAAAGATTTGTCGTTTCTTTAATAATAACAACATAAAAGATTACCACCGCAAACCAAGGCAAGTACTACCTAACCGGGGTACGACCATAATAAATTCCCGAACCAAAGATTTAAAACTTGCCTTTGTGTCCTTGTGATTGGTGTACCTTTTTCAAAGAAGCCATTCATCTTGTGATTATTGGTTTAAGTTCACTGTTGTTTTGCCTCGATTTTGTTTTAATTGGATTTGTTGTTATATTTACTTGTCAAAACCAGAAAACTCAAAAAGATTCTCCTTGCCCCATTTTCATAATTCATCTTCATAATTCCTATTCCTTTCCTTAACTCTGAGATTCCTTAGAGTTAACTCTAGTGTATGCGCACTCGCTCTTCTAGGTCTGTAAGCCCATTTCGTGAGCTTGTCAAGATTCCAAGAAGGCGGTCCGTAGACTTTCTCGCCCCATCGGTCGGATCTGAGATCCGGATGCTCACACTACTTCCGCTATCATGGCGAAGAACGCCCTATGTGTGAGCTTCTCCGTGCACCCATCGACGTATGGAGATGCTATTGTTATCCCACCATTGTGGTGAAAATTTTGAACTCAAAATCGGGTTACTGAATCTTGTAACCTCAAGTCAATTCTATGGTTTTGAGCGGAATGATCCTCATGCTCATATTCGATGGTTTAACAAGATTGCATCTACCATCAAATACAAGAATGTCCCTACCGATGTCGTTAAGCTTCTTCTTTTCCCATTTTCCCTTGAGGGGCAAGCCCGGATTTGGCTTGAAAAACAACCCCTAAATCAATCGAAACATGGGAAGACCTGGTGAAGAAATTTGTGAACGAATTTTATCCACCTTCCAAAACCACGAGTCTTAAAAATGAAATCATCAAGTTCACACAAAAGTTTGATGAACCCTTCAGTGAATCGCGGGATCGCTTTTAAGGAATTGCTCCGCAAATGTCCTCACCATGGTTTCTCCAAGTTGATGCAACTCGATACTTTCTATAATGGAGTGAGTCAATCTGATCAAGATTCTCTCAATTCCTCCGCTGAAGGAAATTTCTTGAGCAAAACTGTCAAAGAAGCTTTAGCGATCATTGAAAACAAGTCTAAAGTCCGCGACCGCACGAAGCAAACCGATTGTTTCCCAAGTCAGTGTTGGTCCTTCTTCTTCATCACCCGTGAGTCAATCTAGCACCGATGCTAAGATTGACAAACTCACGGAAGCTATTCAAGCTTTGGTTCTCTCCAACCAAAAGAAAGTCTCTTTCCCACAAACTTCACCTCCTGGGTTAAGAAAGTGGAAGTCTGTGTTACCCGTGGTGGCCCCCATGCCTATTACGATCAGATGGCCACCGATGGTAACCCTTTTGAAGCAAATGCTGTGGGCGGGATTCCCAATTCAGGAGGCAACCAATATCGTGCTCCTATGGACCCGAACCACCGCCCTAATCATTACCCGACCACCCGGTTTCAACCAAAACCAAAACCGTAATCAGAATAGACCAAACCAAGGTTTTCAAAACCAAGGTAATTTTAGTCAAAATAACGGTTTCAAAATCAAAGTCAAAACTTCCAACACCAAGGAAATTTTAATAGAAACCAAGGTCAGGGAAATTTCAACCCCGGGTACTTTCATGGCAATAATCAAGGAAATTTTCAAAATCAAGGCCCTAATCCTAACAATAGAGGCCAGAATTTTCCTGTGCAAAATCAAGCTATTGTTCCAACTGGACCATCATCTGATGAGTTGTTGAAACAATTCATGAAATCCCAAGAGGAAATGAACAGTTGTTGGTTAGCCGATTTCGACATTAAGAAGTCTTCAAATGATCGACCCTCGGCCAGTACTTTACCTAGCAACACGATCGCTAATCCGAGAGGCGATGCAAAGGCGATCACAACCAGAAGTGGTGTTTCATATGATGGACCCGCTATTCCTACTACCTCTTCTTCTTCTCTCCCGAAGGTAGTGGAAAGCGAACCCGAGGCGACAAAGGACAAGGAACTTCCTACTAATAACGGAAGCACCAAAGAATGTCCATCCTCAGTTGTCCCAAAACCAAACCTGGAGTTGTTTTTGAACCTCCAGTTGGCAACCCCAAATCCAAAACTTCTATTCCTTACCCCTCACGTTTAAATGAGCAAAAACTCCACGAAAAGCCATCATCAAATGGAAAAATTCTTTCAAATTTTCCAAGAGCTACATTTTGACATAAGCTTTGCGGATGCCATCATGCTGATGCCCAAGTTTGCATCGACTCTCAAACACATGTTGAGCAATAAGGAAAAGCTGTTTGAAATGGCAAAACTCCTTTGAACGAGAACCCCAGTTTCTTGTTAAAGAAGCTTCCCGAGAAGCTTAGAGATCCCGGAAAATTTCTTCTTCCTTGTGTTTTTCCTGGGATGATTGAATGTTTTGCCCTTGCCGATCTTGGTGCAAGCATCAATCTGATGCCTTATTCAGTGTGGAAGAAACTTTCTCTTCCGAAACTTATTCCTACCTGCATGACTCTTGAGCTTGCAGATCGTTCTATATCGGGTCCTCTTGGCATCGCCGAGGATGTATTTGTGAAAGTAGGAAAGTTCCATTTTCCAGCCGACTTTGTAGTTGTTGATTTCGATGCCGATCCTCGAGTTCCCCTCATTGTTGGACGAGGATTCCTGAGAACGGGCCGTTCTCTTATTGATGTATTTGAGCAAGAAATCACATTACGTGTGGGTAATGAAGCTGTTACCTTTAACCTTGATCAAACTTCGAGGTACTCCTCAAATTATGATGTGAATCGGTCAATCAATCGATTTAATTGATCTTGCTTCAGAGGAGTACTCTCAAGAGTTTCTTGGTTATCTTCATAATTCTGTGAGTGGGGATTCCACCACATCTTCTCAACCAATCATTGCCGACTTTCCCGCCTCTCACTCGTTTGAGGGAGGTGACTTCCTTCGGAAGAGATCGATGAATTTCTTGTTATCGATGAATCAATTCCGCCTGAATTGATGGTGTTTATGATTCGGAGGAGATATCCTTTATCCGAGCAATTGTTAAATGAAGATCCATTACCTTCACTCCTCCTCGAAAGAGATCACGATTGAGGAAATCAAATCAAGCACAAACTTCTATGAAGAATTTCCCGAGATTGAACTTAAGGACCTACCTCCTCATCTCAAGTATGCATTCTTGGAGGGTGATGATAAATTACCCGTCATAATTGCTAAAGACTTAACTGAGGAGGAGAAAACTGCTCTCATAAAGGTCTTGAAGTCACACAAGCAAGCAATTGCTTGGAAACTCTCCGACATTAAGGGTATCAACCCCGAATTTTGTACTCACAAAATCTTGATGGAGGATGACTTCAAACCAGCAGTCCAACATCAGAGAAGGGTGAATCCTAAGATTCATGAGGTTATCAAACAAGAGGTTCTCAAACTTCTTGATGCCGGTTTAATTTACTCGATCTCTGATAGTCCTTGGGTCAGTCCCATTCATTGCGTTCCGAAAAAGGGTGGCATAACTGTTGTCACAAACGAAGAAAACGAGTTAATTCCAACTCGATTGGTTACAGGATGGCGTGTGTGCATTGACTATCGCAAGTTAAACGAAGCCACCCGTAAAGACCATTTTCCTCTACCCTTCATGGACCAGATGCTTGAGAGATTAGCAGGGAACGAATACTATTGTTTCCTTGATGGTTTCTAGGGTTACTTTCAGATCCCCATTGATCCACTGGATCAAGAAAAACCACATTCACCGCCCATACGGAACATTTGCCTACGACGTATGCCTTTTGGCCTATGTAATGCCCTGCACGCTCCAACGATGTATGATGGCAATTTTCCACGACATGATCGGGGAAACAATGGAGGTGTTTATGGATGACTTCTCGGTCATTGGGGACTCATTTCATACATGTCTCTCCCATTTAGAAAAAATGCTTCAAAGGTGTGAAGACACCAATCTTTGTCTAAATTGGGAGAAAAGCCACTTTATGGTCAAAGAAGGCATAGTCCTTGGCCATAAGATTTCAAAAAATGGGATTGAGGTTGATAGAGCAAAAGTTGATGTTATTGCTAAATTACCTCATCCTACCACCGTCAAAGGTATTAGGAGTTTTCTAGGTCATGCCGGTTTTATCGAGATTCATACAAGATTTTTTCTAAAATCGCCCGGCCTATGACCCATCTTCTTGAAAAAGATGTTCCTTTTATCTTTTCTCCTGAGTGCATCGAAGCTTTTGAAACACTAAAGAAAAAGCTTACGAAAGCACCCATTCTAGTTGCCCCGACTGGGATTTACCCTTTGAGCTCATGTGCGATGCAAGTGATTTTGCTATCGGTGCAGTCTTGGGACAACGCAAAACCAAGCATTTTCAGCCTATCCACTACGCTAAGCAAAACTATGATCGAAGCTCAAACCCATTACACCACTACGGAAAAAGAATTATTAGCTGTGGTGTATGCGTTTGAAAAGTTTCGGCCATACCTTATCTTGACCAAATGCGTGGTGTATACGGATCACTCGGCTCTCAAATATCTCTTTGCAAAACAAGATGCAAAGCCGAGATTGCTTCGTGGGGTTCTCCTCCTGCAAGAATTTGATATCATTATACGTGATAAAAAAGGAGCTGAGAACCTGGCTGCCGATCATCTTTCCCGTCTAGAAAACCCTCACCAAGATGTGTTCGAGAGAAAGGAAATAAATGAAACATTTCCTCTCGAAACACTCAATGTGGTTTCTTTTCGTGGAGACTCTTCTACCCCATGGTTTGTTGACTTTGCAAATTACCATGCGGGTAACTTTGTGGTGAAAGGGATGTCGTCCCCAACAGTAAAAATAAATTCTTTAAAGATGTGAAAATTACTGGGACTGACCCCTACTTGTTTAAAATCTGTGCGGATCAAGTCATCCGGCGATGTGTATATGGTCAGGAAGCCAATGACATTCTCAAGGCTTGCCATTCTGGACCTACCGGGGGACATCATAGCCCCAACTACACCGCCAAGAAGGTGTTTGATTCCGGATTCTATTGGCCCACTATCTACAAGGATGCCCATGAATTTGTCAAAACCGGACGCTTGTTAACGTCACGGGAATATCTCACAAAGAAATGAAATTCCGCAAAACGCCATTCAAGTGTGTGAGATTTTTGACATCTGGGGCATTGACTTTATGGGGCCATTTCCTCCTTCTCGCGGTAACAAATACATACTCGTGGCCGTTGACTATTTGTCAAAATGGGTTGAAGCTAAGGCTTTACCTACCAACGATGCCCGAGTTGTTGTGAAATTCTTAAAATCTCTTTTTGCTAGGTTTGGAACTCCACGAGCTATAATCGGTGATCGTGGTACGCATTTCTGCAATGACCAGTTTGATAGAGTCATGCAAAGTATGGTGTAACTCACCGCCTCTCTACATGCACCACCCCCAAACAAGTGGGCAAGTGGAAGTTTCCAACCGAGGGATTAAAAGAATTCTTGAAAGAACAAGAGGCGAAAACCGCGCCTCTTGGTCGGATAAGCTAGATGACGACTCGGCCTTCCGACAGCTTATAAAACAACCATCGGGTGTACTCCATACAAGCTAGTGTACGGAAAGGCATGTCATCTGCCGGTTGAGCTTGAGCACAAGGCATACCAGGCCTTGAAACATGCCAACTTTGATATTCAGACAGCTGGTGATCACCGAAAAATTCAAATGAATGAATTAAATGAACTCCGTGATCAAGCATACGAGAACTCTTTGATCTACAAACAAAAGACAAAGAAGATTCATGACTCAAAATCAAGAACCGCGTTAACGCCGGTGATCGAAGTCCTTCTTTTCAATTCAAGATTGAATATTTTCTCGGAAAATTAAAATCCGGTCCGACCATTCACCATCACTAAAGTATTTCCATATGGAACCATTGAGTTATCTCAAACCGATAGTCCAAATTTTAAAGTGAATGGTCATCGGTTGAAGCATTATTTTGGAGAGGACATTCCTCCCGTGGTTGTCCCGACTTACAAACTTTCCCCATGAACCAATGAATGCGGGATCGAGTCAAGCTAGCGACTCGAATCAAAAACAAGAGCATGCCATATGGGTTTTCACCCATAATTCTGACTTCTTTCTATCTTTCTACCACCCTAGTGTGGGGGGGGGGGGGGGTGCCCCACATGTTGTGTATATAAGTTTCTCAAAAAAAAAAAAAAAAAAAATCATTTAAAATAATGGCCGTAGTATTTCCCTTTTACGTTCTCAGTTTCGGCATAACCGCCGGTACTTTGAATATTGAGGGCAATATTCACGAATTTTATCATGTAATTATACCACCCAATTCCCCCGTTTTTGGCCAATTTTTTTTTTGGAGTAAGTGTTCTGCATTTACTCAGATTACGGTTATCGATCGCCATGTCTAATAAACAAAAGGATTGGCTAATCCATGAGAAAACGGCTCTTGGTAAAGATATCTCAAATCCGTTGACGGCTTGCAATTTGCCCAAAATTGTATGGTATTCACCTCACCATATCCTTAAAAGTGAAGAGTTGGCTAGCCCGCAAGTTTATGGCTTGTGGTAAAGGCAAGTGGAAAAACCATAATTGGTAATCGACTCACCAAAGATAATATTGATAATTTATCTAAGAGTTGGCTAGTCCGAAGCAAACGGCTTCTGGTAAAGACAAATCAAACCCGTTGGAAGCTGGTGATTTGCTCAAAATCATTTGGTTATCGGTGTACCAAGGTTCTTACTTGAACTGAAACATTTGGCTACTCCGGAAGTAATGGCTTTTGGTAAAGAGATGAAATCCATTAATTTTTCTCAAAACATTGCTAGGGACTAGCAATATCTTAGTGTGGGGGATTGATGAGTGTCTAAATACTCATCATTTTGTACAAATTAAACTGCAAAAACATCCGAAAACACTCGAAATGGATCAAAATGATAAAAATATCACAAATAAGTGTTTTATGTGTTTTAAATTCAAAAATATCAAAATCAGGTGAAAAACGTATCAAGTTTGCATAATTGGCGCTTTAGTCCCCGAAGTTTCAAAAGTTGTCAAAAACAGTCCCTGGTAAATCTAAATAAAGAAAAATATCATTTTAAGTCCCTAGGGATTCTTAAGTTGTCAAAATTGGTCCTTGAGATTTAAAATTTCAAATTTACAACTTAGGTCCCTAAACTTTCAAAAATGTCAAGTTTGGTCCCTGGAAATTTGAAAATGTCAAAACTGGTCCTTGTACTATTGGAACTTGTCAGTTTTGGTCCTTGTGACAACTTTGGAGAAATTACAGGTTTGGTCCCTCTAGTTTGGCAGAATTACAAGAAAGGTCCTCATCAATAATAAACCAACCCTTGTCAAATCTGTTTTGGACCCCTGCCACTATACACATTATGACCCCTGTCATTACCTATTTTTGAACCCCTGGTCAAATAAAGTCAAACGTTATCCCTTCCCTCCCACCTGTCCTGTACATCTTCCCCACTTGGCCAAGCCCTTTCCCATCACCTCAGACCTTTCCCTCCCCCCTCATCATCATATTCACCAACCTTTCCCACCACAATAAATGCCACCCCCCCTAGTTGCCAATTTCAGAGCCTGTGGTCAAATCCAGTCTTTCCCGCCAAAATGATCAAACGGCTAAAATCACCTCCAGACATCCAATGGCCTAGATTTTTAGTGGGAATCAATCAGAGGACACGTGGAAAGCAGTTTGAGTATAAAAAAGAGAAGAGAGGCAAGAGAAGACCAAGTAGTTAGTTTGTAAAATTTCTTTCATGTCGTTTTTAGTTTAAATGTGTTAATTCAAGTTCATATAAGCTTATATAAGCTGCTTATAGCTTTTTATAAGCTTAAATTCAAGTTTCTAGCAATTTTGGATTTTGGTCAAAGAAAGTCAACTGAGCTCAATTTGGTCATGGAATTGGATATGGGTTGATGCAGCATGGATTTGGGTTGATAATGAGCTAGGTTAGGGTTTGGGATAGGTTAGTTGATCTTGTGTTCTTTGGCAAGCCACTGTGGCTAAGGACCAAGTGTAAGTCATTTTTCAAGAATCATTGCATAATCTTTGTTTGTAGTCATTAATAGTTCTTACCTGTTTAATTAGTTGTATTTAGGTTAGTTTAATTCAGTTTAAGTGTCTGCATTAGCTAGATCAGTAGTTAGTTCTTTTAAATTGCAAGTCAGTTGGTAAAGTGGTGTTTGGTTTTGTGCAGCAGACCTGTGTTTGAGGATTGCTAAGTGGTTGAGACTTGTTGCTCTAAGCTTGTTTAGTTCATTTAAACTCATATCTGTCTTAATACTGCACTTGCAAACACTCAAAGTCAAAATCATCCTCTAATTGTCTTAACTGCTTAACTGTTTGAAATTTGTAAAAACAAAAACTTGTTTTGTGTTTAAAATACATAGATATAGTTTTCATTAAGTTTATTTCATCATGTTATATCAATATCAGTCCAAAAATTGAGTCCAAATCTCACAAAAGTCAACATTTCATTTTTACTTCAAAAGTCAAAACTTGGAAAAAGCCATTTTGAGCCCAACTGAGATGATTTATCATTTACTCATTTCTGGGACAAATTAAGTGAAACTTGAGAGTTTTAAAACTTCAGTTGGTCTACTTGCTTATTATCATTTTTGTAGAATTTTGTCAATTTTTTATAAGCTTAAAAAATGCTTGTCAAAATGGGCTTAAGTGCCCTGTACACACTCAGTATTAACTGAGTGTGCACAGGTTTTGTGCAGCCCTTGCACCAAGCTCATAAGAGCTTGCCTAGGTCTGGTTTTTGGTTTGAAGGTAGCTAGCCAGGTCTATTTGAGATTCCAACCATTGGTTTTCTGTTACAGCTTACTAATAAGCATTTGCATTAGCCACAAAGTAGCACTCAAAATCTGTTTTGGCATAAGTGCTCAAATAATCAAAACTGAGTAGTGTGCATTTCAGAGGTTAAGACTTGTTGTAATAAGTTGTTTTAGAGTAATTTTAGCATAACTTAGCTTCTGTAACAATTTGGTTCTCAGTTGGACCCTTTGGCTTATTCAAAGTGCTTATTACATAAGCACTTGCATGGCAGTTTCATATAATACCACATAGGCCACTGTTTTTCTATTTTTCTTAGATTCAGCATATTAAATTAGAGTTTTCCTGAATTTTTCATATTTTTCTAGGTTAGTTTGCTATTTTTCTTTATTTAAAACAGTTTTTAAGCAATTTTTAATAGCTTTTAACACAATTAATTCAAAAAAAGTTCAAAAAAATAATTTTTCAATTTTCCTAGGTTTAGATAAATATAAAAAGTAAAAAAATTATTTTTCCAGATTTTTCATAGTTAAATTTGTAATTTTTAGTAATTTAATTAGTTTTGATTAGTTTTTAATTCATAGAAAATAGAAAAATAATCAGAAAAATATAAAATTAGTTTTGAAAATTCTTTTTAGTTATTTTGGATTTTTCCAAGTCATAATTTCATTTTTCTAGCTTTATTTCATATTTTCTTGTATTTTAGGTTATTATTAAATAGTTAAAATTAGTTTTTAATTAATAATAATTAATTAAATAGTTATAAAAATAATTTTCTTTTTCTAAAAATTTTATTTTATCATTAGGATTGTAAAAATGTCATTTTCATATTTTTAGGATTAATATTGCTTCAGTTCACATTTTCTTGTATACGTCACGTAGTTTTTTAATTTAAATTTGTAAAAGAAAAATCAAAAACATCAGTTTAAAATTAGTGATAGCGTTTATTTAATATAGTTTATCTTTTTAATTTTCTTTAATTTGCATTTAAGCCCCTGTAATTTATAAACTTTTTCCTTTAGTATAATCAATCAAATCCCTTTTCCATTCAAATCCTCTCGATCACTAATCGTCTGATTATTCTCGCACAGCTCGTTGGGACTTAACGACCTGGGGAAACACTATACTCTCCTGATCTTCATTGCATTTGTTTCCAGACTGTTTTAAGTTTGTTACGGTTAGCCATTCACAAGTGGCTAGCTTGTGTGACAAAACTTGACCGTCTGGGATCGAACCATGTACCAAAGATCAATATCTTTAGACTTCACATACGTTTCGAATCTATTTTTCCAATATATAAAACCATTAGTTTCAAGTAGTGGTGGTCGTTGCATAGATTGTCATTCCTTGTAATTTTCAGAACCAATAGTGATCAAAAAGTTTTTAAAATACGGTTTACTTTAAAACTTTTATAAACTTAGCTCTTGATGCCAATTGTAGAAAACTAGAAGGGGGTTGAATAGTTTTGCCAAATTTAAGTTAGTTTCAAAAACTTTAGATTCGATATTATGTGAAATCATATGGATGTAGAGAAAGTATAGATCTAATGATAAAGCAAGTAAATAAAGTAAAGCAATGGATAGAAATGGCACAACCGATTTAAAGTGGTTCGGCTACAAGGACACCTTCCTTGCCCTACTCCACTCCCCGAGTCACCTACTCGAGAGTTCAAGCACTATGTCAACAAACTCCTTCAACTTGCCGGAGAAGCTTTCACAACGTTGCTTACACCTTTTTCCGGTACAAAGCTAAATACCGAGTCCGTAACACGGTGGACCAAACCAACACGACTATTACACAACAACTATGTGAAATATCAAATACTAGATCTTTGCTACAGAAATCTTGTCGAGGAACAACTCAATCAAGGACCACCCCTTGCTTGGATGACTTGTAGAATGCTCGTGATCTCGCCTTAGAGAAGGACCTATATGAGAATCACTAAAGAAAGAAAGAAGAAGAACTTTCTAGATCAAGTGATCTTTTGTTAGAAGAGAATGAGAGTATATGACAGAATTAGTAAGAAGAGGGGTGAGTTAGAATGAAGAAACGGCTCTCTATTTATAGGTAAAACTTGCCACTGTTCCCCGGATCCCACGGATCCCTCCCACAAGGGATCCGTCTAGTGTAAACCTAGGGATCCGTGGGACGCTCCTCTTTGCCCATGGGTTTTTTGGTTATGGTTCATGGGTCATGGGTTATGGGTTGGTCCATGGGTATTTCTTTAGATACAATGTATCTAATGAGTACAATGTATCTAGTCAAGTGGGTATGGGTCAATACCATGGGTTGTGATTTTTACCCATCCTAATAAACTATTAAAACAAATGATTTATTACAACAATTTGTATTAAGTTACTATATATAAATGCTTTACAAAAATAACATATATCTTTATAATTTTACTTAAGATAACATTATATTTGTTATCAACAAAACACAAAGAGATCGCAAAATATTAATAAACGTTTCTACGGTTTATTTGTATTAACATATCTCATGGGGCACATATGATTGTTGTATATGTCGCTAATAAACCAAATATGGTCCCAATTTGCGTAGTCCGTCCCTTCAATCATATAGGATGTTTTGACGTGGACGTTTTTAGGATACTTGGGCTTGCCTTCTTCCTCTTTAGTTCTCGAGTGGTGTGGGGTCTCGTTTATTTTGCACTTCCAGAAATAGTAACCACGTTTTCTACATGCATAACATGTTGCCCTCTTCTCCTTCCTTGTAACAGTCTCTTGTCCCTTCGAAGCGTTGTATGCTTCAATTTCATGCAACTTTTTCTTGAGCAATTCCTTGGTTTCATAAGAAATTCTCCTTCGTGGTTTGTATGGCAACGAGCCACTTGCACTTGGCCTTTCCCATGACTTTGAAGCCTCGCTCTGATGCCACTGATGGAAACAGGTTCCATGTGGCCAAGCGCACTTTGCATAACGATTGAACTTTGACATAACTTTTTCGTTTTGTATGTGCAGAAAGTAAAAGGGTGTTTGGCTATTTGTTTAACGTGTAGAAACAACAACAATAAGTATTGCATAAACGATGTATATTGATTAAAATATGGATGATTACAAAGTTTACACAACCTCTATCTATTTATACATTCTGAAACGTTGTCACAGAAAGCAGTTATCACGTTTCAAGAATCCTAAGAGGCGTATCCTATCCTAAAGTCACAATGGGTCAAATGTGACCAAAATGACCCGTTTGGCCCAAAGCCCATACAAAGGTTCCAGGCTTTGCCAAACTATACAGAATTTTACGTTTTAGTCTTTACAAGCACAAATATATACATGTTGTTCTATAATAACAAATGGCTTAAAACATTAAAGCCAACATACAATAGTTAACTTTACGATTTTGAGGAATTCTAGCAAATCTTTGAACAAGGACAATTGCCCATCATAGAAGCAATTTCGCGTCTGTCAAGGAATTTAAAGGAAATTTGGGATAGCTTTATATTTTGTACATTTTGTTGGGGTTTTCATGTGAAATCTTCTTTTTAAATGATACAGTGTCACGTTTCTTTCATGTTCTTATGAATCCCCAATCCATACCATTTTTCCTTTAACAAAACAAAAACGATTTACACTATTTATCAAAAGCTCGTGAGATAGTCAAACACAACGAATATGGTTGACACACAATATGTCAAAGATATTGGACAATATATACATTTTGCGAAGGGAATTGATTTACACACTTTCAAAAATGATTGAGACACTTCATTTATGCATTAAATACTTGTACGGTATTAATATTGTTCTTCAACTGTTTTTACATATGAGTGTCCCAATAATCTATACTATATAAAATGGAAAAATGGTCAAAGTGGAAAAAGTGAAAAATGTTGAAAGTTGAATGTTGAAAACATGGTCAATGGAGAGAGAAATAAATAATATAATTAATACTCTTATTAAAACACCTCATTACTTAAAAGTACAATAATTTATTCACATTGTACACTCAATTAAAAGCACATCTACCAAATTATAAACAACCAATTGAAACCGATACGGGGTTGACCCGTTGAAACCGATACCGGGTTGACCTGTTGAAACCAATACCGGGTTGACCCAGGACGCTTCAAACCCGGAGGGCTGACCCGGTTTAATTTGACATTTTTTCGACCCAACCTATCGGTTTGACTCGGTTTAAATCGACCTGTTTTTTTATCGGACCCGGGTGAAATCGGGTTTCAAATTTGACAAAATTATATGAGAAATGATGAAGTAGTTGTGGAACCCGTGACAATTTTTTGAAAGGAGAGACCAAGTAATTGTAGTTTTTGGTTTATTTTGCTTTGACACATGTAATTTGTCATTTGTATAATGTTATTTTAAAAAATGTTGCTCTTGCACCATTTAAGAGACTAGCATATATGAATCGTCGTTTAAAAGTTAATATATATTGTATAGCCCTTTGTCCAGTGTATCAATAATGTTATGTAAGTTTATTAAAATCACAAAAAATAAATAGTATTGTTATCTTTAGCGATAATTATTTGTACCTCAAACAAATAGCTTTGAACAATGCATAAATATCTATACAAATTGATAGTACAAAATAATCTTATATGGTGATATCCAATTTGCAAAGTTACAATTTTAAAAGCCACACACCAAATGATACACGTTACACATGTAAAAAAAATAGTTATCACTGCCTAAATTACTGACAAAACAAGAAAAAGCGGTCACAGATGTTGGCTATACCTCTAAACTACAATATAATATTGCCAACTACATAATACCGTTGCTTTTTGTAATGCTTGAATCTATTATTACTAAAATCTTAATAACTTAAAACAATCCTATTAAAAAATATACTCACACACTTAGATCGACTCCACATAATTTTTAAAAAAACTATATATTTATGCTGCTATGCAACCACGCATCAGAATTGTAGTTATTCGAAAACGATTCTCTAATGCTACAAATACAGTTTGTTGAAAGAAATTTATGGGTCGTCGGAACTTTGCAGAAAACTAGACATCGCTGCCGCTAGGCGCGGGTACTCGTCTAGTATTTTAAAGTATGCAAATCGCCTCCCTTTTGTGAACCACAAAATAGTGTTCATAAACTTTAGAGTGAATCACATAAATAGTCCTTGTGGTTTGTCGGGTTTTGCAAATAATGTCTTTGTACTTTTTTTTCAGCGGGTCATATCCTTATTGTTTTAAAATGTTACGGGTCATGTCCCTCTTGCCTCACTCTGTTAGCTTTGTTTGTTAAATGTCCTAACTCCATTAATTTTTTCGGTTAAATGTATATTTGAACAAGTAAAATGTCAAAAATGCACTCACTTTATTATTATTATTATTATTATTATTATTATTATTAAGGATGTGACCCATTGAAAAAAACTAACGGAGTGAGGACGTGTGACTAACAGAGTTAGGCAAGAGGGACATGACCCGTAACATACTAAAACCATAAGGATATGACCCATTGAAAAAAAGTACAAGGACGATATCTACAAAATGGGACAAACCACAAGGACTATTTATGTAATTCACTCTAAACTTTATTAGTACTTTAATCACCTTTAAAAAGTTACTAAATGTAGTTAGAATATTAGTTTAGCAAATTATGAAAATTTAATGTATATTTTCCGCGTCATTGTACATTTTATATACATTTACGGCTACTTTGTCTACTACTTTTCGTTATAAACACATACAACTTACTAATACAACTATTTGTCGTTAGAAAAACCCTAATCAGCTGCCGCTTTCATCAATTACGATCAGGTTCAAAATCTCGTCCAATCTTCTCTTTTTTAAGTTAATTCTCCATACTCACCGACTTTGGTAAGTTTTGTTGTACATTTTCTTTTTCTAATTAAGGAGTTTACAATGTAAATTGAGCGAATCATATCTGATCGATTTTTATCTTACGAATATATCCATTTTTGCTTTAAATCTTTGCATCCGCTATCAAAAGCAATTAATCTCCTAATCAATACATGTGAAAAAAAAGAAAAACTTTTCAAATGTGTAGTCCATTAATTAGATTTCATACTTTCTTTTTTGCAATTGATAAAAAATATCGAGTTGAAATAACATCTTGTAAAATAAATGGGGCATTTCAGGGTCAATACTCAAATCAAGTCAAAATCAATGATATACTAATTGACTACATGTAGTTATGTGTTTTAAAATTTGTATACTATTTTTAATATGTTTCTTTGTTTTTTCTTTCTCTTTAATTTTTTTCTTAAAGTGGGGGTGCTCAATTTGAAATGTAACATATGAAGTTGGGTTTTCTCAGAACCCGACAGGGACATGGAAAACTCATTCCTAAACATTCCAGGAAGATCTTGTGCCATCCTTAAAACTAATTATTAAAACCCTTCCCTAATGCATAAATTGTTATAAAGTGGCTTAAATTATAAGGGTTTTGTTTTTTGTAAATTTGGTTTGTTTACTAGTTTAAGTTGGTTTAGGATTTGGTAATATTTGTCATTGATTTCTTATAAATCGAGATCAATGAAATTAGTTTTCTTTTTATATTTTGAATTATAATTAGTACATTTGATTAGACTTTTGTGTTTGGTACATTTGAATTTGTATTTGTATTTGTTTTGGTAATTTGAGTAAAGCTTCTGTTTCTTTTATTGAATTTGTTATTTGTTTCGTTGGTTTGATTACCAACAAGTAGTATTAGAGCTAGGTTCGTTTGACCATGAAAAAATGAAAAAAAGATTCATTTAGGTTTTTCTATTTTTTTTAAGTTTGATTGTTTTTTGTTTTAGTATCTAAAGAATCGGGTTTGTTTTTTATTTGAAGACCATTAAATATGTTATTTTGTTTTCGACTGGTATAAGAAACGATTTGCGGTTGCCGACTTGATTTATTATGGTTCGTCGACATTTTTGAATTCGGGCTTTTGACATTTTGGGTCAACATTTGAATTTTCTAATTGTTTGGAATTGGGCTTTGGGATAGCTTATTTAAACTAGAGTTTGCACCTTGGTTTGTATTGGGCCATAATATGTTCTTTATATTCGTCTTATGAATATGAAAACATCAATTTTGTTTTGTCATATTGGTATTTGTTTTGTATTCTTATTTGGATTGTTTATTTGACATTAGAGTTTATACCATAATCCTTATTATATAAGTTGGCCACTAGAATTATTATATGTATTATATTTGGGGTGTTTGAGTTATTAAAGCTCTCGTCAAATTATTTATTAGCTTTAATTTGTTTGATATTGGATAATAAGTTTGAAGTTAGACTGTAATACTTATCAAATAAGTGGGTCATTATTTTTGAAAGACTGATAATTATAAACACAAGAAGAACGGATCCGATAAGGAAACCACTAGAAAAGATATAGCAATTCGAATATACAACAATGGGCAAACTCGTAGACAAACAACCACGTGCCTAACAAAGACAAGCACCAAACCAAGACTATAAGAATATCTAAAAAGGCTTAGAAATCCCAACTCCAATTGGGAACGAACGAGCTGCATCGAGCCGAAATCTAATCTTTTGATATTTGTTGCACAAAGGGGAAGATGTCCTCCTTTTTGACACCATCGACAGTCTCTTGTTGACCATTGATCACTTTATTTCGCCACTTCCATAAGACCATATCACACAAAGAAAAACCCCTTGTAAAACCTTATGTGTCTTGGCACAACTAGAAAATCCAATATTTCCGAGAGCAACATCTTTAATAGAGAAAGAAGGGAAATACGCTGGAGTGATTAAACCCCACAAAGTCCAAACTTTCCTCCAAACCAGGACAACCTTGGGACACTTAATCAAGCAATGCTCAATGTCTTCATTTTCGACGTCACAGAAAGGGCAATACGGGGGAAGGTACCGATACCCCACGAGAGATTAAGTTCAACCGAGAAGGAAGCGAATTCAAGGAAGCCCGCCACACACAGATGTTTACCTTTAGAGGAACGAACGAATTCCACTTATAGATCGATTTGGTGTTTGAAGATTTGGATATAGTCGTTTGAATTTTGATCGATCGTTTGGAAATTTGTGAGTTTGAAAATTTGGATCTTCATTTGTTGGGCTTTTGAAGTTGGTTGCCCAAATTTGATTATGTTTGTTGAAGATCGTTTGGGCTGATTTGGTTTTGTTTGGTTGACTGTTTTGAATTTGTCGGTTAACGTTTGATTGTTCGTTTTGAAGTCATCGACGTTTGTTTTGGATAGGTTTTGGTTTGTTTTTTATAATCTGTCATTTGATTTTATTAAGCTAGTATCTCTAGCGTTTAAAATTTTAAATTTACAATTTGATTTGGAACATGTGGATGAGTTCAAGTCACATAGGAAATTGTTAGAAGGTGACTTAAACTATAAGGGTTTGTTTCGTAAATTAGGTTTGTTTCCTAATTTGAGTTGGTATAAGATTTAGTAATATTTTTTGGTCACTGGTTTTCAGGGATCAATGATATTAGTTTTCTTTGTACCTTTTGAATTAAAATTTAATACCTTTGAATTGTAACTTTATGCCTAGTACCTTTGAGTTTTTTTTTTTGTATTTGGTTTTGTAATTTGAACAAAACTTCCACTTCGTTTATCTAGTTTGTTATTTATTTCGTTCGTTTGATCACTAAGATAAACAAAGGAATGAGTTTTAGATCAATCATACCTATTTACATTTCATATAATTGTCAAACTCATTAGTTATTGATTGCAAACCATCGCACCTAAATGTCTAGCTAAATGCATGCACTATTTCAAGTATATTTTGTTTTAACACCACTCAACAAAAAACTTAGGGTCATAGGGTTTGTATACCGAGGGATGTTACATCCATTCACAAAATTCACACAAAGCACCCACACACTAAGGTGTCATTCACTGATTAGTGGAATGATAGAGAAAAGAGAGAAACAATAATAAAATTCACCAATCAGTGGGTGACATCTCAGCGTGCGGGTGATTTGTGTGGATTTTGTGAGTGGATGTAGCATTCCTCATGTATATCACCCACCCCTTCCACCTCTATATTATCCGTTTTATTGATAGGACAAGATCGTTTTTAATAATTTTTTATTCCGTATATTTTGTCTTCTATTATTTTGACTTTATGTTTCTGTTCCGTATTTTTTAGCAGTTTTACTCATTTTATTAACAGAACAAAGACAATTTTTATGGTATTCTGTTTCGAACTTTTGTATTTTAATACTTTTGACTTATCAAACTTTATAATTTATGTTCCTTTTTTTTCGCAGTTTTATAATAAACACAAAATTAAAAAAATTAAAAAATAAATAAAAAAATAAAAGGTTAAGGGTGTATGAATCCTATTTTGATGTGTGTGAACCCACGACATTAGAATTTTTTTTTAAGAAAGGATTTCATTAGAAATTTTAAAGCACTAATTCATTTCATAATTATAAAATTGTTTCATGAACACATAAGCTGACAGTTAGAGGTGCACATCCGAACCGCATCCGAAGACAAACCGAAAAACCTAACCGGTCAAAACCGGTTTTGACCATAACCGGTCCGGTTTTTATCCAAACCGCCGGTTAGGAACCGGTTTGGCATCTTAGAAAAACCACCGGTTTGGAGACCGGTTTTTATTAACCGAATAACCAAACCGGTTCGGTTAACCGGTTTGAAACCGGTTTTTTTGTTCTAGGCGGGTTTTTTTGATTTTTTTGAATTTTAAACTTTTGAATTTGAAATTTTGAAAGAGGGGAGCGGGGGGGGGGGGGTATTATTAAATATGTTTTAAAAATTACCATTTTGCCATACAAATGTTAGTATAAATAGATGTGTTATGTATTTGGTTAATTACCACTTTCAAGCAATCAAAAAACACTCCAAAAAATTCAAAACCGAAAGTATTTCACTAAACACTAATGGAAAGTTCAAACACCAACAACACCACCAACACCGAAGCGGGTTCAACAAGTGCAGCGACGGTTTTGAAAGTTTTACAATTCGACCGTGTAAAAGATCCATGGGAGCACTACAACTACGTCCTAATGTCGGACGGTAAGAAAAAGGCTCAATGTAAATATTGCTTGAGTATATTGTCTGCCGGTTCCAACTCGACGTTGAGGGCTCACATCAAACAAAAGTATTGCAAGGCACTCAAATCGGTTCCGGAAGCCGGTCAATCGTCCATGGCTCGAGACGGGACTATTTTTGCATACGATCATGATTTACTCCGTCAAAAATTGGCCGGTTTGGTGATTCAACGTGGTTTGCCGTTCAACCACTATGACCACGATGGGACGACGGTGGTGTACCAGAATTATATGCAACCGCAGTACCATCATGTAAGTCGTATGACTCTTAAACGCGATGCTATGAAAAGGTGGAAAACGGCTAAGCAAGATTTAAAAAATACTTTTTTAAATATGGATGCTTGTGTTAATTTAACAACCGATGTTTGGGCCGCTCCTCATAATTTGCCATTTTCGTACCTTTGTGTTACCGCACATTGGGTTGATCCCGAAAGTTGGCAAATGATGAAGCGAAGTGTAGCATTTGAAAACTTTCTGGTTCCTCACTCCGGAGAAGCTTTATACAATTTGTTGTGAAAAGTGTTTCATAAGTTTAACTTGACAGAAAAAAAAATTCAATAACGTTGGATAATGCTAGTAACAACACAAATGCAATGGGTCGACTAAAAATGGAATACGAGCCACCTTGTAATGGCGAATTTTTTCATAGTCGATGTGTTGCACACATCATTAACTTGGTTGTGCAAGCGGGATTAAAAGATCTGAATTTGAGTGAAGTGAAAGAAGATTTTAAAAGAATGTTAGTCGATGTTTTTAAAAAGGGTAATAAAAGATATAATGCATACATTCGGATGTGTGAAACTGCGGGGAAACATTGGTTACAACCTTGTTGGGATATTGAAACACGATGGAACTCCACTTATCTTATGTTCATAAGTGGTTTAAGACAAAAGATGACTTTGCAATATTTTCATGATGAGAAATTGTTGGGGAGGGGTAGGTGTGCTCCATTTAGTCAAGATAATTGGGATACTATTGAAAAACTAACCCGACTACTTGAAGTTTTTTACAACGCAACAAAAAAATTGTCGGGAGTTTATTATCCAACGGCTCATTTGGTACTCGAGCAACTATTCTTGATGTCCTCACAAATTTCCGCATTTGAATTTCATGGTGGTGTTTATACAAGCATGGTTTCCAGGATGAAAGAAAAGCTTTTGAAATATTTTGAAACTTTGCCACCGTTAATTACTTGTGCGACCGCATTAAATCCATGTTATAATGTAAACGAGGTAGAGGTGCTTATCGACTCGATTGTGACTGATTTGGGTTGTTTCGCGTCAAACCCGAACTATGCTAATGATGCAAAAGAGTCCTTTGGCCATTCTTTTAAAAGTTTGTGGCAATATTATTTTGAAAAATATGGTAACCCACCTCCTACTGTGACGGAAACTTCTTCATCATCATCAAGGGGTTTTAGAGGGAATCCGATACTTGCTTTGCATAAAAAGATAAGAGATAATCCCAACAAACGGTTAAGAAATGATGGTTTAGCGAACAGTGAATATGAAAGATATATCACAACCGATTTTATCTCACATATTCCGGCTGAACAAGTTGAAAACTTTGATGTGTTGGCGTTTTGGAAAGCAAAGGAAACAATGTTTCCCGTTCTATCCCGAATGGCTCGTGATGTACTAAGTGTACAAGCTACTTCGGTAGCTTATGAATCCGCTTTTTCAACAAGTGGAAGGGTTTTATCAAATCTGAGAAACAGACTCACACCGGCTTCTTTGGAGATGTGTATGGGTTTGAAAGATCACTTGGACGCAATGAAGCGAGTGCAAGATAAGAGTGATCTTGAAAATGCCGCAGACTTCGAAGGGGAAGTCTACGTGGAAGAGGCACAAGCGGGTGAAATCGAGATGCTTTCCGATGAAGAACTAAGACAAGATGCAATGCCAAGCTAGGGGATCCGATGAAGACTATTAGGACTTTTATGCTTACGTATTATGTTTTAAGTTTATGTATTTCCTTTGATGTATTTCTTTTAAGTTTATGTATTTCCTTTCAGTTTATGTATTTCGACGCTTATAAATAAAAGTTGAAGTTTATTCAGTGTAAGTTTGTTAAATGTTGAAAAACGAAAAAAAAAAAAATCCGGTTAACCGGTTACAAACCAGTTAAATATTTTAAAATTTTGAATTTTTGACTAGGCGGCATAATAAATTTCAAAATGAAACCGGTTAACCGGGTCCCAAACCGGTTAAACCGGTTAATAGTTTTTAAAAATTCAAATTTTCGACTGGGCGGCAATTTTTAAAAATTCAAAATTTTGAATTCTCAACCGGTTAACCGGTTAAAAACCGGTTATGAACCGGTCCAAAACCGGTTAAAACCGGTCAAACCGGTCCGATTATAAAAATTTTAAAATTTCAAATTTTGAATTTTTTTGAGCGGGAAGGCGGGTAAACTTTCGAAATTTGATTTTTTTTTAATATTTACAAGTTTGCCATTGTAAGACTAGTATAAATAGATAAATTGTGTTTATATTACTTTGAAACTTTTATACAATTAAAATAAATTCTAAAAAATAAAAATCGGAAGCATTTCACATTTTTACTATGGCTGATGCTGATCCTGCACCACCTCCGCCACCCCCGCACCGGTGATTGTTCGTTATTTACCGGTAGACCGTGTACCAAATGTTTGGGCTCACTACCACTACGTCGAAATGTCGGATGGCATGCGAAAGGCTCAATGTAAGCGTTGTTTATGTTTCTTCAAACCCACTTCCAACGCGGCGTTGAGGGCTCACACACAGAGGTATTGCCGCCATGCACCTGCAGTTGATGCCTGATTCGAGACAGCGAGTCGACGTTGAGTAGCTTATCAAGTTATCGATGTTTTATGTTTATGTTATTATGTGTTATGTTTTAAGTTTATGTGTAATGTGTGATGTATCATGTATTCTCCGTTCTATTAAATAAAAGTTCTAGTTTATTAATACACGAAACAAGAAAACGATTATAAACGACGACGGAAAACGAAAAAAAAATACACTAGAACCGGTCAAAACCGGTTAACCGGTCTAGACCGGTCCCAAACCGAGCCCAAACCGGTTTGGACCGGTTGGGTTTCTCCATCCTCGAGCCGTTCGACCAACCGGTTAACCGCCCGACCGGTTTTTTTCCTCGTTGACCCAAACCGGTTCGGTTTTGACCGGCCGTCAAACCGAACCGGTTAACTGATTTGTGCACTAATGCTGACAGTGGTTTTGCTCTTCAACCCCAATCTGTATCATACAATGATCAAACACTATTATTCATACTTCAGGTCCTGTTATGATATTTGATGTAGAATGGTCTTTCCAGAATGCTAAGATGGCACAAATGTCAAATTTACTTCCGTGACTCTTGAACACAATCATAACCTTTTTGGTTATTTCAAGCGGCGACTTAATTAAAAGACTGGGCGAGTGTCATAGCTACGTAAGTATTTCTGTTGTGTTAGTATGTACGTAGTATCTACCAGCAATGTATTCATGTGTTTATTTTACAAAACAATCACTAATTCATGTATATATCTAGCCAGCCCCCACTTTTTATTGTCACATTATGCAAACGCTTAATATCACCAAGAATCGAAATACAAAGGCTAACAATTCACAAACAATTGTTACACCAAGAACGCATACAGTTGAGAGAAAATAATACTCAACATAATGACTAAAATAAAACCAAAAAAAACTATCTATATTTACGACCAGAAAAATACAACCCAAACTTGGATATTTATAAAACTATAATACGAAACTTACCTTATTACCCTTGATGCAGGATTTGTTACATTTTCGTTATGATGTTTGACGATACAATGATCTTTCCAAGAATGCTAAGAAGGCAGAAATGTCAATGTTACCTGCATCATAACCTTTTTGGTTACTTCAAGCGGTGACTTGAAAGACTGGGTTAGTGTCTCAGCAACGTAAGTATTTTTGTTGTGTTATATGTATCTAGCACTGTATTCATGTCATATATATTGTTAAGGCACATTGCTTTTGGCTAACAAGATATCATTCTTTTTCTATGGATTTGTATGTAGATGTAAAGAATTAAGAAATGTTGCAACTGAACCAAACATCTTGAGAGTTATTAAGTTTCAAAATCTGATGATGAACCGTCCTGAACAGCACCTTCATATTAACGGCTTACTTAGTAGATGTGTTCGAGCTGGAAATATGAATGCAGAGTACATGATGGCTAAGGTAAAGATTTCACGAAGTTGCATATATATATATGAACGCTAAATCTTTCTACTTCATTATTTTATCAACCTAAGAAAATCATAATGGTTTGTGTATACTTCTGTACATAGGCTATACTGTACGGCGAAGCACCATTATGGGAGACAATGTTAGAGAACGATCTTACAGCTAGATCCATTAAATGTGCAACCGCTCTACCATTTTTTGAAAGGTGTGGTGTTGCTAAGTCTTTGAGAACCAATAATATAGCAGACCTTCCCTACATATTGTTTTCATTAGAAGATCAGCCTCATTTATGCGAGCCTTATAGGCGTCTACATTACTTAAGACTAATCAGATCCTATGTTATTCTCGCTGAGTGCAAAAGCCCCAGGACATTCGATCCTCTACTAGATTTTATTAAATTCTTCGTGGGATATAACAAGCACCTTGAATCTGACATTTTACTTGTCGTTCACAACTTGAGTACTTTCGCGTTGACGAAGATTTGGATCAAGTTAGACAGAGTGAATTGCTGCCTGGCTTTTGCGAATCCGCTCGAACCACTCGAGGATGAAATTCTTGAGGAATTAACGTGGCATAAAGAGCAAATTATATTGGAATTTGATAACTTATTTCAGGAATAAGCCTTATCATTCTAATACAAGTTATGCTATCATCCAACAATCTTAAGAGCTCAACTAGTTTTCAAGTTTACAGGTATGACCTGTTTGATTGGCTTAAAACAGAGGAACTAACTACTGTTGGTTATTATGAATATGCCTGCATTGATCATGAGATTGTTGATTTGTTTTGTGTTGTTTAAGTAGTGCTAAATTTTCTACTCCATATTATCAACAAAAAAGAACACTGCTTTGGCTTATAGCATCACATAATGACATGAATATGTTCTCTGCATGCAAATTAAGCCTACGCATAGGACACATCTGCATCAACTCAAGTGATGACAAAACTATATATGGTGTGTTAATGGTCACAATATACACATAAATCGAAATTAAAAAGAACGCGTATATAAAAATAAAAAGATACTGCACAACTAAAGAAAAAGTGTGATGTATGCTAAAACGTAAAGATATGTTAATCCAGGAATAGAAATTCGTAGATCAACTAGAAAACAAACAGGGAAACATGGAGATAAGAAATGATTCCGTATTTGAGTTCTTGATTCACTTTTGAAGTAACAGAATTAGAGAGAGAATTGTTTACAATCAATTTCAGTGAATGAATTACAACAAAGAATGTAAATGGGTATTTATACAAAGGGAGGAAGGAGAAATAGGAGGAAGGAGTAAACAGATTTTCCCGCCAAAAGTTATAACTAACTTTTGGCTTATCAGTGGTTTCCACTGATGGTTAGCAGTGGTTTCCACTGATGGTTCCAAGCTTATCAGTGGTTTCCAAATTGGCGCGTATCAAATCCCTTCTCCTTAACATTTGACTTTCCATAGTCAAATAGCACCTTCAGTTGCTTCCTCTTGATCAAACCCAGGGTACTTCTTCAGAATTCAAGATATAGTTCCCAAGTTGCCTCTTCTTCACTGCCATTTGACCATTGTACTAACACATAAACAGCAGCTCTATTGTTAACCTTTCCCAATCTCCTGTCAATGATTTTCACTGGTAACACTGATAGGAGCCCTTCATTGTCATACATGGGAAGAGTTCCAGGCTTATCAACCACCCCTTTGCAAAGCTTAATTTGGGACACATGAAATACTGGATGGATTTGACTACCACTTGGAAGCTGCAATTTATAGGCCACATTGCCAATCTTCTCTATGATCTTGAAAGGACCATAGTACTTAGCTGAGAGTTTGTTATAGGGACTTTGTCTAGCTGTTACTTGCCTGTATGGTTGCAGTTTCAAATAGACCCAAACACCTTCTTCAAAATTTCTATCAGTCATGTGTTTATCTGCCAAGCTTTTCATCCTATCTTGTGCTCTCTTCAGATGAAATTTAAGCATGTTAACCACCTGTTCTCTTGCTTGCATTGTTCTATCCACGCTTTCAACATGACTTTCCCCGGCAAATAAGGCATGTGGATGGGTGGTGTTTGACCATATAACACTTCAAATGGGGTGGTCTGGATAGCAGTGTGGAAATTTGTGTTATACCAAAACTCTGCCATTGAAAGCCATTGTGTCCACTTCTGTTTGTCCATCTGATTGTGGATGGTAGGCTGTTGACATTTGCAGTTTAACTTTCAAAGCCTTGAACAATGATTGCCAAAAAGCACTTAGGAACACTTTGTCTCTGTCACTTACAATGGTATTTGGCAAACCATGTAACTTGTAGATGTTATCTAAGAACACTTGTGCCACTTGTGCGTGCTGTGAAAGGATGCTGAAGGGAAATAAAGTGAGCATACTTACTGAGCCTGTCCACTACCACTAATATAACAGTCTTTCCATGAGATTTTGGCAGTCCTTCCACAAAGTCCATGGATATATCACTCCATACTCTAACTGGTATAGGCAAAGGCTGCAAAAGACGTGGATAGGCACTAATATCAGGCTTTTGCCTTTGACACACATCACATTCCCTGATCCATTGTTTGACCACTTTTCTCATTCCCTTCCAATAACAAATAGAACTCATCTTCTGCACAGTCACTTGAACACCAGAATGTCCACCAACCGATTCATTGTGAATTTGTGAGAAGATTTTCTTTCTCAATACCTCATTACCTCCCACCACCAACCTACCTTTCCTTCTTAACTGGCCATTAGACCAAGTGTACTTTGTTGATTGAAAATTAGGATCTTCAAACTGCTTTATTAATTTACCCAACTTCTCATCTGTCACCCAACTTTCTTCAATTTCTTTGAGAAGTCCAGTAGTCACATTAGTATCTATCATTGCCAATAATTGACCCTGCATTTCCTTCCTAGACAAAGCATCAGCTACCACATTTTCACTGCCCTTCTTATAGACAATTTCATAATCATACCCAAGCAATTTAGGCAACCATTTAACTTGGAAAGGAGTAGTAAGCCTTTGATCCAACAAGTATTTGAGGCTGAAGTGGTCAGTCTTGATCTTAAAATGTCTACCCATTAAGTAACCCTTCCACTTCTCCAATGCCAAAATAACAGCTAAAAATTATTTTTCATAAGTGGACAAAGCTTGATGTCTGAGAGATAAGGCCTTACTCAGGTATGCCAATGGATGACCATCTTGCAACAACACAGCACCAATACCAGTTCCACATGCATCAGTTTCCACAGTGAATTCTTTTTCAAAGTTTGGCAACCCCAAAGACTGGTGCTTGTATCATGGCTAACTTCAATTGCTCAAAAGCTTCTTGAGCTATGTCGCACCACTCAAAAGAGTTCTTCTTCAATAATGCAGTTAATGGCTTACTGCTGATTCCATACCCCTTAATGAACCTCCTATAATAGCCTGTGAGTCCCAAAAATCCTCTCAGTTGCTTCACATTCTTGGGTGTAGGCCAATCTTTCATAGCCTCAATCTTAGAAGGATCTGTTGCAACCCCTTTATCAGTGATGATATGACCCAAATACTCCACCTAAGACACTGCAAAAGTGCACTTACTCCTTTTTGCAAACAAGGTGTGAGCCTGCATAGTCTGCAAAATCATTTTCAGGTGTACAATGTGTTCTTCAATTGACTTGCTATAAACCAAGATGTCATCAAAGAAAACCAATGTGAACTTCCTCAAATAGGGTTTAAAGATCTCATTCATTAGTGATTGAAATGTGGAAGGGGCATTTGTGAGTCCAAATGGCATCACTAAAAACTCATAGTGGCCATCATGAGTTCTGAATGCGCCTTATGAATGTCTTCCTCCTTCATTCTGATTTGGTGATACCAGCACCTTAAATCAAGTTTTGAAAACACCACTGACCCATGTAATTCATCTATCAGTTCTTCTATCATAGGTATGGGAAATTTGTCTTTGACAGTATTCTTATTCAATTTTCTATAGTCAACACACATTCTCCAACTGCCATCCTTCTTTTTAACCATAACTATAGGAGAGGAGAAAGAACTTTGACTAGATCTAATGACACCAACATCCAATAACTCTTGTACCATGTGTTCAATGGCATCCTTTTGGCTTGGAGGATGCCTATAGGGTCTGATGTTAACTGGAGGAGTGTTTGGCATAAGAGGAATGTGATGATCATGTGAACTTTTTGGTGGTAAACCAGTAGGAACTTCAAACACACCTTTAAAGTCATCCAAAATTTCATCAATCTTCTGTGACTCAATCATACTTGTCCCTACCATACTACAAAATGACACAAGACATACGCACAATGTCATAGAATTCAACATAGTACTGTTCTGTTCTCTAGGTTGCATCCATTGAAGTGTAGCTTGTTGAGAACCTCTTAGCAGTACTTTCTTATTGCCCACATAAAACCTCATGGTTAATTTCTCAAAATTGCACATCATTTCTCCCAAAGTAGACAACCACTATATTCCCAACACTACTTCACAACCTCCTAAAGGTAGTACCATAGCATCAATCATGTAAGTGTCTTCTCCCATGGTCGTGATAAACCACAACACATCAAGGTACTGGTCATAGCTTGACCATTAGCCACGCACTTGCAAAGGGCACATAGTTTTAGTCTTACAACCCAATTTTTTACAGTTTGCAAATCAATGAAATTATGTGTACTTCCACAATCCACAAGCACATGCACCCTTTGTTTGCCTACCATACCCTTAACCCTCATTGTTTGATAATTGTATACACCAGTGAGTGCATTCAATGAGATTTGAGCCACCATTGCATTATTATGATCAATTTCAAAAGTCTGATCATAATTCCCCAAATGACCCATTTCATCATTAGCCAATTCTTCTCCCACAGACTCAATTTCCTCATCCAACACCACTTCTAATGAATGCAATTGACCACTACATTTGTGTCCAGGCACATATTTTTGGTCACAGTAAAAACAAAGATTCTTAGCCCTCTTATCCTCCAATTCTTTTTGAGTCAATCTCTTAAAGGGTCTATTCTCACCATATGGTGTTCTTGTAGGTGCAGGCAAAGCCATAGGTCTATTAACTGATTTTGGTAGAATACCCTTATCCTTATTGGCATAACCAGTAGTAATAGATCTCATAGGAGATTGGAAATTATACCTTGGCTTTAATGCAGCATTAGTGGTTCTTGTTTCTTGGCCTGACTATACACATCCATCAATGTTGACAACTTAAACATTCTAATGGGCATCCCAATTTCATTCTTCAGACCTCCAATGAACAAACTCCACCTTATTCACCAAATCTTCAAACAAATCTTGATACTGTTGCACACTACCAGTTTGTTTCAAATTCTTCAAATCCATCATTGGATCTTCAAAGCATGAACCAAATCTTTGCAAGGCTTGTTTCTCATACACCTCCCAAGAACTGTTTTCACCAAATCGCTTAATGAACTGCTGATGCCACACCAAGGCTTTGTCATACACATGCATTGCAGCAATTCCCACTTTCAATTCATCATCTACATTATCAAGACAAAAGAACTGCCTACACCTAAATATCCAACCCTTTACATCATCCCCATTGAATCTTGGAAACTCAAATTTAGACAACCTACCATATTGTGTAGTTATCTGTCCTGTAACCACCGGTAAATTTCACCTTGTATTAAATTAATATAATATTCTAATGAAAGAATATTTATCCATTTTCTGCGTCTATTTTTTTAGATTAAACGTTATCAGTTTACATGATCACAACAACTAACTAAGGTGACGTAACTCACATTCCCAATAAATGTGCTCATAGACACCAACATGCCTTATGTTTATTTCAAATAAACATCTCAAGGTTTAAGTTAAACGTTTGCCATTTAATAGAATTTCACGAAATTCTAATTTCTTACAATTATGATTTTACGTAATTAAATCATAAACCCCAAGGTACAATACTTTATAGCAAGTATACAAGTATTTAAAGCACATAAACTTAACTTTATATTACAAATCCTATATTATATCCTTTAAATCACACTTCACAAGAATTTAATACATAAACCTTAAACTTAGTTTATACATAATCAGAACCGTAGTTAACCAAGAATTATTCCAAGTTAAATAATTCACTCTGCTTTGAATTATTACTATATAAACATTTTCGTTCACCTCGGTCCATTTAATGAGAAGTTATCTCGTAAAACGTGAAAACTGTTGTAAACAAGAATTGAGGGAATGAAAAGTATTATTCATTGATCATAATGTATGAGATACAAAGGGTATATATAAGATAAACATTAGGGTAAAACCCTAATAGCTAATTGGGCCATGGGCTTCTTATGGGTTATATGGGCATCCATATAATAATATTCATAACACTCCCTCTTGGATGTCCATATTATTAATACGCTTTAAGAACGCTGCCTCATTAAAAACCTTGTTAGGAAAACCCAGTGGGACAAAACCATGACTAAGGACAAAAAGAGTGCAGCGCGTATTGTCTCCCTCTGATGACTATATCACTTGAGCTCTTTGAGTCGTCGCATTCCAATGTTGTAACTTAGTTTCCTAAATGTTGATGTAGGAAGTGCCTTGGTATATAGATCCGCCAAATTGTCGTTTGAACGAACTTGTTAATATCACCATTCTTCTGTAAGTCATGAGTGAAGAAGAATTTTGGTAAAATATGTTTCGTCCTATCGCCCTTGATATAACCTTCTTTAAGTTGATCAATGCATGTTGCGTTATCTTCATGCAAAATTGTTGGTGCCTACTTGAAGAATTTCCACATGATCTACGTATGTGTTGTATCATACTTCTTAGCAAAACACATTTTCGACTTGCTTCATGTGTCGCTAGAATTTCTGCATGGTTGGATGAAATCGCTGAGATCGTCTACTTAACTGAACGCCATGAATTTGCGGTTCCTCCACTTGTAAATGCATATCCAGTTTAAGATCGACCATTGTGATGGTCATACATTATGGAAGATATGTAATCTTTTAATATAACTCAAATACCTCTAATTAGTATCCTATAAGATATGGACATCCATATTATAATTATCCATAACACTCCCCTTTGGATGTCCATTTGAGGATTATGCCTTGTTAAAACCTTACTAGACAAAACCCAGTGGGACAAAAATCTAGTGAAGGAAAAAAAAACACATAATTCCTTTATACGCTCGGGGATGTTGCCTCATTAAAAACCTTGCCGGAAAACCCCTATAGGGACAAAACCATGGTCAAGGGAAAAAGAGTGCAACGCCTATCTTCTCTCCCCTTGATGATCACATCACTTAAATCTCTTAGTTGGTGCAATCCAATATAATAAACCAACTTCTTTAATGTCAATATAGTAAGGTGTCTTGATAGAATATATATTTGATTCTCATATAAACAAGTGTTCTCCACTTAACCTTCACATATCAAGAAGGATTAAACTTATGTCATACTTATCATTATACGAGTACATCCTCGTACTTCACAAGTTATATAGTATCAACGAATGCAAAGTAAAAGATTCATTATTTCATTTATGACCACTAGTGAGAACAATCAATGTTTACAACTATGACACCCATAAATCAATATTGTGATCATCATCTTTATAAGTAAATGGGTCTTTCTTCATCAATTGACCTCATGAACGTGAGCGTCGTTTATCCATATAAAGATATATAGCATCTTTATTTAGCTTTCATTATGAACAATGATTTCATCTTTAAGATGTTTAATTCATAAAACAAGACAAAACTTTGTATTTCATTTCAAAGTATTCAACTGTGTTGAAAATCTCCTCACGAGTTCCATTCACTTTTACCTCATTGAACCATATGTAACTTATACCATATTCAAATACAAATATCTTTAAAACTAACATGGGTAAATTTTGTTATTTCAATGGCTCGTTTTTAACCAATATCATATTTCCTTTCACCTATATAGTGATTTATTCAACTTGATCAAGTGTTATTCTTGAAAACTTTCTTATATGTTTTCAGCATTTTAAATCACGAGACATGCTTCATGCATTTTATATCCCTCATGGAATCTCAACTTCAAATGAGCTCTATTCATTTTCTTTTAGACGCATATCAATTATTTTACACATTGCCAGACTTATACAACATTAAAATACATTATTGGATCCACCACATGTGAACATGCATCTGCATGATCATTTATAAGTCTTTGAGAAAGTACGTGTGTGCCATCACTTATAACTTATGCATAATTTAATTTCGCTTTATCATAAAGACAGTTGCATATCCAATAAGTTTATATATTCATTTGTACGAACTTTAAGTCCCAGTAACCATGTCTCATTACAAGATACTTCACTCTTTTCATTACTTCTTTGCGTCTTTACATCTTTTGGCCATTCATTATACATCTGCATTTCATGCAGGTATCCATGATCCTCACCATGATTATAGCGCTATCTTACTTATTTATATAATCATTACCATATGTATTATTGTATACAATATCACCATCGACGTCGATTCATTTATATTTTCGATTCCACACTTTACTATAAATGGCATTATATCCTTTATTGAGATCTCATAACTTTTCATGTACCCGGGGTTTTTCAATTACGTTCATGTCTAGTGTCTCTTTTGGAGACTATCATGGGGTCTTTAGTACCTCGATTTGACCATCTTAATTTTCTTGCTCCATTTTATTTATTCATTCGAGGACTTTTACTTGGAATCGATTAGTCTATCATGCTGCAGCCATGCCATAGACTCACTACCAATCATTGATTGTCATGTTGGGACATACATTATAATTGGAGCACTAGCAGCGTATATATGATCTAGTCACTTCTTTAAGTCACTAAACATGTCTGGCAATTACTAGATCTGGAATATAAATTGTCCCTTGAACTTTAAGTTCATATTCATTAGTGTGAGGATCAACATTTATATCATAATTCATTTCATATCTCTCACTGCTCATTCTCTCCCCCTGAATGAATTATCAATTTCAATATCCCATTGTTGTGCGTTGTGGTGGATTTACAAGAAACATATATCGCACATTTACAAAATTCTTATATGGGAAATATATGGTTCGTGACCATAAACCATTTTATTGGGGAGTATTCGTTATAGTTTGTTGGCATGATGCGAATTCTTGTTAAATCTTCGAAATAAACATGCCCTATTGTAGTTATAGTTTTGTTCTCACAATTATTGGCTTTGCAATCAACTGAAGACGTTTTATAAACGTTTCAACAAAAGCAATTCGCGTATGAACATGGGATACTTTTAAGTTTAACACTTATTCCAATAATAACCCAACATATGGAAGTATTTACCACCATTTCCAAAGATACTTTTTTTAAAAACCATGCTCGCATTTTATAAGACGAGCCATTAATCATGCTAACCTTTAGTTGCATCTTTGATGATCATTTTGACGATGCATCGAGTTTAAAACTCAAAATGATCGACATGGCGGATGTATAGGCCTACATACATCCCTTTTATATTCTTTTCAAAGCTTCTTAGGACAAAGTCCTTACTTTAATTTGGTGATAATAAGTGAACAATGCACTTCCATTGAGAACAGTAAAACAAATCAAATAACCTTTGAAGAACTCAAGGTTCTTGTATATAGTTCGCATCATTATTGATCCAGGATGGTTCAACCGATCATGCCAATAAATAATCCTGACTCATAAACTCTAGTTTATGACCACATGTGTTTTAAATGCACTTGACTTTTATGTATAAATCGAATAATAGGAAAAACTTAATGCTACATCACATTTAAACAAGTACTCTCGAATCACATATAATGAGCACTTTTAAAACTTTTGTACCATGTAATACAATATCCTAATAGCCTATTTCTCAAGCAGCAAAACATGTTCTTTAGTGCTGAAACATATACACAATCAAACAACTAATGATATCTCGCAAGTAAAAGATCATAACGACAGTTTGTCCCACATATATAACACAATAGTTTAATGATATTTCATTCGAAGCTTGCTTTATTTTCTCTATGGGACGTAACAAATACTGTTTAATATTTCTCTTACTATCATTGTCAATATATTATAACTCTATATCTTAGCAAAAAAATAGTTGACGAATAACTACATGTACTTGTACTTCCAACAATTAAAACTTTTCCAACCATAAGTAAATTTAGTTTATATAGAGGGCAAGATGTATCACAATATTTGAGGTCATATAATTTCCTTAATTTATTCCATGTAAATTAACCACTTAAACTTTGTTGATATTATATGCATTATATGTATGTTAATCATGTTGTTAAAACCATTTTCATATAACTAAATTTTAGCATTTATAGACAAAGCATGACTCTACCTAATATTGTCAAAACAGTAAACCCAAATTACCCAAAATTAAAGATTCAACATCAAAGTAAACTAGCATTTCAAAATCCAATTAGGTCAAATGTGGAGTATTCTCTAATGATCAAATTCATGCATACCATCGATCTTTCACCACCAGTGTAATTCACAAAGTCAAATTATGAAAATTCCACATTATTTTAAACGAGCAGACAGAGGGAAAATTCTATTGTTTAACACCGTGAGGAACCAACATGCTAAATGTATCTAATAACAATCAAACACAGAAAATAAATTACGCAAAACTTGTAAAACTTATCAACTATTATCATATGTATAAAGCTCAAATTTTAACCACATATTAAAACAAGAAACTATACATAAACATTTACCCTTAAAATCATATTTACCGGCATATATAGTAACGTGTATTACACATATTTAATGATAGATATACCACTGAAGTACATAGTTTTATTAACATCATTATAATCAAAGCCAATTACTAAATCTAACTTTATCATCATTATAATCAAAGCCAATTATAACATTTGGATAAGGTTAATCCACTTAGAACAGGTTAAGTAGTTTTACACGAGTAACGAAAATCTTGCAACACGATATTAGCATAGATCTTGAAAACATAATAACACATATTTTTCTTGATGCCGTAGCAAATATGGGCCATACAACAATTTTTAAAACATATCATATATATGGTTACTATGCTTATTTCTGAGTCATAAACTATGAAAAATCTCACATACATAAGAGATAGAGATGTCACGACAACATAAGTTTTTTCAATCAATAATACAAGCTATAATAGTAAACCCTAATGAGTAAAAAAAAACATACTCCGGTTTCTAATTTACGTGGTCTAACGAGAGAAGAAATAATAATAATATGAGATATTCATCACCGATGATAAACAAAGAACCATGTGATATAGTTTTCAAGAGTATATAAGTGCAACAATTAACATTAGAAAAACAACGGGTGGTTTTTATTCTTTATATTTTAAATGAAGTATGTAGGTCTCAATGTGGACGCATGTAACGTAGCACAGTGATCATATATTACAAACATGTAGGCCTTGATTTAGTTTTTTAGTGTGATGTGAATTAAATAATACAAAAGATACATGGATAACATGCAGTATACGATTATATGTTATAGAATTTGAGATGTACCTCTAGCGATTTAAACACAAAACACATATAGAGAATTTTGAATAACAAAATATACATATCAATACCACATAATCGTTCCTACCCTATGAATTATATTTATTTATTTTATTTTTTTTTTCAAAAAACGACATTAAGTATTTGCTTGTTGATGATGAGCCACGAATTAATAACAGAATACATGATCTAACAATTGCTAAATATTATTATATTGTCTACCATTGAATTTATAGTCTGACAAATAACTACGGATAATTAATATAAAAAGAAGTTGAAAAAAAAAATTGAAGACATACCGTACGAAATCGGGAGTAAAGAAAAACCTAAATCAAAATTTTAGATCGTGCTGATAACGTGTTGTAAACAAGAATTTAGGGAATGAAAAAAATTATTCATTGATCATAATGTATGAGATACAAAAGGTATATATAAGATAAACATTAGGGTAAAACCCTAATAGCTAATTGGGCCATGGGCTTCTTATGGGTTATATGAGCATCCACATAATAATATTCATAACAAAAACTACATATAACGTGTAACCGACACCGCACTAGTTCTGGTTTAATCCTGATATTTATTTTCGGAGTCGATAATATTGTTTATACATTATTTTTATAATAACACTTCCAGAGATATACTTATCGCAGTTACCAATCCGAGATGCAATGTTTGTATTTTAACTCAACGGGACACGGGATACATAGTATAAAACCCACCTCTATCTGATAACCTACAAACCGCCTGATTTCTAGGTTATATAAATAAGATGAGATCTCATTTTCATCTGTCACTCACTCTCCCACCGCCTCCCCCACTCTCTCACCGCCTCTACCAAACCAACTCAACCACCGCCACTACTACTGCCTCCACAGCCACCTCTCTGCCACACCACGCAACCACATGGAGTCCAAAGGGGTGTTTGCTTACAGGTTTGGGTGTAAGGGTAACTTGGGGCTAGTTTTGTTGGTTTGTGTAATGTCACCATCACCGTCTCGTCATCTCCTTCTTCTCGATATCCTTTGTAAGTCGACACAGATTTATCTTTAATAATTCTTTTTATTCAAACCGAATTTTAAATCTTTTTAATGGTTTTCATGGAAATTAAACATCAATAAAAACATATTAATAATGAATCGTGTGAAAAAAGGGATTAAAAGAGATGTGGTTTTGATTTGGGTTTGTTTTCGGGTCGGATGTACAAACCCGTGAAGGTTTGAGTCAACCCACTTGGGTCTCGATTCAACAACCACCCGAGGAGTGGTTACTGTTTCTTGTTTTCGGGTCAACAACAACACCCACACAAGGTGTGTTGGTTTCGATTTGGTTCATACACCCGAGAAGGGTTTTTCTTGTTGTTGTTTTGGTCTAGTCAAGAAAGGAACCCTCACAGAGGTCCTGGTTCGGTCTCGGGTTCATGAGTGGCCTTCGGTTCACAACCACACCCATGATGGTGATAGTCTGCTTGCTGCTCGGTTCACAGGTAAACACACCCACAAGTGTGTTTCTTTTGATGTCGCAACTCACCCAAAGGGGTGTTTGTTTTGCTTGCCTCGGATCACCACCGATAGCACCCAAAGGTTGCGTTAGGCTGTTTGTTACCTTCAGTGTAAAGTGAACCCGAGAGGGTTGTTTGTTCGCTTCATATGTATAAACTGAAGCAAACCCATCAGTGGGTGTTTGTTGTTTCTGCTATTGGCTCAGCCACTACCCAAGAGGGTGGTGTTTGTTTTTTTTCTTGTTCGATCAACCACAGCCCCGAAGGGTGTGTTTGTTTGTTGTCGTGGCTCAAACCACAGCCCCACTCAGGTACGTTTAGTTGCTCGTTCACAGCTACACCACAGGTGGTTTTTGGCTTATTGTTGTGGATATTGCAACAACCAAAAGGCTGTCTAGATTGGTTCGGCTTAATAAGCGTCGACTCAAAATACTTTCTATTGAAAATTGCCTATCGGCTTACTCTGCTTATATGAAACTGATCCTTGTTAATGCTTAGTTAAACTGCTTACCTTGGGTATTTGGTAATAGCAGTCGAATTAATGTGCTATGAAATAGAGGATAATGTTAAACGTTAATATAGTAAAATTTGCTAATTGGAATATGCATGATTAGATTACCAAACTAGAATTCGTTAGGAAGAGAAGCTGCAACAAAGTCTTCCTTTATTTTTCTAAGAAATCCAGTCAATCTTGTTGGATGGAAAAGATTTCACTTTTTATTGTGTCCCACCATAAAACTCAACTGTGATGTGCATTTCTAATTCATAACGTATTTTAAATTAATAATAATACTCATCTACACTTACTCTTAGAGTTGCTATCTCTATACTTGACTACTTGTGCGTAAATTTAGTTTCTATAGGCTCGCAATTGGATATATAAAGTCCTATTGGGCCAAGGCCGAACAACACAAAGAGGGTGTATTGGATTAGTATTCAATCGGGCCAAAACCCACTAAACTAAATGGGTTTAAGTTTTATATTTTTGTTAAGTGTGTATTTTAACTTGTAAATAATATTTTGCGGATATTTGGGACTTGATAATTAATGTTGGAATATGACTCGAGTCACTTGGACTCGTATCAAATTGATATTATTTGGACTATACTTGTACTTTATGGACAAATACATCGGACTTATAACGGACTTGGTCATTTGGAGAAACCTATTTGACTTATGACGGACTAAAAATAATAGACTTTGGACATACTAGACTTATATTGGACATATTGGATACAAAATGAACATATTGTTTTTGACAATTCATGTACTTGACAGACTATATTATATATACATATTTGACATTGGACTGACATCGTTTGGACATAATTAGACTCGTGATGGACTAAAGATATCGGACTAAGAACATTGGACACATTGAAATTGAATTGGATTTAAGTTATTATCGGGCTAGAGCCCAATTGACTTGCTTTCTTGACATGTTTTCTTGTCATTATCCTCTAGCCTAGAATTCACCCGTCAATACTTTTGTGACTAGTTTTCTTGAGACATCTTGTCTATTCTTTTATTTCATAATATATATGAGATATATATATATTATGATTTGGCGTGAGTTGTACTTCGAGTCTATGATTTCATACTACCACACGAATGATGAAACAAAACATTTTACAAACGTTGATACAAAACTTCACGAAAACTAAAACGTTTTATCCTTTGAAACTCATACGAATCGATTACTTTCTGCGTGTCATGTTTTGACACAAGATCATATCTATTAGGTTGCGCTGATCCCGTATCGTTGTGCTATGCTTCTTTATAGTGTTCTACGATACTTCTTGACACCGTTGCATTACTTATGTCACTATACCCTAAGGTGAGTTTCATAGCCCCACTTTCAATTGTTTTATACTATTTTGGGGGAGATACATGCTCAACTACTTGATTTTACTTACACACGTACTTTAACTTATACGGATTACCGTGAGTTCATGAATCCACTTTTATACATTTTTCTATCTCATGGGGAGATACATGCTACAAATATGAACACAAGTGTTTTTTTGTATACTATCATGATTGTTATTGCATAAGTACCTACTTTTGCCACTGAAAGTCCCTCATATCATGCACCATTAATCACTTGCGAGTGAACGCGAGTATAGTGAATAGATCTATTGGCAGTTGACGCCCATTTGTGTTAGCCGGATAGGTAACCAAATGCACTATATTTGAGAACAAACGGAGAATGGCAAGCTCCCGCCTCGAGGGCACTGTTACAAATAGCATGTTTATGATTCGTACTAACATCATGTTTATGATGTTCAATCGTAAGGTTTGTGTGTGTCATGAGCTTAGAGCAATAACACGTATCGCAACTACTGAACTTATGGGTGCTAACAACATGGCCCACTGGTTCTGTTATGGGCGTATACTAACGTAGCCCACTGTTACTCAAACTTGAAACTTGTGTTCAACTGATTATTATACAAACACTATGGATTCACTCAACTTTGACCCGGTTAGGGTAAAACAAACAAACTGTCTTTTGTGATTGACCCGGTTAGGGCAAACGAACGAATTACTTTTGTGATTGACCCGGTTAAGGTAAACAAACAAACTACTTTTGTATTGACCCGGTTAGGGTAAACAAACGAACTACTTTTTAGGGCAAGCAAACGAACTATGGGTGTATAACTACGTAACCCACTACTTATTTTATCAATATTTGTAATCATTACAAATATTCACCCGAACTTGAAACTATTGAAATCAACTGTCTTACTCACATTATATTTTAGAAATGGGTTGTGAACACACAGGTTGCAATTTTTGTATGGGCGGGATTTGCAACTGAGTGGATTTACAATGCCTTTGCTGCATGAACATTCTTTATAGGCTTCCAACTTATTTACAACTAACTCTATGAACTCACCAATCTTTGTGTTGACACTTTTAGCATGTTTATCTCAGGTCCATAATGAACGAGGCTGGCACGGAGGAGCACGGATACTCAATAAGGCTATAAATTTTATTATCATTCGAAACCTTATTTAATAAACTACGAAACTACTGGGACCTCATTTTGTAAACTCTGATTATAAATCTTTTAAAACGAGTCAATTAAAGATCGTTTTCTATTATTATAACTGTTGTACCATGAAGTAATACCCAGTTTGAATTCCGCTGCGTATCTCGAAATTAGGGGTGTTACATGTCCACCATTTCTACCATTGTTACCATGATTCCCAGAACTGGTACCCTCACCATTCCTCATTCTTTGCATTTCAGCCATCAAATCGCCATAGTTCTTGCAAATCACTAACAATTTGTTGGAGTGATTCCATTGAAGAATCTTGATTACTAACTGTGGTTCTTGTGTTCACCATCTCACCAGTAATGTTATTGCTCATCTACAATGGAATAACAACTACTGGTCCTATTCTTGATTACCCAAACCAAATGCTTCGATCAGCCTTGTTCAAGGCTAGAGAATTTAACCACTAATGGGCTAGCCTTGTGACCGTACAAATGTTTGGCACTAATCTGATGTAATAGAATAGGTGAAATTAGTGGTGACTAATTTCTTTGCCGGAAAATCTTGTTTCTTGTCGGAATTACGCCGGAGAAGATAACCGAAAATCAAGAATGTCGGTTTAACAATCTTGAATATTATCTCGTGCCAAGAAAGGGCTCTGAATACCACTTGATGTATGCTAAAACGTAAAGATATGTTAATCCAGGAATAGAAATTCGTAGATCAACTAGAAAACAAACAGGGAAACATGGAGATAAGAAATGATTCCGTATTTGAGTTCTTGATTCACTTTTGAAGTAACAGAATTAGAGAGAGAATTGTTTACAATCAATTTCAGTGAATGAATTACAACAAAGAATGTAAATGGGTATTTATACAAAGGGAGGAAGGAGAAATAGGAGGAAGGAGTAAACAGATTTTCCCGCCAAAAGTTATAACTAACTTTTGGCTTATCAATGGTTTCCACTGATGGTTAGCAGTGGTTTCCACTGATGGTTCCAAGCTTATCAGTGGTTTCCAAATTGGCGCGTATCAAAGTGACAAGTTAACTACGTAGTGTGACCCGATAATCTTCATCTTTTGCTTAGTATATATTAGTTTAAAAACGTTAGGGACTAGTTGTGTCAAAGCCAAAGTTAATAACTAACTTGGCAGTTATTTCTGTTAGAAATCATGAAGGGTTATGTCGGTTCATAGTACCGATTAAGAACCTATATATACATATGTATAAACATCGATACAAGGTTAATCAACAATATACAATATTTACTTATTCAAATCATTGCAACTTATAATCGATCAAGAAGAAAGTTGGGACAACATTTGGCATCAAGAGCAAGGATTAATACACACCGAAACACTTTTTCTGTTTCTGCATCAAAACCTTAACGAGAAGCCAAGAGACGCCAGAAAAGAAAAGAACACCGTTTCTTTACTTTGGCAGACGTTTGTTTTAATCTTCCAAGAGAAACGAACGAGTTTGGATAAGGAGAAACGTAGAAGAGATAGTGCACAATCTATTTTACGTTAAAGTTGCAAGCGTTACATCAAACGATATTGGTGAAGAAACCTTTGTTGGCAAATAACGAAAGACCAGGAAGAGAAGTGGAGACTTTGTGTATACCGGTTAGAAACAAAACACAAATCAAGACGTTGTTGTAGAGGAAGACGTATACGCAGAACGAAGGGAGTACTCAAAGAAAAGTGTGGAGTTTGTGTTGGTACAACACAAGGACGACAACAACGAAAGACAAGAAACAAACGGAAGAGACTGTTTTGTTTCGCAGGAACGAATCTGAAAACGAAGGACTGTTTGATTCGGCAAAGGATTACCAAGACGTGGTAACGAGATTGTGTGTAGGAAACCTAGCGATTTCAAAGTGACTGAGATCAAGGAGAACACACAAAAGAAATCAGAAAAACAACGTATAGATTGGTACAAGGAAGTTTCTGTGTTTTTGTTAGTATCGAATTCAATAAATTTCGAAAACAAAATAGAAACAAAAGTGGTACAAGGCTGTGTTGTGTCAAATTCAAAAAAAACGACAACAACAGAAGGAGGCCGAGAGTTTTTGATCAAAGTTGAAGTCGAATTGTTTTTTTTAAAAGGCAACGAGGCAAAAGATCAAAAGGAAATAAAGTGGGAACAAAGATCAAACGTTGGTGAACGATTTTTACTAACGAGCCAAAGCGAATACATCTCGTATTCATCAAGTTAACGAGGTCACAAGTTTCATTTTTGGATTTCAATTCATATTAGAATAGTATATATCTTATTAGTTTATACTACTAGGAAATCCCGAAAACTAATTATTGATCCCGTAGTACTAAGATTCCCGGAAACTATAATTTTCACGTTAGAAAAAGATACCATACTAAGAAAAGCATTTCCCATTGAACTAGAAAGTGAAGATAATAAACACTTTCAAAATGACAACCGATGATATAGTAACCACATCAACTACAATAAAACCCGTAACACCTGTTGCACAATACCAATGCCCTAAGTTAAAAACCACAAATTACACAGTTTGGGCTATACAAATTAAAGTTATACTAGAAGCACATGGCTTATGGGAAGCAATAGAACCAAAGTTAGATACACCAGTTGATGACAAAAAGGATAAGGCAACAATTGCCTTCCTATATCAAGCATTGACGGAAGATATGATCTTACAAGTAGCGGGTTGTAAGACGGCAAAAGAATTATGGGATTCGCTAAAGAAAAGACACGTTGGACAAGATAAAGTGCAGCAATCACGCTTACAATCATTGATGATTGGATTTAACTCACTTCAGATGAAGAAGATGAGACGTGGATGCATTTGCGACAAGTTAAACGGCTATGTCACGAAAGCAAAAGAACTAGGGAAAGCATTAGATGAATCACTTATAGTTAGAAAACTATTAGACTCCACACCCGTTAGATTCATTCAGATAGTAGCATCCATAGAACAAACAAGTGATCTGTACGACATTACCCTAGATGAGGTCACTGGAAAACTCAAAGCTTTTGAGGAAAGAATAAAACTCCGGAAGGGAGGTCAAGTTGAAAGCCGGAGAATTTCACGTTTACACACGGTGAACACTCAGATAAAGGAAAACGTTTTAACAAACGTGGAAGTAGATCAAACTACTCACGAGGAAACTGGCGGAATAATTACAACAGAAACAACTCACAAAAGGGAAACTCAAATCATAAAGAGAACCAAAATAATTCAAGTAGGAAGGATTTGAGTAACATTAGATGTTTCAAGTGCAATAAACTTGGACAATATATGAGTAAATGTAGAGCAACATCAACAGCCCAGGAACAATCAAACCTTATCTCGAAGACGATGAACATCACTATTAATGACTATGCACTAAAACCGAACACAAGGAAGTGTTGTTGAATGAAGAACGAATTCAACCAAAGAAATATGCTACAACAGATGCGAGCATATGGTATTTAGATAATGGTGCAAGTAACCACATGACCGTATAAAGAGTCATTTTAGAGATATTGATGAAAGCATAATAGGACGAGTACGTTTTGGAGATGGATCGTATGTACAGATAATGGGTAGAGGGTCTATACTGTTAGGCTGTAAGAACAGGAACGAAAATAGTATCGAATTATACTACATACCAAACCTCAAGAGCAACATACTTAGTCTAGGACAACTTATGAAAATAGGTTGTAAGGTCATTATGGACTAAAAACAAGCTGTCTTTGTATGATATAAACAAGAAGTTGTTGATGAAGGTAGAAAGATCTAAGAATCGACTCTACAAGATCCGCAGATAGAGGCACCTATATGTCTCTTAGCAAACATAGATAACCAAGCATGGTTATGGCATGCTAGATTAGGTCATCTAAACTTTGATGATATAAACAAGATGACTAGAAAAGGTCTAGTAGAAGGAATCCATAGGATAAACCATGCAGACAGATGTGACGATGTTTATTAAGAAAACACAGAGAACACCATTTCCAAACCGAGCCAAATTCGGATCAAAAGAACCCGTTGGACTTAGTATATGGAGACCTTTGTCGTCCTATTAGTCCAAGCACACACGTCAGGCAAGAAACTCATTTTCTTGTTAGTAGACGATTATACACATTTTATGTGGGCATACTTTCTTACATCGAAAGATGAGGCATTTAGTACATTCAAGGAATTTAGGTAGAAAATAGAAATGGAAATGAAGTTGAGAATTAGAATGCTAAGAACAGATAGAGGTGGTGAATTCACATCAAATGAATTCACAAGGTACTGTAAGGAAAACGGAATAGGACGATTAATGACACACCATACTCCCCACGCCAGAATGGAGTAGTGGAGAGAAGAAATAGGACAGTGCTATCAACAACAAGGAGTATGATGAAAGCAATGAAGTTACCATTAACTTTTGGGGCGAAGCAAGAAGCATGCCCTTTACATACTCAATAGGGTACCTACGAGGTCCCTGATAGATAAAACTCCATATGAGGCACTCTACAATAGAAAACCAAACTTAGAGAACCTAAAAATATTCGGATGCACAGCTTATGTAAAGATTACAATACCTCACTTAAAGAAGCTGGACGACAGAAGCATACCTTTGGTTTACTTAGGAATAGAGGAAGGATCAAAAGCATGTAGGCTATATGACCCTATAGCCAAGAAGAAACATGTTAGTAGGGACGTAAAATTTATGGAAACAAAACCGTGGGATTGGAATGAAGATGAAGGAGATACGAACACACAAGACACCTTTTGGGCTAGTTTTGTAGTTGATGGAGTTGACAACGAAAACCTTACACCAGTCAACACAGAAAATGATGACAACACGTATCATGAACAAGATCAGATTCCTGATCCGGTCACCAATCACACCGTAGCATACCATTACTTACCCACACTTAAGAGGAAGGTAAGCTATTAGTTCCGTAGAGAACTCAAGAGATAAATTTGATGATACACCATGACGTGAATATAGAAACATGTCGCATATATATAGACATGCATTAGAGTTGAACCACAAAGCTTGTTATTTACGGAAGAAGAACCCGTGAACTACAAGGAAGCATCAACAGATAAGAAATGGATTGAGGCCATGGAGATTGAATTGGATTCAATCAACAAAAATAATACATGGACTCTTACAACATGGAAAATCAAGGCAATAGGACTCAAATGGGTTTACAAGACCAAGAGAGATGCAAAAGGAAACATCATCAAATACAAAGCACGCTTAGTAGCAAAAGGTTATGTACAAGAACAAGGGATAGACTTCGATGAAGTATTTGCACCGGTTGCTCGGATAGAGACAGTTCGGTTGATATTAGCATTAGCAGCATATCATGGTTGGCAAGTACATCATCTAGACGTAAAATCAGCATTCCTACATGGAGATTTAAAGGAAGAAGTCTACGTATACAAACTGAAGGATTTATTCAACAAGGAAACTCAGGGAAAGTCTATAAGCTTACTAAAGCTTTATATGGCTTAAGGCAAGCACCAAGAGCTTGGAACGTGAAGCTTGATCAAACATTAAAGTCCTTAGACTTTAAGAAATGTAATCTCGAACAAGCAGTCTACACCAAACGAAACAAGAACTCTACACTTATTGTTGGAGTTTATGTAGACGACTTGATAATCACGGGCACTCCAAGAAAGGAATTAGAAGTATTTAAATCCCAGATGGAAGAAAAGTTTGAAATGAGCGACTTAGGATTGTTAGCTTATTACCTTGGGATAGAAGTTTCACAGACAGGAGGAGAGATCACAATCAAGCAAACAGGCTATATTAACAAGATCATAAAGGAGACAAGTATGACGGATAGTAATGATACGAAGATACCAATGGATCGGTGTAACTTGGTCATTTGGTCGGAAGATGGTAAACTCATGGACGCAACTTACTACGAAGTTTAATTGGAAGTCTCGTGTACACTACATACAAGACCGATTCTTAGTTATTCTCTGACTACTCAACACATTTATGCAAGACCAAGGATCATCACCTAAAGGCAAGTAGCAAGTAATCCGATATATCAAAGGAACACGAGCATGGCATAATTTACAAGAAAAGAAGGGCTGCAAGATTACAAAATATGCGACAGTAGTTATGGAATCAACACTAATCAAGGAAAAGGAACTACTGGAATAGTATTTTACTTTGGAGAGTCACCCACTTGGGGTACTCAAAACAACCAACAATGGCGCCATCATGTGAATCAGAATCATGGCGGCTAATGCAGAAAGATGTCAAGCCTTATGGTTGAAGAGATTACTTAGTGAAGTAACTGGAGACGAAGAAAAGAAGATAACGCTGAGGGTAGACAACATTTCAGCAATAGCACTAGTCAAGAACCCAGTTTTTCATGGAAGAAGTAAACACATCGACATTCGCTATCATTTCATTCGAGAATGCGTAGAGAATGGACATATCAATGTGGAGCACGTCAGCGGAGAACTACAAAGAGCAAATATTCTAACAAAGGCTCTACCAAGACTAAAGTTCACGACGATGCGACAAATGCTCGAAGTTCAAGATTTAACAAGAAGCAACGATCAAGATTAAGGAGGAGAATGTGACCCGATAATCTTCATCTTTTGCTTAGTACATATTAGTTTAAAAACGTTAGGGACTAGTTGTGTCAAAGCCAAAGTTAATAACTAACTTGGCAGTTATTTCTGTTAGAAATCATGAAGGGTTATGTCGGTTCATAGTACCGATTCAGAACCTATATATACATATGTATAAACATCGATACAAGGTTAATCAACAATATACAATATTTACTTATTCAAATCATTGCAACTTATAATCGATCAAGAAGAAAGTTGGGACAACACGTAGTACATGTCTAGATGATTATCCCATAATATAATTGACCCGTGTTCTACGGGTATGAGAAAATTCCATAAAGATATATGTGATGTGATATGATTGAAGAATACTAGAATAGACATGTATGGCTTAAAAGGAACTACACAAAGATGTTAGGATAATCATGTACTTATTATCCGTAAAAAATACATGAACCTTTAAATTGGTAAGAGATATTCCAAGAATTTCATGTCAAGCTGTTTACTTTGAGTCAAGCTTGTTACAATGCGTTTACTACACTTCCAAACATTAGAGATGATCCTAGAATGAAATAAAATCTTAATCAATCAGATTCCGTTAAAACTTGAAAACATTTACTTGTGGAATAAGTCATTCGAATTCTTTGATTCATATATATACAAAGCATCAGGTAGTTCTAGTTCTACCAAATTAAAGTAAATATTCATTTTCTCGTCTAGAAGGATGCACTTGAAGACTCCTGAGGATGCCATGCCTTGGGTGGGGTTGTATGTTTGTGATGCATCTTTGGTTTGCACTCTTGCAATGGTAGCTGACACCTTCCAAGGCTTTCGACAAGGGAAATTATGGTTTCCATTCAGATTTTTTAGTCTCAATGCTGCTTCTATAACAGTGATAGCAATAGCAATGAAGCTACCTGTGGATCTAACCACCATCAAGCCAAACGAGAATGGTATCGAATCCAAAAGTGGTGATCAAAACGTTAAGGTTTCAAGCATCTATTTCTTGATAATCATGTTAGCTAACTTTCTCCCTTCTTTAGGGCTTATGAATGACAAGGAACTTCTATTTAATATCATAGCTTTGGGTATTCTTGTAATCACCATTTATGTAAATATTGTTGGAAAATTTGAGGTGAAAATGTGATTTTTCACCCACTTTGGACACAAGTAATTATAGACTCGAGTTGTCTATATGAATGTCATACTAATGAGATACGTACTCCTTTATGAGAGCTTCGTAACAATATAATGAGTGTCCAAAATGAAGCTAATGTGAATGAGATATCGAGTCTCGAACTATGCCATTTGGAATGTAACTTAAGGAATAAAAAATAGGACAAAGTTTATCCCACATTGGTGGGTGAACAAACTCAATTTAGCTCAAACTAAATGAAGCCACGTGGATAATCGGGCTTATTTCTTTTGCTCCAAGTCAGTAGTTTTAAGACCCAACTTTTGACCTATTTCCTTATTTATTGCTTTGGATTGTACAGCCAGATATGCAGTGGTCGGTACGGTTTATGTTTAAACTTGATAACAGTCAATTGAATGAAATTGATCACGTTTAATTGTGAATCATTAAATCTGTTGTTCCATATTGTAGTATAAATCCAAGCTATCTCAGCCATTCCAAGATA
>OU343220.1:270460075-270591070 GCA_910596185.1 Chrysanthemum makinoi | reverse complement strand
CTCAAAGTGTTTATGATTATCAAAACATTTTGGAATATCTCTGAGAGTTTTATATTTTTGAAACCTCCCCGCTTCACATGTGCTTATGAGTTTTAACAAAAATCGCACATCGAGGGTAGAGTTGCACTTTTAATTGATCGGCTCATGATATACAATTCCCACAAGACGGTTCGTTGCTAGTTAAAGAGTTCCATTGTCAGTTTTAGGTGACAACGGCTCTAATAACTAACTTGAAGTTGTAAACACTCCTTGAAAAGGAGGTTAGACCAATGTAAGTTCATATCTATCACAAGTTTCTCGAGATGGTACATTTCGGCTTTGATTCCCGTCAATTCATTTGTTTCGTCAGAGTCGAGCTCTTTTTTGAGATTCAAACAGCGATCATAAAACATTTTGATCACATTTTAATCACGTTTCTCCCCTCAAAAATAGCATATCTATGATGTTTTTGAAACAAAATGATTAAAAGATATGTGTTTTGGAAAGCATTTGAAGAAGCTGATTTAGCATGAATTTTGAAACAATTTTGGTTTAATACCCCCCCTTTACAAAAGCATATTTTTCTTCTGAGAAAGTTTAAAATCAATTAAGGGTTTAGAGGGAGTTATCTTGGTACCAAATGTGAGAGATTTTGAAAAATCTTTTTGAAAAATTCGAATCAATGGTACAAGATGAATTTTAAAATCTTTTGAAGATATTTAAAGAAAAATTATCTTCATTTGTTTTAGGATAAGTGCTCGATATATATGAAAATCGATTTTGCGTAGCACTTTCCTTCCTTTAAAGATCGGGTTCAGGTCACGGAAGTAGCGCAAGCCATTATGTTTTTAGGAATAGCGCTTGAAGAAATATTTAAAACCATTGTTTTGGTTAAGCACTCCTCTTTGAAGCGGGTCCTGGCCCGATGTGTCCGAAGCCATTATTTTGAAGTCCGGGTTTCGTCTTGAAGTATCGAAAGCCATTATTTGAAGAAATTTTGAGAAACGACATGTTTTAGAAAACATATAAATAACTCTCGCTCAAGCATCGTACATACCGTATCATTGTTGAATGACATTTCTAGAAGCGTCAGATTATCGATTATCTGAGAGACATGTCGTGAGAAGAATATTTTTGGATTTTTGATTTTATATTGTTTTTGTATTTTTTTGAAAAAATTTTCTATTTTTGTATTTGGTTTTGATGGTTTTTCAAATTTGTATTTTGTTTTTCAAAAATATGTACAAAGAAGATTTGAAGAAAGAAGATTAAGTCATGTCATGTAAAAGTGGAGTTAAGAGTGGAACTAGAAAAGGATTTCCACATGCGAAATTGGCATAAAGTTCTTCTTTACCACATGGGTTATATGAACCTTCAACACTTTTACAAGTACACTGCATCCACGAGAGAAGAATTTTCACAAATAACTTGTGTTAGAAGTATATGTTTCCTCACGGCGAGAGAGATCACTATCAACGGTTGTAGTGGTTTCTACTTTCTTATCCTGATGATTTTCACTATTATCTGTGTTGGTGCAAGTATCAAAATCTTTCCTGTGGGAATCCATCTAAGACCAATTTGGTTGAAAACTTTGCCCGTGGGAATCCACCTAAGGTAAGATCTAGGAGTTGTTTTTTTTATCGGATGCATGGAAGACTCATTTTTAGAAAAACTCACGTCTGAAGAGATCCACCTATTAGGTTTCCTTTTGATGTTCATCTTGTCAACGGGTTTGTTTCTATTTGGTGTCTTAGTGGATTGTGCCTCGGCACGAGAATTATCTTTCTTGAGATATTGTAAGGCACATGCATCATGGTTAGCTGAAAAGACACATTTTTTACATGTAGTACAGACAAATTCAATATTCTTGTTTAAAATAGCGACTTTAACTTTGTCACTCTGATCTTTTGGAAATTGATTCTTGTTCGAAAAAGACTTAGAATTCCTAGTGTTGTTGTCTAAGGGCATAGCATTTTCTTTTGCGCAACTACTCTTAGATGCAAGCCAATCCAGTCTTTGTAGAGTGTTCCTAGGTAATGGTTTACTACTACTAGCATTGCCTTGAAATCGCGTAGAATTCATCACCCTAGATGTTGCACCTAAAATTCCGTCTTTTCGAGTCTGTGCCTTTTTCCTAGCTTCTTATAGATAGTGATTGTTGACCATGTTGTTAGAACCAAGCAGATTCTTTAACGGATTTTGGTCACGTTCCGTGTTCTATTCTAGAGATGCAGTGTAAACACTTTTTCTTTCTCAAAAAGCAGGTTTTCAAAAGCTTTGATAATTCTCTTTTTGATAGGCAAAGTCTGTGGAGTGACTGTTTTTGACAAATCATTTTGCTCATTGACTATTGGAGGAGGCTGAGAGACATTTTTGTTTGAAAACGGTTTGGGAACATTTGTTTTCTCCTCAGTCAATGGTTTTGCAAACTTAGTATCCAGAGCCTTTCCTTTTAGACTTCCCAATTGAGCACTCAAAAGATCATTTTGCTCTTTCATGTCCTTGTAAGCACGTTCATTCGCGGTTTCATACTTGCATTCCTCGATTTTCGATCAAGTTGTTTAAAATAGGACACGTTTTCGTTTCAAGTTTTCAAGAGCTTTTCATATTTTAAAACAATTTGGAGGTCTCAATTTGAGTCTTTCATGATCTTCAATAGAATATGTTTGAAAAATAATGGACATGATATCGGTAGTCATACATCTTGAAGAGAGAATCATTGAGTTTTTCCAAAACTTTGATGTGTTCAGTACTTTCATTAGCTTGCTTTACGGTTATGGTCCTTGACAAAGTCAATGTTTCTTTCAAAAGGCTTGTTCAAAATGAATTACCCTTAGTTGATGTTATTCAACTGAGGGGCAATTGAGTTTCAAAAAACTTTTTACGTTCATTATCAAAACTATTAAACCGATGTTTGTTCTAATATTGGTTTTAGTTTTAACGGATCTCTTGAAGATCTGCAATTCGTTTTCACATTTTCCAAAATACTTCTGCATCACTTGTGTTAAAAGATTGTTTGAAGACATTTGTTCGATTTTTGAAGAGATTTGGAAACTAAAAGCGGGTTGGCTGGTTTTGAAACTGGTGTTGACACTTTGTTTGAAACACTTGGTGTGGTGGAAAGCGTTGATTGTTCTTTTTGATTAACAAAAGTAATTCCATTAATTTTGTTCCATTTGTTATAATCAATCGGTTTAAGATCAGGATTCTTTTGTTTCATTTTTGATCTACTCCTCGAGATAGTTCCAACGTTTCAAGAGAATCACGAACAATTATGGGTTCATGCAAAGGTGTTCCATTGTTCAACATATTCGAGATTTCGAGATGTCGAGCTTTCTTGAGGACGAAGAAGGGTCGTTACCAAGTGCCATTTTATGTGAAGTATGAAAACGCTGATTTACTTGGTTTGAAAGAATCTTGTTTGTTTTATCTGAATGACACGTTGTGAGAAGCAAATTGTCCAAAGCTTTAATTTTCTCATTTTTATCCAGCATTTCATCAAGAAGAGAATCTTCTCGTTTTGAAAAATCAACAATCAACTTTTTCTTCTCTTTTCAGATCGAGAAACAGTGTTTTTGTTTAAAAGTTGGTCATTTAGATATGAAATTTCCTTGTTTAAAGATTTAATTTTCAAGTGAGAATTCATCAAGTGTGTTATACTTGATTTGCAATTCTTTTCTCTTAAGCAGAATCTCGATAACCAATTTCTAATTCGGACATTTTGTTTGTATGAAATTCATAGGCTTTGGCGTTCTCCTTGTAACTCTCAAGCTCAGCGGTCAATTTAGCATTAGCGGCCTTAACCGCGATTGCCGTTCTAACTTTCTCAACTTCAATGCCCATTGATTGATTAATGATTCAACATAAGCCGTGTTTCCTCATCGGTCTCGGTATTTTGTGCCATGCGGCCTCCACTTGGATCCACATATGGAGTTTGAAGTTCGTATTGCTACAACTTCGGATTGTCGGTATGTATCATAAGTGGGATGTGATCACAGAATCTTGTTCGTCATGAGTAAACACATCAAATATGACATTGTTATAGCATGGATCAATGATTGGTACCTTAGATCTGCATTTGCGTCATAGGCGGGAGGTGTGTCGAGTCGATTATCGTACTTAGTCTCCTGAAGATTTGCCATGTAGATCACGGTTCACATTGAGTTCCTCGAGGTCTTCCAAATCATCCATAATAGCGAAAAAGTCATGTTCCTCGGCACTCAGCTGTAACCCGCTTGCTTATCACGCTGCAAAGCGACTTTCAGAAGAAAATCACCATTCTTTTTGTGCGGCTTAGTGGGGACGATTCGTGCCATGTGACATTCCTTGCGGTTATAACACTTAACTGATTCCTGATTCACATTTCCATAATTCCCAACGACTGGGTACCAACATTCCCATTCGATTACCGGTGCTCTATTCCCAACATTACATCCATTGATTTCCACGATTCGGGCACTTTGATTACCCATGCGAAATCGGTAGCATATCCTCTGATTCAATAACTCCAACCATTTGTCCTTGATTACCCATATTCACACCCGGTACGTGCAATTTGCTGTTGAGTGTTTGATGATATCCTTTGGTTGTTGTTAGTAGGTGTGGAATAGCGACCTTTGATTACTTGACCCAAAAGAGAAATTATTTGGGACATAGGGTCTTCTTGATCAGATTCTAGATCAGTGATTCCTTGTTTCTGGTATTGTGGATCTGGATAGAATTGTTGTTGTGGTTGTGGAATGTATTGGTGCAAGTTGTTGTTGTTGGAAGATGATGAAGCTTGTTGTTGTGTATTCACTGGAGGTTGAGTCTTTGCAATAAGTGCCAATGGATCATGATTCTTTGCTAATTTTCTTGCTGACTTCATTTGCTTGACTTGGTTTTGTTCAGAAAATCATTGATTGATCAAAGTTCACTTGATGAAGGTCTTTTGTTTGGTTGACAATAGTGACAAATCGTCCCCATTCTTACGGAAGATTATTGAACTTGATGTTTTGAGCGATTATTCGGGTGCCAACTTGTCTGATAAGCTCATTCATCAAAGTGCAAAACCTGCCATAGTAGGATTCAATGGATTCTCTTGGTGTAGATGTAAACTTTTCCCATTCGGTTAGCGACTTGTTCTCCATGTCTTGTTTACCAATTTACGTTCCATAACATAGCCAGTCTACACGTTCCCACATATCGAGCGTTTCACAGCTGTCCGCCCGCAAAGATGTATTGGTAAACCCGGTTGGACAATATGAATTGCCATATCATTTGCATCGACTTGCTTTTGATCCTCTGTAGTGTATTACGATTCAGTTTGAGTATGAAAAGATGGTGGGATGTCAGGAGTTCCATGATCTTGGATTTGACGAGGCTTGAATGGTCCATTCTGAATGGAGTTAATCATGAGTTTTTCATTAGGTTTAGTCTTGATGTAGCGGGCATACGACTTGTCCATTGAAAATAACCACCTTTTGCCAACATAGGAGGTCGGTTTTGCAGCATTTTGCATGAATGTCTTGTTGAGTAGCCATTGATGAAGGTATGATATGATAAAGTTGATGTAGGATCGATTCAACGATAAAGGAGTTGTGGTTGATGAAGATTAAGCTCGGTTGAGGTGTTTTTAGAAAGTCGTACTCGTAACCTTGGTTCTTAGTCGAAAAAATTTACGCAAAAATTTGAAATTCACTTTAAAAATCAATTCTAAGGTCGTATGAAAAATTTGAGTTATGACAATTTTAACGCCAAATTTGACCCAGAAAATTTGAATTTAGGCTCAAAAATTTGAATTTTGACCAAAATTTTCCCAGTTAAACCAAAATTTGAATCTCGCGTAAAAATTGAACGTTTAGTCTCCTCAAAAAATTAAATTTTACTCAAGTTTTCCCGCCAAAATTTTCATAGTTAAACCTGGCTCTGATACCAATTGTTAAGACCAAAGATATACCAACCTTATCAAATACCCACGTTATGAACACAAGTATAACCACGTTAAACCCAATTTATCGTAAATAAAGAGAAAGATTAAGATAAGATATGGTGACTTGATGTATATTCGTATGTATTTAGAGAGGTAGAGAGAAGAAAGATGAAACAATAAGATGTTATATTGCTTTAAAGGAAAACACACACCACCACACTCAGGCACACCCCTCAAATGACATACTTGAGGGATATTTATAGTAAGAGAGATGATGCCCTAAGGCTTGGCCATGGGCCTTGTAACTTGGACATGGATTGGGTTACATGAACTTATACAAGGCTAACTTAACTAAGCGTCTAACCATTTAGCTTAGCCCAATCCACGAGCCCTTTGACTATTCTAGCACGATATCTAACACACGTTACAAAGTTCCTAAATGTGAATGACCATCACTTCTAATAAAAACTATTAAGGCTAACAACACCTAATATCAAGGAGATCAACTCCTTGTTACACCATCATCAAGGATATCACCATCCTTGGAAATAAATAAATACTTATATGTATAACGATGCACCTCATCGTTTATACGACCTAGGCATTCTTCCTAAATGCGACTTGATTTGATTCTTCGGCATCCTTCACTAATGCCTTTGACGCAACACTTGGCACCCTTCACTAATGCCTTCGTCTTGACACATTTAGCATTCTTCACTAATGCTTTGACACGAATGATGAGCACCTTTCACTAATTCTTTCATCTTGACACTTTCGGCATTCTTCACTAATGCTTTCAACCCAACATCTATGGAGAAAGGAAGAACTATCAACAAGAGAACCTTAGTTGTCTTGATGATGGCGAAGCATGACAACTCATGGACTTGAGCTTGCGTCTTCAAAGTGGTGATCTTGCCTTTAAGAGGAACCTAGAAGATCACACAAAAACAAAAAGACAATCTACATAGATCACTTGGATCTGAGGTTAGAGGGTTATAATACTTGGGGAAAGTATGTGTGTAAAGTCATTGATTAAAAGAAAGAAATGGCTCTCTATTTATAGAAAATTCTCTCTTGTTCCCGGATCCCACGGATCCCTTCCACTTGGGATCCGGCTAGCACAAAGCTAGGGATCCGTGGAGCGCTCCTCTTGCCCATGGGTATTTTTGGTTATGGGTCATGGGTCATGGGTTATGGGTTGATCCATGGTTTTCTTTCTAGATACAATGAACTTGGTTAAGTGGTATATATAAAACAATGGGTTATGGGTCAATACCATTTGCTAGTTTTTACCCATTTAGTATATACTTGTTTTTACCCATTTAGTATATACTTGTTTTTACCCATTTTAGTATACTTAGTTTAAGTATATGCTAACCCAATATGTAAACACTAGTTGTTGTACATATGTATCTAAATCATAAAATCACTTATACTTGTTTTAGTGTTTTATGTGAAAACATAAGTGTGTTAGGAAACTATTAACTCAAACTATTTACGTATTCTATTTGTTTCGTTAAAATGATTTTACGTTTGTTATCGACAAAACCTTAGAAGATCGTAAAATATAAATAAACGTTTTTACGGCTTATTTGTATTAACAATCTCCCCCTTTTTGTTGATGACAAAACATAAAATTATTTTAAGGAAAATCTAAAATTAGTAAAAGTTTGAATTTGTAGTTTTTACTTTCTTCTCCCCTTTTTGTGAAACAAAAGTGTTAAAAAGAAACTAACATAATTTTTATAAGAAAAGATGTTTAAAAAATGTAAAGAGAGCAAGTGGCGAGAATGGTACTCGTCTTAACTCCCCCAGCGAGTCCATCCCTTTGAAAGGGCGTCAAGGACATGACGTAACATAAACTAATTGTGTTTGCAATTATGTTTGCAAATGGTTCGTCTAAGTGACGAAGACGTGCTCCCCCTTGAAGATTGCAAAGTTGCAATGGGGTGTCATGAAACAATCGTATTAAGTTGTAAATGTTTTCGCAATTTTGTTTGATTCAAAGCTCCCCCTAGCTTTATGGTGTCAAAATCTTCATGTGTATTTTGAAAATCTACAAAGTAAAGGTTAGAAAACAAGAGTATGGTGCAAAATTTCCTGCAAATCAAACTCAAGTTAGTAGAAATTTGTGTTTTACGTATCACGGATCCCACGGTTCCCTTCTTGGAGGGATCCGTCTAGGTATTTTTGGAGGGATCCGGCTATCGGCAGTTTCTTGGCAGTGAAGAAATGTCAAGCAATGCTAATGAGGAAATGAGATATGTGTACAATGTAACGAGCACAACAAAATAATCATAGCATATAAGTATTCATTCAATAAAATAAAGATAAACCTCAAATCTCTAAAACTAGAGAATGGACTTAGCCATACAAATACTACTAATCAAATCATTGCTAGACTTAAAAGCGATAATAATGGCGAGTATAGGGATGAGTGGACTTGTTGAATTGATCCATCTTTGCAAGAAGATGATTAAACATGAAATGTATCTCATTTCGTACTTCTTGAGCAAGTCCTTGAGTTTTTAGACAATTTGGGCAATTATTGTCTTGGTTTGGACCCGGAGGGAAATGGATATTTTGAGGAGGCTCAATGTATGTTTGCGGGTCTTCATTTTGAGAAGTAGAAAGAGGTTCTAAAAATGAGGGTGGTAATGGAACTTCTTCCATATGATCAAGTTTGTTCCTTGTTTCCCATGATGGGTTAGTTGGTGTTGTAGGTGGTTCCCGATTCAATGAAAAGGTTGGTGAATGGGAGGTTCTTGGTGGTGAATGGAACAATGAATATATGTTTGGATGAGGAAGAGGCTCATTCAAGGAGTGTAGTCCATGCTCAATGAATGAAGGTTTTGATGGCTTGCTAGAACTAGCCATGTTTGGTTTAGAACTAGATGATCCTTTTTCTAGTTGGAAAGGTTTGATGCTTATCCTTGCGGTTCTCTTAGCTTTTGTTGGATGGGTTTGATGAGGTGGGATTCTAGAGTCATTATCTCTAATGGGAGATGTTTCGGTGGATGAAATTTCATGGATTATTTGACCCTTTCTTTTGGATGATCCAATGTTTGAAGAGTTGTTGCTAAGAGCCTTAGTCATGGTGATGAAGATGCTAGTGTGAGCTTCTATTGCTTTGATTTTTGAAGGGGAATTGAAGATGATGCCATAGACCTAAGGTTGTTTGGTTTATAAAGGATAATTTGAATTTGGAAATTAAATTCTTGGCCACTTAGAGGACTAAGCATGCTCTTGAGGTTTTGATCAACTCTAGGAGGACAATTAATGTATGCTAAAAGTGGTTAGAGAACCAAAAGTTGACATGAATTTGAATATAGGAGCTGATTTATGCTTTCTGCATCTACGGATCCAGCGGATCCCTCTCCAGCGAGGATCTGCTGGTTAAAAGACAGGATCCGCCATCAGACAGGATTTAGGTGAAATCATTATGCTTTAGTAAGGTTTATTATTAATGGATTTCGAGGTTTTGACTTAATTTTGAAGTCTCTAGCTGTTGGATATCTCAAATCCTCAACCATAACAAGTAATGGTGTTAAATGATGGTTTTTGCCAAGAAAATTGACCTTGGGTAGTCTAACTATATGTTTGACAAGGTGATGTGTTGGGTGTGGTGCAAGTTTTAAAAATTTATAAACACGATTTAACCGTCTAACCTACTAACACACTGAGCAAGTATACTCGACCGTTATAGCAAAGTTTGGTAAGTCGAGATCGTCCCAAGGGATTTTTTTGATGAAAAGATTCCAACAAGAAAGCTTGCCAAGGCTTCCTCAAATAATGATGTTATAGCGAAATTCAATAATAAGAAATATGTATACTTGTGTGTAGTCTATAATCAATCACAAATAGTGTTCATGAAGGTTTGGTGTATACTCTTGATGTGATGCACAAATCATAAGCAAATGATCTCCAACCATGGTATATGTTTGTAAAAATCATTCTAAGAACAAAAAAATTTAGGTAATCCTTTCGGTCCTTATCCTAATGATTATTCTTTAGAAAATCCATTTGTTTGCAACATGTTCTTATTAAACTTGTTCTTACGAATCATTCAAGCCTTTCGTGATGAAAATGTTCCTAGTCTTGTTTTAATAAGCAAACATGGTGGTTGTCAATCACTATATCCTCATACTAGTTTGTCACTCAACTTTTTGGAATAAAACACAAGAGAAATCCTTTCGGTCCTTTTTCTTAAAACATGTTTTATCAACAAATCACACCAAGACTAGTATTTTTCCAACAAACTCATTTAAACAAGATCATATATACATGCATCACATTTTGAGAACACTAATATGATTAACTACATCCCATACACAAGTATATCCCAAAACTACTCCATGACAGTAATAATAACTAAACACAAATCATAACAAAGTAACTCAAATAATTCAAGAGAATAGAAATCCATAACAAAGTTCATAGAATACCTAAACTTTTGTGATTACAAGAATTATAATTCGTGGATTGTAGCAACCACGTGCCTCCAATCATCTAGATTCACCGTATAACTCCAAACTACCAAAACGATGGATGAGAATTGTTCCCTCCTTGCTACGGGACGTTTCACAGTGGTACTAGACTTTTGGGCTTGATAAAAATGATTGGTATTAGTTTTGAAGTAAACTAATAAACTTTTGGTTGTGTCACACCTAGTATACTTGGACTAGGTTCATTATATAGCCTCCAATGCTTGCTCAACTGACAAAAATCGTTCTCCACAAGTTAATTGCCAGAAATGATCGGCCTCATATGATTATGGGGAGTTAAGGCAACAATAAATGAAACTTTGTTATGGCTGTAGTGACCCGAGCGGCAATGGGTAATCTTGATTTGACTTTTGTTGACTTTTGCTCATACACTTCATTCTTTGCTTTGTGATGATTTCCAAGGCAAAACTTGATCTTCCCTTTCTGTAGATACTTAGAAATCATTATGCTTCCCAATCATTGAGTCCAAAAGCTTCCTTGCTTGACTTACTTCTTGAATCTTCCAAATGTGCATAAAAACTTCATTTCTTCATCATTCGTGATACCTGGCTATATACACATACACAATACATCTTTTGCACTTTTGCAACAGTTATGAGTAAATATAGCCGATTATCATAAACAAAACCAACAATACGCTACTAAAACATGTTCAATTTAGGCGTTATCAAATTCCCCCACACTTAAGTTCTACTCGCCCTCGAGTAGGTCTAACATTTGCAAAGATTGATTTCAATGGTCTTGACATCATGGTTCCGAAAATGTAACAATCATCCCAAAAGAGATAATCATTGTTTTGATTTTAATATGTGAAAAACTTTAAAAATGAACCAAACACTTTAGATAACATAACTAGAACACCTCACGAATGATTATAAGAATTCACTCAACACTCATATATTGATGGGTATATGTAAATCACTCAATGCTTAGTCATGATCAATGCTTACACCATAAGTTTGTACAAGTATCAAAACAAAGAAAATAAATTCATCAAAGAGGGCTTTTATTCGGGTTATATCGTTAAGGCTAAGGGTTCATAAAGGTATGGATAAGGCATGGGATGGTTTATGAAATTGGTGTTAAAAGAAAATAAAGTCAAGTCTAAACCTCCATGTTGCTAGCCATCATACAAACCACAATCCCGTAAATGATTATTTCACCTCTTCAAATATCGATCTCCGCAAATATGTATAATTCAATTTAGCTCATTGGCTAATCAATATCCTCAAATAGCTCATTGGCTATAACCATATATTTTTTTTTTTCTCATAACAAAGTTCCCCCACACTTAGTGTCAGCATACACAAAAAAAAATCGAGAAAGACGTCTCCTTCATCTATGATGGATAATGGTACATACTACAAACAAAGTGTAGCTTCTTCATAATCATCAAAAACAATCCAACATTCCAAATAACTAGCAACAAACCATTAGACATGACAAGGGTTGGCTAAAGTTTAAAGTGTAAAATCTTTTTGTATTTTCCTGGATGTAACAAATGAAAAGGATGGCTCAAAAGGGTGTACTAAGGGTATCTAGCGCTAAAGATGAGCACTAACAAATGGGTCCATATAAAGGTGGTTAACTAACCGATTTGGTTAGCTAATATATCATTAGATGTAAAATGGAAGGCCATTTGGGTAAAATCCTAAGATGCCTCTTATCATTTGAACATATTTATATCACTCGAAAGTGATTTTAACCGTAATGCATAACTAGTACAAGTTCTAGAATCGACATAATCACCGGCACACTCATAGCAAATATAAAACAAAAGATGTGTTTTATACAAAAAGAAACCTCACAATTAAGTGGAAAAAGGCTATTATGCATGCTAGAAAATGCTATCGAATCCAAAATGAATTACTTCCGTAATTTGGTTCAAATCAAAATTTTTTCAAAACCTCATTTTACCATTGAAATTCCCAAGTTATTTTTTAATATTTATCAATAATGCGTGAAAATAACTAGACCATCAAGGGCGAATTCCTTCTAATCACTTGCATCCAAAAGTTATCTAAAAATTAAAAATGCGTATCATTTTTCCTATTTTCTTCCCTCCCTCATACTTAAGTTTTGCATTGTCCTCAATGTAATATAAATGAACCTCAAAGTAAAGAAAATGGGAAAAAGAAATAGTTAAAAGATACCACAAGATAGAGTATGCAATACGCATATTGGGTCATAAGAAAGCATGTGAGTTATCCAACTCCAAATATTTGACCATCAATAAGCTTCCGACACATCCATCCTGCAAACAAAACTGCAAAACACAATGCACAAAACAAAACAAAACAAAACAAATGCTACTAAAAACAAAATAAAACCAAGCAAAACATAATAATAATCCTAAAGAAATAGTTTAAAAAGAAATAGAAATAACATTGTTTAACACATCATAACCATTTTCTTTGAAACCATCATTCACGAATGATCCACAATCACTCGTCGTCCTCGCTCATCTCGTCTCCTTCTTCATCATCATACTCATCATCATCATCATCATCACTTTCAGTTACGTAGTTTTCGTCTATAAGCTCCGAACGAACTCTCCTCTTCTTCTTCTTTCCTCCAACTCCTGATGACGATCCTCCAACATCATAGTTTGCTCCACCAACCTCGGTGTCGACCATATGGGAGTCTGGATGGGAAATGGTGCATACCCAGGATATGGATATGGATAAGGTCCAGGATAAGAAGTATATGGGAAAGGATATGGTGGAACATTGGGTGGATTGTAGGGTTGTTACTCATAATTGGCTTCACGAGCCATGTGTTGAAAGATAGGCATTGAATAATCATTGATGTAGTTGTTTCTCAACATCATCGAGTCTCTCCACACATCCCTACATTGAATCTCATCTAAATGCTGGTTCCAATCTCCCCAACCTGAATCAAAACTACTTGGGCGTACTGTTTGCACGTTCTCCATTGGTATATTCTCCTGTATTGGTGGTGGTTGTTGTTGTTGTTGTTGTGGCTCAATCCATAACCCCAAGGTTTTCAATCTCCTATTCAAAGCATTCCCAAAACCTTGCAATGAGTCCACATCTCACTATATTTTGGCTCTCCACACTTAGCCAATTCCTCATTAACATAACACCCAAGATTCTTCACTAACTTCGTCACAAAATGTCCTCCACAAATTTTGCTATTGCTCTTGATTCCCGGGGCCCTCCTAGACAAATACTCGGCTATCTGCCAAACTGCATTACCGTCCTTAGTTTCTTCCAATAACATCATAATCCATAAGTCCGGTTTCTGACATTTGTCCCTACTTCCAATCCTATTAAACGGCCCGGTCACTATCAACTTGTGAAGTGTCCTCATTAATGGATTCCTGATGGTCGAGGCATTCCTCCTAGCGCAAGAAGGATCTCCCACTTGATTCCAATAGGCGGGAATACTAGGATAGTCTTTTTCAAACCTCCTAAGCCTCGAAAAGTGAGCTTCAAATAATCGATGATTAACCTCATGTGGCTCATACAAACCAAAAGCCACGCCAAAAGCCTGCAAAGTGTAATCATGATCCCTTCCACAAAGCCTAAACCAAACACAAACTTCTTTCATCAAGTTCCGAACATTCACCTTCCTTTCAAAATACATGGTTGAAAATAACTACATACACCATTCTCGATAGACCTCTTCATTGACGCTAAATGCTCTTTCCCATGATAAATCATTGAACGAATCACCATCCTGAGATACACATAAGATGTCGCATCATTCCTCTCAACTCATCTTCACAATCACATTCCGCAAACAAATCCCAATCAATCACACTCGAAACCAAACATGTCCTACTTTGCAATTTTGATAACCTTTCCTGGAAAGCATGTTTCTCCCCATCGGTGAGATCTTTGAACTTTAAGTTGGCATTTGCTTCCGTCTTCAAGCTATACTTGACTTTCTTCTTTTCGTTCCTTTGACAAAACTTCGTAACAAGCGGGTTAATTGGAATCGCCTCCTCACTTGAGCTACCTACAACAATTCTCTGTAGAAATCATAAATATAAGACCATATAAGAGTGTTAGAACAAACAAGAAGGTTCATGGAACCCTCTAAGATCCACTTCAAAATTTCAAAAATTTCTAACACATAAACCGTAACGGATTAGGTTGCGGGCTTGAAAGCCGAATCGGTTACTTATCTAATTGACCAAATCAACCTTTCGGTTGTTTGCATAACCGGATCGGTTATGAAATCTGCATAAGGATTTTGCCTTTAAAACCCCTATTCACTCGAATTTCTAAGTCCAATCCACTCCTAGATCGCATTCTATCGTCCTCAATGATTTCCACATCCTTGAATTACTCTAAATTAAACTTTCCAAACCTCAAGTCATCACACATTCATCAACTTAGAACTCAACTTGATAAACCTATATCCTTCAATCATAAGTTCTAATCAATAATGCGGCATCTATTACTCACAAAAACACATCATCTACCATTAGGAATCACCAATTGCATCTTAACTTGATTCACTTGCACAACCTAATCAAATCCGAAAATTCAATCATCTAATACTCATTCCATGGTGAATCAATTAATACAATTCTTTTTGCAATGCATTCCTATATCAATTACCCACTTAATCCAAAAATATTACAACTTAATTGAATTATAACAAAACCCCAATTTGGTGACCTAATATGCAATTCGAATCAAATGTTCTAATCAAACCTTAATTGAGTTAATTGAATGTAGATGCTTACTTGTTTGGGTGCCATGATGTCTTCTTACAACTTAAACAATCTTCAATTAGCTTCTCTTGGGCCAATTTTGCAAAACCAGTGGGAATTAGTGTGTGTGTGTGTTTTTCTGGAAAAGTGAATTTTTGGTATATTTACTTGTATGCAACCGGTTCAGTCATGGACACAACCGTTTCGGTTTGCATTTTGCCAAATTTTGCATTTTTCTATGTTACTTAGGCATTTACCCTCCAAGCAACAAAATTTTTACTCAAAAATCCTGTTAAAGATTCACACAACATTCATTCACCATTTGGAAATTTCAACAATCATCCAATCATAAAACTCAAATCATCATTCTCATGGACTAAATCAAAACTCAACTAAAACTCATAGTCATAATGCATTAACCAAATAACCTCAATCATAGAAATAAAAATGAAAGTAAAACTGAAATAAGAAATAAAAATCCTAAATGCATCAAATCAAAAAGAAATAAATAGTTCATGAAGTCAAGCAAATAATTACTTGTTTATTACGGTCCCTTTTCTTCTCCTTAGAATTCCTCGAAATACTCTTGTCTTAGGATGTCCTCGCTTTGAAATTTTCCGGTTAACTCACGGTAGGTTTCAAAAGTTTTGAACTTCCTCATGAATCTTCTTCCGTCCGGACAAAGTATATCGAACTTAACATGCCAATCTCCATCTCCAGGTTGTCTCTTGTAAATACCAGCCGCCGGGTTTCCACTCAAATTCTTAAGTTGCATCGGTAAAGAACCTAAAAAGTCGGTCAACTTCTTGTAGACTAGTATGTTTTTGAACGGGTTATAGAAAGCTTCTACCGCCAATGCCGCGTTCCATTTCGTCCTCTATATCAAAATAAGGCGGAGCTAATGGTCCAAACATTGGGTTTCCTTGGTTATCACGTCCCACTTCAAAATACGTCAAATCATCATTTGCTTCCATGAACTCCAAATCCTCCATAAATTCCAAAGTTGGGCCTCTTGGTTTCGGATAGTATGTTTGCTTTGAAATACCATCATCAATAGTCATAGTACCTCGTCCCATGTCTATAATTGCACCACATGTCCGTAGAAATGGTCTCCCCAATAGTAGTGGCAAACTTTTGTCCACCGGAATATCTAGGACAAGAAAATCGGCCAAATACGGTTGATAGCCAATGTGCACTCTCACATTCTTCACCTCTCCCATTGCTTTGGCTTGAGAATTATCCGCCATAGTAAGCTTAGAATGATTAGGTTGCGGATTACTTAGACCTAAAGTCATAAACAATGGATAGGGCATCACATTAACACTTGACCCCGTATCGACTAAAGCATAAACTGGTGTAGTCCCATTCACTTTTATTGGTAACACAAAATTTCCCGGATCCTTTTCCTTCCTTGGCATGCCTCTAAACAAAATTCGATCTCGCTCCTCCTCTGTGAGATTCTTATCTTCCAATCTAGCCCTCGCTAGCATTACCGCATCCAATTTCTTACGGTATAGCACATAATCTTTGAGTACCTCTATCACCGGTTTCTTTTCATTTAGCTCAAGAAACTTTTGTTCTAGGTTTTCTAAAATAGCTTCTTTTTGTTTGTCGGTTAAGGGTTTGAAAGTGTTTGTAGTGGGAGGTGACGATGGTGTGTAATCATTTTTGGTGGTGGTTGTTGTTGGGGTTAGTTTGTTTGATGAAGTTTTCTTCCGGTTTGCTTTCCCCATTTTTAACTACCTCCACATCTTTCTCCTCCATGTTGGCACATACTTCTACTAGCATCTCATTCACTTCTTTTCCTTCTTCCAAATCAGTTATATTAATCCTCATTTCTCCCAATGCAAAATCAAGCTTACACTTGGTAGTTACAAGAAAATCTCTACCAAAACACACATTGGGTTCATCCAATTCCTTCTTCTAACACAATAAAATCTGTTTCAAAAATGTGACCATGAATATTGACTTTAAGATTTTTGACCATCCTTCTTCCATATGCTTCATAGTCCAAACGTACATGACCAATTTTGTCAAGAACCTTCTCCAAAATGTAATTCTCTCCATAAGCCATATTAAGTTGCGCGTCCCAAGCACTTACTCCTTCTACGCTGCAAGGCTTACCAAACCTCATGAATGGCGAATCATACACCGTCAAAGGTGCTTGTGTGAACACTACGACCCTTTCCTTCTTGGGAATTTGAACTTTGTTTTCACCCGTTTCCTCCATATTGACCTTATCAATCCCCAAATCTTTCTTACTCTCTTCCAATATACCTCCAATCTTTTCCAGCGAACTTCCGGTATCTTTGAACATTTCGTCCAAATTACGAAGGTATTCCGAGATTCCACTCAAACTATCCATACTAACTAGACAACTAAAACAAAACAAAACAAAACAAAATCCGAACTATTAGCGTTAGAGTTAGTAAAAAAAACAAGAACAAACTATAGAAACATATACTAAACAAGTTAAGACACTCAACAAAACTAAAAACATAAGTTAAAACTCAAAATCTAAAAATGATAAAAATCAACAAAGAAACTCCAACCGGATTCGGTTGGCTCACCAACCGAATGGGTTGGTTGAAATAACTAAGCCAGAAAATCGAACCGGATCCGGTCGGTTTGATCGACACCAAAAATATATTTAAAAAAAATAAAATAAATAAAAATAAATGCAATTAAGGAATAATAAAGATGTACTAAACTCTAATTAATAAAAACTCTTCATAACCCAATAATTAAATACTAATAATAAAACCATTAAACTAAAAACATAAGTTAACAACCAATTAAAATCTATCATTAAGATAATTAAACCATCAAAACTGAAAAGTTACTAGAAAAATTGAAATTAATCTAAAACTTAATAACTAATAAACATCAAATGTAAAGAAAATATAAATAAATATAAGAAATCATTAAACTATAAGACATAATCTGCAAATAAAATCTAAAATGACAAGAATTACTCTAGGAACTATAACACAAATAACTAAGTAAGCTAAAACCATGAAATTGAAAAATGAAAATTTAACACAGAAAGTCTAACCGGATTCGGTTGGCTCACCAACCGAATCGGCTAGCTTTTTACCAAAACTTCTTTTTTTTTCAACAAATTCAATTCCAATACTACCAATTTTAAAAAAAATCAAAGAAAATCCCCTAACCTACTAACACATACGAGCAAGTATACTCGTCCGTTATAGCAAATTTTGGTAAGTTGAGATCGTCCCAAGGGATTTTTTTGATTGAAATTGTTTTTGATGAAAAGATTCCAACAAGAAAGCTTGTCAAGGCTTCCTCAAATAATGATGTTATAGCGAAATTCAATAATAAGAAATATGTATACTTGTGTGTAGTCTATAATCAATCACAAATAGTGTTCATGAAGGTTTGGTGTATACTCTTGATGTGATGCACAAATCATAAGCAAATGATCTCCAACCATGGTATATGTTTGTAAAAATCATTCTAAGAACAAAAACATTTAGGTAATCCTTTCGGTCCTTATCCTAATGATTATTCTTTAGAAAATCCATTTGTTTGCAACATGTTCTTATTAAACTTGTTCTTACGAACCTTTCGACCCTTTCGTGATGAAAATGTTCCTAGTCTTGTTTTAATAAGCAAACATGGTGGTTGTCAATCACCATATCCCCATACTAGTTTGTCACTCAACTTTTTGGAATAAAACACAAGAGAAATCCTTTCGGTCCTTTTTCTTAAAACATGTTTTATCAACAAATCACACCAAGACTAGTATTTTTCCAACAAACTCATTTAAACAAGATCATATATACATGCATCACATTTGAGAACACTAATATGATTAACTACATCCCACACACAAGTATATCCCAAAACTACTCCATGATAGTAATAATAACTAAACACAAATCATAACAAAGTAACTCAAATAATTCAAGAGAATAGAAATCCATAACAAAGTTCATAGAATACCTAAACTTTTGTGATTACAAGAATTAGAGTTCGTGGATTGTAGCAACACGTGCCTCAATCACCTAGATTCACCGTATAACTCCAAACTACCAAAACGATGGATGAGAATTGTTCCCTCCTTACGGACGCGTTTTACAGTAGGTACTAGACTTTTGGGCTTGATAAAAATGATTGGTATTAGTTTTGAAGTAAACTAATAAACTTTTGGTTGTGTCACACCTAGTATACTAGGACTAGGTTCATTATTTAGCCTCAATGCTTGCTCAATGACAAAGCGTTCTCCACAAGTTAATTGCAAGAAATGATCGGCCTCATATGATTATGGGGAGTTAAGGCAACAATAAATGCAACTTTGTGTAGCTGCGATTACTGCAAGCCCGGATCGGTTCTTTTGACCAATAAATTCCTAGCGGATCCGGTTACGGGTTATGACCAAGGCAATTTGGGTAATCTTGATTTGACTTTTGCTCATACGCTTCATTCTTTGCTTTCGCTGATGATTCCCAAGGCAAAACTTGATCTTCCCTTCTTTGTAGATACTTAGAAATCATTATGCTTCCCAATCATTGAGTCCAAAAGCTTCCTTGCTCGACTTACTTCTTCGAGAATCTTCCAAATATGCATAAAAACTTCATTTCTTCATCATTCGTGATACCTGGCTGCATATACATACACAATACGCATCTTTTGCACTTTTGCAACAGTTATGAGTAAATATAGCCGATTATCATGCACAAAACCAACAATAACGCTACTAAAAACATGTTTAATTTAGGCGTTATCACAAGGATTCCATTTAATTTAATGTGGAGAAATGGTGATAACAAGTCCTAGAAGACAGATGATGTCCTAAGGAGAATTTACTAAAATCCTTAAAAAAAAATGAAATGAAAAACTAATTTTTGAACCTAATTTTGATTAAAAGATGATTGAGATCAATTTGCTAAAATTGAAAGATAGACCTAACTAAGTGCTATCAAGCGTGATAGATAATGTGTGAGTGTTGGAGCGGAATTATGGTGAGTTTTGACTAGTTGATAAATCAAAAATATTTCAAAAATATGTCCTAGATAAGCCATGGATGAGAGTGAGATTTTCAACTATTTGAGAAAGACTTAGTTGGCTCTAGTATCTTATGTTTGACTTGTTAGAGGTGATCTAATAGACTATTTTGATGTAGCCAAATTTGTATTACATATCAGATGCTACGGATCCTGCGGTTCCCTCATGGGAGGGATCCGGCTAGTTCAAAAGCTGGGATCCGCCCTTACTGCGGAATCGAGAGAGCTTTTAAAAAAACGTGCATCTTTGCACTTTTATAGCAATTGCTTTTCCTAGTTGTTTCTATGGAGACTAAAAGCAATAACACAACTAATATAATGTATATCAAGGTGGGAAGAGCTAGAATTCCTAGAATGAGTGACGACGACCATTCAAGGGGTCGTAAAATCTCATTTTCCAAGTACCTAAGTTAGGATTGTTTAGTGCCAAGATATGGCAATTCCTACAAACTACAAGCATAGTTTAAAGTGTTTACAAACCATTGTTTGAAATTGTTCATCATACGTTTGATTCCTAAGACCTTACCTTTCTCCTCCTTCTTCACTTCTTCACCCGTTCTCCACTCTTTATCAAACTATCTTCACTTCTTCTTCTTCAAGAAATTGGCGAAGCATTTGAAGATTCCCTTGGTTTGTTGCCATTCGGGTGATTCATTAAGGATGTTTGGCAATTGGTTAATGTATTCCAAGGGGTCAAGATCGATATTTTTGAGTGGGTTGCTACTACTCCCTTCACCTTCTCCTTGCCTCTCTCTTTCGTCCAAGGAATCCGTGGGTGGGTGTGGCCTCTTGCCTTCCACCATAAACCTTGTTGTTCTACCTTCGGTTAATGGTACCATAACCTTATTGCAAAAGCTATGATCAAAGGTTTGTGGAGAAGGGTCTAATGCAAAGATGAATTTGGCAAGGCGGGTTAGAAGCATTGCATACGAAAGCACCATCTTGTCCATGCTTCTTACACTTGCCATTCTCTTGACCATGTAGTAGGCAAGGTTAAACCGAGCATTGGTCACTAGGCAATAGATCATGAAGCTTAGACATGCGTTGGGGTGGTCCTTGTTTCCTACTAGGCACACCACATTTTCTCTTATCACATCTTCCCACTTTCTATACAATCCATACATTTCCGAAAGCTCCATTTGAAAAGGATCCCTATAGATTACTTTTGACTTCCTTGTGACTCTTGACGGTGATGCTCTTGGCATGAACACGGTGTCCCTCACCGTGGTTGCTTCCGGGATCAAGATGTTGTAAATATCATGATGATCAACCATTGTGTGTAGTTGTTCCAAAGACCATTCATTTGAGTACATACAAACGCCTTGATATGGAAGCCCTATAATTCTTCCAAACTCTATGAGCGAAAGATTGAACTCTTGCTCATTGGTGGTGAATTCAATTGAGATGGACCCATCATCATTTCTAATTATACCCATTGTCTTGTAAAACTCAAGCACAAAGACCGAGCAAATTTGCTCGTTTATATCTAATAGACAATCAAACCCAATAGTTGCAAAAACTTCCCTTATGTCGGTATTCGCAAGAAATGATGGATCAACAACTCTACCTTCATGAAAGAGTCTCCTTTCAAGCAAATTAAAGGCCTTTCTATCGTCCGGACTTAGACCATCTTTCCTATGATACATGGGTATGTAGTGGGCGGTGTCTTGGTAATCTTGTTGCTTGTTGCTTGGCATGATTGTTCCTAAACAATGCAACCACAATGTGGTGTTAATTGTGAATAGTAACCTAGAGGGTTTGATCACAATTTTGGTCAATTCATTTTTATTGAATTCAAGAAATGAGTTTAATTTGTATTAACAATGTTAATTCTTTGATTTGGGTTATCTTAGAAAACAATGTGGTAACAAATTATGACAAACCCATTTGAACCCAACCTCTAAAATGAAGAACTTGTAATCCTAGTAATCAAAGAATGAAATCAACAATGTAGTGAAGATTATACTTACACAAGTGATTGTTATGCTTGAGAGAGGTGATCAAGTTGCTCCTGTGAATAGTAGTTAGGTTTTTGTTCGTGAGTCTTTAAGGGGAAGGTAGTTTGTGGAACATCCACGGTGATCATTCTTTTATTTAAGTTGTCTTACATTTTGCGGATCCGCGGATCCTCTCATTTGGGATCCGGCTAGTGTAAGTCGAGGATCCGGCATGGCGGCAAAAAAATTAGCTCAAGCATTCCTTGATACATTTGATTTGGGAATTCTAAAGTGTCTAAAGTATTGATGTTTTAGGTTCTAAAACTTGTGGTTGATGTTTTCTGATGTTAAGCTAATCTTATTTGACGTAGTTTCCGTTTAAAGAATTGGTCATAATTCTTTGGGAATTATTTTTCAAAAATTATAATAAAATCCCATTTTATTATAATGTAAGAAGTTTCACATAGATTTTTATTGACGTAGATGGAGTGTCAATAAACCCTTTGTGATGAATAATGATAATGGTTATCAAATAACCAAGATATTATTATTATGAGTTGATAATGTAGTCTATACAAATCAGTCGGAGAATACTAATTTGATGATGACTATAATATGAATGACTACTAGAATAATAAATCATGCCACTAAGATTTTAATAATAACAATAAAGGTAAGTAATTAAAGATCATACCTTTGCCAAATATTCTTTTTAAGAAAATTTAGATGTTTTGTGATCTTCTTGGAATCTCCAGATTTATGTTGTAAGAATATTAAACATTCTTTTTGCGAAAAGAAATATTTAGAGAAATTCTTTATGATCTTCTTGGTAACTCCAAATCCAAGTATGAATAATGCTTAAGAAAAAAAAATGTTAGAGCATTCTATCATTTTCCAACAATAAACAATATAATGATTTTTAAAATATGACAAAAATAATCCTTCTTTGTAGTTTTCAAACATACATGGATCGTATCAAGTTTTTAAAGTACAATATATTCTAAGAAACTTGGTACTTGAAGCTCATGCCAATTGTGGAAAACTAGAAGGGGGTTGAATAGTTTTACAATTTAAAACTTCCTTTTAAATATTTAGATCGACTTATGTCAATCTATTTGGTTGTTTATGTTGGACGTTGATAGAAAGATATATAAGCGTGTAATGAAAGATAAAGAGTAGAAGCACATCACCCACGACACAAGTTATTTATAGTGGTTCGGCTACAAGGACACCTTCCTTGCCCTACTCCACTCCCGAGTCACCTACTCGAGAGTTCGTAAGCACTACACCAACTCCTTATGATGGAGAAGCCTTCAAGCGTCGCAACCTTTTTACGGTACAAAGCTAAATACGAGTTCTTTCACACCCAAGAACCACACCTAACACAGCGTCGCCTACCGCTTTATACGGTGCTAGGCTAACCACCGAGTTCTTTCACACCAAGGAGAACTAATCCTATCACAGCGTCGCCTACCCTTTATTAGGTACTAGGCTAAGCACCTAGTTCCATTACTATGGAGGAACTACTACCCTTCACAACACAACACCTAATATTAAGGAGATCAACTCCTTGTTACACCATCATCAAGGATATCACCATCCTTGGAAATAAATAAATACTTATATGTATAACGATGCACCTCATCGTTTATACGACCTAGGCATTCTTCCTAAATGCGACTTGATTTGATTCTTCAGCATCCTTCACTAATTCCTTTGACACAACACTTGGCACCATTCACTAATGCCTTCGTCTTGACACCTTTAGCATTCTTCACTAATGCTTTGACACGAATGATGAGCACCTTTCACTAATGCTTTCATCTTGACACTTTCGGAATTCTTCACTAATACCTTCAACCCAACATCTATGGAGAAAGGAAGAACTATCAACAAGAGAACCTTAGTTGTCTTGATGATGACGAAGCATGACAACTCATGGACTTGAGCTTGCACGTCTTCAAGAAGTGGTGATCTTGCCTTTAAGAGGAACCTAGAAGATCACACAAAAACAAAAGACAATCTACATAGATCACTTAGATATGAGGTTAGAGGGTTATAATACTTGGGGAAAATATGTGTGTAAAGTCATTGATTGAAAGAAAGAAATGGCTCTCTATTTATAGAGAAAATTCTCTACTGTTCCCCAGATCCCACGGATCCCTTCCACTTGGGATCCGGCTAGCACAAAGCTAGGGATCCGTGGAACGCTCCTCTTTGCCCATGGGTATTTTTGGTTATGGGTCATGAGTCATGGGTTATGGGTTGATCCATGGTTTTCTTTCTAGATACAATGAACTTGGTTAAGTGGTATATATAAAACCATGGGTTATGGGTCAATACCATTTGCTAGTTTTTACCCATTTAGTATATACTTGTTTTTACCCATTTAGTATATACTTGTTTTTACCCATTTTAGTATACTTAGTTTAAGTATATGCTAACCCAATATGTAAACACTAGTTGTTGTACATATGTATCTAAATCATAAAATCACTTATACTTGTTTTAGTGTTTTATGTGAAAACATAAGTGTGTTAGGAAACTATTTACGTATTCTATTTGTTTCGTTAAAATGATTTTACGTTTGTTATCGACAAAACATTAGAAGATCGTAAAATATAAATAAACGTTTTTACGGCTTATTTGTATTAACAGTGTCTATTAGAACGGATCATGGTAGGGAATTCGATAATGAAGTGCAATTTGGAGCCTTTTGTGGCGCTAATGGTATTACTCACAACTTCGGCTCAGCACTCCACAATCGAATGGGGTAGTTGAAAGAAAGAATAGAACCCTACAAGAATGAGTCGCACCATGCTTAATGAGCAATCCATACCTCAAAAGTTTTGGTGCAATGCCGTTGATACTGTACATACTCAATCGAGTATTAATTAGACCAATCTTAGGTAAAACTCCATACGAGTTACTCCGAGGCAAAAAGCCTATGTTATATCACTTTAGAGTCTTTGGTAGCAAATGTTTTATTCTTAACACTAAAGATTACCTTACAAAATTTGATCCTAAATCAACCGAAGGTATCTTTCTAGGTTACTCTCCAAATAGCAAAGCTTATGTCATATTAAACAAAGAAACAATGAAGGTAGAAGAATCATTAAATATAAAATTTGATGAAAGTCCACCCAAACCCTCTCCACCTCTTGTCGATGACGAGATTGTAGAAAGTGAAGTTATAGTAATAAAGAAAAAGATAAATGAAGAAGAAGAACCTTTAAATGATGAAGTCATAAACATTAAAGAGTCCAAAGATCACCCTGTAGATAAGGTCATAGGAAAGCTAAACGAAAGAACATCAAGGTCTCAAGTTCAAAACTAAAGTAGCTTATTTTGTTTTGTTTCAACCATAGAACCTAAGAATACACAAGAAGCCATAAAAGATGAAAGTTGGGTAATGGCTATGCAAGAAGAATTAAATCAATTTGTTTCTAATGATGTTTGGACACTTGTTCCTCCACCTAGTAATCAAACCATAATAGGTACCAAATGGGTTTATAAAAACAAGTTAGATGCAAACGGAGTAGTGTCTAGAAACAAGGCTAGACTCGTTGCCCAAGGGTATAACCAACAAGAAGGAATAGACTTTGATGAGACCTATGCTCCCGTGGCTAGATTAGAGTCTATAAGAATACTTCTTGATTATGCTTGTGCTAATGATCTAAAGCTTTATCAAATGGATGTCAAAAGTGCTTTTCTAAATGGTTTTATTAATGAAGAAGTATATGTAGCTCAACCTCGGCTTCATCGATTTTGAAAAACCTAAACATGTGTATAAGTTAAAGAAAGCCTTTTACGGTCTTAAACAAGCTCCAAAAGCTTGGTATGATAGACTCAAGTCATTTTTAATTAAACACAACTATACCATGGGGTTAGTTAACAACACACTTTTTACTAAGAAAAGAGAGTCACATATAATCATAGTTCAAATATATGTAGATGATATTATATTCGGATCCACTTGTCAAGACATATGTGATGATTTCTCTAAAATCATGCTTGACGAGTTCGAGATGAGTATGATGGGAGAACTTAGTTTCTTTCTTGGTCTACAAATCAAACAAGTAGAAGATGGTATCTTCTTTAATCAATCTAAATACATAAAAGAGATGTTAAAGAAATTCGGATTAGAAGAGTCAAAACCAATTAGGACACCAATGTCATCCGACACCAAACTCACTAAAGATGAAGACGGAGAATCCGTAGATAATACTAAATATTGTGGCATGATTGGTAGTCTTCTCTACCTCACGGCTAGTAGGTCGGATATCATGTTTAATGTTTGCTTATGTGCTAGGTTTCAAGAAGACCCTAAAACATCACACCTAGAAGCCGTAAAAGAATATTTAGATATATTAAGGGTACAACACAATTATGATTATGGTATCCTAAGGGCACGGGAGTAGAAACAATTGTATATGCAGATTCGACCATGCGGTGATTATGTTGACGAAAAAGTACAAGTAGGGTATGTACTTTTATGGGATGTTGTTTAACATCTTGGTTTTCAAAGAAACTAACGACATTAGCAATATCAACAACCGAAGCCGAATCATTCGCGTGAAGCAAAGCATGCCAACAAGCGCTATGGATGAAACAAGCGTTAGTTGACTACGACATTCATCTAAGTGACATAGCAATTCTATGTGACAACAAGGGTGCCATAGATTTAAGCAAGAATCCGGTATTACATTCTCGCACAAAGCATAAAGAGATTCTTCATCACTTCTTAAGAGACAATGTTCAAAAGGGGAACATCTCTATTGAGAAGGTAGCGTCCGAAGACAACATAGCCGACGTCCTCACCAAACCGTTGAAGCGGGAACAATTCAACCTATTTCTTCTTGGTCTTGGTCTCATGGAACAAACGTCGTAATTTATTTTTACTCTACAAGGTATGTAAACACTAGCCTTCTTCTTTCTGAGTCTAGGATCTATATTTCACGCACAACTCACAAACAATACGGGAATTTTCAAAACCCAAGATAAGTTTTTTTTTTTTTTTTTTTTTTATAACTCATAGTTTCTCTTATTTTTTTTCTTTAAAAAATAAGTACAAGTTGCAAACACATAATTACATAGACATCTTCTTTTTAAAGGATAAAATGATTTTTATTCATAAATGGAAACCTCTTTTTGAAACGTTTTCTAAAAATGATACCTCTTCCCGTATCAATTTCACAAAAGCAATTTCTCACGTCTAGGACAAATCGCTTTTTCATTATTAATACAAAGTAAAAACCCGTTTTCATTGCATCTCATGTCTTTTGAATGCTAAAGGAGATACATAACTAATATGTATTTTCGGGTACATTCATTTAAGCAACAATGAATTAGGATCACTCGGGTTATCTCACATAATAGTATGCTTTTCCAATTCTAGTTTATTTTTCTTTTCTTAGGAGTCGAGATAACCGCAACTCCAAATAGTTTGCATATAGGCACACACTAGGCAAAAATATTTCCAAAATGAAAATTTTGTGCTGCTTGGATCACCAGACCCACATCCCAACCTTAATCTTTGGGCGGATCCCTCAAGGGAAGGATCCGTGGGATCCATGAGACGAAGGTGTTTTACATTCTATTTTTCTCACTTTGGATGAAAACTCCAACATTTGTTTTATTTTTTGGAGTATGTTCTTTAATGCTTGTGTTCTCATGATCACATGCCTTAAATTCATATCTAATCATTAGATTTTAATCCACATTTTGGGTCAAGCATTCATTACAATGCATTGTTTTTATATATATAGAACTCCCAAAATGCTTGCATAATTCATCTCATCTTCACAAACAAACAACACCATGTCATTTACAAGCTCTTACAACTTAGATGAATCACCTAGTACAAAAGATTCTCTTCATGAAACCCAAACTTTTGTACTACCACCTTCCAAAATACCACAATCAAACTCTAGGATATCCGCACGGATTAAAATCCGATCTTGTTGCTTAGGAAAACCATCATCGAATGGTTCATCATCATCAAATAACTCACCACAAGATGCTTCCATTATAGCACCTCCCTCATCACCAACAAGTACACCATCTTCATCACCTAAAGTCACTCTTTTGGAACTCCTTACGACTCCAACAAGATCTCAATAACCAAAACAAAAATAAATAGCCTTTTTGACACCTCCAACTTCTCCAAACACAATATTCAATGATCTTGAAACATGACCACCCTTAGCTTCCGTTAAACTACAAGAACATCTAGGTTCTTTTCCACCACCACTTCCAACCATTCCGGACTTTGATCCGTATTTTTCTATTTTTCCACCACATATTCCGCAACTCACAAATCAAAACAACTTCGGAAAACTTCGCACTCATTACCACATCACTTACATTGTGAACATTGCCAATCCACTAGGAAATTGCAATAGAAGTTAGGGAAGAAATGCGATTCATACTCAACCTCATCCTTGATCGCATCAATACCATTACTCATCAAAACCTCCATCCATAACCTTATGCAAGCATGGACGGAATCATTATTACTATTTTCTATTTTTAAGTACTTTTCTTTTAAGTCATTCTCAAGAACAAGTCTTGTTCTTATTTTTACATGCTTGTAGGTGACATAAATACCACTACACTTTGTTATTTTATTACAAGGCCTTGTTTACATACATTGGCTCCCAGTCTTGATTCTCGTCAATCACAAGATTATTTAAGCATGTTACTAACCTTTCTCTTTGTATGATTTTTTATTTTTCTTCACTTGACGCCCCAAACTAGGGGAGCTACCGTCAAGGGGAGTAAGCGATCGTGGACCATTTTTTCCACACTTTTATTTCTTGAAGGGTTAACTTTTGTTTCGACAAAAAGGGGGAGAAAAGTAAAACTTAGGGGCTTTCAAAACATACATCTATTCTTAAGTTTTACTCATCATAGCATTATGTTTTGTCATCAACAAAAAGGGGGAGATTGTTAATACAAATAAATCGTAAAAACATTTATTAATATTTTGCGATCTCTTTGTGTTTTGTTGATAAAAAATATAATGTTATCTTAAGTACAATTATAAGGATACATGTTATTTTTGTAAAGCATTTACGTATAGTCATCTAATACCAAAATGTTGTAATTAATCATTTGTTGTAATAGTTTATTAGGATGGGTAAAAATCACAACCCATGGATCATATCCATAACCCATGGTATTGACCCATACCCACAAGACTAGATACATTGTTCTCATTAGATACATTGAATCTAAAAGAATACCCATGGACCAACCCATAACCCATGACCCATGACCCATAACCAAAAAACCCATGGGCAAAGAGGAGCGTCCCACGAATCCCTAGGATTACACTAGACGGATCCCTTGTGGGAGGGATCCGTGGGATCCGGGGAAGAGTGGCAGATTTTTCCTATAAATAGAGAGCCATTTCTTCATTCTAACTCACCCGTCTTCTTACTAATTCTCTCATATACTCTCATTCTCTTCTAACAAAAGATCACTTGATCTAGAGAGTGTTTATTTATTTCTTTCTTTAGTGATTCTCATATAAGTCCTTCCCTAAGGCGAGATCACGAGCATTCTACAAGTCATCCAAGCAAGGGGTCCTTGATTGATTTGTTCCTTTGCAAGATTTCTGTAGCAAAGATCTTGTATTTGATATTTCACATATTTGTTGTGTAATAGTCGTGTTGGTTTGGTCCACCGTGTTACGGACTCGGTATTTAGCTTTGTATCGAAAAAAGGTGTAAGCAACGTTGTGAAGGCTTCTCCGCCAAGTTGAAGGAGTTTGTTGACATAGTGCTTGAACTCTCGAGTAGGTGACTCGGGGAGTGGAGTAGGGCAAGGAAAGTGTCCTTGTAGCCGAACAACTATAAATCGGTTGTGTCATTTCTATCCCTTTGCTTTACTTTATTTACTTGCTTTATCATTAGATCTATACTTTCTCTACATCCATACGATCTCACATATTATCGAATCTAAAGTTTTTGAAACTAACTTAAAATCGGCAAAACTATTCAGCCCCTTTCTAGTTTTCCACAAAGAACGCTATTTTTCAGTGTTAATAAAGTAAACATCACAGTTCTTGAGATATGATATGATTCATAACAAGTGATGGTTCGACACGATCAAGACTTAATAATGGGATGGACTTTAATGTTTACTGACGTGTTAGAGTATCTGTTGTATGGTATCATGTTGTTGTTGAACTATTGAAGTATATGGAATTTTTTAATACAAAGTCTTCTTTTGTAAAATTTAAAACCAACCATACAGAATTCTGAAACTATTCTTTGAACGAAAAGAGCGCTTTCGGTTCTGTTGGTGCTTGCAACGACGTACCTTGAAGTCAATAATGTGTATATGAGACTACTCAACTCAAATCACTTGCTTCATCACTCTTTACTCTTTAGTGTTATGTTAAGATATACCATGTGGAGGTAATCAAAATAATTTTTTTGTAATAATTATTATTTCTATCAGTAGAAAATTAACTATGCAAACTAATGAATCTCCATTGTTGTTGTGTTTTTGTATTGTGATAAATGCAAAAACAATCGTGCATAAACAGGGGCGGAGGGGATGGGGTGGCTAGCAGGTGCTAGGCCCCTCTCAACTAGCCCAATAGATACAATGTAATATCACTCTAAGAGCACTGGGTACAGTGGTGTCAAAGTGTCTTGCCAAATCTGCCACGTCCGCAGTTTTGAGTTTGGCACAAAAACTTTGGCTTTGGGCACCACATTTCAGGTATCCGTTGGCACCAGAATTTCGGTGCCAAACTCAATTTTTTATTTTTATTTTTTTTTATAAAATTTAAAAACAATATATCCTAAAATTACTTTATTCATAAAAAAAAACATTACAAGAAAAAAAAAAACAATAAACTTAAAAAAACATAACATAATTATTCTTGTGAATATTTTGCTCGGATCCGTGCTTGTTGGGCCCTCACGATTGACGCGTTCATCGGATCGAGCGTGCTTGTGTCCATAGATAGCACCCGCATATCTTCGGCTATCCTTTGAGTTTCGATTAAATCGACCGCTCGAGACTCAGCTCAAGAACATCTTGCTTCATTTTTCGCTCCAACTCGTATTCTTTTTCCATCATTTGTGAAAACATTTCCGGGTTTGAACCGGAACTTGCGGTCGAGTTAGGCGAGCGTTGGCTCTTTGCGATCCGGTACACCCCGTCCGGCCTTGGCAATGCGTCGGGTCCAAAATGCTCGGGATCCTCTTCCGTAACCCGAAGACGATTACGTCTTGCATTTGTTGAGTCCGGATTTTTCCACTTATGCTTGTCCTTCAAAAACTTCCAAGCCGACGAATGTTTAAAATCGCCATGATATCGTTTGTACAAAGTGTGGCAACGTTCCATGAAATCCATATCGTTCTCCCCACTCATAACGGCCGTTTCATTCACAATCGAATTAAACTTCCCGACACAACGATTCATCGGAGTTCACTTTCCGGTAAGCATGTTCTTGGTACGAGTTACAAACTTTTTTTTTTTTGCTTCCTTGTTGTAAGCTTCCAAAACTTTATACCAAAACGTTTCATTACCTTGATCCGCACCGACTTTTGGATCCTCGGATACTTCAATGTAAGTTTGCGCCAAAAGTAGTTCTTCTTGGTCGGTCCATGCGTTACGCGATCGTTGCTGGGTCTCGGCTTCCTCTTCGGTTGTTGGTTGCTTTTTTTTCGTTTTCTTTGCCTTCGCCGGTTCCTTCATTTTTGTTTTTTTGGACGTGGGGGTCGGGATGACCGCTTCCTCTTCGGATTCGGATTCGTCAACAAGGTGGAACGATTGGTGGGACGATCTTGGTTGTGATTCGTTTTGTTGTTGTTGTTGTTGCATTTTCCATTGAGAAAACAAAGCGTATTCGTCGGGATTGACGCATGAGTTTTGTTGAGAAAACGAAGGAAAGTATTGTTGTTGGGTGTTTGGATTCGGATTCGAAGACGAACCGATCATTTGGTTCGATGGATCGTTAAGCATTGGATTGATCCAAGGGGTGTTGTTGGGATTCATTTTCTTGGAAAAATATTGAAGTTGAGATGTATTTGAAGTGTGTGTGAAGTGGTATAAGTGATAAGGTTTATATAGGATTTGAAAGTGGGTAAAAGTGGTAAAAAAGAGGTCAAAATTTCAAAAAAACCAAAAACTAGCCGTTTGGTTTTAAATTCCAACGGCTATTTTTTTAAAAAAGAAAAAAAAACTTGGCTGTTAGTTTTGGCGCGAGGGACTTTGGCGCGACAGGGGTATCGGTGCGCCAAGCTTGGCGTCGCGCCAAACTCGTTGGCACCAAGTTTGGCACCACCGTACCTCCTGCTCTAAAGCCTACTATTTTGAGAATCTGAGCTGTTAGCCCCTCCCAATGTGCTATATGAAAAAGAAAGGTAGAAAATACGGAGTAACTTGTTAACATATCAAATGCATTCATTGTTTCAATAATGATTACACATAGCTAGGCACATAGCTCTATTTGTTTTGCATTCTTAAACTAGTTGCCTGCTTTAGTTAATACTAGTTGTTAATTACTATTGTTTTTTTCCCCATCCTTGTTTATTCAATTTACGACATTAGATAATTAATATATTATCAGGGTTTTACAAATCATGTTGTATATAATATATATATTTTGTGGTAGAAGTTATTTAGCAATCAAAGTCTTTTTTTCTTAAGAGATCATAGTTATCATTGTCAACTTTCGGTAAAAAAAAATGAGTATATTACATCATATAAATTAGTCGAGCTCGAGCCCGAGCTCGAGCTTGCGAATATTTTCACGAGCCGAGCTCGAGCTAAAAATGTAAGGCTAGAAACGAGCTCGAGTCCGAGCTCGAGCTTTTTATATATATACGAGCCGAGCCCGAGCCCGAGCTCTAGCAGGCTCAGGCTCAGCTCGGCTCGTTTTCACCCCTAATTCTCACTAAGATTGATTAAATCTAGTGTATTAGCTCTAGACAACTAATTTCTTTTATTATATTTATACTAAGGTACTCGCCTATTTATCATGCTTTGTTATGTTTTTCCGGACAATATAAGTATCATTTTACACTTACGTTCGGTCCCCTTAACTTAAAATCCTGACTCCGCCCCTGTGCATAAATGATCATTTATAGCAAATCATCTTATAAAGTATGTTTATTTTTTATAAAAAGATTAGTTAAAGTATTTGTCAAAGTGTTAAAAGTGTGTATTTTGTATACAAAAATTCAAATGGGCACGTTCCTTCCCAATAAAGTGAGAAAAGTAAAAAGTATAAGATTTTATTCCTGAAAAAGTATATATTCTTATTCCTTTCCAATAAAGTAGATTTTCATTCGCACATTCGCACATGATCCGTTCGCACATTAATTTAAAAAAGTCAAGCAGCACGTGGACAAGATTAGATAGTGATGGTACTTGCAAATGATTAGGATTGTACTTTTTGTCTGGACATGTGTCAACAAATTAGTGGAGTCGCACATTCGCATATTTGCACATGACCATTTGACGAAAAAGTGTTATCTTTGTATCTTTCGGTGACCAGAACCCAGTTTTTGGCCTCTTTTGAAAATTTGCACTTTTCAATCTCACTACGACATATTTTCTGAAATTATGTGGTTCATTGTTACTTTTAACTGATTAAAAAACTATGGAAAGAAAAAGTAAAAGAAAATTTTTAGTAACTTTTTTTTAAGCATATACTCTTCGCGGGCATAATATATTTTTTTTTAAAGGAATATAATTAATATCATAATTTTGAAACTAAAGAAATAAAAATTTACTAGTATTAATTATTCAAAATATAACGTAAAATTATGTTACAGTATATTAATATGATGCAACTTTTTATTAAATTTTGATCAAGTTGAACTTTATTTTGACTTGTATTTTATTTATTTATTTATTATACATCACTCCAAAATAAATCTTTGTGGTTTACCCCGTTTCATATTATACATCACTTTTTTTAAAATTTCGACAAATACATCATTCCGTTAGTAAAAGTTAACCAATATACATCCCTTAGTTAAAACAAGGATTAATGATGCAAATTATTTCTCCGTTATCCTTTAACGAGATAGAAAATATCTACACCGTTAGTCTTCTGGGTTAACGGTGTTTGCACCATTAGTTTAAAATAAATTAAAAATGAGGAATATCTATTTCTCCGTTATCCTTTAACGAGATAGAAAATATCTACACCGTTAGTCTTCTGGGTTAACGGTATTTGCACCATTAGTTTAAAATAAATTAAAAATGAGGAATATCAGGTATTGAACCCTGGTCTTCAAGCTCAAAACAGAGTGGCCAACCACTTGACTACACATCAGTAGTGAAATAATACCCATATATTTTTCTTTTAGCCCTTTTCCCAACTTATTCGTTTTTATACGTTTTTCTTACGTTTTTATCCGTCTTTTTTATTTTATTTTTATTTTTTATTTTATTTTTATTTTTAATGTATTATCCGTTTTGTGTACATTATTATCCTTTTAATCTGTCTTTTTACGTTTTTGTCCTTTTTTTCACGTTTTCGTCTATTTTTTAAGTTTTCGTACGTTTTTTTACGTTTTCGTATGTTTTTTACTTTTTCGCCGTTTTTATACGTTTTGTCCGTTTTTTACATTTCGTCCTTTTTTCGTTTTCGTCCGTTTTTACGTTTTCATTCGTTTTTTAAAGTTTTCGTCCGTTTTGTTACGTTTTCGTTTGTTTTTTATAGTTTTCGTCCCTTTGTTACGTTTTTGTCCTTTATTTAAGCTTTCGTCTGTTTTTTACGTTTTTGACCATTTTTTTTACGTTTTCGTCATTTTTTTACGTTTTCGTTCTTATGTTTACGTTTTCGTTCGTTTTTTACGGAAAAAAACGTAAAAAAGTGGAGAAAACTCAAAAAATGGACGAAAACGTAAAAAAAGCATGAAACTTAAAAAACATACAAAAATGTAAAAAGCCGGATGAAAACGTAAAAAAACGGATGAGAACGTAAAAAAACAGACGAAAACTCAAAAACGTTAAAAAAGGAAACTTTAAAAAATGAAAGAGAATATAAAAAAAAAGGCGGAAACGTAAAAAATGAACAAAAACGTAAAACAAACGCACGAAAACATAGAAAAACGGACGAAAACGTAAAAAAACAGACGAAAACTTAATAAACAAACGAAAAAGTAAAAAAATGGACGAAAATGTAAAGAACGGACGAAAACATAAAAAAAAGACAAAAACGTAAAGAAACGGACGCAAACTTAAAAAACAGACAAAAACAAGCGAAAACGGACGAAAACGTAAAAAATGAACGAAAGCGTAAAAAACGGAAGAAAACGTATAAAAACGAACGAAAACATAGAAACCAGATTAAATGGGATTAAAACATACATAAAACGGATAAAACGTAAAAAAAATGCGGATAAAAACGTATAAAAACGAATTAATTAAAAAAAGGGCTAAAAGAAAAATATTTTGGTATTATTTCACCATTGGACGAGTAGTCCAGTGGTTGGGTTGCTCTGTTTTGACCTTGCAGACCAGGGTCCAATCCCTGCTATTCCCTTTTTTGATTTATTTAAAAAAGGACTAACAATGCAAATATCATTAACCCAGAGGACTAACAGTGTAAATATTTTTTATCTAGTTAGAAGATAACGGAGAAATAACTTTCACTGTTAGTCCTTATTTTGACCGAGGGATGTATATTGGTTAACTTCTACTAACAGAGGGATGTATGTGTCGAATGTTTTGGGAAAATGATGTATAGTGTGAAACTGGGTAAAACACAAAATGTATTTTAGAGTTTACTATATATTATATCAATCAAAGATTACAATACAAAGAATTCGAAAGAAAAAAAGACAATCCCAAACACCCTTTAAAAAGTTACAATGTCTCCCTATATTCCTCAACCTTAGACATACATTTTGGCTTGTATTGGTTAACAATTATTTTTTTTCCCTCAAATATTAATTTTTTTGATTGGTCAATATATATTATTGCAGTAACTTATTTTTTTATTTAAAAAAAAAAATACAAGTGTTTTTATTTATTTATTTTATTATGTAAGAGAATGACATTTATTTTAAAACAAGTAAAACATTATCAAAACGATAATTTTTGTTTTCCGAATGTATTTATTGGAGGAATAGGAACTAATAACGGCACTAGACAAAAAAAGGGTTTGTACAATTTGTATACAAAGGTTAACGAATCAAGACATTATATTCATCCCACGCAATACCATCTGGATACAAAGGTCCAGTTTATGTGCGGATGAAATGTCTGAATTCGAAAAGGTTTAAAAATCTATCCAAAATGTACAAACTACAAAGTGCTTTTGATTTTGTTTCTTGCCGAACATTTCTTGAGGAATTATCATAAGGTCCGCGTTTCCCGCTAGGCCAATTTAAGTAAATTGGGGCTAAAAGTTGACGGGCCGTATTTTGTATATAGTCTGGTCAATGGAGTCCATGATCCAAACACCTTCTACGTGTTTTGTGCTATGACGATGATGCTGACTCAAGAAACACAGGGAAAGTTGGGCACAATGGTTAACTATAAACTCATAGCAGGTATTAATTTTTTTCTCATGTCTCACTTCTGTTTGATGTTTGATAGCTAGGAGTTATGATTTTGGCACAAAAATCTGGCTTAAGATGTGGCAACTGTGGGTGTAAATGTACATGAATACAGATGTATTACTTTAATACGATACCAACAACAACAACAACACTACCCAATCCCCTAAGATCGGGCCAGTTATACATAGAGGCAATTTGGACATAGACATTCATACCCCTATCGAAGGGCAGAAAGACAAATGTATTGCATGCTATATATATGTTAAGCAAATCTTGTAGTTCTAGTGGCTTGTAATTCAGCCAATCCTCCATCTCTTAACATATAATCAAATAAAAAGTATAGCAAATATAAACCGTCATTATCTCACAAACACATAGAACAAGAGAAACTTGAAATTTAGTAGCTTTGATGCTTGATCGATAGATCCACAGTTATTACACACCAATATTTACAATGACTGGTTCATTAGGACTTGAAGAAGCTGGTAGAACTTGGTTTACAGAAGTGCAACCATTGGGTATTACACTCTTTGGTAATGCATGCCAGTTATCAATGTATGCCATCGAGTCCACATCTAAGTTTGGGAGTTGGCGTGCTTCGAGGATTTCGAGGATCTTTTTGGATTTACCAAGAAGCTGAGTGGCAGACCATACACTGTCTTCCCTTTTCTCTATTGCATCGTGATGACACGTCATTTTTATGACGCGTGGTAGATTGGCAAAACAAGCGCATAATATATCTGCAATCACTGTTGACATCCAATCACAAAGTTCTCCATCATCGGGCCAATTTTCTTGGTCATTGCAGTGGAGCAACGTAGTCTGGCTGATTCTATACATGGAACTCGCAGCTATGAACTTATGCAGTGAGTCATCTATACTTCTCTTTTTGCAACTTTTGAGCTCTATCACAGTTTTTATTGATTCATCACCCAACCACTGGAGAATTTCCTTTGATGTCTTTCCATTACGGCCCTTCTTTTGAAGATCGATATGGAGCCACTTGTGATAGACTTCAACTTGTGTCCACACACGTCTAGCTGCTTTTCTTGCCTCAACCAAGTCACTATTTGCATGGAGACATTCTTCAATATTTCTTACTATCTGGAGGCCTTCCCTTGTACTCGCAAGTAAACAATCAGCATAATTGTTAGCTGTGTTTGGAAGCGCAACGACAATGGCTGTTAATGTCACTACTACTAGACTCCATGGGTTCTGGGTTTCTTCGGAATGTAGAAGTGGGACTTCAACATTGTCGAACTCGACAACTCCTTTGAATCCTTTAGATTTCTCTAGAAGCTTCATAAGATTACTTGGCTCGTTCTTTTCATACTTTGCGATAAGTTGAGTAAAAGACTTAAGTGACTTTCTTAGTACTCTCTCTGATAGCTTTGCATCATCTTCAATTTGTACAACATACTTAGCATAATCTTTTATCTCTGAGTTCACATCATTGTTTGATACACTTACTTCATTTATATACCTTTTCAACAAATACCAACAGTAGGAGAACAAGATCAGAAAAGACTTGGGAACAAGGCATAATATTTTACATATAACAACTACCATTATCTGAATTGCTATAGAAAAGTTCAAAATCATGTTTTTGAAGATCTGGAGAACTATTTGGCAATGACAACCTGGAATATGGATTTGACTGTGTTTCCACTCTTGAAGCCTTTGGGTCCAACATTCCTCGACTCTAAACATGTTTAGATGGTTCACATTCCGTCTTTTAGAGAGGTCAAAATAACTGATAGCACTTAGACATCTAAAAGTTGGTGCTACACAACCTACTAGAACCCCAATTAACTGCACATAAATAATTATCTTGATTGACCACTTATAATCTGATTGTCCATATGAAAAAAATGATGGTCTTATAATCTGGGTTACCAAAACCCCAGATGAACTGAGAGAAATGAATAAGCATATAACCCCAATAGCAGAAGAAACCTGTGAACAAGCAATCACAAATTGAGGGTTACCGGTTTCTACAATCATCCAATACTTTTGAACATCATGTGTGAGTTCTCTGTAGGAGAAGTTTATATCTTGATAACTTGAAGGTAATATGTGCAGCTCCTTGTATTGGTGTTCTAAGATTCTTCGAGATGTTGGAACTGTCAAAGCAACCGAAAATGTTGCTAGAATGGGCAACATGAAAAGACTATTCGGTAAATAAAACACTTTCGTAGCAATTTCAATGCATATATTTACGAAAATGGTGATTATAAGAATACCCAAAGCTATGATATTAAATAAAAGTTCCTTGTCATTCATAAGCCCTAAAGAAGGGAGAAAGTTAGCTAGCATGATTATTAAGAAATAGATGCTAGTAACCTTAACGTTGAGATCACCACTTTTGAACTCGATATCATTTTCGTTATGCTTGATGGTGGTTAGATCCACAGGTAGCTTCATTGCTATTGCTATCACTGTGATAGAAGCAGCATTGAGACTAAAAAATCTGCATGGAAACCATAATTTCCCTTGTCGAAAGCCTTGGAAGGTGTCGGCTGCCATTGCAAGAGTGCAAACCAATGATGCAACACAAACATACAACCCCACCCATGGCATGGCATCTTCGGGAGTATGTAAGCGCATCCTTCTAGACAAGAAAATGAATATTTACTTTAATTTGGTAGAACTAGAACTACCTGATGCTTGATATATATGTGTATCAAAGAATTCGAAAGACTTATTCCATGAATACTGATTGATTAAGATTTTATTTTATTCTAGGATATTATCTCTAATGTTTGGAAGTGTTGTACACGCATCGAAACAAGCTTGACTCAAAGTAAACAGCTTGAATTCTTGAAATAAAAGGTTCATGTATTTTTAACGGATAATAAGTACGTGGTTATCCTAACATCTTTGTGTAGTTTCTTTTAAGCCATACATGTCTATTCTTCAATCACATCTCATTACATATATCTTTTTGGAATTTTCTCATACCCATAAAACGGGTCAATTATATTATGGGATAATCATTGATGAGGTATAGTCCGCATTCGGGTCATGAACCCGATCAATGAACGCTACTAGCAATCAAGCCCAGTGCGAACGGGCTAACCAGGTAACGGTTTGGGCTCACGAAGGCCCAAACCCGAAGTTATTTATGGTTTTAGATATCGGATATCTCTTATTTAGGAGATATGCATTGATTGACCGACTTAGGCGGGATGTCGAGGTTGGGGAACACGAAACCAACAAGGATTTCTGTGTATATAAAAAGGGCATCTCGGCCCTCATTAAAGGTACGATCTTAAAACCTAACTCTCGACTAAACCCTAAAAACCGATTACTTACTCTCACGCCGGAGGATAATCGTGGGAGACAATCCCACGATAAGCCTAACGGTGTTTTCTGTTTACTTAGTGCGCAGGTCTCAAGCATCAAGGTCTAATTGATACGAGAACCAGAGTCCAAATAAGGAAAGCCAAACTTTTGTATCAACAAGTGGCGCCATCCGTGGGACCAATCACTAAGAACTAGAATGACAAAGCAAGGAAACCTAAGCCAGCGATCGCATAGTGACCTACAAGGGAAGAAGCAGCAAAGTGGATCAACCTCTAAGCAGGACTCTGGAACAACCAGTGCAACCAGAAACCAAGGGTCAGGCCCAGATATGGTCTTCACGACAGTAGAACCACGCACGGGGACAACCCATGCCACTACAACAACCACCAGCGCAGAAGATCCACTGCGCTCCCTTTTTACCACTCCCCTCCAATCGGTGCCAGAAACGGGCCTCACAAACCTGCCAGACGCACCTGACCGAAACAGGGGTCCAGTGGTGGAAACAGACACCCTCGCTCTAGAAGGAGTCACGCCTGAATTAGCGCCAAGTGCATCCGTGTCTCAAAACTACGAAACCTTGGCTACCCTCATGCAAGAGGAAGCGAAAAAGAGGTCGAGTCGGAGCCTGCAAGCCCGACTCAACTTTGACCCAGAGTATGAGACATCCCCATCGTGTCATCAGAGGGAGAGGCGCGGGAAGGATAGCCGCCGGCCTCCAGTGTTTACCAGGATCGGGAGGAGAGTTGAGAACGATGAAGCAGCTGACCTGCAGTATCTGGAAGAACACGAAGAGGACGGACGGCGTACCAATGTCCACGCTAAGCTTGGTAGCCGCAGGGTCCATGACAGACTTGTCGACGTCACTCCCCAAGTGAAAGCTCTTCAAGCTCGGATTCTGAGGACAGTCAGCACAAGCGCCGAAAGAGGGGAAGCTCGTCCTCTGGTGACTCCTCGGACAGCGAAACAGGACACTGGAAGTCCAGGAGAAGATATCGCGACCAGGAGGAGGAAGATATGTCTCTTCCCTGGCGCCGCCAAAAGGTGGATGCGTTCACTCGGCGCATCAGCGATTTCTCAGAAGGTAAGAGAAGGCGCATGCCCGCCAATGTGAAAACCTACGATGGAACAGGCGATCCGGACGATCACCTAAAAATTTTTGAATCAGCGGCTACCATCGAAAATTGGCCACCACCTGTGTGGTGCCACATGTTCAATTCCACATTAGTAAGAAATGCGCGAAACTGGTTCAGTAAGCTCCCTCGCAGAAGCATTGATGGCTTTGAAGAGTTGCGGAAGGCGTTTCGCCTGAACTTTACTCAAAGGAAGAAGTGCGCCAAAAACCCTGTCGAACTTGCCAGGGTAAAACAGCGCCAGGGGGAATCTACAAGCGCTTATGTGGAACGCTACAAAGATGAATGCATACATGTCAAGGCATGCCCCGAAATACTAATGATCTCAGGGTTCATGAACGGGATCAATAACCCAGAACTCATCAAAAGGTTGAACGACAAGGTCCCCCAAACCTTTGATGAACTTATGAAACGCACAAGGTCCTTTATCCAAGGAGAAGCCGCCGCGGCGGACAGCAAGAAAGGCTACTCAAACTATAGGTCACAAGAACAGCCTAGGAGACAATCCATGGACCAGAGTAGCAACCGCAACAAGAACTACCGCGGCCAGGGGAGCGGGCGAGATAATGACAAATATACCCCGCTAACCAAGACTCCAAAGGAGATATTCGCGACGGAAGGCGCGAACTTCCCGAGGCCCCCACCAATGGACAGAAGGGCCACACCACCAATGAGTGTGTCCAATTGCGCCAACTAATTGATAAGCTAGTAAAAGAAGGCAGATTGGACCATTTAGTTAAGAACATCAAGGAGGGGAAAGATAAGCAAAAGACTGGGAACAAGAAAGAAGCACCCAAAGATAAGACTGATACCATCTACATGATACAATCATGGCAGCGAATGACTAGGCAAAAGATCAACCAAAAGTTTTCCCGTGGAAGCGAAATCTCTTTCCCCACTTTGGCTACGGACAACGTAGTGGTAGAATTCGTTCACCATTGAAATTAATGCAGGGGGTCATGATATCCACCGCATGTATGTTGATGGAGGAGCATCCGCAGATATATTGTATGAACATTGTTTCAAGCGACTGCGACCTGAAATACGAAGTCAGTTAAGCCCGGTCATGACGTCATTGACTGGTTTTACAGGAGAAAAGATATGGCCCATGGGGAAAATACGCCTACTAGTCAATGTGGGTAATAAGGAACACTCCACGACAGCCTGGATGAACTTTATGGTGATCAAATCCCCTTCGCCATACAATGGCATTATTGGAAGACCAGGGATATCAGCCATACGCGCAGTACCGTCTACAGCACATAGGATGCTCAAGTTCGCAGTGGAGGGAGGCATTGTTACTCTTTACAATACCACCGTACCACCTGGAGAATGTAACACAATTACATGTAAGACGGCACACATTTCAGAATAGCGCGCAACTAAAGTATCGAACATGAGGGTCGCAATTCATCCTGATTACCCAGAGCAAGAAGTATCAATCGGGGGATCGCTGTCTGATAACGGCAGGGCAGCCGTGTGCGCACTCTTGCAAAAGAATCTGGATATCTTTGCGTGGGAACCAAAGCACATGACTGGTGTGCCACGCTCGATTACAGAACACAAGTTGAGAATCCGACAAGGATACTCCCCAGTACGACAGAAGAAGCGCGACCAGGCTCCAGAGCGCGCAAAAGCCATTCTAGAGGAAGTACACAAACTTGTGGATGCATGTATCATGCGAGAAGTCTACTACCATGATTGGCTTTCCAGCCCAGTGATGGTCAAGAAGAGCGATGGTAGTTGGCGGATGTGCGTGGACTTCACGGATCTCAACAAAGCATGTCCACAAGACTGCTACCCACTACCGGAGATAGACTGGAAGATAGAATCTTTGTGCGGATACCCATTTAAATGTTTCTTAGACGCATACAAAGGGTACCACCAAATCCAAATGACTAAAGAGGATGAGGAAAAAACGGCCTTCCATACAAGCCAAGGCGTCTATTGTTATACAAAGATGCCCTTCGGCTTGAAGAATGCAGGCGCCACCTACCAACGATTGGTAGATAATGCATTTGACAAACAGGTGGGCCGCAACCTGGAAGTTTATGTTGACGAGCTTGTCATAAAAAGCCATACTGAGGATGAATTAGTGCGTGACATTGAGGAAACATTTAAGACTCTACGAGAGATGAACATGAAGTTAAATCCTAAGAAATGCACCTTCGGCGCTACAGAAGGCATGTTCCTTGGATATTTGATAGAGCCCGATGGCATTAAACGTGTCCGAAAAAACGAGGCGTCATCCAACTTCCTTCACCGCGCGCGTTGAAGGAAGTCTAGTCTCTGAATGGCAAATTAGCCGGTTTGAACAGATTCTTGTCCAAATTAGCAGATAAGTCACTCCCCCTCTTCAAAACGCTCAAGAAGTGTATAAAAAAGGGAGACTTTCGCTGGACTACGGAGGCAGAAGAAGCTTTTATACAGCTTAAACAACACCTAGCAGCGCTCCCCGCGCTAGTCGCGCCCCGCCCAGGGGAAGAATTAAGTATGTACTTATCTGCGACTCATGGAGCAGTCAGCGCGGTGCTACTGACGGATAGGAATTCAGTACAAACACCGGTATATTTTGTAAGAAAAGCACTCAAGAAAATAGAAATTAACTATAGCGCAATGGAGAAGTTGGTCCTGGCATTAGTATTCGCAGCCAAACGGCTTCGCAGGTACTTTCAGGCGCACCCAATAGCGGTGATCACAGACCAACCTATCAAGCAAATCATCTCCAAGCCCGACGCATCGGGACGACTACAGAAGTGGAGCGTGTTGCTAGGTGAGCATAACATCTCCTACAGACCACGTACTGCGGTTAAGGGGCAGATACTAGCAGACTTTATCATCGAAAAACCAGACACTGATGATGCACCTTCCGAAAGCAAGATGGAACTACAAGAACCATGGATCCTATTCACGGATGGATCTTCATGCGTGGATGGGTCAGGCGCATGCCTTATCCTCACGAGTCCAGAAGGAATGGAATTCACTTACGTGCGTTTTGAATTCACAGCCACAAACAACGAGGCCGAGTATGAAGCCCTGATTGCTGGATTACGCATTGCAGCTCGAATGGGCATACGCAACCTAGAAGCAAATGTGGATTCCCGGCTAGTAGCCAACCATGTGTTGGGCGAGTATGTGGCTAAAGAGGAAAACATGATTCAATATCTCAACAAGACCAAGTCGCTAATCCAGGGTTTTGACAGGTTTACCATAAAACAAGTTCCTAGAGGGGAAAATAGAAAGGCGGATGCACTGAGCAAGATTGCATCCACAAGCTTTACGCACCTGTCAAAACAAGTATTGGTGGAAACGCTGAAGAGCAAGTCCATCTCAGAGATGGAAATATCCACGGTGATAGAGGAGCAAGGTCCTACATGGATGACTCCAATAGTCGAGTTTATAAGTAAGGGCGTATTGCCCCAGGAGCTGAAGGACGCCAGACGAGTATACTATATCGGCGTTCATTTCTACAACCATGGCTTCGATGTGTTGGACCCCTTCAAGCAGATTACGTACTCCGAGAGATCCACGCTGGTTCATGTAGTATGCACTCAGGACCACAGTCCGTTGTGGCGCGCGCTTTACGGTCAGGATACTACTGGCCTACGATGCACCGTGATGCGCGGGACTTAATAAGAAAGTGTGGTGACTGCCAAGTTCACAGACCCATTCCACGCCAACCACAACAGGAGCTAACACCTATTACGTCGCCATGGCCATTCTATAAATGGGGTATCGACATTGCCGGCCCCTTCCCTGTTGCAGCAGGGGGATTGAAATTCCTTATAGTGGCTATAGACTATTTCACTAAGTGGATTGAAGCAAAGGCGGTCGCGACAATCACAGGAAATCAGGTAAAACGATTTGTTTGGGAGAATATCGTATGCCGTTTCGGATTACCTGGGGAAATCATCTCGGACAACGGAAAACAATTCTGTGACAACCCTTTCAAGGAATGGTGCGAAAAACTAAATATTGCACAGCACTTCACGTCGGTTAAACACCCACAAACCAATGGTTTAGTCGAGCGTGCAAATCGAAGTCTGGGTGAAGGAATTAAAGCACGCTTAGACAAACACAAAGGGAGGTAGGTGGAGGAGTTATCGCATGTCTTGTGGGCGCACCGCACGACAATCAAAATAAGCACGGGAGAGTGGAGACACTCCCTTTTCTCTTGTCTATGGGACAGAAGCCATCATACCAGCCGAAATTGGGATGCCAACTATTCGTACTATCGAAGTTAATGTTACAAACAATGACGATGAACGGCGTATTGACTTGGACCTGTTGGAAGAAAGGCGCGAGCGCGCAGCTATATGTGAGGCGAGAGCTAAGTCAAAAATGAAGGGATACTACGATGCTAAAGTTCGAAGCATCTCATTCAGACCTGGAGATTTTGTATATCGCGCCAATGATGCGAGCCATGCAGAAGATACAAGAAAACTTGGACCGAAGTGGGAAGGACCTTATGAGGTCATTGAAGCACTAGGGAAGGGCGCGTACAAGCTGCGTGACATGGATGGTCGTGAGCTACCACGCACATGGAACATTTGCAATCTCAAACGGTGTTATCTCTAGGAACGGATACGACCCAGCACATGGACATCCCCGCACTTTAGTAAAGTGCTCAATAAATATCCGTGTATTTACATTCTATTTTACTTAGGCAAATGTCCTGTTTTTTACAAAAACTTGCAAGTATTAATAAAACATCGCGGTTTCTAGCTAACTCCGCGACACATTTCAATTTGTTATTTACATATTATTTATGTCTCAACATTGTTGTTATATTATCTTTTGCCTACATGGCGTGCATGCACTTATTAAACCCACGATGGTAAAAGGATGAGTAAACCTACTAAATAACTCGTTGAGTAAGAGGGTTGCAAACCCATCAACATCGGATCATGCATCCTTTGTTAAACACCTTATTTTCAAGACGTTGGGATAAGTTTAATGCGCATTCCACGATGAATGCGCAACAATGCATACTATGCGCGTTTAACAAACTAGGAATCAAGACTCTTGACTCCTTGATATAATATTTACAGTACGCTGCATATCACATCATACATGATTATGAACTCCATATATTATTCGCGCTTATACAACTGTTTGATTCTTAGACAACAAGAACGTTTTTCATGCAAAGACGGATAACTAAGTACAAAAATTATAAGTCGCAACCACATCCAAATCAACCAAAGGAAAATTTTATTATGAACCACGAGTTCTTACAAAAGGATATTTACAAAGAAGCTACAGCCTATATACTATTACTACGCCTAAGATGTGAGCTCTCAACACGGTTTGCAGCGACCCCAGCTTCTTTCAGCTTCTTCAGTAAATCAGAATCCTGGCACGATACCGTTGCCACACTAACAGGTACCCCGTCGGATCTCGGGAGATGCGCTGCGCCAAGACCACACATAATGGCCTTTCCCTTTACGCCTTTCTTCTTTGCAAGCCTCATGGCATGGGCTTCTAAGGACTCTTTCAAAGAAATTTCCTTCTCAAGGGCAAAGGGATTCAAGATGTCGCGGGGGCGAGCAAAGATAGGCACTTGCAGCTGTGACTCATCAGGCTTCAAAAAATAGTCAGGCTGCGCCTCTGCATCATCAGCACGGTGGCGGGCCAAGGTCAATCCCTCCATAATCAAACCTATGGGATAGTCCTGGTCGCGCTCCAACTGGGAAATCTGAGGAAGCTCTAACAGCTTCATCTTCTCCATTGCAGCAACCAGATCATCATACGCACGCTCATTATACCCAGGCACCTGTGCGGCAGGCACTTTCAACAGGCCGCTCTCATGAAGCTCTTCTATGGCCTCCACCTTACCACGCGCCAGCGCGCACTGAACGACACCCCCGAAGGCGTCCACCACCTCTCGAGATTCCAAAGTAGTTAGGGCAGCAAGGCGCAAACCATGGCTGATGAGCCACCTGCGCTCGGCAATTGTGGAAACCAGCTGCGGATATAGCTCTTCATCGTATTCGATGCTGAGCTTGCGTAGCTTCATCTCCTGCTTCTCCAGCAAGCCTCCCACGGTTGCACGAAACTCCTCCAACCGAGAGAAGTGCTCATTCTTCCCATTCTCCAAATATCCAAGTGCCCAGACGCAAGTAGCCTTATAATCCTCTAGTGCGGAATGCTCCTGGCTCACTTGGGTAAGTAATGACATCTTCTCTTCAGCAAGTGTTTTGGCATAGGAGCTCGCCGCCTCTGCTTCAGCCTGAGCATTGGCCAGCTGCGCCTCCAGCAGCGCAATTTCCTTATCCTTCTGGGCGCTTTGGCTACTCTCCCCAGCATACCTTGACTTTAGCTGCGCAACCAATGTAGCCTGGTGCGCAGCAGCCAAACCAAGCTCCTCAACAAGACGGTCCATCGGCACATCCCCGGATGCCAATGGATCGGCGCCTTGGTTCTCTGACACAGGAGGGTCAGTGCGAATGGGACTCGCCTGGGGTGACGACTCCACAGAATGCCCAGCAGTACTCCTAGCGGTTTCAACACTGCACGCAAACAAAGAAAATTTGTGATTATTTCATAAAACAAACAAGGATGTAATAAGTGCTTCAGAGATAGTACTTACTTGGGAGGAGTAGTCTCAGTTATGCGGAGGGGCGACGCATCATCTGATGATGACTCCACGTCATGAATGACAGGGCGTTTCCTCCTAGATGAGCCAGCGCCATCATCACCAGGCGCCCTCTTGCGCTTGACCCCTTGGTCTGCTTCCTCTGGCTCCACATGGAGGACCTCCACGTTCTCCACTACGTCGGTGCATGCCAGCTCCACTACAGGAGAGTGTACCCTGGGGCTGGGCACGCTGCGCAGAGGGGTTGCCTCCAGCACAACGGTGGAACCATCCCCCGGTTCCTCCAGCTCCATCTCCATGGTGCACCCCGCAGTAGCTTCCAAAATAGGGACTTCTCCCTCTCTCAAAGGGCGCACCCCCACGGTGACCTGGCGGGGTTTCGCCAAATGCACAACGCTGAACAAATCCATCTCTGCGCAGCAAGAAACAAACAAAAACAAGAGTTATATAAAGTACAAAAGGTGAAAAGAAAGGCTCACATTAATAAAGCAAAGGAGTAGGAAGGACGAGCACCCACCCTGGTCATCCGCGTCTAAGAAGGTTGGCACCTCGTCAGGACTATCGAAATAGTTGCGACTGATGCCCATGTGCACCAAAAATTCCTCGGGATAGGAACTGATGGGAATACGATTGGCGTTTATCGTTTCTGCATCATCTGCGCTGTATGTTCCAGGGAGGGGGCGCTCATCCTTCGGTAGCGAACTTTGGGTATAGAAGACGAAGCGCCAGGGGAACAACGCCTCATCAACCCAGAAGAATTTCTCTCTCCAGTTCCTAAGCGCGTCTAGTTTCTCAGTATAACATTGCAGCCGCCCTGCGCGCTTAGCAAACGAAACCCACCCATTTGACCACGTCGTATGGTAAAACGCGCGGAATAGATAGATAGTGGGGTTAATCGCCAACAAACGGCAATTAACCTCGAAGTTTGTTATTTTTGCTGCACCTATACAGTGCAGTTGGGATATGTGTAGGCGATAGTAATTTAATACGTCGCACAAGAATAAGGAGATGGGCACACGTTGATTCGCAAATTCGAAAAAACGCGTGTATACCCCTACTTTCCCTTCGGGGTAATCCGCTATTGACGCCTGCGCAGCCGGAACTACCGGATGCAGCGCGAGCGGGATATAATAATCCGATGTGAATTCACGAAGTTCGTCCTCGGTTATATCAGATGAGAAGTCACTTAAACCAAGAACCATGATGAGATTATGAATGCGCACGCGCTGTTACCTTTAAAATTTTCAGGGTTTCTTGGTTGATAGTTCGAGTTTTTTTAACAATGGCGGAAATGATTTTTACTGTGATAATCACAGTAAAAGGGAGGCGGAAGTTTATATAGGGTTTTACATCCACGCGATGATCGACACGTGAACCCCACTATCTCTAAATGTGTGGATAGGATATGTTGACGTGACACACCTCCACCCACTTTTTCACATTTTACGAGGCATATATTTGATTTCATTAGACTGGATACACCGTATCTTCTCTTAGGCGGGAAACCTTTGCAGCTTCTCCGCTACGCCTTGAAGAATATATGGGCTACGGTTATTAGTCTAGCACCCGCGGGTTTCACCCTGCGCATACTAGATTGGGGGGACATGATGACGTATAGTCCGCATTCGGGTCATGAACCCGATCAATGAACGCTACTAGCAGTCAAGCCCAGTGCGAACGGGCTAACCAGGTAACAGTTTGGGCTCACGAAGGCCCAAACCCGAAGTTATTTATGGTTTTAGATATCGGATATCTCTTATTTAGGAGATATGCATTGATTGACCGACTTAGGCGGGATACGCCGAAGGTTGGGGAACACGAAACCAACAAGGATTTCGTGTGTATATAAAGGGCATCTCGACCCTCATTAAAGGTACGATCTTAAAACCTAACTCTCGACTAAACCCTAAAAACCGATTACTTACTCTCACGCCGGAGGATAATCGTGGGATACAATCTCACGATAAGCCTAACGGTGTTTTCTGTTTACTTAGTGCGCAGGTCTCAAGCATCAAGGTCTAATTGATACGAGAACCGGAGTCCAAATAAGGAAAGCCCAACTTTTGTATCAACAATCATCTAGAGATGTAGACATGTAGTTAACTTGTCACTTTTTCTTTAGTTGTGTAGTATATTTTTATTTTTATTTTTTATATACCCATTCTTTTTAATTTCAATTTATGCGTGTATTTTGTGGCCATTAACACACCATGTATATAGTTTTGTCATCACTTGAGTTGATGCAGATGTGTCCTATGCGTAGGCTTAACTTGCATGCAGGGAACATATTCATGTCATTATGTGATACAATAAGCCAAGACAGTGTTCTTTTTTGTTGATTATATGGAATAGAATATTTAGTAAACTACTTAAACAACACAAAACAAATCAACAATCTCATGATCAATGCAGGCATATTCATAATAACCATAACAGTGGTTAGTTCCTCTGTTTTAAGTCAATCAAACAGGTCATACCGGTAAACTTGAAAACTAGTTGTGGTCTTAAGATTGTTGGATGATAGCATAACTTGTATTAGAATGATAAGGCTTCTTCCTGAAATAACTTATCAAGTTCCAATATAATTCCCTCTTTGTGCCACATTAATTCCTCAAGAATTTCATCCTCGAGTGGTTCGAGCAGATTCTCAAAAGCCAGGCAGCAATTCACTCTGTCTAACTTGATCCAAATCTTCTTCAACGCGAAAGTACTCAAGTTGTGAACGACAAGTAAAATGTCAGATTCAAGGTACTTGTTATATCCAACGAAGAATTTAATAAAATCTAGTAGAGGATCGAATGTCCTGGGGCTTTTGCACTCAGCGAGAATAACATAGGATCTGATTAGTCTTAAGTAATGTAGACGCCTATAAGGCTTGCATAAATGAGGCTGATCTTATAATGAAAACAAAATGTAGGGAAGGTCTGCTATATTATTGGTTCTCAAAGACTTAGCAACACCACACCTTTTAGAAAATGGTAGAGTGGTTGCACATTTAATGGATCTAGCTGTAAGATCGTTCTCTAACATTGTCTCCCATAATGGAGCTTCGTCGTACAATATAGCCTATGTACAGAAGTATACACAAACCATTATGATTTTCTTAGGTTGATAAAATAATGAAGTAGAAAGATTTAGCGTTCATATATGCAAGTTTGTGAAATCTTTACCTTACCCATCACGTACTCTGCATTCATATTTCCAGCTCGAACACATCTACTAAGTAAGCCGTGTTAATATGAAGGTGCTGTTCAGGACGGTTCATCATCAGATTTTGAAACTTAATAACTCTCAAGATGTTTGGTTCAGTTGCAACATTTCTCAATTCTTTACATCTACATACAAATCCATAGAAAAAAGAATGATATCTTGTTAGCCAAAAAGCAATGTGCCTTAACAATATATATGACATGAATACAGCGCTAGATGCATACATTATAACACAACAAAAATACTTACGTTGCTGAGACACTAGCCCAGTCTCTCAAGTCACCGCTTGAAGTAACCAAAAAGGTTATGATGTTGTTCAACAGTTCTGCAGGTAACATTGACATTTCTGCCTTCTTAGCTGTTACTGGAAAGACCATTGTATCGTCAAACATCATAACGAAAATGTAACAAATCCTGCATCAAGGGTAATAAGGTAAGTTTCGTATTATAGTTAAGTTTAGGTTGTATTTTTCTGGTCGTAAATATAGATAGTTTTTTTGGTTTTATTTTAGTCATTATGTTGAGTATTATTTTTTCTCAACTGTATGTGTTCTTGATGTAACAATTGTTTGTGAATTGTTGAGTCTTTGTATTTCGATTCTTGTTGATATTAAGCGTTTGCATAATGTGACGATAAAAAGTGGGGGTTGGCTGGATTAATACTTGAATTTGAGATTGTTTTGTAACACATGAATACATTGCTAGTAGATACATATAACACAACAGAAATACTTACGTAGTTATGACACTCGCCCAGTCTTTTAAGTCGCCGCTTGAAATAACCAAAAAGGTTATGATTGTGTTCAAGAGTCCTGGAAGTAAATTTGACATTTGTGCCATCATAGCTGTTCCTGGAAAGACCATTCTACATCAAATATCATAACAGGACCTGAAGTATGAATAATAGTGTTTGATCATTGTATGATACAGATTGGGGTTGAAGAGCAAAACCACTGTCATCTTATGTGTTCATGAAACAATTTTATAATTATGAAATGAAAATTTCTAATGATTATCCTTTCTTAAAAGAAATTTCTAATGTCGTGGGTTCACACAAATCAAAATAGGATTCATACACCCCCTAATTTTTTATTTTTTATTTTTAGAATTTTTATAATTTCGTGTTTATTATAAAACTGCGAAATAAAATAAAAAGAACAAAAATTATAAAGTTTGATTAGTCAAAAATATTAAAATACAAAAAATACGGAGCAGAATACAATAAAAAAATGTCTTTGTTGTTACGCCCCGATTCCGGATTTGACCGGAAATTACTCAAATTTTAAAACTTTGACGCGGAACGTTTGACTATTACTTTAACTCTTCAAAGAATAGCAAAACTATAACAATTTACCCTTGACAACCCTTTTATAACATATATTTGTTTACCCTTTTAATATGAAGACCCAAGATTACAATAAAGCCTCATTTATTTGCTGTAATACGGGCTGACGCCGTCACCTTAAATCTGCTACGCCGTCACCCTTAAAGCACATTTTCAGATTTAACACGCGACGACAGAGGACTTATAACCTGACGCCGTCACCCTTTAAATGTGATGCCGTCAGGCATACTGACATGCACAATTTGACAGCAAAACTGCACAACCAAATTGACTCCTTTCAACCAAATTAACGCTTGAACATTTCCAAAATAACTAAAGACCTTACAAACTATAACTAAATCAACCATGATGTATTTTAATACGTATTTGACCCATCCAACCCAAAATGGGTAGAAATACACTTAAATCCAAACACTCCAAATACTATGACTCATACTTGTTGATTGAAGATACTTTTACAAAACTATAAAAGACTCTCGGGGGTACAAACTCATCACACGAGCTCGGTATCTATCTAGCTTCTAATATCATATATTACCATCTGTTAGTGCAAATATTACGATATTTAATCTATACAGTCTCGTTTGTTTTGATTGATGACAAACATGTAACTTGTAATACATAACGTAAAATGTACAAGTTACTTGTAATCACACTTTGTCTCAACATACATTCAACACCTCTCGATGTCTCAAGTCCTCGTATATTACAACACAGGTTCGTACATGTTTGTTATGTGGCATTATGGTCAAACCCATTAACAAATCATTTAGAATGTTTAAAATACGTTTAGAGTCACTTAATATTTTAATAGGTTATCTATTCTATTTCGAACCTAAGTTTACTTACACTTGACAAAATATATTTTATTTTGACAAGAACTCAACTAGATATTTTTACAAAAGGTAACTAGACATTTTATTAACTAGTTACATAATACATTTTACATGTTTACTTTGATAAACTTTTTAATCTAAAATAGAAATACATATTACATCATCATCTTTGAAATCCTTGGAAGATCTCTTGAATATTTTGGTTAGATTGTCACTCAATATATCAAATGTGATCTTAGAAAGATTTGGTAATATCTTGGAAAGATTTGAAGAAAGATTTTTTAGATTTTCTGTCCGACACCCACGGCACCAAAAGTTATAAAGGGCGGAACCCTTTTTTTGGTTCCTTGGTCCGTGGGCACTGCTGTTCTCTTTTGCCTATAAATAGAAGCCCATTGTTTTCTCATTTCTTCACCACTTCAAAACACATCTTCTCCACCTTCTTGCATACATTTAGATCAATCATTAACAATGTAGTAACATACATTAAACACCCTAATGATCATGATCATAATGCTTCTAAAATTCATCTTTGTTGTAAGCATACTCTACATTTTGATCAACCAAGGAAAGCTTGGAGATCTAGCCATCCCCACTCACCACAAGCTAAAGATCTATCACAACAAGTATAGGGAACTTGTGATCTTCATCATGAAGGCTTCCTATCAATGGAAGATCATTTAGAAGTAGTTATTCATATCCATTAGACATTTGTGTCATGGATCATTATTGTAAAACATCATTTGCATCACAACACTTTCACCAAACTAGATTAGATGGTTTATGTGTTTATGCCATAAAACACAAGGTTTGTTATGTTGGGCCATAAAACATAATGGGAGTGGTTGTACCCTTGAAAAGAACTCGACATCTAGCTTAGTGTCGGAAATATTGTATAGGCGACGTTAGGTTGGTTCTACCTCGAACTAGAACCCGGTATTTAGCTTTGTACCGGAAAAGTGTAAGCGACGATTGTAAGGTTTTCTCTGCCGAGAAGCGAGCTTGTTGATTTAGTGAAGTAACTCTCGAGTTGGGTACTCGGGGAGTGGAGTAGGGCGAAGAGGAGATCCGTGACCGAACCACTATAAATCATCGTGTTCGGTTTGCACTTTCCTTTCTTTATCTCTTTACTTTTATAGTTGCACTATACTATTGCTTGTGATGTGGTTTGATGTTGATGCTTGTGTGACAACTTGGTTTACTATGATTTATATTAGTCACAAACAATAATTGGTACTTTCATATTATAACAAGTTTCATAAACGATTTGATACAAAAGATCTAACGATTTTAAACGGTAACGTATTCACCTCCCCTCTAAGTTTTCACAATTGGTTTCAGAGCCACGTAGCTCTTATTTTCAAAACAAATGGTTTTTAAAATAGAGTACGATCCATGTATCAAATTACCATTAAAGCGAAAAATAATATGAAAAATGCTTTGCTAATTATACTTAGAAATTTTATTGTTAAATGTAACTTTGTATACAAGCTTGAAGATTTTCTTGAAAAATAAAACAAAAGTTTCTTGAAAGAACTTTTAAGTATTGTATTGTGTGCTTATAGAAAATTTACGAAGAAATATGATTTTAAAGGAGTGTTTGGGATAACTATAAATTTAGTTGAAAAATCACCTCCGTAAATGTTAAGATAAGTTACATAAGTAGATATGTTGTTAAATATGTGTATTATATGTTTACTATCAAATCGAGTAAGTCACACACGTTTTCTCTATGTCAAATACTAGTTTTGGTGAATCTGCTCTCGAGGACCACGAGAACCAAATCTTATAAAGGGCGGATCCCTTTATTTGGTTCCTTGGAATCCGTCTACAGATGCAGTTTTTTGGCCAACTTCAAAAAATTATAACTAATTAACCGCAAGTCCGTACAAGTCGAGCCACCTATCATTTTAAAGGGAATTGAGTATACTTTCATTTAAAAATAATATCATGGCCTGAGTCTAAATTTAAATAAGTGAAATAGACCAAATACTACAGTATGTCTAAGATATTAAGTTTCGCTTTAACATAAAAACTCAAATTTTTGAATCAAACAATTTAAGTTGGTATTCTTAGAATGTTGATACAATTTCTTTTGAAACTAAATAATTTGGTAATATGTTTAAAGGAAACTAATCAAGCTTGGTATACATCGTCATATTTAAACGCTAAATGACGAAAAGTGTTTTTCTTGTTATACTATGCTAAATGACCACTTGTTTATGTTGTTTGCATATATGTTGCTTGCTTATTTTCAAATTGTTGTTTTCACTTGTTTGTTTGCATAATATAAGTGTCAATCTTGCCATGTTATTTATTCGCTTGCTTGACGATTTCTTGTTTATGCACAATAGGACATTTGCTAGATTTTGTGCACTAAGTTGGAAAATTGTTTTACCATCACTTATAGACTTAGATCACTTCTTTTGCATAGGTTATACTAAAATCTCGCATAACTTATGAAATGTCATAACTCACTTAGCAATGAGTACTAAGTGAATTAGTCAAGTACTTTGAAAAATGAAGGTTTTAAGGAGTGTTTGGTACAAGATGAAAACAATGATGTATGATACTATTTGGTTGTTTTTATTTCGTAGGATGATAAACTAACTTAAAACATTGATGTATGCTAACCGGTTCATGCAGGGGATAGCACACGGGTGTTATCAATTTTACCCATTTTCACTTATATGTGAAAATCGTTAGCCCTTGTTCAAAGTCAATGCTCCACTATGTTTGTGTATGCGTTATTGACTGTTCCTAACTCGAAATAGTTAATGCCATATGTTTTAAGAAAAATTTCAGGTTTCGGAAAAGTCCCCGGACTAAAAAATGGGTCTGTGAAGATTTCTTGTAACCACGGATCAGACGACACCAAATTGTTGGTTCCGTCTGTTGTAAGTTTTGGTGCCGCCAACACATGCAGGCGCAGACGGCACCATTATTTTGGTTCGCGTAAAAAAGTGCCGTGGATTCTACAGGTAAGTTGTTTAATTTTACTAAATCCCGCAATCTAATTTACCAAATTTCGTTTCTAGGATAGTTGTTAATGCATATCTTTCATATCTCATTTAACACATCCTCAATGGATTAACTTAGGATGTTTGACATGATCTTAGACACTTCCATCTCATTAGAAACTACCATCTTTGTATGGATTAACCTCAAATAAGCCACTTAAGAAAACCACTAGGATTAGCATTCGATCTTGTTGCGTCATTAACTTGAACTCTTCATCCTCAGACTCGTTACCTCTCAACATCTCATCACCCATTCAAGATGTGAACTTTCTAAACTTAAGTACTCCAACTCCACCACCAAAATCACCCACCATTATGACTACTTCACAACCATCCAAAACACCTTCACTACCAAAGTCTCCAAAACTTGCACTTTGTGCAAACACCACCAACATCTCCTCACCCGTTTGCGGATGCATTAGATGACTTACCGAGACTAACAAATCTGGACTCATTATTTGAAAAGATATCATACACAAGTCTATCATATGACTATAGATATTGTTTTGTATCTACATGTATTGCCTCACTTGGTTAACATGAAAATAATGTGTCATCCTTCAAGATGATAAGTATTTACATCGAGTCATAACTCACATGTATGTTAAAGACATATTATCAAGTCTTGTTATCCTTGAGTTCAATCTAAGCTTTATAATCTCAACAAATTAGGATTGACAACTTAAGTATTTCATCCGAAATATTCAAGTATATGCGACTTACGATTGTAGTCATTAAAAGTCATATCCGAAAAATCAACACCCAAGTATTTTAACAACACATGTTGAAACACTAATCCTAAAATGAATCAAACACTTATCCAAAACAAACAACCCACTGTGCCACTTATCCCTCTTTGACACCTACTATCCCTCTTCCATCTTTTGGCACCATTAAGCGTATTGCTCATGAACTTCCAAGAGCATCCTTTAAATCAAGTGTGCCCTTTCAAGGTGAATCTATACCTCAGCCCCTAAGCTTCATAGACATGACCAAAACTTCAAGCACTTCACCCACTAGTTGTAGCAACCAATGAACCATAAGAATTAGTATCCGTACTTTTTGTGTTCAACATCTATGGACAAATAATCAACCTAAGTACTCCCATAGCACAACAAACCCCTACATCACCACATCTTTATTTAGACACACTAGAAGACCTACCACCTAGATCAACCAATCCATCATCCTTTGATTTCGTTGAGTGTATTGCTCAAAAAGCCCTTGTGTCCAACACTTGTACTGAATCAAATGCACGTTTGAACAAACTCAACCATCCTTTCCCACATATAAGGACTTAGATAATTCATTATGGCTAGAACCTCAACTATCAAATAAGCATGGTGCTCTTGGTAATTGTTGTCAATTTCCACTAGGTATAAGTAGTACTACCTTCACAAATTATCAAAGTATTAGTAATACTTTGTCGTTAAACTTCCGCATAAATTTCGTTAAACCTCAAATCAACATTTTAACAACATATGTTAAAATGCAATCTCAAAGCCAACATCATACACCCCAAGCAACAATGACTCTTGAGGAGTATACATAAGAAACTCGAGTGAATTCCTCTTGTCATCATCTAGTGAATATAATCTTGAGACCAAGTTTATTTAGATGGGACTATCCGATTCAAACACTTTGGCTTCATATCTTCATTTAGGAAAACATGATGTTTTGAAAACATTATGCCTAAGAAATCATGCGTTAAGTATTCATCTTGTTAAAAGGATATTGTATATCCTATGCATTATTCTCTCCTTGCGACATAAATGGTTGTGTTACAAGAGATCTCATTACACCTCATTGGCTAAATGATCTTGAAACGAACAAGTTCTATGAACTAGCATATCCAATTCATCTTGTCATACTTATTTTCATAAGCATGATAACTTTATCCCATGTGATAATCTCATTTGTTGAAAGATACTATTTGTATCCATTTCCTTTCAAGCGTACATCATAACCTAACCTTGCTCAAACCTTGTGCACATCCAAGGTTAAAACTACACATCTCTAGAACATACACATGATCTATTGAAGTTAGTAACCTTATTTAGATTCTTGTCAAATAAAGTTCCAAAGAGCTTTCTTGAGAACATTCTTAATTTAACATATTCCATTCCCTAGTCTTAGATAATCAAATCACTTTTAAAGTATACACTTCAACATAAAAGATGTCATCCATTAGATCATACAATTAGCTATGTAATTTGAACAACCTTAGATTCTAAACACAAGATTAAAACATATTGTTTATCAACACACCATTGTTAAAATTCATGTGTATAACATGACATCTTCATCACCTTAGTTATATTGCATATTAGTTGTGTCACATTAAGCCAAGTATTGGTAAACTATCATCTTTTATGCACTTTAATAGGCAAAAGTAGGAGTTCCCATCTTTCTAACATGAGAATGACTATTGGAGAACCTATTGCACTAGAAACTCAATTTGACCTAATGGTTGAATTGCTTCCTGGAGAGAAGTTGGGTATGTGGAATCACCCGTTAAAATGGTCGTGTTTAGCCTTAATTGAGCACCGCTAGTAATAGTCTCATATTCATTCTCCAACTTGAAAAATCTGTTTTCCTATACTTGCCTAAAGTAAGTGTTAAAACATTGATAGTTTGCCTCGCCTTAGGAATACTAATCAAACAAGTAGTATATATGACTTTTCTTTTAAAAGCACTTGCATTGCACTTACATGTGTTGATTACATGTTCTTGTTTGATATGATAAGTTGATTTGACATTATCTTAGTGTTTGATAACTAGTCAAATGTGTAAACCTTAGTACGGTTTTATCTTTATAATGCTTGTATTCTTGTTTCATGCTACTAAACGTTTAAACCTAAACTTTATTTGCATGATACTTACATTTGAATTATTTTTAGCATGATTAACATGTTACTTATGAACTCATAATATGCCATTTTGATACGTGATAATTTTGATATGATATATTTGTGTTTGAAAGCTATTAGTTGGCATTCATTATATCTATGTGTAGTACGATCAAAATGATACATGCTCCAAATTGTTATGTCTTAAACATGGCTTGCATGATTTTTTCATCTTGTTTCTTTTGCTTCTTGTCACACTATTTGTTTGCTACGTGTGCACATATAATTTGTCAAAGTGCTTTTGGTATGACAAACTTTTAGAAGCCTTTTTATCTTACAAATTAATCACATAGATTATTGTATAGCCAAGTATGCTTAAGTGTCTAAGTCTAACGACAAAACAATCTCATAATGAAATGTCTTGAGTAAAGTCGTATTCTTGCATAATATGATTGTTTTGATGCTATCTTGTGTGGTGATTTCTTGTCTACTAAGTGCAATGTGTTGTTTTTGCTTATATAATATGTTATCATTTGATTTCTATCATGTTAACATCTTTTGTCACTAACAAATTTGTTTTGTAGGTTGATAACAAATTATTTGTTATCTCACTTGGTTCTAACTTTTATATGCTCATTTTGCATAATCCCTTTATTGCTACGTAGATTAGTACTATGCTTTATGGGACCCCTACACTTGCATATAGTTTAAAAGCATATAGAATTAAGTTCTAGAGGGTTGGCTTTGCATTTTTTCAACCGACCTCTTTCCAAATCTCATTTTTGCTTCCGCTTTCAAAAATCACCTCCATCATTATTTAGTTATAACAATACTCTAATCCTCTTCACTTCCTATTAGGAAACCACATGCCTCATCATACGATCATCTCGTATTAATCGAGAAGAGGTACATGACTTTAAGGATGAAGTTCATTGTATGCTAACCATCATCCAGAAAAACATCACTAAGCTCATCTCTTTCGTTAACCCGAATAACCTCCTAAACACTTTGTTGTCATTCCTTATTTGATACATTACACATTATGTTGGATGTCCACCAATTAAGAGGGAGAGAAATCCATTCACATAATTGTCTTTTGTCAAATTTTATGTCTCTTAGACTCTAAAATACCAACACATAGGTAAACACCACTTAGCTAAAACCGGTTCACGAAACCACAACTAGTTCAACCTTTTTAACCTTATATCACAAGTTTGCACCAATACCTCATCAAGTGAAAAACGCATCATGTGTTTTACAAACTTCTTCATCTCCACAATCAACAAACCTAGGATTTTCCTTAAACTAGCACCTTACAACTTCACTATCTAGAACACCATCATAGGATCTTATTCTTCTCTCGCTTGATAGATATCATGCATGTCATTGTCAGTGCAAATGATATATTAATCAAAACCGCCATTCCTAACACTCTTTCAACACGTTGGTCTATCCAACTCTCTGTCATATGATGTCATTCTCATCCTCATATAGGTATTTTTTTGGGTACATATTGTCTTCACTTCTTTTCAATGTCATAATTTTCCATGTCGGTCAAAACCATGTTAATAGTATCTCTCCCATTGTCACCTAGAATAGATCATTTTTTCGTATCAATCAATGAACAAATTTATCTTCATGTCTATTCATATTTTTTTTCTCTTTGTCTTGGTCACTTCACATTACGAAAGGATTGCATGAGTCCATATTTTTATATCCTTTGCTATACATACGAGTTTCTAACTCCTTAATAGTTTTCTACGTTATCACCACCACCTTCCATCACCACTTTCACTAATCATCACCACCATAGATTAGTGAAAACTTACTCTTGTAAATCTTGAGTCATCTACCATCACCACTAGCTTTAACTCTTTATATTCCAACTTCACTTCATATGTTCTTTCTAGGAACTATTTTGTAGGCTTTTATCATATTATATTCTCACTTATCTTATGATTGTAATTAGGAGACTACACTTCATGAGATCTTTGATTATATCATTTATATATCACATATATACATCTTATTTTTCTTTGTCAGAAAGATGAAATATATTGCACTAATGTTTTTCATTGTAGGTTCATCATATACACTCGATTGTATATAACTTAATCATCTAAGGATAAAGTTTGCATAAATTATTTTTCTTATTTTAGGTGCTTCTTGACTCCCTCGAATATAGTTTTGCACAAATATTTGTTTTGTAGGTTTTTAATCATACCCTGACGCCTCAAACAAGGGGGAGAAACCGTCAAGGGGGAGCATGCACGTATTTATCATCATTCTCACTTTTCAACAAGCATTTGTGCTTGATAAAAAGTGGAGAAAATAGGCTAACATTGCTATGCATTTTTATTTTTCATATATTTCTCATAATTTTTGTTGCATAAAACTAACCTTGATGTACGTTAAGCCTATTAATTTGATCCATGGATCCGTTACCAAACAAGGGACGGAATGAAGTCGACGATTTAACTTTACTAGGGATGATGCAAGCTCGCCTTTTTAGGGAGAAATAAAGTTAAACTCCAAGGACACGCACTTTTTGTTTCAACAAAAGGGGGAGAAGAGTGTAAACGGAGAAGGTAATGTAAAGGTAGTAAGGATACAAGTAACTTTTTACATTTTACTTTCTATTACGTTTACATATCTTTGTCATCATCAAAAAGGGGGAGATTGTTAGTGCAAATATTACGATATTTAATCTATATAGTCTCGTTTGTTTTGATTGATGACAAACATGTAACTTGTAATACATAACGTAAAATGTACAAGTTACTTGTAATCACACTTTGTCTCAACATACATTCAACACCTCTCGATGTCTCAAGTCCTCGTATGTTACAACACAGGTTCGTACATGTTTGTTATGTGGCATTATGATCAAACCCATTAACAAATCATTTAGAATGTTTAAAATACGTTTAGAGTCACTAAGTATTTTAATAGGTTATCTATTATATTTCGAACCTAAGTTTACTTACACTTGACAAAATACATTTTATTTTGACAAGCACTCAACTAGATATTTTTACAAAAGGTAACTAGACATTTTATTAACTAGTTACATAATACATTTTACAAGTTTACTTTGATAAACTTTTTAATCTAAAATAGAAATACATATTACATCATCATCTTTGAAATCCTTGGAAGATCTCTTGAATATTTTGGTTAGATTGTCACTCAATATATCAAATGTGATCTTAGTAAGATTTGGTAATATCTTGGAAAGATTTGAAGAAAGATTTTTTAGATTTTCTGTCAGACACCCACGGCACCAAAAGTTATAAAGGGCGGAACCCTTTTTTTGGTTCCTTGGTCCGTGGGCATTGTTGTTCTCTTTTGCCTATAAATACAAGCCCATTGTTTTCTCATTTCTTCACCACTTCAAAACACATCTTTTCCACCTTCTTGTATACATTTAGATCAATCATTAACAATGTAGTAACATACATTAAACACCCTAATGATCATGATCATAATGCTTCTAACATTCATCTTTGTTTTAAGCATACTCTACATTTTGATCAACCAAGGAAAGCTTGGAGATCTAGCCATCCCCACTCACCACAAGCTAAAGATCTATCACAACAAGTTTAGGGAACTTGTGATCTTCATCATGAAGGCTTCCTATCAATGGAAGATCATTTAGAAGTAGTTATTCATATCCATTAGACATTTGTGTCATGGATCATTATTGTAAACATCATTGCATCATCACAACACTTTCACCAAACTAGATTAGATGGTTTATGTGTTTGTGCCATAAAACACAAGGTTTGTTATGTTGGGCCATAAAACATAATGGGAGTGGTTGTACCCTTGAAAAGAACTCGACGTCTAGCTTAGTGTCGGAAATATTGTATAGGCGACGTTAGGTTGGTTCTACCTCGAACTAGAACCCGGTATTTAGCTTTTGTACCGGAAAAAGTGTGCGCGATTGTAAGGTTTTCTCCGCCGAGAAGGGAGCTTGTTGATTTAGTGAAGTAACTCTCGAGTTGGGTACTCGGGGAGTGGAGTAGGGCGGAGAGGAGATCCGTGACCGAACCACTATGCTTGTGATGTGGTTTGATGTTGATGCTTGTGTGACAACTTGGTTTACTATGATTTATATTAGTCACAAATAGTAATTGGTACTTTCATATTATAACAAGTTTCATAAACGATTTGATACAAAAGATCTAACGATTTTAAACGGTAACGTATTCACCCCCCCTACGTTTTCACACCATCTTCAATTATTCATTCCATGAACCACACCCAATCCAAGCCATATAGCTTCAAGCACATGAACCTACAATAACATTAACAACTATAACATGTAAGCGATAACGCTTAGTAAGTAATTGGCTAATAATGCTTAATATATCCATTGCTAATACAAGCATCTCAACCATATAATCATAACAAACAACTATCCAATTAGCACATATAACATCTCACACATACCTTAGCCATTCAATAATTCCAAGACATATCTATAACCACTTAACACAACATTATTCACATGCTATAACATTTTCATATTAAACATATAGTAACCAAGTTACTTACCTTAGCTAGTCAAGCTAAGCTAATATGAGATTATCATCATCTTCCATCATCTCTGTCATCAATATCATCCAAAGCTAACATCCTTAACACATAATCAAAATAGGGAAAATGACGCAAATAGACCGCGCGCCCTGAGGCTTATCACTTTCCGGACCACTTTTATTTTATATTTCAAAATAGACCGAGGGCAACCGCTGTCATTGGGCAACTCAACAACATTGCGACAAGTGTCCCGTATGTGTAAGGTATTGTTTTTTGGGTAACTAACGTTCGCTGGGCAACCGTATATTTTTAAAAGGGTTTTATCGTCATTTTATGTTATATAAAAGTACACATATGAATAGTGAAAGTACAGTAAATTTATATTCAAAATCCAATACTCACTCGTCTTCATCATTCGTCTTCTTCACTCCCTATGTTTTTTTCTTCTGGCATAAAAACATTCTTAGTTACTGTTATCACAAATCAAACCGTCTGCTTCGTCGGCACCCCTCTTGCTCCTAACGTTGTCACAATTCTCATTTTCCGGTCATTTCTCATACTCCATATTCATCATTTCATAACGGTTCGTGCATGGATTTGCATTTTTCATTTAACGTTTATTTTCTTATTAAATAAACGCTATCGCGTAATTAATTATTTTGAACATTTAATCCGATACTTCCAAAATGATCCCGATATATTTTTATACTTACATTTAGTTTATAAAAATAATATTTTGAGTTTACCTAGTGTTTTAAATTTATTTTGTATATAAATTGTTAAATGTATATTATTACGACGGTTTTCTTAAAAACTACACGATTATTATTATTTCACTCAAATTTTGCAAGAAATGTATTTTTATAATTTTTATGATCTAAATATATTTTATCTTGACACGTGAAAATTTATTTTTATCTAACGCTACCTTAATTATTCAAATGTGTATACAACTTACTAATATTACTTAACAATACTACAAGTTACTACTTACTTTCAAGTAACTTTACATTACTTTACTTACACATTTACATACTTAATAATAATAATAATGATAGTAATAAAATAAATATGTACTAGTAGACATGATTCACCTAATATATAGATATTGCAAGATTTTTCTTACTTACATAGTCTTACACTCCAACTCTTACTCATTCTCAACCAATAATGCAAAGTGTGATAGATCAAGTTCTCTCCTCTTCTTCTTCACCAAAAATCCGGCCACCTATGTGATCAAGAAGGGGTGATCATCAAAAATTTTCTAATCAAGTTCTACACAATCTAGTAACACTCTTTGTATAGGTTTTGAAATAAAAATCTAGGGTGTTTAGGATAAATCCTTGATCATAAACCTCATCAAGTAACTTGTGAGCATGAAACTTCATCTTTTACCTTTTCATATATATTTTTCATACATTTTCTTGAAGTCCTCATGGTCATATTTGATTTGTTGTGATTTTATTTATTATCATCCAAGATTATCACCCATATGTGCTATATAAATATTTATAACAATCTTGTGCTAGTTAAAAGTTTATAAAAATGAGAAGTTTGAAAAATGGATCATCAAAGTCTAGTTGTGGTTTTTGGAAGAAATGGTTACATAAATTTTATATATGTTTATTTAAGTTTGTATATATATTTTTAGCCTCACAATGAATATTTATTTTGGTTATGATCAAATGAAGTTGTTTTACTAGTAGGATTGGTGATGAGTAGATTAAGGGATTTTTGTGGTGAAGTTGTGGTTAAACAAGTAGATAAAAATGGTAAAGTTTAAAATAAGCGCGGAAGCGCTGTCGAAATTTATAATTTTTCCGAAAAGTTAGTCATTTTTATAAGTTTTATTAAAGATTTAGAAAATAGATTTTTAGTTATGAACGTGGCCTTTTGAACGGACTAAAACGGAGTTATAACGAAAAAAGATCGTGGTTTTCAAGTTACGATTTAAAAACTACAATTTTCCGGAAAATGTACATGCAGTTCCGAGTTTTAACTGACCAAACAGTGGCCTTAAAATTTCTGTGAAGTCTCCGAAGTTTAAAAATATATTAGTACTCTTGATTACCTTCGAGTGGATATAAAGAACTTGAAAAACGGACTTAAAACGAGTGAGTTATGGTTAACCGAACTTTGAGTCAAAAACGTGCTGAAAACACTATTCACAGCATTAGTAAGCTGTCAGGATTTTAATCAAGGTTTTTGAGGGCCTAAACGGACGTTTCGGGAGAAACGGACCTTAAAAACGAGTTAGTTTTCCTATGTATACATTACGTTAAGTCCGATGTAAACCGATTTGTCAATTACTAAAACCGTTGCGTAATCTTAACTACATTTTCACCATTAGCTCAAAAGTAATTTTTTTTGACAAGAAACCGTCACACATTCAAGTAACAATATATATTTTTTTTTATAACTAGTTTTCAAGTAGCATATTGGGTGATACGTTTTCAAATCATGCATTCACGACAACATATCATAACTCAAGTCATAACATTCATTTTAGGTCGAGGATAGTTTCCGAGCCTCACTTTCGTGCACTTCATTTTGTTAGCATATCAATCACACCAGGTGAGTTCATACCCCGCTTTTACTCGTTTAAATTCCCATAAACTATTTGGGGCGAGATACATGCTTATTTATCAAAACATTTAAACTATTTTGCCAAACAACATTACCTATACTTTAGACTTGATTGCGTTTTATACTTGATTGGGTTATACTTGATTTCATATGCATACTTGGAACAAACATACAAGAATTAGTGGCTCCAAATTAAGTTGTTGGAAGGCTATTAATTTACAAACATACAAGAATTAGTGGCTCCAAATTAAGTTGTTGGAAGGCTATTAATTTACAAACATACAAGAATTAGTGGCTCCAAATTAAGTTGTTGGAAGGCTATTAATTTACAAGCATCCCAACACGAGTTGTTGGAAGACTCTTGTGGTGACATTTATACTTTTAGCTACTATGATACATGCATACATGATTGACATACTATATTTTGGCAATGGGTTATGAACACACAGGTTGCAAGTTTTGTATGGGCGAACTTGGAAACGAGTGGATTTACAATGCCTTTGTTGTGTGAACATTTCTCAAAGTATTTCAAATCATTTTGTTACAAACTTATGAACTCACCAACCTTTGTGTTGACACTTTTTAGCATGTTTATCTCAGGTCTTAAGGTGATAGCATTTCATGGAGCTTTTGGGTCACATGGCATACATTGGAGTCTTGTGCTTTTAACTATTACCATTCGACATGTTTTGTAAACTCTTTATGTGTTATCAAACCTTGTGAATTCTTGTTGTGTAAACTTTAACTTATTTATCGAATGGTAAACTTTTCAAAACGTCTCATTATAGAGGTCGTTTTCCGTATCCATACTTTGTGCTATGACGTTATACCTCAATGACACTATCGTTCCATTGCGATATTTCGGGGTGTGACAGATTGGTATGAGAGACTTGGTTATAGAGAACTAGGTTGCATTTTAGTTCCTAGACTATAACCGCTCTCACGTCGATCCTTTCGTTTCCTATTGCCTTACTCACTTTTCGTGCGCTTATGTTTTCTTAAGTATTCCTTCTAGAACCACCTCATTAGATAACGTAGTTTCCTTGTACCAATAGGGAGTCCCAAAATCTAGTTGGGTCATCAAAGATATGGAGCTCAGTAATGAGCACTTATCTAACTTGATCTCGTGACAGCTCTTGTTTGATGAGATGCGAGATCGAGCTAAATAAGTGTTACTATAAAGCTGGATAGAATTGATGACTTTGCCCGAGGATGGGAGTTCTCTTGAGGATACTTTGGGAACTGCTGGCGACTAAACCTCATAGTGACTTTAGCACCTAACGGAATTTCCTATACACCAAGTGCGACTCTTCCTAGATACCTACCCTAAATCCCTCCTTCACCGTTTAGAATCGGATGATAGACTGGCTACCTATTTAAGTAACACCAATCGCCGAGACATGTATGCTTGGTGGTATGTGCATGTGTGAAATGAGGCAATTATAATTATGGTGGCCAACATAATTATAAATGCGTCACAACTCACGTGGACATATGCTACCACGCATACGTAGATCGGTGTGGACACCTTAGGAACCAATTTGTGGCGTGGTATTATATTTGAGGACGTTAAGTATAGACATTGGGAATTCAAGCGGTTCTTTCCTTGCGAGATCATGGCACCAAAGAGGGTAACACGCGGACAGACTGGTCGAGGTGGTGCGTGCTGGCGGGCGGAATGACAGTGGGCGTGGAGGTAGAGAAGGCGGTAGCGACATGGGTAACAATGACAACAACGTGGCGGAAACCACGACTTTGCCGCCATCATCGCTCAACAACTTCAAATCTTACTTCCCACTATTGTTACACAAGTTGGAAACCATATGAATAACTCGGAAATCACGGAACGGGAACGGTACTTGGCGACACCAACAATGTAGTTGGCAATAACAAACAACACTAACAACAACAACAAAGTAATTGGATGCACATATAAGGAATTTTCGGCATGCAAACCGTGGAGTTTGATGGTATAGGAGGTGCTTTGGCGTATACTCGATGGGTAGAGAAGACAAAGTCGGTGATCGACATCGCAATTGTGCACACATCGAGGGTGAAGTATGCTGCTTGTTTGCTATCGTGGAAGGCATTGACATGGTGGAACACACGCCTACTGAGGCTAGAGGCAGAGAAGCAGCTATAGGCATGACATGGGACGAATTCAAGGCGCTATTGAAAGAGGAGTACGCCCTGACAATGAAATGCAACTGGAGGATGAATTTTATCACCACTCCATGATAGGGGCTGGTCACGCAGCCTACAGACTCGATTTCATGAGTTAGCCAGACTAGTTCCTCATCTAGTTACCCCCGAGTCCAAGAGAATCTCGAGGTACATATATGGTCTTGTCCCCAAAATCCGTGGAACCGTGAAAACAACTGAGCCGTCTACGATACAAAGTGCGATAATGAGGCGGGAACCCTGACAGATGAGATGGTTAGAAATGGTACGTTGAAGAGCAGTGATAAGAGGAAGGAAGCAAGTGGGTTGAATAAGCAGATAGACGGCTGTAGCAGCATAAACAACAAAAGGGCAAGAGTTTTGTGGCAACTGGTGCTGAACAAAGAGAGTATCGGCGGTACACATCCCAAATGTGCTAAATGTGCTTATCATCACCCGAAGACCAAGCCCCGCCATTGTGTACAAATTGCAATCGATACGGCCATTTTAAGGAGCATGTAAAACACGATTGGCAACATGAGGAATAATCAAAGGACTTGCTTTGAATGTAACAGCCAAATCACTTCCGGAATAATTGTCCTCAGTTGAATAAGCCACCGATGCAAGCTCCTCTAGTCGTGGCAATTGAAGGAAATAACCCAAACCCTGTACTCAATATCAGTCCACCCCGAGATCGAGCATTCTATTTAGGGACCGACGCAGCCCGCAATGCGTACGGTAATGCTTTTTCCTAGACCATTAAGTGATCCACCGTATTATTCAGATTCAGTGAGTCTCCTTAGATAAGAAACCTAGACGCGTAAGTTTTGGCGTAAGCACTTTGACCATACATTCTGATTTCTCTAAACCTAAGGGTAGAACTTTAAGTATCATCGATTGAATCGCGAGGACGCGATTCCTCTATCAGGGGAAGAATGTCACAATTCTCATTTTCCGGTCATTTCTCATACTCCATATTCATCATTTCATAACGGTTCGTGCATGGATTTGCATTTTTCATTTAACGTTTATTTTCTTATTAAATAAACGCTATCGCGTAATTAATTATTTTGAACATTTAATCCGATACTTCCAAAATGATCCCGATATATTTTTATACTTACATTTAGTTTATAAAAATAATATTTTGAGTTTACCCAGTGTTTTAAATTTATTTTGTATATAAATTGTTAAATTTATATAATTACGACGGTTTCTTAAATACTACACGATTATTATTATTTCACTCAAATTTTGCAAGAAATGTATTTTATAATTTTTATGATCTAAATATATTTTATCTTGACCCGTGAAAACTTATTTTTATCTAACGCTACCTTAAATATTCAAATGTGTATACAACTTACTAATATTACTTAACAATACTACAAGTTACTACTTACTTTCAAGTAACTTTACATTACTTTACTTACACATTTACATACTTAATAATAATAATAATGATAGTAATAAAATAAATATGTACTAGTAGACATGATTCACCTAATATATAGATATTGCAAGATTTTTCTTACTTACATAGTCTTACACTCCAACTCTTACTCATTCTCAACCAATAATGCAAAGTGTGATAGATCAAGTTCTCTCCTCTTCTTCTTCACCAAAAATCCGGCCACCTATGTGATCAAGAAGGGGTGATCATCAAAAATTTTCTAATCAAGTTCTACACAATCTAGTAACACTCTTTGTATAGGTTTTGAAATAAAAATCTAGGGTGTTTAGGATAAATCCTTGATCATAAACCTCATCAAGTAACTTGTGAGCATGAAACTTCATCTTTTACCTTTTCATATATATTTTTCATACATTTTCTTGAAGTCCTCATGGTCATATTTGATTTGTTGTGATTTTATTTATTATCATCCAAGATTATCACCCATATGTGCTATATAAATATTTATAACAATCTTGTGCTAGTTAAAAGTTTATAAAAATGAGAAGTTTGAAAAATGGATCATCAAAGTCTAGTTGTGGTTTTTGGAGGAAATGGTTACATAAATTTTATATATGTTTATTTAAGTTTGTATATATATTTTTAGCCTCACAATGAATATTTATTTTGGTTATGATCAAATGAAGTTGTTTTACTAGTAGGATTGGTGATGAGTAGATTAAGGGATTTTTGTGGTGAAGTTGTGGTTAAACAAGTAGATAAAAATGGTAAGTTTAAAATAAGCTGAAGCGCTGTCGAAATTTATAATTTTTTTTTCGAAAAGTTAGTCATTTTTATAAGTTTTATTAAAGATTTAGAAAATAGATTTTTAGTTATGAACGTGGCCTTTTGAACGGACTAAAACGGAGTTATAACGAAAAAGATACGTGGTTTTCAAGTTACGATTTAAAAACTACAATTTTCCGGAAAATGTACATGCAGTTCCGAGTTTTAACTGACCAAACAGTGGCCTTAAAATTTCTGTGAAGTCTCCGAAGTTTAAAAATATATTAGTACTCTTGATTACCTTCGAGTGGATATAAAGAACTTGAAAACGGACTTAAAACGAGTGAGTTATGGTTAACCGAACTTTGAGTCAAAAACGTGCTGAAAACACTATTCACAGCATTAGTAAGCTGTCAGGATTTTAATCAAGGTTTTGGGGGGCCTAAACGGACGTTCGGAGAAACGGACCTTAAAACGAGTTAGTTTTCCTATGTATACATTACGTTAAGTCCGATGTAAACCGATTTGTCAATTACTAAAACCGTTGCGTAATCTTAACTACATTTTCACCATTAGCTCAAAAGTAATTTTTTTTGACAAGAAACCGTCACACATTCAAGTAACAATATATATTTTTTTTTATAACTAGTTTTCAAGTAGCATATTGGGTGATACGTTTTCAAATCATGCATTCACGACAACATATCATAACTCAAGTCATAACATTCATTTTAGGTCGAGGATAGTTTCCGAGCCTCACTTTCGTGCACTTCATTTTGTTAGCATATCAATCACACCAGGTGAGTTCATACCCCGCTTTTACTCGTTTAAATTCCCATAAACTATTTGGGGCGAGATACATGCTTATTTATCAAAACATTTAAACTATTTTGCCAAACAACATTACCTATACTTTAGACTTGATTGCGTTTTATACTTGATTGGGTTATACTTGATTTCATATGCATACTTGGAACAAACATACAAGAATTAGTGGCTCCAAATTAAGTTGTTGGAAGGCTATTAATTTACAAACATACAAGAATTAGTGGCTCCAAATTAAGTTGTTGGAAGGCTATTAATTTACAAACATACAAGAATTAGTGGCTCCAAATTAAGTTGTTGGAAGGCTATTAATTTACAAGCATCCCAACACGAGTTGTTGGAAGACTCTTGTGGTGACATTTATACTTTTAGCTACTATGATACATGCATACATGATTGACATACTATATTTTGGCAATGGGTTATGAACACACAGGTTGCAAGTTTTGTATGGGCGGAACTTGAAACTGAGTGGATTTACAATGCTTTTGCTGTGTGAACATTTCTCAAAGTATTTCAAATCATTTTGTTACAAACTTATGAACTCACCAACCTTTGTGTTGACACTTTTTAGCATGTTTATCTCAGGTCTTAAGGTGATAGCATTTCATGGAGCTTTTGGGTCACATGGCATACATTGGAGTCTTGTGCTTTTAACTATTACCATTCGACATGTTTTGTAAACTCTTTATGTGTTATCAAACCTTGTGAATTCTTGTTGTGTAAACTTTAACTTATTTATCGAATGGTAAACTTTTCAAAACGTCTCATTATAGAGGTCGTTTTCTGTATCCATACTTTGTGCTATGACGTTATACCCCAATGACACTATCGTTCCGCTGCGATATTTCGGGGGTGTGACAGATTGGTATCAGAGACTTGGTTATAGAGAACTAGGTTGCATTTTAGTTCATAGACTATAACCGCTTCTCCACGTCGATCCTTTCGTTTCCTATTGCCTTACTCACTTTTCGTAGATGGCTTATGTTTTCTTAAGTATTCCTTCTAGAACCACCTCATTAGATAACGTAGTTTCCTTGTACCAATAGGGGAGTCCCAAAATCTAGTTGGGTCATCAAAGATATGGAGCTCAGTAATGAGCACTTATCTAACTTGATCTCATGACAGTTCTTGTTTGATGAGATGCGAGATCGAGCTAAATAAGTGTTACTATAAAGCTGGATAGAATTGATGACTTTGCCCGAGGATGGGAGTTCTCTTGAGGATACTTTGGGAACTGCTGGCGACTAAACCTCATAGTGACTTTAGCACCTAACGGAATTTCCTATACACCAAGTGCACTCTCCTAGATACCTACCCTAAATCCCTCCTTCACCGTTTAGAATCGGATGATAGACTGGCTACCTATTTAAGTAACACCAATCGCCGAGACATGTATGCTTGGTGGTATGTGCATGTGTGAAATGAGGCAATTATAATTATGGTGGCCAACATAATTATAAATGCGTCACAACTCACGTGGACATATGCGACCACGCATTCGTAGATCGGTGTGGACACCTTAGGAACCAATTTGTGGCGTGGTATTATATTTGAGGACGTTAAGTATAGACATTGGGAATTCAACGGTTCTTTCCTTGCAGAGATCATGGCACCAAAGAGGGTAACACGCAGCACTGACCGGTGGTGCAGTGCCAAGGCGGCGGAATGACAGGTGGTAATGGAGGTAGAGAAGCGGTAGCGACATGGGTAACAATGACAACAACGGCGGAAACCCGACTTTGCCGCCATCATCGCTCAACAACTTCAAATCTTACTTCCCACTATTGTTACACAAGTTGGAAACCATATGAATAACTCGGAAATCACGGGGAACGGGAACGTATGTATGGCGACACCAACAATGTAGTTGGCAGTAACAACAACAACACTAACAACAACAACAAACATGAATTGGATGCACATATAAGGAATTTTCGGCATGCAAACCTGTGGAGTTTGATGGTATATGAGGTGCTTTGGCTTATACTTTCGATGGGTAGAAGACAGTCAGTGATCGACATCAGCAATTGTGCCACACATCAGAGGGTGAAGTATGCTGCTTGTTTGCTATCAGGGAAGGCATTGACATGGTGGAACACACAGCTACAGGCTAGAGGCAGAGAAGCAGCTATAGGCATGACATGGGACGAATTCAAGGCGCTATTGAAAGAGGAGTACTGCCCGGACAATGAAATGCAGAAACTGGAGGATGAATTTTATCACCACTCCATGATAGGGGCTGGTCACGCAGCCTACACAGACCGATTTCATGAGTTAGCCAGACTAGTTCCTCATCTAGTTACCCCAGAGTCAAGAGAATCTCGAGGTACATATATGGTCTTGTCCCGAAATCCGTGGGAACCGTGAAAACAATGAGCCGTCTACAATACAAAGTGCGATCTTGGAGGCAGGAACCCCTGGCAGATGAGATGGTTAGAAATGGTACGTTGAAGAGCAGTGATAAGAGGAAGGAAGCAAGTGGGTCGAATAAGCAGATAGACGTGGTAGCAGACAACAAAAGGGCAAGAGTTTTTGTGGCAACTGGTACTGAACAAAGAGAGTATGCGGGTACACATCCCAAATGTGCTAAATGTGCTTATCATCACCCGAAGACCAAGCCCTGCCGCTTGTGTACAAATTGCAATCGATACGGCCATTTTAAGGAGCAGTGTAAAACACAGATTGGCAACATGAGGAATAATCAAAGGACTTGCTTTGAATGTAACAGCCCGAATCACTTCCGGAATAATTGTCCTCAGTTGAATAAGCCACCGATGCAAGCTCCTCTAGCTGTGGCAATTGAAGGAAATAACCCAAACCCTGTACTCAATATCAGTCCACCCCGAGGTCGAGCGTTCTATGTAGGGACCGAGGAAGCCCGCAATGCGTAACTGGTACGTTTTACCTAGACCATTAAGTGATCCACCGTATTATTGATTCAATTCATGAGTCTCCTTAGATAAGAAACCTAGACGCGTAAGTTTTGGCGTAAGCACTTTGACCATACATTCTGATTTCTCTAAACCTAAGGGTAGAACTTTAAGTATCAGCGATTGAATCGCGAGGACGCGATTCCTCTATCAGGGGAAGAATGTCACAATTCTCATTTTCCGGTCATTTCTCATACTCCATATTCATCATTTCATAACGGTTCGTGCATGGATTTGCATTTTTCATTTAACGTTTATTTTCTTATTAAATAACGCTATCGCGTAATTAATTATTTTGAACATTTGATCCGATACTTCCAAAATGATCCGATATATTTTTATACTTACATTTAGTTTATAAAAATAATATTTTGAGTTTACCTAGTGTTTTAAATTTATTTTGTATATAAATTGTTAAATGTATATTATTACGACGGTTTTCTTAAAAACTACACGATTATTATTATTTCACTCAAATTTTGCAAGAAATGTATTTTTATAATTTCTATGACCTAAATATATTTTATCTTGACCCGTGAAAATTTATTTTTATCTAACTTACCTTAATTATTCAAATGTGTATACAACTTACTAATATTACTTAACAATACTACAAGTTACTACTTACTTTCAAGTAACTTTACATTACTTTACTTACACATTTACATACTTAATAATAATAATAATGATAGTAATAAAATAAATATGTACTAGTAGACATGATTCACCTAATATATAGATATTGCAAGATTTTTCTTACTTACATAGTCTTACACTCCAACTCTTACTCATTCTCAACCAATAATGCAAAGTGTGATAGATCAAGTTCTCTCCTCTTCTTCTTCACCAAAAATCCGGCCACCTATGTGATCAAGAAGGGGTGATCATCAAAAATTTTCTAATCAAGTTCTACACAATCTAGTAACACTCTTTGTATAGGTTTTGAAATAAAAATCTAGGGTGTTTAGGATAAATCCTTGATCATAAACCTCATCAAGTAACTTGTAAGCATGAAACTTCATCTTTACCTTTTCATATATATTTTTCATACATTTTCTTGAAGTCCTCATGGTCATATTTGATTTGTTGTGATTTTATTTATTATCATCCAAGATTATCACCCATATGTGCTATATAAATATTTATAACAATCTTGTGCTAGTTAAAAGTTTATAAAAATGAGAAGTTTGAAAAATGGATCATCAAAGTCTAGTTGTGGTTTTTGGAGGAAATGGTTACATAAATTTTATATATGTTTATTTAAGTTTGTATATATTTTTAGCCTCACAATGAATATTTATTTTGGTTATGATCAAATGAAGTTGTTTTACTAGTAGGATTGGTGATGAGTAGATTAAGGGATTTTTGTGGTGAAGTTGTGGTTAAACAAGTAGATTAAAATGGTAAAGTTTAAAATAAGCGCGGAAGCGCTGTCGAAATTTATAATTTTTCCGAAAAGTTAGTCATTTTATAAGTTTTATTAAAGATTTAGAAAATAGATTTTTAGTTATGAAGCGTGGCCTTTTGACGGACTAAAACGGAGTTATAACGAAAAAGATACGTGGTTTTCAAGTTACGATTTAAAACTACACAATTTTCCGGAAAATGTACATGCAGTTCCGAGTTTTAACTGACCAAACAGTGGCCTTAAAATTTCTGTGAAGTCTCCGAAGTTTAAAAATATATTAGTACTCTTGATTACCTTCGAGTGGATATAAAGAACTTGAAAACGGACTTAAACGAGTGAGTTATGGTTAACCGAACTTTGAGTCAAAAACGTGCTGAAAACACTATTCACAACATTAGTAAGCTGTCAGGATTTTAATCAAGGTTTTTGAGGGCCTAAACGGACGTTTCGGGAGAAACGGACCTTAAAAACGAGTTAGTTTTCCTATGTATACATTACGTTAAGTCCGATGTAAACCGATTTGTCAATTACTAAAACCGTTGCGTAATCTTAACTACATTTTCACCATTAGCTCAAAAGTAATTTTTTTTGACAAGAAACCGTCACACATTCAAGTAACAATATATATTTTTTTTTATAACTAGTTTTCAAGTAGCATATTGGGTGATACGTTTTCAAATCATGCATTCACGACAACATATCATAACTCAAGTCATAACATTCATTTTAGGTCGAGGATAGTTTCCGAGCCTCACTTTCGTGCACTTCATTTTGTTAGCATATCAATCACACCAGGTGAGTTCATACCCCGCTTTTACTCGTTTAAATTCCCATAAACTATTTGGGGCGAGATACATGCTTATTTATCAAAACATTTAAACTATTTTGCCAAACAACATTACCTATACTTTAGACTTGATTGCGTTTTATACTTGATTGGGTTATACTTGATTTCATATGCATACTTGGAACAAACATACAAGAATTAGTGGCTCCAAATTAAGTTGTTGGAAGGCTATTAATTTACAAACATACAAGAATTAGTGGCTCCAAATTAAGTTGTTGGAAGGCTATTAATTTACAAACATACAAGAATTAGTGGCTCCAAATTAAGTTGTTGGAAGGCTATTAATTTACAAACATACAAGAATTAGTGGCTCCAAATTAAGTTGTTGGAAGGCTATTAATTTACAAGCATCCCAACACGAGTTGTTGGAAGACTCTTGTGGTGACATTTATACTTTTAGCTACTATGATACATGCATACATGATTGACATACTATATTTTGGCAATGGGTTATGAACACACAGGTTGCAAGTTTTGTATGGGCGGAACTTGGAACTGAGTGGATTTACAATGCCTTTGCTGTGTGAACATTTCTCAAAGTATTTCAAATCATTTTGTTACAAACTTATGAACTCACCAACCTTTGTGTTGACACTTTTTAGCATGTTTATCTCAGGTCTTAAGGTGATAGCATTTCATGGAGCTTTTGGGTCACATGGCATACATTGGAGTCTTGTGCTTTTAACTATTACCATTCGACATGTTTTGTAAACTCTTTATGTGTTATCAAACCTTGTGAATTCTTGTTGTGTAAACTTTAACTTATTTATCGAATGGTAAACTTTTCAAAACGTCTCATTATAGAGGTCGTTTTCTGTATCCATACTTTGTGCTATGACGTTATACCCCAATGACACTATCGTTCCGCTGCGATATTTCGGGGGTGTGACAAACGTACACTGTTCATAGAAACCGAATATTTCCGTTCGTTACATTTTTTGACAACAAGAAAACCACCTTCGATTGCTCAATCTTTTTTTTTCCAATAATGTGACAAAGTATGGTACGTAAATATTTTTATTGTTGTTTATTACATATGATTTATTTTCAATTCGTTCTATGTTATAATGAATCGTTGTTGTTATTCGATTATTGCCTATGTTACACACGTGTTAATTCTATTTTACAATCCATTGCTCTTTTTTATGTCTGTCTGATTCGTAATTATGTAGTCTATAATACATTAGATGTAGTTACTTAAGTATCTAACATTACTTGTTTCATTAAAAAATTTAGTGCCAGTTTATAGACCAATAAGGAGTTGTTGAAATGGGTCCAGGTCCAGCCATTGAATCTGGTATATTAGGGTAGCTGGTTTATATGCATCATCCGATATGAGTATGCTATTGTTTATGACGTTGGTATAGATTCCTTCTATGGTCTGAATTAATTTTTCATTTTTTTGACCTTTTTTAGTACTATGAATCTAAGTTAATCACTACGAGTATACTGAACTACTTTCCGTTGATAAAGCAAAAGTTAGGCCCAAAACGCCGCACCTTGTTTACGAATACCTGTTTTGGAAGATGGATTGATCTCTTGTTTGCTGAACCAGAAACACAGATCATTGATACAGGTGACGATGCTCATTATGATATGTCCTTCATTTTTTACAATCACGGACATGCTTTACATTTTGGTCGTCGTGCATTTTTAACTAATGACAGTACTGTGGCTTGGATCTGTAAGTTTATGTTTCTTTAACTTAATTTTGTTTATTCTTATAAAATGTCTGTTAAAATGTCATGTTTGGTGGGTTAAACATCCAAGCGTGATACCAAAGCACTAGGCTCTTCGGGGAAGTCCATATTTAAAAGAGCTGATCGTTTGAACCTTTTTCAAAGGTAATCCTGTTAAACTTTGTGGTTATTTATTACTTGTTTATAGGTAAAAAGTAAACATACACAGATAAGTAGATGTTCCATTTCCACCTGTTTAAGTCAAGGCATATGCATAAATACTAAAAAGATCTGCACAAATAGTCACAGCAGATTTCAGATGTACATATTATAGATTAAACAGATAACAACCATTCCAGTTCTTTTAGTACATCAACAAACCAGTAGATAAGGTAAACAGATGTTACTTGTAAGCCATTTTTCTTTTCCTTTTGCCTTTGCCTTTGCCTTTGTCAGCGCCCCTCACATGTGGAGGGTTATTTATGCCAAATTTCTTCTGTTTAATATCAGCCCATGTTTGTTTATTTGCAAGTCCTATTACCTAAATCCTTTTACCCGTGAGGTTCCGACTTTGGGCATCACTAACTGAAGGCTTTTTTTTCCTCAAAACTCATAAACGTTGCCCTTTTCAACAGACTGTCGCGGTAAGCTACCACATCGGGTCTGTCAGAATAGTCACTTGAGCTGTAGGTAGACAAATATCTGGATATAGAGCTTGAATCACTTTCAGAGGTTTCAGCGTTTGGGAAGTATGAAGCCCATGGATTACATGGCTGCATTGTATCTGAACTGCTTGAGGACACTATTATGCTTGAATCAGAAGAGATTGTTATGATATCTGCAAAATAAACAAACTCTTTAAAGATGCGTGAAAACAAGCTTAGCATTATCAAAATAAGATTTACAGAAACAAAAACCCACCACCTTTTTTTGTAGTCATTTTTATTAGGGTTTTGCTGATATGTTTGTGTAAAACCAGTGTTAATGTGCGTCTATTTATGACTGTGCCTGTGAGTCTGTGACTGTAAATCCCACTATAAAAGAAAGCCTCTACCTAACCGCATTTAAAAGCATTAACATCCTAATAAAAGCTAGGTTGTTGACCTTATCCCTTAAATTTGAAATTATAACTAAAGGTTATGCTCCAGCTTAGTTTTGCACCATCTTATACATCCTCACACAATTACAATAAAACTTTTGTGACCGTCATACATGCATTTGTAACCCTGTTCAACACTGTTTACTTAAAATCAGTAGTGTACATGCCTCTGTAACCATTTATTACTTGGTCTTCATGACTGGCAGTATTAACTTCCACTTGCAGTTTATGACTTTAATTACATATCCCTTAAAAAATGGTGTCTTATCTCACTATGTATTGTTTTTTTTATGATACGTAGTTTTTTAAATATTGCACACGATCGTATTCAAACTATTGTTTTTCAACACATTATCAGCCAATGTTGCATCCTTATATGTTTTTTTGGTTGTTTTTTTTCTTTTATCAATACAATCTACTAAAACATAAGCATCAGTTACAAATAACTCTAGTATTTGTCAAACTCCACCAGTATTCTAGATGATCCTAACAACCATCACTAGTTCTAGAATATTACAACTCAAACCGACCTACAGAATAGTAGAAGTTGTTCAAACATAGTAGCAGTGGTTCCAATCTAAAATTAGCAGTGGTATATCTTGAGCAGTGACTCCATCTTGATAACCATAACCAAAAACCTAACAATCCTCCCCTAAACTTGATATTTTCGTTCAAAAATCATCAATTTTGTATTTAGGTTACACTGTCTTCAACTGGAGGATGTATCCAAACACCCAGCAGACCTTTGAACTAGTTTTTTTTTATGGCTACAAGACCTTGGAGATCAGCAATCTTCGCAATCTTCAAAATCAACTGGTCAATCATTGGATTTGTAGGCTTGGTACCGTGTGGATCTAGCTTAGCTTCCAACATCTTTCTTGCAACATTCTTTGTCAGTGGATAATCTTTATCTATGAACATGAATATCTTCTCATGTGTCGTCTGAATAGCATGCAATCTACAAGTCTGATAAAGCATCCATCGTACCACTTCACAGTCTTCCCAAAATTTTCTTCAGGATTGGGTTGAAACATATTCTTCACACCTGTCCACATAGACCTTGCTAATGACCCAGTTGGACCAAGCTTTCCATATCTAAAATCCATGACCTTCCACAGCTGTTTTAGATCTTTCATAGAACTAGACCACAACATACACCCAAAATTGAAGCGTTTTTGTTTCCATCCATCTTCTCTTGTGATTTTAATCACTTCTCATCTCAATGTAACAATTTGTCAATCTATAATTGGATGTATAGATCTTAATGGTGTAGGATTAATAGGCTCTTCAGGTTGATCACACACCATAAGATACTGTTTCACTCTTTCTTCATTCTCCATCTCATCATCCATCTTCTGTTTCTTGGAACTAGACTCATCCTGATTAGGTCCTTTTCTCTTTTGTTGGCTGTTCCCCCACAACTCATATTCTCTCTCAGAATTCATATCAACAAAATCATCATTGATTCTTTTGCACCTATTATAAATCTCCTCAACCCTCTCATAGGCGCAATTCCACAAATTTTCAGAAACATGCATCCCCGTATGCCTGATATATTTCATCATTTGATTCCTCATTTCTTTCTTGGTTGGAGTTTTATTCTTCGTTGCTTGATAATCTCTAAATTGTCTTTCTTGTCTCATCTGTATACCTCGAAGCTTGAAACACTGTTGTTCATTTTTCAATGCTTCAATCGCTTTCTGAGAAGCTTTCTCTTCTTCTTGCCTTTTCTTTTCCCTAGCAATTAAATCAGCATTTAGTTCCAGATGTACTCTTAGAGATGCTTCTTCATCATAAGCCTCCAGCTCATGTCTACTTTTAAACTTCAAAACTGGTTCTGCAATTCCTTTACCCTTTCCAATATCTGGTTGACCAACAAATGACTTCACAGGCTCACCAATCTTCAAACTTCCCAAGGGTTTAGGTGCAGAAGGTTTACTTGTAGCAGGAATGGGTGCAATGATAGGTCAGTGGATTGGTAAAGATTGCTTTAGGTTTAGCAGTTGAATGGCAACCTCCTTTTCAGCTTCTTTTGACTTTGTTGGTGATGTAACAGTGGTTGTGATAGCAATGGGAATATCTGAAGTAACAATTGTTATAATTACCTTAGAGGTGTTTCCATCAGTGGCTTCTTCTTTAAGCAGTGGATGCACAACATAGGCAGTGGTTGTTGCCTGCACCACTTCTTTCTCTTTTTCTACACAAGTAGCTTTCAAAGCATCATTTATCGCTGCAGCTTTTCCTTCCATGTCAGTCACCAGATAACCATCCCGATTAGCACGACTATCCAAGTCCAAAACCACATCCAAATTAACATGCTCCCCTGAATCTATGTGTTGGGTTCAGTCCCAGATAGATCTTATGAGCCTAGAAAGATTATAGCTGTCCTATGTAATCACAAAACAACTAAGGAGAACCTTTGCAAGAATTGTACTCACGCGGAAAATAAATACAAGACTAAAGAAGACAATAAACACAATAACTTGATCCTCTATGGATCTATATTAATTCACTATCAATGTTGTTCAAGATCTCCATAAAACCCTAGCCACCAGTTTCTTTTATAGCACAAGAAACCCTAATGCAGCTTGCTAAACACTCAAAAGATATGCTCTATCTATTCCTATTTTAACTCAAGCATATCAAAACTAATAAACTAAGAAACAAAACTACATATCCGTAGAAACATATTAACTATCATAGGAAACTGCACACTATCAGCAGAAACCTTTCTATCAGTGGAAATAAAATAACTATCAGCGGGAACCAACTGTTTACATAATTCCTAACAATCCTCCCCTAAACTTGAATTTGACTCCGTTAACTTCAAGTTTCCAGATAGATCTTTAGCAAACAAGAGGATTGAACAAAAACATGAACTGAAATGATAGTAATCCCCAGCAGAACACCTAGAACCACCAGATCAACAATGAAGTCCAAGATTACAGAAGCAACCTCTAGAACAACAGCATCAAGAACCTCCACAGCATCTGTAACCTGAGTAGATTTGATGAGCCTTTACCAAGTAGCTACTCACTCTTGGGCTAGCTAGTTCTTGAGTGGAATCATGGCATCACCCTGGTGAACTAGTAACCAGTCCAACACTTAGAACGTGAATCAATGGTGTGCTAGGATACCCTAATGGTTTTTGGCAAACCATCACAGCCATCAACGGATTTTAGTTGTCTTTACCTGAAGCCGTTTAACTCAGGACTAGTCATGGTGTTCCATTGCCTTTACCACAAGCCATGAACTTGTGGGCTAGCTAACTCTTCATCTATGAGGACATGGTGAGTTGAACACCATACAACTTATTGGCAAGTTGTCAACCTTCCAACGGTTTGACATCTCTTTACCAGAGCCGTTTGCTCATGGAGTAGCCAATGTTTGGTGTGTAAGACCAGGGTACATTGATAACCCTCTGATTTTGAGCAAATCAGCAGCTATCAACAGATTTGAGAATACTTACCAGAGCTGTACCCCCATAGTAAGTTAACCCTTTGTCCCATGAGACATGGTGAGTTAAAACCATATTTAACCCAAATTTACAACATGATCCTCAAAAAAATTGAAAGTTTAGAAAACAAACAAGAGATGTTCAAAACTATTATTATTATTATTATTTTTTTATTTTTATTATTTTTTTTAAACACAAACATAAACAAAAGAAATAAATATACAAAGAACATCATACCACTCATGAATGTAAAGACTCAACATAATTAGTGGCTCCAAATTAAGTTGTTGGAAGGCTATTAATTTACAAACATACAAGAATTAGTGGCTCCAAATTAAGTTGTTGGAAGGCTATTAATTTACAAGCATCCCAACACGAGTTGTTGGAAGACTCTTGTGGTGACATTTATACTTTTAGCTACTATGATACATGCATACATGATTGACATACTATATTTTGGCAATGGGTTATGAACACACAGGTTGCAAGTTTTGTATGGGCGGAACTTGGAACTGAGTGGATTTACAATGCCTTTGCTGTGTGAACATTTCTCAAAGTATTTCAAATCATTTTATTACAAACTTATGAACTCTCACCAACCTTTGTGTTGACACTTTTTAGCATGTTTATCTCAGGTCTTAAGGTGATAGCATTTCATGGAGCTTTTGGGTCACATGGCATACATTGGAGTCTTGTGCTTTTAACTATTACCATTCGACATGTTTTGTAAACTCTTTATGTGTTATCAAACCTTGTGAATTCTTGTTGTGTAAACTTTAACTTATTTATCGAATGGTAAACTTTTCAAAACGTCTCATTATAGAGGTCGTTTTCTGTATCCATACTTTGTGCTATGACGTTATACCCAAATGACACTATCGTTCCGCCTGCGATATTTCGGTGTGCACAAACGTAACTGTTCATAGCCAAAACCGAATATTTCCGTTCGTTACATTTTTTGACAACAAGAAAACCACCTTCGATTGCTCAATCTTTTTTTTTCCAATAATGTGACAAAGTATGGTACGTAAATATTTTTATTGTTGTTTATTACATATGATTTATTTTCAATTCGTTCTATGTTATAATGAATCGTTGTTGTTATTCGATTATTGCCTATGTTACACACGTGTTAATTCTATTTTACAATCCATTGCTCTTTTTTATGTCTGTCTGATTCGTAATTATGTAGTCTATAATACATTAGATGTAGTTACTTAAGTATCTAACATTACTTGTTTCATTAAAAAATTTAGTGCCAGTTTATAGACCAATAAGGAGTTGTTGAAATGGGTCCAGGTCCAGCCATTGAATCTGGTATATTAGGGTAGCTGGTTTATATGCATCATCCGATATGAGTATGCTATTGTTTATGACGTTGGTATAGATTCCTTCTATGGTCTGAATTAATTTTTCATTTTTTTGACCTTTTTTAGTACTATGAATCTAAGTTAATCACTACGAGTATACTGAACTACTTTCCGTTGATAAAGCAAAAGTTAGGCCCAAAACGCCGCACCTTGTTTACGAATACCTGTTTTGGAAGATGGATTGATCTCTTGTTTGCTGAACCAGAAACACAGATCATTGATACAGGTGACGATGCTCATTATGATATGTCCTTCATTTTTTACAATCACGGACATGCTTTACATTTTGGTCGTCGTGCATTTTTAACTAATGACAGTACTGTGGCTTGGATCTGTAAGTTTATGTTTCTTTAACTTAATTTTGTTTATTCTTATAAAAATGTCCTGTTAAAAATGTCATGTTTGGTGGGTTAAACATCCAAACGTGATACCAAGAGCACTAGGCTCTTCCAGGAAGTCCATATTTAAAAGAGCTGATCGTTTGAACCTTTTTTCAAAGGTAATCATGTTAAACTTTGTGGTTATTTATTACTTGTTTATAGGTAAAAAAGTAAACATACACAGATAAGTAGATGTTCCATTTCCACCTGTTTAAGTCAAGGCATATGCATAAATACTAAAAAGATCTGCACAAATAGTCACAGCAGATTTCAGATGTACATATTATAGATTAAACAGATAACAACCATTCCAGTTCTTTTAGTACATCAACAAACCAGTAGATAAGGTAAACAGATGTTACTTGTAAGCCATTTTTCTTTTCCTTTTGCCTTTGCCTTTGCCTTTGTCAGCCGCTCCTGCCACTGTGGAGGGGTTATTTATGCCAAATTTCTTCTGTTTAATATCAGCCCATGTTTGTTTATTTGCAAGTCCTATTACCTAAATCCTTTTACCCGTGAGGTTCCGACTTTGGGCATCACTAACTGAAGGCTTTTTTTCCTCAAAACTCGTAAACGTTGCCCTTTTCAATTGTCATGTGCTACCACATCGGTCTGCCGAGAATAGTCACTTGAGCTGAGGTAGACAAATAGGATATAGAGCTTGAATCACTTTCAGAGGTTTCAGCGTTTGGGAAGTATGAAGCCCATGGATTACATGGCTGCATTGTATCTGAACTGCTTGAGGACACTATTATGCTTGAATCAGAAGAGATTGTTATGATATCTGCAAAATAAACAAACTCTTTAAAGATGCGTGAAAACAAGCTTAGCATTATCAAAATAAGATTTACAGAAACAAAAACCCACCACCTTTTTTTGTAGTCATTTTTATTAGGGTTTTGCTGATATGTTTGTGTAAAACCAGTGTTAATGTGCGTCTATTATTTATGATGTGAGTCTGTACTGTAAATCCCACTATAAAAGAAAGCCTCTACCTAACCGCATTTAAAAGCATTAACATCCTAATAAAAGCTAGGTTGTTGACCTTATCCCTTAAATTTGAAATTATAACTAAAGGTTATGCTCCAGCTTAGTTTTGCACCATCTTATACATCCTCACACAATTACAATAAAACTTTTGTGACCGTCATACATGCATTTGTAACCCTGTTCAACACTGTTTACTTAAAATCAGTAGTGTACATGCCTCTGTAACCATTTATTACTTGGTCTTCATGACTGGCAGTATTAACTTCCACTTGCAGTTTATGACTTTAATTACATATCCCTTAAAAAATGGTGTCTTATCTCACTATGTATTGTTTTTTTTATGATACGTAGTTTTTTAAATATTGCACACGATCGTATTCAAACTATTGTTTTTCAACACATTATCAGCCAATGTTGCATCCTTATATGTTTTTTTGGTTGTTTTTTTTCTTTTATCAATACAATCTACTAAAACATAAGCATCAGTTACAAATAACTCTAGTATTTGTCAAACTCCACCAGTATTCTAGATGATCCTAACAACCATCACTAGTTCTAGAATATTACAACTCAAACCGACCTACAGAATAGTAGAAGTTGTTCAAACATAGTAGCAGTGGTTCCAATCTAAAATTAGCAGTGGTATATCTTGAGCAGTGACTCCATCTTGATAACCATAACCAAAAACCTAACAATCCTCCCCTAAACTTGATATTTTCGTTCAAAAATCATCAATTTTGTATTTAGGTTACACTGTCTTCAACTGGAGGATGTATCCAAACACCCAGCAGACTTTTGAACTATTTGTTTTTATGGCTACAAGACCTTGGAGATCAGCAATCTTCGCAATCTTCAAAATCAACTGGTCAATCATTGGATTTGTAGGCTTGGTACCGTGTGGATCTAGCTTAGCTTCCAACATCTTTCTTGCAACATTCTTTGTCAGTGGATAATCTTTATCTATGAACATGAATATCTTCTCATGTGTCGTCTGAATAGCATGCAATCTACAAGTCTGATAAAGCATCCATCGTACCACTTCACAGTCTTCCCAAAATTTTCTTCAGGATTGGGTTGAAACATATTCTTCACACCTGTCCACATAGACCTTGCTAATGACCCAGTTGGACCAAGCTTTCCATATCTAAAATCCATGACCTTCCACAGCTGTTTTAGATCTTTCATAGAACTAGACCACAACATACACCCAAAATTGAAGCGTTTTTGTTTCCATCCATCTTCTCTTGTGATTTTAATCACTTCTCTGTCATCTGCTGTAACAATTTGTCAATCTATAATTGGATGTATAGATCTTAATGGTGTAGGATTAATAGGCTCTTCAGGTTGATCACACACCATAAGATACTGTTTCACTCTTTCTTCATTCTCCATCTCATCATCCATCTTCTGTTTCTTGGAACTAGACTCATCCTGATTAGGTCCTTTTCTCTTTTGTTGGCTGTTCCCCCACAACTCATATTCTCTCTCAGAATTCATATCAACAAAATCATCATTGATTCTTTTGCACCTATTATAAATCTCCTCAACCCTCTCATAGGCGCAATTCCACAAATTTTCAGAAACATGCATCCCCGTATGCCTGATATATTTCATCATTTGATTCCTCATTTCTTTCTTGGTTGGAGTTTTATTCTTCGTTGCTTGATAATCTCTAAATTGTCTTTCTTGTCTCATCTGTATACTCTCAGAAGCTTGAAACACCTGTTGTTCATTTTTCAATGTTTCAATCAGTTTCTGAGAAGCTGACTCGTCTTCTTGCTTTTTCTTTTCCCTAGCAATTACATCAGCATTTAGTTCCAGATGTACTCTTAGAGATGCTTCTTCATCATAAGCCTCCAGCTCATGTCTACTTTTAAACTTCAAAACTGGTTCTGCAATTCCTTTACCCTTTCCAATATCTGGTTGACCAACAAATGACTTCACAGGCTCACCAATCTTCAAACTTCCCAATGGTTTAGGTGCAGAAGGTTTACTTGTAGCAGGAATGGGTGCAATGATAGGTTCAGGGATTGGTAAAGATTGCTTTAGGTTTAGCAGTTGAATGGCAACCTCCTTTTCAGCTTCTTTTGACTTTGTTGGTGATGTAACAGTGGTTGTGATAGCAATGGGAATATCTGAAGTAACAATTGTTATAATTACCTTAGAGGTGTTTCCATCAGTGGCTTCTTCTTTAGAAGCAGTGGATGCAGCAACATAGGCAGTGGTTGTTGCCTGCACCACTTCTTTCTCTTTTTCTACACAAGTAGCTTTCAAAGCATCATTTATCGCTGCAGCTTTTCCTTCCATGTCAGTCACCAGATAACCATCCCGATTAGCACGACTATCCAAGTCCAAAACCACATCCAAATTAACATGCTCCCCTGAATCTATGTGTTGGGTTCAGTCCCAGATAGATCTTATGAGCCTAGAAAGATTATAGCTGTCCTATGTAATCACAAAACAACTAAGGAGAACCTTTGCAAGAATTGTACTCACGCGGAAAATAAATACAAGACTAAAGAAGACAATAAACACAATAACTTGATCCTCTATGGATCTATATTAATTCACTATCAATGTTGTTCAAGATCTCCATAAAACCCTAGCCACCAGTTTCTTTTATAGCACAAGAAACCCTAATGCAGCTTGCTAAACACTCAAAAGATATGCTCTATCTATTCCTATTTTAACTCAAGCATATCACAACTAATAAACTAAGAAAACAGAAACTACATATCCGTAGAAACATATTAACTATCATAGGAAACTGCACACTATCAGCAGAAACCTTTCTATCAGTGGAAATAAAATAACTATCAGTGGGAACCCTATCAGCGGGAACCAACTGTTTACATAATTCCTAACAATCCTCCCCTAAACTTGAATTTGACTTCGTTAACTTCAAGTTTCCAGATAGATCTTTAGCAAACAAGAGGATTGAACAAAAACATGAACTGAAATGATAGTAATCCCCAGCAGAACACCTAGAACCACCAGATCAACAATGAAGTCCAAGATTACAGAAGCAACCTCTAGAACAACAGCATCAAGAACCTCCACAGCATCTGTAACCTGAGTAGATTTGATGAGCCTTTACCAAGTAGCTACTCACTCTTGGGCTAGCTAGTTCTTGAGTGGAATCATGGCATCACCCTGGTGAACTAGTAACCAGTCCAACACTTAGAACGTGAATCAATGGTGTGCTAGGATACCCTAATGGTTTTTGGCAAACCATCACAGCCATCAACGGATTTTAGTTGTCTTTACCTGAAGCCGTTTAACTCAGGACTAGTCATGGTGTTCCACAGCCTTTACCACAAGCCATGAACTTGTGGGCTAGCTAACTCTTCATCTATGAGGACATGGTGAGTTGAACACCATACAACTTATTGGCAAGTTGTCAACCTTCCAACGGATTTGACATCTCTTTACCAGAGCCGTTTGCTCATGGAGTAGCCAAGGTTTGGTGTGTAAGACCAGGGTACATTGATAACCCTCTGATTTTGAGCAAATCAGCAGCTATCAACAGATTTGAGAATACTTACCAGAGCTGTACCCCCATAGTAAGTTAACCCTTTGTCCCATGAGACATGGTGAGTTAAAACCATATTTAACCCAAATTTACAACATGATCCTCAAAAAAATTGAAAGTTTAGAAAACAAACAAGAGATGTTCAAAACTATTATTATTATTATTATTTTTTTATTTTTATTATTTTTTTTAAACACAAACATAAACAAAAGAAATAAATATACAAAGAACATCATACCACTCATGAATGTAAAGACTCAACAGAAACAACAAGAAACTTATTCTTCAACCTGGTAATCAGCTGTTCTGCATGAGTCTGATCATTTGCAACTGGAGTAGTAGAGAATGTCAACTTCGTCCTCAAGATTTGTTCCAACAAAGATGCAGATAATGGGTAATCATGATCTGAAAACATATAAAGATAGACCCCAGACCAAGTCTGCACCACATGCACACTGGAAAGTGGATAAAAAATCCAACTAAAAACCTTCCACTCAGATTGACCTTCCCAAACCTTAAAACCAGCACCACCTTGATTGTTAGAAGCAAATAACACTTGAAGATCACCTAACAAAACCAAACCTGCCCCTTGAGCAGGATGGGATTCAAAGTGTTTTGTTACCATACCATAAAGAGTAACCAAATCCTATCTATCTAGAAAATCAAGAACCTCAGATAGAAAAGTAAAATGTCTAACAGTCTCATCTTTGCGATAAACAGAATTGCAATCTCTTAACCCACCAAGACCTGTAGGAGTGAGTGTCCAATTCACCAATGGAGACCATTCAACCAACTCCTCATCTGAATCATTTTCCTCAAAATCCTTTATAAAAGAACTCTCAGAAGCATGAAGATCAATACGTACAGTGTCAGATGATGTATCATTGGAAATAGACACACTCTTGGTCTTATCAGCAGAAAGAGTCTCCTCCTCATGAGGTTTATCTGACATAGTCTCAGAAGGAACAAGTGTGTCATCAAAGGTATCAGTAATCTTCAATCTCTTAGGAGATGGTCCTTCCAAAAGAGAGTGAAAGTGTTTATTCCTAGTATACGGATTAAGACCATCCTTTTCTAATCTTGAGTAGATGATATTATACTCTTTGACTAGTCTATCATCAGAGAAAGATCTCACATACCCCATAGACCAGCCAGTAGAGTAAACAGCTGTACTCATGTTCTTTACAAATTCTCTCATATGTCTCCTTTGTTCAGCTTGAGATAAAGGCTTTTCCCTTCTTGCTTGAGCCTTTCGTTCAGCCTCTTCCTTTTTCTTTTGAGTCACCAATGCCCGTATATCATTAACATAATTTTCAGATGTAAAAGCACCTCCTAAGATAGTTTGAGCAAGACTTGGATTTCCAGAAATATCATCACCAAGCTGATTCCAAGCCTCATCTGAAAGTCCCATAGGCAGCTCATTCAATTCCTTCATCCTTGCAGGTGTAATCTCAGTTCCACTTTCAGCCAAGTACTCTGCATTGAAGGTTGCCTGAGCTTGTTTTGCAATGACTCTATCCTTCATTGATATCTCATGAAGTCTAAATAATCTTACCTGCTCAGCCTTATCTACACCCAAATCCACTTCTTCTTCGATAACTATTTTCCCTTTTCCTTTATCCTCAGAAGAAGGAGGCACAATAGCATGAAGCTTATCCGAAGGAGCAGACTTAGAAGTATCAGAAGCAACTTTTACTGAAGGAAATGACTTCTCAGGAGCAATGAATGCACTTTCAGTAGGAACAGGAGGCTTATCAGCAGAAGGATCAGATTCCTTATGCATCAATTGTGTTGCAGTAACCACCACATCAGAAGCAACAACCTCCTCATCAGCTGTATTAGATCCCTCACCAGTAGCCACTAACCCATACTTAAGAGTCATCTTACTCAAATAATTTCTCTTCCTCTTTGGTCTCCTCTGAAATACTTTGACTGCCTTATCTGGTGAGGACTGAGTTTCTCTTAATGAAACTGAGGCTAGTACATTGAGAGCATCAAGAATGAGATGAACACTTGCTTGACCTTGTTCCTCCCTATCATCAGATACAACCAACTTTGTCCTCCTTTTACTCAATCTCACCTCCAACTCAGTCACCCTTTTTAACAGTTTTACCAAAACACCACCCATAGTATGCTTAGTTTCCTTGAGCTCTTCCTTAGTATACTTCAGCTGGAGCTCCAAATCATCAACTTTCTACACATACTTGTTAAGCAAACTAGACACATTCATCAGCATATTAGGATCCTCAGCTTCACCAGCAGGAATACCTGTGGTTTGAGGAGCTTCATTGGACCTAGGAGGAGACACAATAAAATCATCACCAAAAGCAGTGTCATTCTCAAAAGGTTGTCTAGGTGGACTATGTGGCTGATCACTAGCAGGAGTAGGATTAATCTCAGTCTCAACAGGAGTTTGGTCCTGTGAGGTAGAGACAATAAATGGCTCCTCAAGACCAACAGACCTTGGTGAAGATGGATGTTGTGGATCAGCAAGGGCAACTGATGCAGCGGCATCAGCAGAAACATTGACACCAGGCAACATTGATGGTAGTAAGGGTCTATGTTCTCCAGTAAAACCAGTTTTCATTGTTGCAAATAACTTGGCTGTTAGCTTAGTAAAAACCTAGGATACATCAAAAATTTATGTTTGGTATCCTTCACATTTTTAAGCATTTCCTCAAAAATATATTTTGAAAAATTATATTGTCTCCCATGAGCCAAACAGATAATAGCATTTGCAATAGAACTAGAGAACTGATCCCAACCACCAGATTTGGGACTGAAACACTGAAGCAGGGTATGAATCAAAAACCTCCACTTAGGGCAAAACTTATTTTTAAACCAAATTATTTTCCCATCAAAGGGATACCCTAAGCTGGTTAATCCAGAGATGAGATCCTCTCTATTATTCTCAAAGAGACCACCTGCATCATCAAATCATAGCTGACTCCTAATGAGAGACTCAGTTACAACATACTCTCTTCCATCAATAGTGGCCACAATCTCCTTGGCAGATCCAGTGAGAGATCGCTCATGAGCTGTGGCCCAAAATTGTTTGACAAGAGAGTGATAAACAATTGATGGAGAGTGTGAAAGAGCATACCTGATTTTAGACCTTAAGAGATAATCGATCATCTCATCATAAAGTGTGCTTCCTTTGGTATGTTCCAGAAATGCAGTCTTGTTGTGATCCACTTTGTATTCGAGTGATGCCATTGAGAAGATTGAAGATGAGCGAGATTTAAATTAAGAGGGAATTGGGGTAAGGGTTTCTTCTGATTGACCATTTAAAAAGAGCTTCCCAAAATAGTCGTTTAAATTGAAACAAAATCTTTGACCAATTTTGACTTAAAATAACCCCGATAATAAACCCCCAAATTATATCAAAATCAGCAGCAATGAAAAGTCAAGCAGCGGAAACCAAGCAGTCAATCGGAGGAAACCAATTAACTTTTGTCCGTAGTAACAAATCAAAGCTATCCGCAGAATCTACAGCTCATCAGAGGAAACCAGTACAATATCAGTGGCAATGAGAAGAGAATCAAATCAAATCTTTGACCTATAACAGTGCCGAAACTGTCTCCATACAGAACTTTTAGCGATCCAAATTCCAACCATCAATATTTACCATATCTTTTACTTACCAAAGATTCCAAAAAAAAAAAACTCCTATAAAACCAACCCCTAACAGCATAATCATATACACACAACTCATAACCCTAAGCACAAAAACCAAAACATGAGCAGTTCTCCCAATCACCCACTTGAACTATCTTCATCAGATAGTGAGCCAAACTGGTTGAACTACTTTCCTCCTAGAGCTTCCAACAGCATTACCTACATCTCTAGACCATCTCCTTACCAATACCCCTTCTACCATACTTCTTCAGAGGAAGAAGTTCCACACCATCCTCACAATGAGGTTGAGGTGTCAAGTGCTGAGCTCAGGGATATGCAGGAAGACTCTGACGATGAAGAGAATGATCCAACTTACAGACCTCGCAACACTAGATCCATGACAGTTGCTCCTCTTGCTGTGCTACCACCAAGTGCTCCAGTTCCAGACCCCCAACCCTCCACATCCAATCCCACCAGAAGAACTACTGTGATGGGTCTTGCTGCACGTCCAGTGTGGGAATGGATGGATAGGAGGGGAAGAGAGCATCACAGAATGCCACAGTGGGGACACCAAAAACCAGTGAGGAGGCCTTGAAGAGAGAAGCTTTGGTCTGAAGAGGATGAAGAGATGTAGAGTCTTGGTCTTGTTAGTCATGTTTAGTGTCTGTTATGATGTCCCTGCATCTGAGAATGCAGTTTGTTTAAATGAATAAAAGCTTGTTCCTCCTGACTTAGACATCTGATTCCCATGATTGTGTGTTTGTAACTTGAACTGCAAGATGGTTAGTAGAACACAAAGTATGCAAAACAATATATATACATATATGAAATCAAAAAATATATATACATCAAAACAAACATTATATACAGAAATTTACAAGAACTATACATCAAAGAAACCTCCCCTTAAACCAGAAACAAACCTCCCCTTAAACCAGAAACCTCCCCTTAGGCCACAATCCTCCCCTCAAACACAACAATCAGGGGTTGATCATGCCTATATTGACAATCAAATATTGAAATCTGGGTCCTTCAAAAGCTTTTGTTAATAAATCAGCAACATTTTCATCTGTATGAATTTTAACCACTTGAATAAGGTATTTTTCATTAGCATCTCTGATAAAGTAGTGTCGAATTTCTATATGCTTAGTTCTTTGATGAAAAATAGGATTTTTGACAATACAAATTGTACTTTGGTTATCTATAAAGATTTTATTATTCATTAAATTGAACCCATAATCCAATAACTGGTTTTGAATCCAAAGTACCTGACCACAACAACTAGCAGCAGCAACATATTCAGCTTCAGTAGAAGATGTAGCCACTATGGTTTACTTCTTACATTTCCAAGAAATCAATCTCCTTCCCAAGAACTGACAACCCCCAGTAGTAGACTTGCGATCAAAATTGGCACTAGCATAGTCACTATCACTATATGCTTCCAACTGAAATGGAGATTCTCTAGGAAACCAAAGACCCAATTTGGGTTGGCCCTTTAGATACTTGAAAATCTTCTTGACTGCAGTCAAATGGGAAGTCAAAGGTGTGACTTGATGCCTAGAACAAGCACTGACTGCAAACATGATGTCAGGCCTAGAGGCAGTCAAATACATGAGAGACCCAATCATTGATCTGTAGAGATGCACATTAACAGCAGGATCTGGTTCATTGTTGGACTTAGCCTTAGGAGCCTCATATGGTGTAGTAGCAGTCCTAACAAGTTCCATATCAAACTTCTTGAGGATATCATGCACATACTTCTCTTGATGAATGAAAATGCCATCTGATTGCTGCTGCACTTGTAAACCCAAAAAGAAAGTAAGCTCACCCATGGCACTCATCTCAAACTCACTTTTCATCAAATCTTCAAATTCTCTGCATCAGGCTTCTTTGGTAGAACCAAAGATAATATCATCCACATATACTTTCACAAGAATGATATCCTTGGTGCTCTTCTTGATAAAGAGAGTTTTATCAATAGCACCTCGTCTATAACCATGTTTTAGTAGGAATGAAGAAAGCCTAGCATACCAAGCCCTAGGTGCCTGATGTAATCCATATAGTGCCTTGACCACCTTGTAGACCATATCTGGATGATGAAGGTCCACAAATCCTTTAGGCTGAGTGACATACACTTCTTCCTCAATTTCACCATACAAAAATGCACTCTTTACATCCATCTGATAGACCATAAAGCCCATGTAAGAGGCAAAAGCCAAGAAAAGTCTTATGGCTTCTACTCTTGCAACAGGAGCAAAAACCTCATCATAATCAATACCCTCCTCTTGTTTGTGACCCTGAGCAACCAACCTAGCCTTGTTCCTAACCACTATACCCCTTGCATCACGTTTACATTTGAGAATCCACTTAGTTCCAATAGCATATTTACCAGGAGGCAAATCAACAAGTTCCCACACATTTTGATTCAAAAATTGTTGCATTTCCTCCTACATAGCAGCTACCCAATCCTCATCACCTAATGCCTGTGAAATACTGGTAGGTTCAACCTGAGATAAGAAACAAGCAAATAGACAATGTTGATAGTCTATATGATTGGTCCTATGTTGAACCCTTATGTAGCTGAGAAAAGCAGATTCACCAAATGATGTCTTCTTGACCCTGCTTCTAGTTTGAACAGTTGAAGTAGGATCACCAATAATAAGTGATTGTAGGTGAACTGTGTTAATCCTGTGTGTGACATTAGGACTAACATCCACTGATGTGGCCAAATTATTAACTGTTGCTCCAAAGTCATCATCATAAGAAGAAGAGTAAAAAATGCCCGTTCTTGACTGATGATGAATGCCATCCAATTCAGAGGTAGAGTGTTGAGAATTGGCTAAATCAGATGGAGTGGCAAATCTTGTGGGAGTTTCAGCGGCAACTGCATCAGCAGCAACGTTTCCATTATCAGCAGGAGCAGTAACATTATCAGGAGAAACAGATACATTGCCAACAACATCAAAGTTCCTGCGGGCCTCATCAGTTTCCTGTTTTAAAAGTTCCACTGTTTCCTTGGAGAATTCATAACCAAACTTTTCAGCATCTTCAGTAGCTGCATGTTCTTGGCGTTGGAGCTTTACAAATTCTTCTGCATACCCCATATCACTAGAAGACACATCATGAGCAGCTGAGTTCCTGGTACCTGAAAAGTGGTTAGAGGGAAAAGAGGGAACAAGTATAACTTGTTCATCAGTTTCTGAATCTGACTCATCATCTGAAGAACCTGCAATGTTAGTGGAAACCTCTGGGTGCTCTGCAGAAATATTAGATTTATAACGAGTATAACCCAAATGGTCAGTTAGATAATCCAAATCAAAGTACCATTCTTGACCTGCACCTTGAACATTGAGCTTATCCTCCATAAATCTGAGATTCAGAGTCTCTTCAACCCTCTTTGTGGAGAGATTATATACTCTGTAAGCTCTACTATGAGCTGAATAGCCTACTACATATCCTTCATCAGCTTTCCCATCAAACTTGCCCAACTGATCACTAGTATTGAGGATGGTAACATGACAACCAAAAGGCTTAAGATGACTAATGGTAGGAATCTTGCCAGACAGAAGTTCATAAGGTGTCCTTTTGTGAGGATTTGTGATGGAGACCCTGTTCAAGACATAACAAGCAGTGCTAACTGCTTCAGTCCAAAACATGGTAGGCAACTTTGAATCAGCAAGCATGGATCTTGCTGCTTCAATTAGGGTTCTGTTTTTCCTTTCAGCAACTCCATTTTGTTGTGGAGTCTTGGCAGTGCTATAGTCCCTTTTAATCCCCTTTGTAGCACAGAGAGCAATTAATTTAGCATTCTTGAACTCTGTCCCATTATCACACCTAATTGCTTTAACCTTCTTGTTCAATTGATTCTCCACCAGGGCAATAAAGTTTTGAAGAAGCTGGAATGTTTCATCTTTAGTTCTCAAGAAGAATGCCCAACTATATCGACTATAATCATCAGTCACCACCAGACAATAGTATTTATGATCAATGCTTCTGATAGATGTAGGACCAAAAAGATCCATGTGTAGAAGCTGTAAAGGCTCAGAGATAGTGCTGACTGTAGTAATGGCCTTATAAGAAGCCTTGTGTTGCTTTTCCTTGTTGCAGGCCACACAGTTATGCTCATTAGTAAAGACTTTGGAAGGCAGTCCATTAACTAACCCAAATTTTGCAAGCTTGTTGATTGTTTTGAAGTTTACATGAGCCGTCCTTCTATGCCATTTATTAGATTCATCCAAGGATGCTTTTGCCACCAAACAAGCTAAATCACCAGCAGGCTGGACATCATTGAGATTGAATGTGTAGAGATTGTTTTTCCTTGGTACCTTCAGAACAACTTGGCTGTCTTCAGGTGGTTGGAAATCTTTAGAGAGAACTAAACATTCATTATCAGTGAAGAGCACAAAGTTTTTCTTGTCACAAATTTGAGACACAGAAAATAAGTTGAAGTTTCTTAATGCCTCCACATAATATACATTCTCAAAGTCCAATTGAGCAGTAATAGGACCCTTCCCTGTGATTTTGCCATCTCCTCCTCCAAAGGTAACAGTACCTCCTTGAATACCTACAAAATCATGAAGCCTGTCTCTATTTCCTGTCATACTTCTAGAACAACCACTATCTACAATACCTAAATCTTTATTGGAAAGAGGATCATCCTACACAAAAAGAAATATACAAAAACATTAGTATACATAGAGATCCAAGTCATCACTGACTTGGACCTGCCTTGTGGATATTATTTGATAAACTTGTAGATTGATGAGATCCACTATTGTTCTTGGACCTTTGTATATTAAATGGTCTTATTGGTCTCCAAGAACAACCTGCTGAGGGCTTAACAGCAGTGTCCCTCCATGCCCCCCTTTGATGTAAAAGTTAGGTTTAACAGACCTAGAATCATTTTGAAAATAAGTGCTTGTAGGTCTGTTCAAAGGTCTATTAACATTTCTTCTCCAATGAAAAGAAGATGGCCTGTCAGCAACAACTGAGTTACCAGAAGCAATGATCTACCACAGAGTTGATTCTCGCGGTCCTCATATATGTTCCAGTGGGAACAAATGAAGGTATGTTAGCCACATCAGTCCATACATTGTTATATCTCTGTTGATTAGTGCACATATTCATCTTTTCTCATAATAATCACAATCTTTGATAAGATGAAAAACACTCCCACAAACAAAACATGATTTCTTCTTAAATTGCTTGTTCAAAACAGGAACAGTCTTATCACAAACAAAATTATTCAAACCACAACCAAAATCAGAATTGTGTTTAACAAAATCAACAGAACAAGAAAAGTTTCTAGAAAAAGTCGTCTTTGAAAAAGATTCTTTAACAAAGCAACTCTTGGGCTTGAGGAACTTGTAAAGGCTTAGAGAGGCGACTTTAAGGACTCTTCATTTGAATCACACTGGCATGTTCTTTAGTTTGAGTCTCTGCATTAGAAGAACAAGAGACAAATGTGTTAGACTCATCGCAGTGTCCTGATAAGTCATTGGACTTTGGACCATAAGACATATGTGATTCATCTAAGTCAGAGTCTGGATTGGGTGGCTTAACAATACCATTTATAGAAGAAGGAACATTATGCATTTCACCTTGTTTTAAAAATGTAACAGGTCTTCTATATTTTTCTTCTTCTTTATCTATGACAGGATTAAAAACACTGTATTCATTGAGGTCATACACCTCATCAGGATTGATATAGTCCTTGAAGCCTAACCCCATTTTAGTTTTAACAGACGTAGAGCTATTCCACAATTTATCTAAGTTTTTAGCCTGTTCTTGCCATTGTTTATGCCTAGCCACCTCTGAATCTAGATCAGTTTTAAGACCTTCTTTTTCAGCAACAACCTTTACATATTCTTTCTTATTAAATTTTAATTTATTAGATGTGTTATCTAAATCTCTTTGCAAAACATTTATTTTCTCCTCAAGAGCCATTTGGTTTTGATCATACCAGGCCTTTTTTTTTCTAATGCTTTAACGCTTTTTCTTATAGGCCTGGACTTGTATAAAAAGCTCTTTATATTTATCATTAACTTCATCAAACTCACACTTAAGAGCATCATATTGTGAACTGCAACCAAATATATAACTGTGTACCTGAGAAGTGATGCCCATCATTGCAATTTCTCCAGCAGTGTTCTGAATCACTAACTTGAGGCTCTTCATCCTCACCATCATTCACATGATCATCCCAGTCAACTCGTTTCCAATGATAGCATGGCTGTAGGCTTCACCTCCTCAGCTTCCTTGAGCTTATATGCATTATATTTTCTTCTATCACCTCCCTTCCTGTTAGGACATTCTCTGGCAAAGTGACCAATTTGATTGCATTCAAAGCATCTGACCTTCTTCCTGTCAAACCTAGCTGATTCTCTTCCTTTGTAGCCAAACTTCCTCCCAGATCCCTCTTCAAATCTCTTGACTTTCACAGCAAGCATGGCCATCTGCCACTTCAGATCCATCTCCTCCATATCCCATTTATCCACTTGTTCAAAGTCTTTATAGGTCAACTGTTGTTGATCTTTAGATTCAGCAACAAATGAGTAGAGCACATCTTCTATCACAGAATTTGACTTTGATTTTCTTGAAGAAGATTTGTGTGTTCTTGATGCTGCTGTTGAAGAAGTGGGGATATCAGCATATGTTAACAATGTGTTTCCACTGGTAGTACCAACAAAGGCAGAGTGTGATGGAGCTTGAGAGAAAGTAGAATGACCCTTGATGTCAAGCTCAAGAGACTTCAGCTTGTTGTACAGATCATCAAAGCTTATGTAGTCAAGACCTCCTTTTTCCTTGAGAGTAAGGGACACCTGATTCCAAGAAGGAGGTAGAGCACGAAGGAACTTGAGATTACTTTCCTCAGAGACGTTTAGATTTTAACCGATTAAGTGGCCGAGGATCTTTTGAAACCTGTCATAGCCCTTATGGACACCCTCTTCTTCAGAGATAGAGAACTCCTGAAAGCTTTGTTTGAGCATGGACTTCTTCATTTTCTTGGATCATCGTTTCCACCAAACCTTGCTTTTATACCTCCAAATTGCTTTGCATCATCCGTGATGATATAAATCACTCATGTGTTCATCTAGAAGAGCTTGTAGCAAAGTAGTTCGTGCCTTGGTTTCCCTTTGGACCTAACTGCTCGCTAGCTTGTGGTGGAAGAATTATAAGATTACCTTCAGATCTTCCAGCCTTCTTACTATTACCTTTAAGGATGATTTGCCAGAGATTGACATCCATGTTTGAGATATAGTTTTCCATCTTCATGGCCCATATCTCATATTCATCCTTTTTAAGGTAAGGGAATTTAGCATTATTGTTGGACATGGTGACCACTTGCTGAATGGAAGACTGGGTGTTCGACTGCTTGTTTGATGACTCGCATCGACTCATCACTCGTGCGTAATGTTTGGTGAAGACATGTTATAGTTTTTGAGAAGAAAAAGACTGTCTTCTTAGAAAGATTCTCACAATGCTCTGATACCACTTGTTAGGTTCAGTCCCAGATAGATCTTATGAGCCTAGAAAGATTATAGCTGTCCTGTGTAATCACAAAACAACTAAGGAGAACCTTTGCAAGAATTGTACTCACGCGGAAAATAAATACAAGACTAAAGAAGACAATAAACACAATAACTTGATCCTCTATGGATCTATATTAATTCTGTTAGGTCACTAGATTTACAACACAAGCTTAATAGAAAGAGATAAGGCGATTGAACAATAAACCAAACACACACACACGAATAAATGTAACCGGTTATGCGTAGAGGTGAGTGAAAGGAAATAAATTGAACAACCAACCCTCAAGTGAGGGTTATACAAGAGTATTTATAGGTGGGAAGCTAGGGCAACACTCCTAGTTCCCATCCTTTCCTTATTGGACATGGGCCTAAGCTCATGGGCCTTCTACATAAGCTTAAGGCTAATAACAAACATAAAGGCCATAATTAAGCTAACTATTACATGTGAATTACTAACACTTGATTAAGGTTTAGGAGTGATTCCAACAATCTCCCCCTAAGTGTTAGTGATGAATAAATGGTGAAGGTGTAGTAGTAATAGTAGCTTTGACGCCTTCGACATTCTTCTTTCTTGTGAGAAGAATTGTCTTGATTCAACAATCCCCCAGTGAGAGAGATAGTTTTCGAGCATTTCAAAATTTTGACGTCATCTTTATCTTTGTTCTTTTTTTCTTTGTTCTTTGTGGTTAAAATGATAGTATGTTGTTGTTCCATCTAGTCTCAGCTTCCCGGGTTCTGGGCTGTCAGTGTCTCCACGCTCTCTCCAACATGCTCACACACTCTTAACGCTTGGATTACTGCATGATGAAGTTCTTTAAGTCTTTAACTTTGTAGATTCTTTGATTGATGAAGAATCATTCTAACTTTGTGTTTTTAAGATAGAACTTCTTTGATGATGTTGGTGTGAACAAGTAGAGAATCAGACGACCTGTAGGAATTAGAAATTCCATGTATTAAAGAGTCGGTCACCTCAAGTATATGTAATCGTTAGAAAGCTCGTAGTCATAGTACTTCTATGTTAAGTAGTATTTAGTTTAGTAACACCGTGGAGGACAGACGAGTCTTTACCCACCTGTGATGCCCATCCATGCCCGTTGTGTGGCGTTTTATTGTAAGACTATAAATACTCTACCTTCCAAGGTAGAGAGTTGGAGCTCATAATAAGATTTTTCTTTCTCTCACTAAGTTCCTAAACTCTAACTCTCTCTAGAACTCACCTTTATACGCCCACTATCAGTTATGGTTTGATGTGTATGTGAAATCCAATATCCTTCAATTGGTATCAAGAGCCATGGTTAGATCATTGATGAGTGCTAAAACACACATCATCTTATATCTAAAAATCTGCTAAATCGAACTAATAACCATGAAATATGTCAAATTATATTGCAAAAATGTTGTATATGTGTTATTATGTCTTGCAGGTATAAGGGTTTGAAAACAAAGCAAAAACGGTGATTTTCGGATGAGTTTTGACGATATTTTCATGTTTTTCGAAGTTCGAACGAAGTCGAAAAAATTATCCGAGCACACCATTGGAAAGAGCACAAAAAATCGAGTCAAATGGTTATTTTATGTGGAGCATCGAGGAATAGAAGAAAAATTGAATGATCAAACGGAGCTCGAACGAAGAATATTTTTAAAGATAATAGCTAAAATTTGGATCAAGTAAAAGAGCATTAAAAAGAATTAAATGCAAAAGACTTAACACAAAAAAGGCTCTTAGTCTAGTGGTTGGGTGCATGCTTTTTAAGCAAGAGGTCAAGGGTTCCAATCCCACTTGCGACAATATTTATATTTTTTACCTGAACGCGAGCCCATCTGCTCCATTACTCCTCAAGCCCAGTTACAAAGTGAAAGTAAAAATTTGAAAAAGTAAATTGCAAATTCACTTGGCTGGTTTGTCTCATGCGTGTACCAGGAAGAATAAAGAATAAAGAAAGAATCCTCAAAGCTGACACGTGGCAGAGAACTACTCTTTGATTGAGAAAATGAAATTGCAAATTCACTTGGCTGGTTTGTCTCATGCGTGTACCTCACGCTCCAAAATTAATTCCAAGCAAGCAAGTGAAGTTTTTCCCCATCACCACTCGCCCACTATCAAAATGATCTGGCCAATATTTCAAGGCCACGTGGCTATGCATTATGAAGGATACGAAGATATTTTTTTGAGGAGATTGATAAGAAGGTCCTAGAATGGCCAATCATGTGCTATAAATGGAGCAATGCATGATCCGAGGAACGAAGAGCAATCATTCACACATTAATTTACACACACACTCTTTATTTTTATTTAGTCTTTAGCTTAATATTTTTAGTGCTTATTGTAGTAGCTTATTTTCAAGATCTTATTGTACCAAACCTTTTTAGCTTATTAATGATAATGAATTTTATGGAGTTTACTTAAGTGCTTATTTCCTTTTCATCTATTTCTTTTCATTTTTTCTTTTTTCTTATCTAATAATCTATATTAGCTTATTAGCTTATTGTAGCTTATTAGATTAGCTTTTTAGTGATTAGCTCTCTTATAGCTTTTCACTTTTGCTTTTTACATATCTTTTTTTATCTTGAATAAGCTCTTCCTTATAGCTTATTTTTAGATATAAAAGACTAGCTTTTTGGGTAAGCTTTTCATATAGCTTATTCAATAAGCACTTTTTATTTTAGTTTCTTTTCAAAAACTCTTTTATTTACTTAGATTTATTTTCTTTTTCAACTTCTTTTATAAAAAAATCAAAAAAAGTATTAATCTTTTTAACTTATCTCTAGCTTATTTATTTAGATCTAGTCCTTAAATATACCCAACTCACGTTTAATCTTCGGATTTGAACCACTTATTTTTGGGTGGATATTGATCTAATTTAAGCTTTTTCTTTGCTTATTTTGTTTAAAGTTTAGTACTTTTTAGATCTATAAGCTTTTCCATAGCTTATTTGATCCATAATATTGCTTATTCTCTAACCTTTGATAAAGTTGTGATCTTGCTTAGTGTCTCATCATTTTCATCCTAAGGCGAGGAGCTTAAGGGTTTTATAAGCTTTCTTATTAATTAAAGTTTAAAGCTTTTAGTCTTAATAGCTATTTAGTTAATAAAGTCACAAACTTTATTAAATATTTGGTCTTATTAAAGCTTATAAAGAAGTAAACTTTAGGGTTCGATAAGTTTATAAAATCGTGGTTTTATCTGTCTCGTATTGTAGATCGGGTTCTATTTTCCTTACTTTTTCTTTTAGCTTGTGGAAAAATGATGTTTGTTGAGCTTATTATTATTATCTTTGTTGGTTTACTTATGACTATTAGTGAGTAGAATTTTATTATGCTTGTTAAGTGATTGGTGAATTGTGAAATTAAGTGTGAAATATTAGAGATTATTAATTGGTAGCCTTTGGTTTACTTGGTTTGATTTTTAGAAACTTGAACGGGCAAAAGCCGTTAAGGATTTTAACTATTTAACCAAGTAGATTTTATCTAGATAAAAAGTAGGATTTTCGATATAAACCAACGTTGTGAGAAAAATCTACTTTCTAAACGGATAATTAAAGGTTGTTAATTAATAGTTTCCGGATTAATCGATGATTTGAGTAGTTGGTTATTTTAACGGGCAAAATCCGTTGGTATAATTAATTATTTAAAGTCTACTAATTTTTACCTCGAAAAATAATTGTTTTCAATATAAGCCAATGTTGTGAGGAAATAATTTGTTTCGACAGGTATTAATTACATAAGTGCTTTTAAGGAAAAATCCACACTTAATGAACTTTTCACCACACTTGACAAGCATAGCTTTTATCATATATTGTTAGTCGGTATTATTTGCTATTAGTTTAATTTTTATCTCACTTAAAATAGTTTCTTTATTTATTAGTATAAAGTTTTAAAAATTAGCCTACAAAACCAAACAAAAACCAAAACGATAATCAAGCATCATTTTAAACGAACAAACAAATACATAAAATTCAATTCATCTCTCGCCTAGGAATACTACATCCGAAGGTTGATTATTACTTGTCCTCAAGTAGTGATTAATTTTTAATCGGGAATACAAATTTTAAAACGCCCTTCACTGCAAAAAATCCGAGAATCAGCTTTTAGCCGCCGGGGATAGGTAAGCACATTTTTTGTTTTGTTTTAAGTTTGGTGCCTTGAAGAACCTTTTCTCCCCGAAAAGTTAATTTTTGCAAATTTTCAAAAATCCCAAAAAAATTAAAAATCTTAAAAATACAAAAATATTTTTTTTTATTAAACTTTTTCAAAAACACAAAAATATTTTCCTTTTTCAAAATATTTTCAAAAAAACCAAAAATATTTTTCAATTCACTTTCTTTTTAGTGCATGAGCACTCGATCTTCTTCAAACGAATTAAATTCTCCTTTAACTAATCCCGAAAGATTTATTCGTAATAGAAATCAAGTGATCCTTCACATTTATTTAATTTTGAAGAAATTAATATGGCTAATAATAATCAAAACATCAATCAGAACCGCCTCTGCGGGTCCATTCATCAAAATGCGGGTCATGAACTCCGCCCGATGGAGGAGCTACTCCAAGCACCTATCGAAGGTGTTGAGATGCTATCGCCGCCCGCCATTCTCGCAAACCAATTTGAGATTAAAATCGGCTTGTTAAATCTAATAACAAGCATCTCATTCCATGGTTTTGAGAATGATGATCCACACTCACACATCAAAAGATTCACAAAAATCACACAAACTTTAAAGATTAATCAAGTTCCTCATAATGTGATAAAATTGATTCTCTTCCCCTTTTCTCTTGAGGGAGCTGCCCGGACTTGGCTTGAAAAGGAACCTCCTGGCTCCATCACAACTTGGGAGGACTTAGTCTCCAAGTTCGTGAATCGTTTCTTTCCTCCCTCAAAAACAACAAATCTTCGAAATGCCATCACAAATTTTCATCAAAACTTCGGGGAGACATTTAGTGAGGCTTGGGATCGTTTCAAGGAGCTTCTAGCTAAATGTCCTCATCACGGATTTTCACCCCTTCATCAAATTGATACTTTCTACAATGGGTTGAATCAAAGTGATCAAGATTCACTTAATTCGGCTGCGGGTGGAAATTTGTTGATGAGAAACACCCAAGAAGCATTAACAATCATAGAAAACAAAGCAAAGGTTCGTAATTAAGGAACACACCCAAGCTTCGAGTGCTAGTGGTATTTCATCTCAAAATGACGCCCTAGCCGCTCTTACGAAAACAAATCGGCTATGGGAAAACAAATTGATAATATGCAAAACCTTCTCATCCCGCTCATGCAGAAATCAAAACTGCGAGACTTGTGGTGGTCCACATCCATATTACGAGTGTCAAGCCGCCGGTGACTACACTCAAGAGGACGTATATGCTACTTCGGGGACCTTTAATCAAGGAAACCGAAATCTCTTAAGCTATCGTTCTAACAATTACCTTTTACCACCCGGTTTCAATCAACCGAACAATCAAAATCAAAATCAATTGAATCAAAACAATCAAAATAATCAAAACAAGAATACCCAAAATCAATACCAAAATCGTCAAAATCAAGGTTATAATCAAAACAACCGTGGGCCGAATTTTAATCAAGGAAACAATTATAATCAAAACCAAGGATTTTATCAAAATCAAGGCCTGTGTTTTAATCAAAATCATTTTCAACCTCAAAATGCAAATCAAGCTCCAATTCAATCTTCCACGGATGAATTGTTGAGACAATTAATCTTGAAACAAGAAACTCAAACCCGAAATCAAGAAGCATTAAATCGAAATCACGAGGCTACAATGAAATTAATGCAAGAACAAATGGGCCAAATGGCTAAATTACTTTCCCATGGAAATCAAGGTGGGCTTCCTAGCAACACCATACCAAATCCAAGGGAAGAAATGAAAGCTATAACAACACGAAGTGGTATTACTTTGGTTGGACCCTCATCTCCTTCACCTCCTCCTCCTACTTCTTCTTCTAAGGAGGTGGAGCGAGACCCAGAGACTACCATGGACTGTGCACGATTCATGTCCAGAAGTACCGCACGAAGTCCCACCTCCGTTGTCCAACCACCTACTCATTCTCCTAAATCAACTGAGATTCCTGAGCGTAATCCTCATCAACCTCCCATTCCTTATCCATCGAGGTTGAACAAGGATAAGCTTCAAGACAAATCTGATATTCAAATCCATAAGTTCTTACAAATGTTCAAGAAACTTCACATCAATATCAGTTTTGCCGAAGCTTTAGCTCAAATGCCAAAATATGCTAAAATTTTAAAAGATCTCTTAACTAACAAAGAGAAACTTCTTGAATTGGTGAATACTCAATGAGAATTGCTCGGGTCCTCCTCAAAAGTTACCCAAGAAACTTGGAGACCCTGGCAGATTCCTCATTCCTTGCGATTTTAGTGAGATAGAGAGATGCATGGCCCTAGCCGATCTAGGAGCCAGCATCAATCTAATGCCTCTTTTTCTGTGTGGAAAGCTATCATTACAGATCTTACTCCCACTCGTATGACGATTGAGTTAGCTAATCGAACAGTTGCATACCCGCCGGTATAGCCGAGGATGTCTTCGCACAAGTAGGGAGGTTTACCTTTCCCGCCGATTTGTTATTGTTGATTATGATGTCGATCCTCGCCCCTCATCTTGGGGCGACCTTTCTTAAAAACGGCTCGTGTTCTAATCGATGTAGAAGAAGAAGAGCTGACTATTAGAGTCGGGGATGAAAATCGTGTTAAGTATTGCTCAAACCGCTAAATATCCTCTTACCGGGAGAAGAATCCGTCAATCGATCGATGTCATTGACACTTTTGCGAGAGCATTTTCATGAGGTGTTGAACGTACAAAAGTCCATTAACCCCATGAGTGGCGATCCCACTCTCTCTTCTGATGCTACCGCCGCTCTCTCCCTTCCCCAAACCCCTTCGGGGATAGTGATTTTCTCGAGGAGACCGATGCGCTTGCTCTCGATGACTCAATTTATCCTAAATTGATAATGGAATTTACTTTCTGGAGGGGATATTCTTTTTCTTGAACAATTATTGAATGATGATGTTACCAAAAATCCCCCTCCAAAAGAACTTAAAAACGTTGAAACTAAAAAGACCAAAACTTCAATTGAAGAACCTCCTGAGCTAGAACTCAAGGACTTACCTTCTCACCTCGAGTACGCGTTTTTAGAGGGTACGTCTAAGTTACCCGTAATTATCGCTAAAGACTTGGAGAGTGAAGAAAAGGACAAGCTCATCAAGGTTTTAAAGTCTCATAAGCGAGCAATCGCTTGGAAAATTTCTGACATCAGAGGCATTAATCCAAATTTTTGCACTCATAAAATATTGATGGAAGATGACTTTAAACCCGCTGTCCAACATCAGAGAAGGGTAAATCCAAAAATTCATGAATTCATTAAAGCAGAAGTTATCAAACTTCTAGATGACGGATTGATTTACCCTATCTCGGATAGTCCTTGGGTTAGTCCCGTTCACGTCGTACCCAAAAAGGGAGGTATGACGGTGATTAAGAATGATAATAATGAGTTGATACCTACTAGGCTAGTTACGGGTTGGCGAGTTTGTATTGATTATAGGAAGTTGAATGAGGCCACCCGAAAAGACCATTTTCCTCTTCCTTTTATGGACCAAATGTTAGAACGATTAGCGGGAAATGAGTTCTATTGCTTTCTTGATGGATTTTCTGGATACTTTCAAATTCCCATTGATCCCCAAGACCAAGAAAAGACCACCTTCACCTGCCCTTATGGGACATTTGCTTATCGTAGGATGCCATTCGGTCTTTGCAATGCCCCGGGTACTTTTCAAAGGTGTATGGTGGCATTTTTCATGATATGATTGAGAAAACCATAGAAGTTTTCATGGATGATTTTTCGGTCGTTGGATTTATTCTTCTTTCTTGCTCTCCCATTTAGACATGATGCTCAAAAGGTGCGAAGACACCAATCTTGTTCTAAATTGGGAGAAATGTCACTTTATGGTTAAAGAGGTTATCGCCCCTCGCCATAAGATTTCTAAGAATGGTATCGAGGTGGATCGTGCTAAGGTAGATGTTATTGCCAAATTACCACCTCCTACCACGGTCAAAGGAATTAGAAGTTTCTTGGGTCATGCCGGTTTTTATCGTAGATTCATAAAAGATTTTTCTAAAATAGCCCAGCCTATGACCCATCTACTAGAAAAAGATACTCCTTTTATGTTCTCTAAAGAATGTATGGAGTCATTTGAACATCTTAAGACAAAATTAACCGAATCTCCCATTCTTGTTGCCCCGACCGACTTGCCTTTTGAGGTAATGTGTGATGCTAGTGACTTTGCTATCGGAGCAGTCTTGGGGCAACGAAAGAACAAATATTTTCAGCCTATACACTATGCAAGTAAGACTTTATCAAATGCTCAGATACATTACACCACTACGGAAAAAGAGTTATTAGCGGTGGTGTATGCATTTGAGAAATTTCGTCCTTACCTCTGTCTCTGGACTCGTAGATGAGTTGTCTCGGTCGCCATAAAAAGGATATTCTCCCTAAATCGTGTGAAATTAGGACCTTGATGTGGACCTCATTCTTGTATGCAATGATTTTCGAGGGAAGATGGATAACTAATTATCGACTTAGCTTCATATCTTTATCGGAATAAAATTATCGAAACGAGAAACTTGAAGAAATTCATTTCTCACAAAAATAAAATAAATAGAGGAAAAAATAGGAAAATGGGAGCAAAAGGTAATTACACAAGTAACTTCCATGGGTAGTGTTAGCATCTAAAATCATATTTAACAATGATTTCGATTTTACGCTTAGTTTGGGGACTTGTGAAAAATCTGGGACGATGTATTCTATCCGTATGGTCACTCCTCGCTGAGTTGTGTTTCCTACTCCGTGATCCTAAAATGTCTTTTGAAAAATGTGGGAGTTATCGATTGACATGAAAGTTCAACAAACCGTCACACAATAAGGAAAGTGCTTAATGATATATCTATATATAAAATAAAATGGTTTAAAACGGGGCGTTTTCAAAGATAAAGATTTTTTTTGTACCTCTTGATGAACATCTTTCTGTTCTTGTTTGATGTGAGGGATTATTAGTTAAGGGGGTTTAAAAGATTTTCTTTCACTACGTGTGTAATTAACATTGCGTGTGGGACCACCAATGGTTTTAGTGTGGGGTATTTTGATAAGTGCTAAAACATGATGAGTGTCTAAATACTCATCATTTTTAGTCAATATAAACTGCAAAATCATCTGAAAAAACTCAGAAACACATTAAAATGATCAAAATATCATAAATCAGTGTTTTATGAGTTTTAAATGCAAAAATATCAAAATCAGATGAAAAACGTATCAAATTTGCAAAATTGGCAGTTTTAGTCTCCCAAGTTACAAAAGTTGTCAAAAGCAGTCCTCGAATTCAAAAACTTGTAAAATATCATTTTAGGTCCTTGGGATTCACAAGTTGTCAAATCAAACCTTTTAAAGTTTAAAAATCACAAAATAACAACTTTGGTCCCTCAACTTTGCAAAAGTGTCAAAATTAGTCCCTAAGGTTTTAAAAATAAGAAAATAATAAAAATAAACCTTATACTATTTATAAATGGCAATATTGGTCCTTCATGATAACTTTGGAGAAAATTACAAGTTTGGTCCCTAGAGTTACAAAATTGGCAATTTTAGTCCTTGGACATTTCAAAAATGAAAAATAATCAACAATGGTCCTTGTACTAATCACTTTTAAGGTGTTTGGTCCTTGTGAGATCTATGGCATTGAAATTTTCCTTGAAGTTTGCAATACTTACACTTTTGGTCCTTGTGGTTAATTAGCTAACAAACCAAACGGACCTATTTATTTAATCCAAACCACCCAAATCCAATAACCCCAAATTTTAAAACAAAAATACCGCGTAAAATAGACTGTCTCCCCATAGCAGATACACCAATACCATGGTTTTTCCACCTCTCCCCCTCCCTCTACATCAATCCAAACCCATTAATGCAAAGAAACTTCAAGACTTTTTGGCCAAAAGCTAAATCAATGGCTAGGATGTATTTCAGAGATCTAATGGTGGTGGATTTACTCGCATGTGGGATATCTAAAAAGTCTATAAAGAGTGAAGGAAAAGCAGAGGAGAAAAGAAGTAGTGTAGCTTAGTTTTAGCTTATGTCGTTTTAGTTTAAATTTAAATTTCAGTCTATGTTTTAACTTTAAAGCTTTGTATTTCACATTTCAAGATGCAATAAACCTTTTGTAATCATCAATTTCAAACTTTAATTCTAGTTCTCACTATAAAATTTTAAGCTAAAATCTCAAAATTAGCTTATGTTGTTTATGGTGGTAGATTTGAACTCAAAAGCTCATATAAGCTCTCTCTAAGCTATTATAAGATTCTAGATACCTTTAAACTCAGTCTATAGCTTTAATAGAAAAATTAAAAAAAAATACCAAATAAATAGTGTAAAAATAAAAATCGAATTTATCAAGAGGTTGATGCAGAGCTGTGGTGTTTGATTGCTTATTGGGTTAGAGCTTATTGGTAAGAAATAGGAATAATCTCAGTCCTTGGTTCTGTGTTTTCAATTGGAAATTCTCTTGTAAGCCTTTAATTCAATTTCTGCATTTTACTGTATAAGTAAGTTTATTGTTTAAATCTTTGTATTTCTATGTTCCTCAGTTATAGTTAAGTTTAATTAAACAATAAGATCAGTTGTTTGTTCTCTTTAAATTTTAGTTAGCAAAAACTTTATTTTCACAGTCATAATAGCTTAATCATCATTCTTCTGTTCTATGTTGTTGATGTTGTTTTTATATGTTTCTTTAGTCTTAATAAATGATAATATAAGTTTTGTAATCACTAGCATAGCCTAAATCAGTTTTTTCTGAAAAGCTTCATAACACTTCCTAAAGGAGTGTTTGGTTTCACTAGTTAATCTGTGTAATGAGAAAGCGTGCTTGTGGTTGTTTTGTGTCAAACTTGGTCTAAAGAACTCGTTCATCAAGAAAACCAAGTCCTTAGTTGCTAAAAAGTCAAAATTAGTTTGTATGCTTAATTTACAGTCCACTGTTAGGAGTTTTAGATACAAAGTTCATCAAAATAGCTTGTAACTTATCTCTCTAATTTAATCTCATCTCATTATGACTTATAACAACATAATAAGTCATTAGAATAGATCCTAAGTTCAATAAAGTCAAATTTGCAGTTTAAATAAAAGTCAATCGTGCCCTGTAACAGATTTGGGACAATTTTCATAAGCTTCTAAAAAGCTCACTAGTTGTCTATAACTTATGATTTTTGGTTCTTTGGTAAGCCAACCAAGCCATCTTGATGACCCAAGTTTAGATTTTCATTATCCGCTTATTAGATAGGGCTGCAATAAGGATTTAGTTTGTCCCATTTTTTTATCAGCTAATCGAGTCATCCTCGGTTTATTTTCAAATTTTTCATAAGCTCACTATAAGCTTATCAGTGAACTTACCTGTGATAGCTTTAGCTTTTTGTAAAGCTTATCCGTCATCTTGATAATCCAAGCATTTGTTTTCAATTTCTAGCTTATTACAGTGCTTATAATTAAGCTCAAAGGTACCTAGTAGAAACCAAAGTGTCCTGTGAATAAAAGCTTAACTGTGGGCTTATTTTTAATTATTCAGTGCTTATTTCTTTATAATTAGCTTATTTAGTTTCTAATTTAGCCTAGATACAGTTCCTAGCTTATTTCCAGTTTTCAATTTGCTTATTTTCTAGCTTAAAAGCCATTTTAGCTTAAAATCCTTTGCTTATTTTCTTTCTTAGCCACTGTTAAGATAATAAGCTCAAAACTGAGCTTATTATTGGTTTTCACAAAAAGTCACAGTTGAAAAAGTTGCTTATTATCATGTGCTTAATGAGTTTGTAAAATAAAATTCCAAAAATAAAAATGTTTTGCAAAAAGGGGGTAGGCAGGCTCGAACCTGAGACCTCCCCCTTTGTGAGGGTGATAAGTGGTGTGTACCCTGGGTCTTTCTCGTAAAACTTTGCACTATCTATCTCTTTATATCGTTTTATTCATTTTAGCTTAAAACGATTTTAGCTTATTTGTAGCTTATTCTTAGTAGCTTTTTCCAGTTTTGTAATTTTTATAAATTTGTATTAGTAATAAGTATTTTATAAAAAAGTTTCGGATTTTTCTCATTAGTTTTACTATTTTTAAACATTTAATTAGTGTTTTATAGTAATTAATTCATAATAAAAAATATAAAAGTCAAAAAAATATAAATCTTTTTTCTAAAATTTTCTTTTGTTATATAGTATGTAATAAAATTAGTTTTACACTCGTAGGCCTTTTATTTCATAAAATTTACGTTTTATCTTATGCCCGGCCATTTCATAAATACACGCTCGTTTCCGTTTTAAATAACGTTTTTAGATATTTTGAGTTTACGTTTTAGTTAAATTAGTTTATTAAAGTTATTTTGTTTTATAAAATAAACGTTCATCGATCTGTAAAAATAGTGATAGCGTTTATTTAATATATTTTATCTTTTTAATTTTCTTAATTTGCATTTAAGTCGCTTTAATTTGTAGATTTTCTCTTTAGGTATAATTTTCCATCAATATCCTTACTGATCACTATCCTTAGTGATCATTCTATCATCTGAAGTTGTTTAAACACCAATTCATCCTCCGTGGGACTTAACGACCCAGGAATACACTATATTCCTCTGATCTTAATTGTATTTGTGTTTTAGGCAGTTTTAAGTCTGTTACGGTTAGCCATTCACAAGTGGCTAGCTTGTGTGATTTGACTTGACTGCTTAGCACGATCAAATTTTGTATGCCAGGCTGAAGTTTGTTTTAAACATTTCCGATCCATTCTTGCACATATACCACTTTTTGTAAAGTTTTTCAAAATCAAAAGTTCATTAACACTTTTCCTAAAGTGTTAACAACACCAAAAATATTTTCATTCTTTGTTTTTATGGCATGTTTTTCAAAAATCCAAAAATATTCATCTTTACCCTCTTACCCTTTTGATTCTTCATTTCTTACCCTCTAGAACCATTTGATTCTTTCAATGTCTTATCCTCACCCTCTTGGTTGTCAATGGTGTGGTGGTCCTTATAATGGTGGCAATTGCCCCAGTTGTAGCATGGTGGAATCAGAAACGGTCCTGTCTATAACCGATCCTATTCCTACCATAACACAACTGATTTATTCCATCAGCTACCATTAATGTGAGACTCAGTAGTTTTTAATAAGAGTACTGTGGATGGTTCACATTCCAGTTTGATTGTCAATCAGGAAACACGCTTGTCTATGAGCAGGTTCCTGATAACAATTATGAATACAACACATATGACTCACAGCCACACGCATTTTATGTTGTGGAATGGAGGTCCTCACTCTAGCCGGATTGTCAAACAGGAATCCATTTCCTTGTAACAATTACGACTCTTCATATCAAGACCAACCTCCACAATACCAAATGATTCAAGTAACTCCTCATGAAACTACTTACGAGACCTTCTATGAAGAGTCTTGAGTTATTAAAAGAACTTAAGGAGTTCGGCTATGTCACACGAGAAATCCATGGAAGAATTGTTAGCGGAGGAACGGGATGCTAAATTAGATTCCCAGATTGCCATTGAAAACACTGTTAGGGAATCAATTAAGCTACAAAAAGCATTCAAATCCATTCTCGATTCCGTTTCATTTCGATGATGATGATGATGATGTTACCCTTGATATTAGTGAATTATGTACAGATTCATCAAGTTCATCAGTTAAGATTCCTTCCATGAAAAAACCAGGAGAAAAGACTATGATGGAATTACTAGCAGAGGAACAAATGGAAAGTATAAAACATATGTATGCTAGTCCTCTAAACTCCCTCGGCCATTGATATCCAGCAGTTGAGATTCCATCTCAAATAAGCGCTATCACGCTGATATTCCCACTCACTCTCTGAACATGGGGGATGAGCATCTTGACACTGTTCCCGAAAAGGAATCGGACGAATTCATAAAGTCTAGTGTTGAGAACCTTGTCCCAATCACAAGAGAGTCACAGGAACTTCGATCATATGTGATTCTTCTCTTCCCTCTTGAGTGTTCTTTTGATCATTTTGAGACTTTCTCTGATCTTAGCGAAGATTGTAAATCTTATGGAGACATCGAGTATGTTGAGGCATCACTCCCACAATCTGATCCTCTTCTTGAGGAGTTCACCGATGAACTCACTCACATCACTCCACTTTCATCGGAAAGTGACGATGATCTCTTTGATTTCGAAGCCGATCTTGGAGAAACCATAAATCTCCTATATAATGATCATCCACTCATTTCTTATCCCATTTCCAACTCTTCCATTCCTTCTCTACCCCTCGATGAGGAAGATGACAACTTTTGGAAGGAGGTCGATGATTTTCTTAGTGATGAGTCGATTCCAACAAGAATTGACAATACTTACTTTGATTCGGAGGGAGACATCCTTTTTCTTGAAAATCTGTTGATTAAAGAACCATTTCCAGCTCTCCCTCCCGGAAATTTTGTTACCAATCACCATAAAAGCTTCAAATTTAAGCTTAAAATGTCAAAAATGGTGATTTGCTTCTTCTCGATGAGGAATGGACATGCATTGTGATGCACATATTTATTCCATTCTTCACTAATGGTGTTGTTGCTCTTTCCCTTTCTCCTTCGGAATGAGGACACTATTTTTGATCCCGGCATTTTCATGTATCATTTGTGAGCCGGTTCTATCTATATCTCATCGGTGTGGAACTTTCCCGTACTTCAATGTTTATACAAACATCTTGAATGAAAGTCCGATGGAGATTGTCTCTTCCACTTACTTCCCCATGAACAAATTAATTCGGGTTCGAGTCAAGCTAGCTAATTCGGTAATCAAAAAACAGTAGTTAAACATGGTTTTCACCCGTGTCCCTAATCTGGGGAGATGCCCCACATGTTGTATAAATTTTAAAAATAAATGAAAATTGTAAATATTAAAAAAAGAGAATAATTGTTGTGTTTCTACACTTAGCTAGTAATGTTATCTTTTTACGTTCTAAGTTTCCGCATAACAGCCGGTACTTTGAATATTGAGGACAATATTCATTTCTAAGTGTGGGAAATTCTAAATTTTGATCATAAATGTACCCTTTTAGTCCCCTTTTCCCCAAAATGGCCAAATTTTAAATTTTTTTTAGTGGAAGTACTATGTACTAAACACAACAAATGGTAATCATCCACCATGTCTAAACCACATAAGGATTGGCTAATCCCGGAGCAAACGGCTCTTGGTAAAGATATCTCAAATCCGTTTACGGCTTGCAATTTGCCCAAAATTGTATGGTATTCCACTCACCATATCCTAAAAAGTGAAGAGTTGGCTAGCCCGCAAGATTATGGCTTGTGGTAAAGGCAGTTGGAAACCATAATTGGTAATCGACTCACCAAAGATAATATTGATAATTTATCTTAGAGTTGGCTAGTCCGAATGGTACGGCCTGGTAAAGACACATCAAATCCGTTATATGGTTTATGATTTGCCAATAAATCATTTGGTTATCGTTATACCAAGGTTCTTACTTGAATCGAAACATTTGGCTACTCCAGAAGTGATGGATTTTGGTAAAGAGTTTTTAAAATCCATTAAAACTTCAAATCATTGCTAGGGACTAGCAATATCTTAGTGTGGGGGATTGATGAGTGTCTAAATACTCATCATTTTTAGTCAATATAAACTGCAAAATCATCTGAAAAAACTCAGAAACACATTAAAATGATCAAAATATCATAAATCAGTGTTTTATGAGTTTTAAATGCAAAAATATCAAAATCAGATGAAAAACGTATCAAATTTGCAAAATTGGCAGTTTTAGTCTCCCAAGTTACAAAAGTTGTCAAAAGCAGTCCCTGGGAATTCAAAAACTTGTAAAATATCATTTTAGGTCCTTGGGATTCACAAGTTGTCAAATCAAACCTTTTAAAGTTTAAAAATCACAAAATAACAACTTTGGTCCCTCAACTTTGCAAAAGTGTCAAAATTAGTCCCTAAGGTTTTAAAAATAAGAAAATAATAAAAATAAACCTTATACTATTTATAAATGGCAATATTGGTCCTTCATGATAACTTTGGAGAAAATTACAAGTTTGGTCCCTAGAGTTACAAAATTGGCAATTTTAGTCCTTGGACATTTCAAAAATGAAAAATAATCAACAATGGTCCTTGTACTAATCACTTTTGGCAGGTTTGGTCCTTGTGAGATCTATGGCAGATTGGAAATTTCAGTCCTTGAAGTTTGCAATACTTACACTTTTGGTCCTTGTGGTTAATTAGCTAACAAACCAAACAGACCTATTTATTTAATCCAACCCGTTTCAAATCCAATAACCCGCCCAAATTTTTAAAACAAAATACCGCTTCATGAGACTGTTCCCCCATAGCAGATACACCAATACCAGTGGTTTTCCACCTCTCCCTCCACCTCCTCTACATCAATCCAAACCCAATTAATGCAAAGAAACTGCCCAAGACTTTTTTGGCGCCAAAAGCTAAATCAATGGCTAGGATGTATTTCAGAGATCTAATGGTGGTGGGATTTACTCAGAAGCATGTGGGATATCTAAAAAGTCTATAAAGAGTGAAGGAAAAGCAGAGGAGAAAAGAAGTAGTGTAGCTTAGTTTTAGCTTATGTCGTTTTAGTTTAAATTTAAATTTCAGTCTATGTTTTAACTTTAAAGCTTTGTATTTCACATTTTCAGTATGCAATAAACCTTTTGTAATCATCAATTTCAGCTTTAATTCTAGTTCTCAGTCTATAAAATTTTTAAGCTAAAATCTCAAAATTAGCTTATGTTGTTTATGGTGGTAGATTTGAACTCAAAAGCTCATATAAGCTTTCTCTAAAGCTATTATAAGATTCTAGATACCTTTAAACTCAGTCTATAGCTTTAATAGAAAAATTTTAAAAAAATACCAAATAAATAGTGTAAAAATAAAAATCTCTGGGAATTTATCAAGAGGTTGATGCAGAGCTGGTGTTTGGATTGCTTATTGGGTTAGAGCTTATTGGTAAGCAATAGGGAATAATCTCAGTCCTTGGTTCTGTGTTTTCAATTGGAAATTCTCTTGTAAGCCTTTAATTCAATTTCTGCATTTTACTGTATAAGTAAGTTTATTGTTTAAATCTTTGTATTTCTATGTTCCTCAGTTATAGTTAAGTTTAATTAAACAATAAGATCACGGTTTGTTCTCTTTAAATTTTAGTTAGCAAAAACTTTATTTTCACAGTCATAATAGCTTAATCATCATTCTTCTGTTCTATGTTGTTAATGTTGTTTTTATATGTTTCTTTAGTCTTAATAAATGATAATATAAGTTTTGTAATCACTAGCATAGCCTAAATCAATGTTTTCTCAGTAAAAGCTTCATAAATGACTTCCTAAAGGAGTGTTTGGTTTCACTAGTTAACTGTGTTAATGAGTGTCAGTGCTGTGCTTGTGGTTGTTTTGTGTCAAACTTGGTCTAAAGAACTTCCATCAAGAAAAACTAGTCCTTAGTTGCTAAAAAGTCAAAATTAGTTTGTATGCTTAATTTACATCCATCTGTAGGAGTTTTAGATACAAAGTTCATCAAAATAGCTTGTAACTTATCTCTCTAATTTAATCTCATCTCATTACAGCTTATAACAACATAATAAGTCATTAGAATAGATCCTAAGTTCAATAAAGTCAAATTTGCAGTTTAAATAAAAGTCAATCGGGCCCCGTGCACGCATTTGGGACAATTTTCATAAGCTTCTAAAAAGCTCACCAGTTGTCTATAACTTATGATTTTTGGTTCTTTGGTAAGCCAACCAAGCCATCTTGATGACCCAAGTTTAGATTTTCATTATCTGGCTTATTAGATAGGGCTGCAATAAGGATTTAGTTTGTCCCATTTTATCAAGATAATCTGAGTCATCCTCAAGTGGTTTATTTTCAAATTTTCATAAGCTCACTATGCTATATCGGTGAACTTACCTGTGATAGCTTTAGCTTTTTGTAAAGCTTATCTGGTCATCTTGATAATCCAAGCATTTGTTTTCAATTTCTAGCTTATTACAATTAAGCTCAAAGGTACCTAGTAGAAACCAAAGTGTCCTATGAATAAAAGCTTAACTGTGGGCTTATTTTTAATTATTCAGTGCTTATTTCTTTATAATTAGCTTATTTAGTTTCTAATTTAGCCTAGATACAGTTCCTAGCTTATTTCCAGTTTTCAATTTGCTTATTTTCTAGCTTAAAAGCCATTTTAGCTTAAAATCCTTTGCTTATTTTCTTTCTTAGCCACTGTTAAGATAATAAGCTCAAAACTGAGCTTATTATTGGTTTTCACAAAAAGTCACAGTTGAAAAAGTTGCTTATTATCATGTGCTTAATGAGTTTGTAAAATAAAATTCCAAAAATAAAAATGTTTTGCAAAAAGGGGGTAGTGGCTCGAACCTGAGACCTCCCCCTTTGTGAGGGTGATAAGTGGTGTACCTGTAACCATTGCGCCCTTGGGTCTTTCTCGTTAAAACTTTGCACTATCTATCTCTTATATACGTTTTATTCATTTTAGCTTAAACGAGATTTTAGCTTATTTGTAGCTTATTCGTAGTAGTTTTTTCCAGTTTTGTAATTTTTATAAATTTGTATTAGTAATAAGTATTTTATAAAAAAGTTTCAGATTTTTCTCATTAGTTTTACTATTTTTAAACATTTAATTAGTGTTTTATAGTAATTAATTCATAATAAAAAATATAAAAGTCAAAAAATATAAATCTTTTTCTAAAATTTTCTTTTGTTATATAGTATGTAATAAAATTAGTTTTACACTCGTAGGCCTTTTATTTCATAAAATTTACGTTTTATCTTGCGCCCAAATAGCCATTTTCATAAAAACGCTGCTTTCCGTTTTAAATAACGTTTTTAGATATTTTGAGTTTACGTTTTAGTTAAATTAGTTTATTAAAGTTATTTTGTTTTATAGAATAAACGTTCATCGACCAGAAAAATAGTGATAGCGTTTATTTAATATATTTTATCTTTTAATTTTCTTAATTTGCATTTAAGTCGCTTTAATTTGTAGATTTTCTCTTTAGGTATAATTTTCCATCAATATCCCTATGATCACTATCCTTAGTGATCATTCTATCATCTGAAGTTGTTTAAACACCAATTCATCCTCCGTGGGACTTAACGACCCAGGAATACACTATATTCCTCTGATCTTAATTGTATTTGTGTTTTAGGCAGTTTTAAGTCTGTTACGGTTAGCCATTCACAAGTGGCTAGCTTGTGTGATTTGACTTGACTGTTTAGCACAGATCACACACATCATCTTATATCTAAAAATCTGCTAAATCGGACTAATAACCATGAAATATGTCAAATTATATTTCAAAAATGTTGTATATGTGTTATTATGTCTTGCAGGTATAAGGGTTTGAAAACAAAGCAAAAACGGTGATTTTCGGATGAGTTTCGACAATATTTTCATGTTTTTCGAAGTTCGAACGAAGTCGAAAAAATTATCCGAGCACACCATTGGAAAGAACACGAAAAATCGAGTCAAATGGTTATTTTATGTGGAGCATCGAGGAATAGAAGAAAAATTGAATGATCAAACGGAGCTCGAACGAAGAATATTTTTAAAGATAATGGCTAAAATTTGGATCAAGTAAAAGAGCATTAAAAGGAATTAAATGCAAAAGACTTAACACAAAAAAGGCTCTTAGTCTAGTGGTTGGGTGCATGCTTTTTAAGCAAGAGGTCAAGGGTTCCAATCCCACTTGTGACAATATTTATATTTTTTACCTGAACGCGAGCCCAGCTGCTCCATTACTCCTCAAGCCCAGTTACAAAGTGAAAGTAAAAATTTGAAAAAGTAAATTGCAAATTCACTTGAGTGGTTTGTCTCATGCGTGTACCAGGAAGAATAAAGAATAAAGAAAGAATCCTCAAAGCTGACACGTGGCAGAGAACTACTCTTTGATTGAGAAAATGAAATTGCAAATTCACTTGGCTGGTTTGTCTCATGCGTGTACCTCACGCTCCAAAATTAATTCCAAGCAAGCAAGTGAAGTTTTTCCCCATCACCACTCGCCCACTATCAAAATGATCTGGCCAATATTTCAAGGCCACGTGGCTATGCATTATGATGATACGAAGATATTTTTTTGAGGAGATTGATAAGAAGGTCCTAGAATGGCCAATCATGTGCTATAAATGGAGCAATGCATGATCCGAGGAACGAAGAGCAATCATTCACACATTAATTTACACACACACTTTTTATTTTTATTTAGTCTTTAGCTTAATATTTTTAGTGCTTATTGTAGTAGCTTATTTTCAAGATCTTATTGTACCAAACCTTTTTAGCTTATTAATGATAATGAATTTTATGGAGTTTACTTAAGTGCTTATTTCCTTTTCATCTATTTTCTTTTTCTTTTCTTATCTAATAATCTATTTTAGCTTATTAGCTTATTGTAGCTTATTAGATTAGCTTTTTAGTGATAAGCTCTCTTATAGCTTTTTCACTTTAAGCCTTTTACATATATTTTTATCTTGAATAAGCTCTTCCTTATAGCTTATTTTTTAGATATAAAAAGACTAGCTTTTGGGTAAGCTTTTCATATAGCTTATTCAATAAGCACTTTTATTTTAGTTTCCTTTCAAAAATCTTTTATTTACTTAGATTTATTTTCTTTTTCAACTTCTTTTATAAAAAAATCAAAAAAAGTATTAATCTTTTTAACTTATCTCTAGCTTATTTATTTAGATCTAGTCCTTAAATATACCCAACTCACGTTTAATCTTCGGATTTGAACCTCTTAGTTTTGGGTGGATATTGGATCTAATCTTTAAGCTTTTTCTTTGCTTATTTTGTTTAAAGTTTAGTACTTTTTAGATCAATAAGCTTTTCCATAGCTTATTTGATCCATAATATTGCTTATTCTCTAACCTTTGATAAAGTTGTGATCTTGCTTAGTCTCTCATCATTTTCATCCTAAGGCTTAGAGCTTAAGGGTTTTATAAGCTTTCTTATTAACTAAAGTTTAAAGCTTTTTTTAGTCTTAATAAGCTATTTAGTTAATAAAGTCACAAACTTTATTAAATATTTGGTCTTATTAAAGCTTATAATGAAGTAAACTTTAGGGTTTGATAAGTTTATAAAATCAGTGGTTTTATTCGGTCTCGTATTGTAGATCAGGTTCTATTTTCCTTACTTTCTCTTTTAGCTTGTGGAAAAATGATGTTTGTTGAGCTTATTATTATTATCTTTGTTGGTTTACTTATGACTATTAGTGAGTAGATTTTTATTATGCTTGTTAAGTGATTGGTGAATTGTGAAATTAAGTGTGGAATATTAGAGATTATTAATTGGTAGCCTTTGGTTTACTTGGTTTGATTTTTAGAAACTTTAACGGGCAAAAGCCGTTAATGATTTTAACTATTTAACCAAGTAGATTTTATCTAGATAAAAAGTAGGATTTTCAATATAAACCAACGTTGTGAGAAAAATCTACTTTCTAAACGGATAATTAAAGGTTGTTAATTAATAATTTCCGGATTAATCGATGATTTGAGTAGTTGGTTATTTTAACGGGCAAAAGCCGTTGGTATAATTAATTATTTAAAGTCTACTAATTTTTACCTCGAAAAATAATTGTTTTCAATATAAGCCAATGTTGTGTACTTTTTAGATCAATAAGCTTTTCCATAGCTTATTTGATCCATAATATTGCTTATTCTCTAACCTTTGATAAAGTTGTGATCTTGCTTAGTGTCTCATCATTTTCATCCTAAGGCGAGGAGCTTAAGGGTTTTATAAGCTTTCTTATTAACTAAAGTTTAAAGCTTTTTAGTCTTAATAAGCTATTGATTAAGCCAATGTACCAAGTTTAATCATAGTTTAATGACCACTCATGTGAATGGTCAACCGTAATAAACTTAAAACGGCTCAGAAAGCAAATGCAATTAAGATCAGAGGAATATAGTGGATTCCTGGGTCATTAAGTCCCACGGAGGATGAATGGTGTTTAACACAGACAGATGTCGAATAATCACTAAGGATAGTGATCAGTAAGGATTTTGAGTTATATATACCTAAAGAGAAAGTTTTGTAAATTACAGGGGCTTAAATGCAAATTAAAGAAAATTAAAAAGCTAAAATATATTAAATAAACGCTATCACTATTTTACAATGATGTTTTTGTGATTTTATAAAATAAAATAACTTAAATAAGCTATTTTAATTAAAAGCGAAATTAAATTACCTAAAACGTGATCTAAAATGAAAACGTGCGCGTATGTATAAAAATTACGTGCAAGTCAAGTAAAACGTAAAATTTGTGAAATAAAAGTCCTACGAGTGTAAAAACAATTTTCTTACTTAATATATGTGTTAGCCTTAATAGTTTTTATCTGAAGTGATGGTCATTCACATTTAGGAACTTTGTAACGTGTTAGATATCGTGCTAGAATAGTCAAAGGGCTCATGGATTGGGCTAAGCTAAATGATTAGACGTTTAGTTAAGTTAGCCTTGTATAAGTTCATGTAACCCAATCCATGTCCAAGCCCATACAAGGCCCATGGCCAAGCCTTAGGGCATCATCTCTCTTACTATAAATACCCCTCAAGTATGTCATTTGAGGGGTGTGCTTGAGTGTGTGTGTGTGTGTTTTTCCTTGAAGCAATATACAACTTATTGTTTTCATCTTCTTTCCTTTATCTCTCTAAATACATACACGAGTTACACATCTTAAGTCACCATCTCATCTTTCTATTCTTCATCTTTCATCTCTACGCATAACTGTTACGTGTTTATGTTGGGTTAGCTTGGTATACGTGATAAAAGGGCATAACAATTGGTATCAATAGCCTAACAATGGTTTAGGAGTGTTTGTGTTTGTTTTGAAGTGTTGGTACTGTTACGCGTATAAGCTCACGTTTAACATATTTGTCACACTTAAAGCTTTAATTTTTGCACTTAAAAATTCAAGATTCTTGTAGTTTAAGGTTTATTTGGTGCTAAAGTTTTGCAAAAGTTCAAGCTTTACGCGTTTTGGTTAAGTTTTAAACTCGTATTTGGTTCGTTGGTCATTTCTACTCGTAACTTTTATAAGCACTTTGGGTGAAAAAGGTCAACATTTTTGGGTTATTCGAGTGTTTTAAGGCTATCATTGCAAAAGAAATCATTTGAATCGTTGGAAATTTCTTACGTGTAGAAGTCAAAAAGTCAAAACCCTAGTTTTCTACGCATAACTTTTTGGTGAATAATCTTCGAGCTATAATCTACTCACTGCTTCCCTCACTTGGATAAGTGTGTGGAACACTTCGACTTGTGGATATCCCTTACTTTTTACGCTGTGGCGATGTTGTAAAGGATTTTTGGTTCTTAACCATAGTTTACGATAAGCTAAAAGCTTACGGTAACTCTACGATAACTTCACAATTACCGTAAGGTTTCACGAGTAACTTTTGTTCACGCATAAGCTTAAAGTTACGCGTAAGATAAGCTTTTATCGCATAAGATCCCCTCGAATCCTAAGGAATTTCAAGCTTCCTTCCTACATAAGATCCTACTAAGTAATACATCCTACTCGTAACCATATCCTACTCAGAACTTCTTTGGTCTACGCCTAAGCTATTTACTCTAAGGTTAAAAAAAAAAAAGAGTTTTTATGGAAAACTTGAGTAAAATTTAAATTTTTGAGGAGACTAAACGTTCAATTTTTACTCGAGATTCAAATTTTGGTTTAACTGTGAAAATTTTGGTCAAAATTCAAATTTTTGAGCCTAAATTCAAATTTTTGGTCAAATTTGGCAGGTCAAAATTGTCATAACTCAAAATTTTCATACGACCTTAGAATTGATTTTTAAAGTGAATTTCAAATTTTGGGCAAAAATTTTTCGACTAAGAACCAAGGTTCGATGTGACTTTGAGAAAACACCTCAACCGAGCTTAATCTTCATCAACCACAACTCCTTTATCGTTGAATCGATCCTACATCAACTTTATCATACATACCTTCATCAATGGCAACCCAGGAAGATCGTCTCATAACTGCTTTCTTAAAAGGATTCTTCAATGAAGTTAACATTAGTCCAACTACACCAAATAACAACAACCAATGGATTTCATCATATAATCCGCAGTTTGCTCAACCGAGTATTCATATGGGTCAAGAAGGACAAATGGTTGATGTTATTGGGAATCAGAATGGATTTTCTATGGGTATACAAATGGGAATCGGATGCAATATGCGAGTAAGCGTTTGTTAGACATCAAAGGGTCGATTATGAATCGAATATGGGATATCAACATGGGAATAAGCGTTATATGACTTGGTTCATAATGCTACCTCCGAACCTCAAAGCCAAAATTCAGGTTATTTTAGTTCAGAATCTAGTGTCAAACGACCGACGAAGCTTGAAGGCTCGGTACATGTTGATGTTAGAAGCAGAAAGAAGAGTCGGAATTGAATGAACGATGCGAATACGATTCATGAATCCAAAACGGGCAGATAAAGCAAAAAATACTGCAACCTCCAGTCATAGAATCAATCCGCAGGATACAACATCAAGTGGTACTTTTGATACACCTCCAGTCTATGCCACAGATCCACTCAATGAGGTACCAAATTATAGTAATGTTGCTAATCAGTTTACTCATGAGGAAAGATTGCGGGACATCAGCACCTACTTATGATACATACATGGACAATCCGAAGCAATACTAACTCAAACTCCAAATGTGGATCCTAGTGGAGGCTGTGTGGCACAAAAATACTGTAGACTCGATGAGGAAACTCGCACTTATTTTGAAAAATTAATTAATAATTGTGGTATTGAAATCGAGAGTTAGTAAGGTCAATCATGAGGTTAAGGCCGCGAATGCTAAATTGACGCGAGCTTGAGAGTTACAAGGAGCACGCGAAAAGCTTTTGAATTTCAGAAAAACAAAGAATCAGAATTAGAAATTGGTTATCGAAATTTGGCTTCTAAAGAAAAAGAATTGCAAATCAAGTATAACACACTTGATGTGAATTTGAACTTGAAAATTAAATCTCTAAACAAGGAAATTTCTGATTTAAATAACCAACTTTCTATACAAAAAGAAATGTTTCTAACCTTGAAAAAGAAAAGAAGCATTGATTCCGATTTTCAAAGCGAGAAGATTCTCTTCTTGATGAAATTCTTGATAAAATGAAAAAATCAAACTTTGGAAAATTTGCTTCTTAAAACGGGTCATTCTGCTCAAACAATCAAGATGCTTTCTAATCAAGTAAATCCGCGTTTTCATACTAATAATAGAATGGCATTTGGTAAGCTTATTCCCTTCTCAAGAAAGCTCGCTGAAATTTAGAATGTGTTGCACAATGGAAAACCTTTGCATAAACCCATAATTGTGCATGATTCTCTTGAAACGTTGGAACTATCTAAGGAGAGCAGAGAAAGAATGAAACAAAAGGTCCGGAATCAAACCTATTGACTATAACAAATGGAACAAACTTTACGGAATTACTTTTGTTAATCCAAAAAGAAAAGTCAAAGTTTTCCATCACACAAGTGTTTTCAAACAAAGAGTCAACACTGTTTCAAAACTGTTTCAAACTATGCGTTGTCTCAAAATCTCTTTTGAACATTGAACAAATGTCTTCAAACAATCCTTTTAACACAAGTGATGCGAGAAGTATTTTAGACAATGTGAAAACTAGAATTGTGGATCTTCAAGACACTGTTAAAACTAAAACCACTATTACACCTAACAACTGAAATCGTTTATGCAGCAAAGGCATTGTAAATCGTTGAAATGTAAAGACTATCAAAATCGATTATGTAGCAAAGGCATTGTAAATCCACTCAGTTCCAAGTCCCGCCCATACAAAACTTGCAACCTGTGTGTTCACAACCCACTGCCAGAATATGCATAGTTTATGTTCAAACAGAAATCGTCAAATGAATTCACAATAGTACCTAACTCGACGTAAAACCATAGGTTTAATTAATTCGTTTGAACACAATCATCGTAGTGTGAGTTAAATTTTTTCACACTCATCGTAAAAACAACATTATTTATTTCACTAAGTTCATGACACCAAAGCGTAAACATCGCACCAATAAAAATTGGTAATCATCGTTTCATCGACGCCCTAATAGGTAATTTGCCAATTTACCTTAATGATTCAAATATAGTGCCTCGATTTCCTAAATGGGTCAATAAGAGCGGGAGTGTTAATTCCAATAGGCCTATTCACAATATTCGAGCTCACTCGCAAGTGACTAATGGTTCATGATGTAGGGACTTCGAACATGGCAAATACTTAGTGATAATAAAACATTCGGATATAGCATACAGTTCAAAGCATTTGTGTTAGTTAAAATGTAGCATGTATCTCCCCAAGAGTTTGTAAAAGCAGTTAAAAGAGTAAAAGGGGCTATGAACTCACCTATTTGCAATGATTACGATGACAAAAGTGGATACACCGAAATATAGCGTGAATCTCGAAAATGACCTATTATGAATGATATGATATGTAATGAGTTGCAATGTAATGTTATGCATGCATTTCATATGTTATTTATACCATTTACGAGTTTTGAAAAATATTACTTGTCGCCGAAAAATACTCGTTTGACGTCTTGACCCTTCAAAAATGACTTTACAAGTTTTACGTCAAAATGTCATCCTACAATGGTTTTATAATGATTTATGGTGAAAATTTCACTTTTCGGGCCGCAAAACAATGTAGATGGAATATCATGAAATTAACAAAAATGGCTTGGAAAACTAGTCAGAACGGTGTAATACGATCGTTAGAGAAACGAATTCGACGGTTTTGGAAAGTTTGTATCGATATTTAGAAGTTTCAGCCAGAGTTTTCGTCCAAAAGGTCTCGATCATAAAGATATTAAGGGTTAAAGATAGTGATGTTGTTGAATTGTTGTGCGAGAAAATGAGTTTCGCCAAGTTTGAACATCCATAAATAATTTATTATAACTCCGCGCTTACAAATGAGCTTGTTGTTTTGAAAAAATATGGCCGTGAACTTGATTTTACTAGAAGACAATTCGTTCTAAAAAGTTTCACAACCTTGTTAAAAACGATTTCTCAACAGGACGCCATCTAGATTACCGTAACACTTGTATCGTAAAAATAAATATAGATTTTAAAATAATAGTTACGTAAGTTTTGAAAACGGGCATATATTTGTCGTTTCAAACCGTTTTCTACGTATAATACGTCCTTAGTCAGATCGGTAAACTAATATATTTTTGAGAAGTCGAAATAATTTGTGAAGCTTAAGGCTGTTTTTGACCAACAAGATAAATATATGTTGCTTGAAATTCGAAAACTATTTATTTCGTCGCCAAACTTTAAAAATTCACCACGGCTTCGTTATAACTCCGCTTTTATCCGCTCAAGCGCCACGGATTCGTTTTAAAGTATATTTTCTAAAAATCAAGGCCAAAGTTTCGTACCAACTGTCGGTTTTTCCAGAAAATCGAAACAAGGACAGAACCTCTTTTATAATTATTGAAAATAGTTTTTCTCGGGCAAAACCTATTCTAATCCCTTCAAATCAACTCCAAAACTAATCTAATCCTACCATACACCTTCTTAGGGTGTCATGGGTTCCTAATCATCATCAAGACCAAAGAATACCATGGGAATATTTATAGGATGACCATAGTATATAAATAACTCTAAAATCATGAAATAAAATGGTATAAATCACATATCATGCATACTTGCTCCAAAATGAAAAGATGAATATGAAATGATAAGGAAACATGAAAATGAAAGAAACAAGCTTACAAATGAATATGATGAGGTGAAAGTAACAAGGATAATCCTAAACACTCTTGGTTTTTATTTCAAAACCTTATAAAGAGTGATAACTAGATTGTTTATACACTTGAAAAAAAAAATTATGATGATCCCCTTTGAGCTTCTATGTGTGGCCGGTTTTGATGAGAACCAAAGAAGAGAGAAACAACTTTTTCTAACACTTGTGAAAATGAAATGAATGAGTAAAATGTCTATGTGAAGACTTATGTATAATTGTATAGACAAGTAATTAATTGAACCATGCCACATTGATAACACACCCTCCCCCTTGGTCGGCCAAGGGGGGAGGGACTAGACATTTTATATATATATATATTTTTTTTTCAAATGTGTTGTGTATAAATAATTACTTGTACATGTTGAAATAAAGTATAAGTAATTGTGAAAGAAAAGGTATAAGTAAAGGTAAATGAGAATTTTTGGTACAAGTAAGTTCTTAATAGTTCAAAATAGAATGTAATGAGATGATAAAAATTGTAAAAATACATTCCTTGTGAAAATTGAGTGATAAAAATAATTATCGTAAAATTTTTAAGAACACGCGTAATAATAATTTAACTTTAACGATTTATGTACCAAATAAATTTGAAACACTAGGAAAACTAAAAATATAGTTTTATAAACTAAATGTAAGTTTAAAAATACATCGAGCTCATTTTTGAAAGTAACGGGTTAAATATTCAAAATAATAACTCAGCGATAACGCTTTATTTAATATAAAAATTACGATACAAGTGAAATGAAATGTCGGGAAAGAACTAATGTGATGCAAATGATGTGAATGAAATGTAGACTAATCTTAGTCCATATGAAATGTACGTGATGTTATGATCATGAATTCGCCGCTAAACCTTTAAGGTTACGCTAATTTGGAACACACGTAAACCAAGTTTACGATAAATGTTGAAATAGTGAAGCATAAATCGTTTCGAGAAATGACCTGAAATTACGGGTTGTCACATTAGCCTCATCCAAAAGGAATTCATCCCTGAATTCAATGCATGTATTAGGTCTAACGGGTTTAGGGTTTGATGAGGCAAGCCTTCCCATTCTCGAGCAAAACCCTCAAAAGACTTTTTGGTAACCGATTTTACTTAATCCCACAACTCATCAAACAAGAACTGCCATAATGATTAGGCTAAATCGGTTTAGGTAACAACTTGTTTCTAGCTCGATCTTTGCAACTCATCAAACAAGAACTGACACGCGGATCAAACTGGAAACAAGTGGTTTGAAGAAAATCTTTTGAAAATTTGGCCGACATTGAATTGCTTACACATATAAGCCTACTACTCCCTTCATTGCATGATTCTTCCTGAATTAGACATAGGTGATCATGCTATGTATAATTTAGGAGTAACTATGCAATGCTTGGACTAATCGACTCATATGTTGTTTGGTGTTGAGTCAATTGATGTTAAAATTGTGATGAACATCGAGGAGAGTAGACATGAGAGAAGTGTCGTTAAAATGATAGTTAAAGTAAAAAGAATTGAAATCCTCGTAAAATGATTAAACAAATCGGAAAGAAAATAAAGCACGTATAGATGAGAATATTTTACAACAAGTGGTTTATCAAAATATAAATACATCTTTAGGTTATAAAGATTCGGATAATATGGAAACATAAACTTAGTAATGCACATAGTACATAAGGAGAAATAAGATTCATAGTTTCCCGAATCCTTCCCTTCCGCCGTTGATACCTTGACGAAGCTCCCTCCTCCTCCTCCTTCCAAACATATATACATTCCTATGAGCACCTTCAACTAGTTGACCTTGGTTTGAGGACATTGATTCCCGAGTAGTGTCCTTGTTCCCCACATCCAAGCATGTGACTACGGCTTTACCTTTACAATCCCCTCGCTAGATGTCCCTTGTTTCAGATTTTGTGGCACTCTAAGTGTGGCAAGGACCCGAGTGGATGAAATTACATCGATTATATATGGTGTGTTCCAAAGATAAACCTACCTCCCCTCTATTGGTGTAGAAGCGACATAAACCATTCCCCGCTTCTTTGCCTTCTATTTTGCTGTTGATGATCAAGTTAGTGTAAGGCGGCTTTTGGTTGTTGTTGTTATCATCCCTGGTCGTTTCCCATTTCCTTGTTGTTGTTGATCTGGTTATCACGTTGTTGTTGTTGGCTATTGTTGTAGCTGGTGCCGTTGTTGGGGTTGTTGTTGTTCTTGGCTGGTGTTGGTGTACTCTACCTCCCTCTTCACATTCCTGGCCATGAGCTTTTGAGTCACCCTAATAGCTTCCTCGATTGTTTGTGGATCAAACGGGTCACATTTCCTTGAATAACTTCGAAGTCCTCAGATAAAAGCCTCTAGCAATCCTCGTTATCCGTACCATCACGTGGGCATGTTAACGCGCCAATTCCTGAAATCTCAATGTATGTGTCAATATCGCACTCCAATCGCTACTAGTTCAGAACTCCTCCGTCTCCAACTTTTTCACTCCGTGACGCAGGACAAAACTCTTAGTCACCAAACTCCCCTTAAATTGCTCCCAAGCAAGCTTGAAAGCATTCTCCATTCCAATCGGTTGAGCATATGAATTCCACCACGCATAACGCCTCCATCGAAAGTAATGTACTTGTGAAAGTAAATTTGATCTTACTTATCATCCGGGTATCTATAAAGCAAAAACACGGATTCCAACTTTTCAAAACCATCGCATTCATGGCCGGTGGCCCTTCCGCCTCTAAACTCAGGCGGGGCCCACCACTCTTTGAACCTTGTAACATCTCTAACCCCGGGATCCCAAGATTTCCAAGATGTTAAATCAGCCTATGCCCAGCCACCGCCGGCCCCAGCAGCTAGAAGCAAAGAAATTAAGCTTCCCCTCGGACCTTAGACCTATGCTATCATTCACCTAACTTTGAATACCGCTGGGCCATTTCAATCAGTAGTTTCTTCGTGCCATATCTTCTTCAAAAACAAGAGGAAAATGTGAGACGAGCAAAAATCCATGTTAATAAATAAACACCTAAAGAGATGTGGGATAAGAAATGGGTAAGTTTGAGGTTATTTTTCAAAAATAATCACGTTCAAAAGATGGGTTATGAGGTGTCAAGTGCTTCTGGCATATGTATAATGGTTTAGTGACTTAATGTG
>OU343220.1:270395613-270459975 GCA_910596185.1 Chrysanthemum makinoi | reverse complement strand
GCTCACCTCTTTAGCATACTCATGTATTTGATGTGTTTAGGCTTGGGCAGTTGTTTTGGGAGGCGCTTGGAGGCATTGGCATGATCATGGATTAGTTCGACTCTGATGTTTAATTTGGACCGCTTTTTATGAATTCCTTTTAATGGGCTTACTCTCGTACTTTGAATAAATGTAAAACTTAATTACTATCTTTGACAATGTTTTTATATTATGGATGAGCTATTCTACTTCGCTATACTTGTTCTCGTGAACCACTTCCCGTAGCACCCCAATGCTAGTAAGTCTTCCGCTGAACTGTATTTTGGGGGGTGTTACAGATGTTGACCCAAACTAGCGCGCTTACAAGATGTCCTTTCTATAATAAATCCTCTCCGACAATTACGCAAGAAAGGATTTTTTTCGTTCCATCTGGCCAAAGAATTTGTATAATTATTTACAACATAAATCAGTAAAGTTATTATTAATTTAAATAAATTTTTAATCATTTACTATGTTTTGTCGGTGTCAGAATACAAATAGTTATTTACAGCATAAATCATTAATCATTTACTATGTTTTGTCGGTATAATTATTTACAACATAAGTCAGTAATCATTTACTACATTTGTCTTCTTCTATTCTCAATAATTTAAGTATACATGCGTTGTCGATCGGAATATAGAGTTGCCCATGCGGATGCCTCGCCATATCTGTACGCCCCCCATTGTGGCTGACTATCCGGGAGTGGTGAATTTCCGTCTAGCGTCACATAAATAAAGTGAGCACCGTCCCCGTCCCCACACGGGCAATCACAAGGAGGCACTTTCTTGTGATAAGTTTGGACCAGAAAAAAATGGAAAACACGTAAAACTTTGTCGCGAGGATATAGATACAACTGGCCGGTTAATCAGTGAAGCAATAACCAACCCCGTGTTTGGCATACTCATCCAGTAGTCCTGTGGTGCAAATCCAGGATGGAACCATTCTACCGGTTTATGGTTATGGCTTAGATCTGTTATGGTTTCTGGTTATGGTTTCTTGGTAAAAAGCTTACTATGAAACTAGTTGGTTTTTTTGAAAGCTTATTAGATCTGAAATCGTTGGTTTTTTTGAAAGCTTTTTCTGGTTGTTTTTAGAAATAGTTGGTAAAACCATGGTTTCTTGGCTGTTTTTGGTTAGATCCGTGTTTCTTGGTTAGAAATCGTTGGTAAAACCAGTTGGTGGTTTCTTAGTTAGAAAAGCACTTGGTGGTTTCTTGGTTAAAAAAATTTATTGTTATATCTTTTTAGATCTAAAAAAAAATTGATGGTGGTTTTTTGGTTAGAAAAGCAGTTGGTGGTTTCTTGGTTAAAAAAAATGTATTGTTATATCCTTTTAGATCTTAAAAAATTGATGGTGGTTTCTTGGTTAGAAAAGCAGTTGGTGTTCTTGGATGTTTTTTATGGTGGTTTCTTGGCTGTTCTCAGTGATCTGTAGTTTGTTAGATCTTTTTGATCTATGAAAAAAAAATTGTTGAAACTGCTTAAGCAGTTGTGAGGGTTTATTGAAACTGCTTATTATCAAATAAGCAGTTGTTTTCTAAACTTAGTTTTTTAAAATGGTTTCTTAAAAAAACCGAGATACGACGATGATGATAAAAAAAATCTCGAAATGTCTTTTTGTCGTTTTTTATAAACGTAACATATTTTTGCATGTAATATTGAAAAAGTGTAAAATTTATTACCTTTTATGTGTAAAATGGTGAACTCGACATTTTCCGAAGCCAAATTTATTACCTCTTGTTGCTTCTTTGTGGTATGTGACTAAGAGTTATTACCTCTTGTTGCTTCTTGGAGGTATGTGACTAAGACTTGCTTCTTTGTGGTCTGTGACTAAGACTGTTGTGAATGTGAATGTGAATGTGTATTGTGAATGTGATATGGTTTATAATGAAGCAAAGCCTACAAATTAAGAATCTTACTATTGTGAATGTGAGCTTGTACAATGCAAATGTTGAAAATGTGAGAAATTGTTCAATGCAAAAAAACTTTTGAGATAAGGCGATGATGATAACCGAATGAACGGTAAAGTGAGATTTTATCACTTTGCAATCTTCAAATCTGAGCCTATTAAAATTCTTAATATTTTTCGATTACGTTTTTTTTTTCAACATAACACAAAAAATAAAACGTGAAAAGGGGACAAAACATAGACATATAGAAAGTGTTAGTACACAAAAAAGAAAAAAAAGACAAAAACACAACAAAAAAAAAACATATATGTTTGGTTGGGAAGGTTTTGGGTAGTTTTAGTAATGAGAATCGATACTCACAACACAAAAATTAATGCCCACATCATAATATTATATCATTAATGCATATGTTATAACATTGTATGTGCATAATTGTGGTGCGTGCATTAATTTATTTAGTGTGAGTATCACGGCCCTTTAGTAATACGCATCTCAAAACAGTAATTTTGGGTCCGCCCTCCTCTATAAAGAAAACAGTAAATAGATTACGTCTTTTTTGTTCATGTTACCCGATGCGTGCGAGTCTATGACTAAGATATAAGCGTCATAACTAAGGTATTCTTGTGACCGTTACCGATCATCTACTGGCTACCCCAAGTGTGTACCTATTGAGATTTGAACTCTCAGCCTCTTGTGAGGAAGTCAAGGGTCTTGCCGCTAGGCCATTGTGTCCATTTGGTGGTGTTACCTCGGTACCTCCCATTACAAAGATACAAAAATTATTAAAAAGTGACAGACCTGCATAAATATACGTTAAATATTATTAACTAGTGTACAATAGTTCATGGTTAGCTCCACATTTCTATCAACAATAGAGCATGTATAAGTGTATAACTTTCAAGGAACACAAATATAACAAATCAAAGCCAGTTGACCGAGCACTTGACACACATATGGGGTCATAGATCAACACCCTCGTCAAGACCTTTAGAACTGATCATCACGTTTGAATCTATTTGTTTGTCGAACTTCTTTTTCCTTCGATCTTCAAACTCTTTAAATCCTTCCATCTGAAAGTATATGTTATTCATTTTAGACCACTTTACGTTTTTGGTTTGTCATACGTGAAAAGAAATGATGAAGTGATTGTGAGTGTCGGTTTTAGTAAATCTGAGGAGAAATGAGATGGGAGCGGGTCCCATCTAAGTTTTTCATTTTGGTTATTACGACTGAATATCTGGGAGCTTACCTGTTGAAACTGATCCATAGATATGGGATTGCCATGTAAGGATATATTCTGCAGGGTCTTGCATTCTTTTAATAAACTTGGAGGAATCTGCAGAAGAATACAGAATTCATTATAGCCATTAATACAGGGAGTCTACCGAATGACATGAAAGCGATAGATACCTGTTTCAGATTGTTATGGTCCAAGCATAGTGACTTCAAATGAATGAGACTGCAAACAGAAGTAGGAAGTTCTTCAATGGAATTTTCTGAGTCAAATAAATGATCCATGAAATTATCAGTCAAAGCATTATGAAAAAAAGAAGTTTATGTTAGTGTCCAGAGTGAATTTGGCATCGATCGCAAACAATGAAGCAAAACCACAACAAATGAAGCATACCATTTGCTTGTAGCTCTTCCAAAGAAAAGCAGCTCCCTACAGATTCTGGGAGAGACTTCAGTTTATTATGTGACACATTTAGCAGCAACAACTGCAATTTCAGAAACTCATATGAAGTTTACAGCAAAAATGCGCCATAAAAGTGAAATTTAACTTTGAAAACATGAAAAGTGAGATTTCAAAAGAGTAGACCAGAGATGTTTGTAATTGTAACAGATGCTATATGCATAGAAACAACACAAACTTTATTAGATATATTTGACATAAATAGATTGCACAAAGATAAATAATCAGTAAAAGACAGGGTTAGTGCTATATGCAGTCACTTACATTGCGCAAGCTTCCTATGGTTTCCGGCAGGCTGGTTAACATGTTGCCAGAAATGGATAACCGCTCTAGTCTCACCAATTGGCCCACTGAAACAACGGGGCTAGTCAAATCTCTATGTATGTATAATTGTATACTAGCAGGGTACCCGCGAGTTGCAGCGGCGGGTACCCTGAAATAAAAAATTTCGATGAATAATGTATTTTAGTTTATTATGTTCTTTTTAACAATAAATTTACGGATATAAAGAATTTCGTATAGCCCGTGCCCGTTCGGGCTCGAACCCGTTGGCCCGTGTTTGCTCGGGCTCGAGCCCGTTTGGTCCGCGCCCGTTCGGGCTCAAGCCCATTTGGCCCGTTGCCCGTTCAGGCTTGAATATTTGTATAATGTGCTTTATTATTTGTAGTAGTGAAATTTAATGCAGGAATTGTGTTTAATTTGGTTGTACAATATGCTTGATAATTTGTATTTCTTATGTAGGGGTGTTTTAATAACTGTATTAATTGTATTTATTGACCAGTTAAATAATTGACTACATTAAATAGCATTAATGTGGTGTTTTGTTGTACACTATGCTTCTTGTCTTGTACGTCTAAAAATTATGTGCATTAAAGTGTTGTACAATATGTTTCTTTTCTTGTAAGTAGTAGTCATTATAGTCATTAATAACATTGACCACCTTAATAGCATTAATGTTGTAAGTCTGAAAATAAGTCTGAAAATTACATCATGCTTATTTTGTTGTACACTATGCTTATTTTGTTGTAAATCTGAAAATTGGTTGCAGCTATTATACATTGTGCTTAAATGGTTGTAATTTTTGGTGAAGGGGTATTTTTAATAGCATTAATGTTGTTTGATAGAATTTTGGTCTTAAAATGACACCACGCTTTATTTTGTTGTACAATATGCTTACTTTGTTGCAATTCTGAAAATTGGGTGCATTAAAGTGTTGTAAACCATGCTTAATTTCTTGTACGTCTTAAAATTAAGAGTGAGGTGCCTTCGTGCATTATATGTAGTATATAGATAATATGTATTTATGTGTATGTGTGTGCGTATATCTGGGCAAGTGCATGAGTGTGTGTGTGTGTAAATGACATGCTTATTTTCCAAATCAGAATAGCAGAAAGATACCTTCATCTGGCAAGGTGGTAAGTTGATTCCCATCAAGCATGATCAACTTTAAAGACTGAAGTTTCCCAATATCATTTGGGAGACGCCCAATCATGTTATTTGCCAAAATCTGCAAGGTATCGCCATGTCAGATACTAAAACCTTAGACATCAGAAGATTATGGCAGTCCCTTATTCGAAACCATGAACTAAAAGTAAGAAGATACAGCTATAATATGTTCGAGAATACAGATGTGACGATGTGAAGGTTCAGTATTTACCAGCCTCTGCATATTCATTAGTTTGCTGATCTCCTCTGGGACATCAACTGCAATAACCACAGGGCACAAATGATGAGTATAGGTTACACAGTTCAAAATGTCTGAAGCAAGAATCATTTAGAGAGACGACAGTAAACAAAAGCGAAATCAGGAAAATGATTAACTGTCAAAGAGACACCGACTGCGAGCTTATGCACTTCACTATAATTTGCAATAGGAGTTACAAAAGTTACAAATGTCGATTCGAAGTTTGTAAATTGAACCCTAGAAACTTTTCCGCAATCCATCATGCATCTTCTTTATCTCAAGGTTTTTTTAACTACTTTTGTAAGCAAATCATATTTATACCAGATCAATCCTAAATTCTATGAGTTGAAAACATAAGAAATGAAGACAATCAGCTTTTAAAATCATTTAAAGCGGACAACTGTCTCACAATTAAACCTCCTAAATAACTACACAAACATGCAAAAAAGTTGCATTACATGAAGGCAGATTTGCTTCATTAATATGTTTCTTTTCTTTGTCGATATTTTTTCAATATCACTTTCTTTGGTTTAACTTCTCAAGTCAAACAAAATTATCTTTGAATGTTCCATGTGCGTCCCTTTTTTTAGCAAGTCAGATAAATCACATATTTGTGCATTGCAAGTGTTATGAATGTAGAGGTTAGAAGCTCAAAATTTCATCCCTTTTCCAATAAAGTAAACATGTACGCTCAACTTGTCATTGCAAAAAGTAAACACGGGAACAAATAACTTTTCAGATTATATGCACACAATTGAAATAATAAATGTATTCTAGAGCAGAAAGCCAGAAGGCATTACCTACTTTGTTGTGTGTTAGATCAAGCATGCGTACAGATTTTCCGAGGTCCAGAACTTCATCTGGAAATGACTGTTTCACCAATTACACAAGTCAGTACATTAAACCTTATATTTCATAGTTTAATTATGTGAATCCATCTTCCAAATCATAACCAGTGAGCCACCAATAAGGACAGACAAGTAAACTGCAACTAGAATAAAGAGATATACTAGAACAATCTGAAACCCCAAACAAAATAGCTACAAACAAGAGGTAATTTATCCATCTATGCACGTCAGCTTTAACAACTCAATAATGGTTTATTAATTTAATCTACAGAATGATAATGAAACCAAACCCTAGTTCTTAGCTAGGATATACCACAAGTACATCCCCTGGATTAACATAAAATTTGCATTATGCTTGGTACTAGTGCACCTCAAACAGTGACACAATCATATTATTCAAGCCAATAATTCCATTCAACCCGTATAAATGCACGCAATACTTTTCCAATTTACTATATCAACAATAGTAGAATTACTGACAAAGTTACTAAAGCCTTTGCCCTTACAAGTTTTTTGAAATCAAAATCTTTTCCATAGGTAGCAAAACTTCAGAGTTTAGTATAGATGCAAGAATTTTCAATCTTTGACCGCATACTAACTTTTACTGTAGTAGTTTTCATAATTCTAAAAATGCAGGCATTTCTATTACTAGTTAAGGCACACACCACAGCGCTGATACGCAAGCAGACAACACCAATGAGCATACATGATTAATCAGAAGTTAAAATTGACGGCCACATGACATCCGTGTCATCTACTTATATTTGCATTCAGGTCTTACCTTCTTTCTAATTTCTTTTCGTATCATTCCTTAACCAACTCAACTAACTTCTTGGCGCTACTTCAAGAACTTAAACTCATCCCTCAAAAATTTCAGCAATTTACATCTCTTGTACATTTCTCATGTCACTCCCATATTATTTACGCCAATAATTCCACTTAATCCATCTAAATACACACAATAACTAATCCTTTTAGTTTTTTACTCGTTTTACTTTTAAGATAGAGGATCATTTACTAAGTTACTAGTGCCTTATCATGTACAAGTTTCTGGCTTCAAAATTGTTCCACTCGTAACAGAAGTTTGAGAGTTGTATCTAGTTAATATATTGCTGATCTATGACCACATGGCACATAATAACCTTTAGCCCTTGCAAAAGAACTAAACAAGCAGGCACTGCCATGACTCTTGCACGTATGACATTATGACAGCTAGACAGACACCACCGCTTAAATATCTAGACAGACAAGCAACCAATGAGCGAACATGAAGAATCACTAGTTAAGAATGACGTCCGCTTGTCGTGTCATGTCCTATATTTATATTTGCATTCCGCTCTCACCTTCTTTCAAATTTCTCACTGTATCATTCCTTAACCTACTCAACTAACTTTCTTTTAAAACCTATATCTCGATTTTTGTAAAATTTCCACTAAACTTGCCTAAATGTAAATCAACTGTTTGTTTCGCTAAACTGTATTAACCTCTCATAAAAGAAATCGCCACGAAAGCAATAGACATGTACGCCACCAAAATTATCGCCCGTTTCTAAAATCCAACCAATCAAAAACCTTATAAAACTTTATATTAAATTGATCAAATTAGCACATTTCAAAAAGGTAAAATCACCAAAACAGACTGAACGAAGTAATCAATAACTGATAGTAACCCTAATTTAATCATCAAAATAGATAATTAAAGGGACCTTTAATTTAGAATCACGTAAGGCAACAATGCCAGTGGCGCGCCACCTGGACAAACGGCTGGCTTTCGTATCAACGTTCTTGCTCGCAAAACATCCCATGCTCCCCCCAGATTTTAAATAATCTAGTTAAAACTTGTTAAATAAAGTGGGGACTTTGTATATACGGATGGCTGTGGCGATGAATATGATGACGAAATGGGCGACGACTTTTTTATTTTGTGGGTCGGGTTTGACTTTTTATCGGATGGGATGGGTGGCGCCAATTTAACGCAATCGTTACGTACTTACGTTACTCTTTGACAATGATATTTACCGTGCCCAATTTTATTTTGATCTTTTCTGCTTCATTCTTACTTTTAACTAACTAGTCATAAGTCCAGATTTACATATAAATCAAAAGATAAATTGCAAAAAAAGTCCCTGTGGTAAGTCATTTTTGCACGGTAGGCACCTCAAAAACTTAAATAGCAAATAATGTCCTTGGTGTTCACAATTTGTTGCAAATTATGTCATTTTTACTGACGACCGTTAAAAAGCCCAGTTAGTCATGGTCAAAAGGCATACGAAATGGCTAAGTTACCCTTGTCTTCTTCTCACATTTTCTTTTAACCCACACTCATTGTTTCCCGCAACATGCAAAATGACTAATATACACTCGAATACTTGAGGGACAACATTTGCAATTTTTTTTTTTTTTTTTTTTTTTAAAGTTAACTATTATTCACAAACTCAACTCACATCAAACCGATGGAGCGACAAAAAACAACATCCCTCTTACAAGATATTAAAATAAAACCAATCTTTCCAATCAATAACACGGTAGCAAAACCGATTCCTAAACCACAAAAAGCTAAGAGATTTGACCTCCTGCACAATCTTCCGAGAATCGACCCTCAAATTACCAAATCGATTATCATTTCTAGACTTCCAAATGCACCAACAAGTAATGAACATGATCCCCTTCACAATCTCCTTTTTCTTCCTGTCCAAACCCGACGTCTTATGAATCTTAAAGATGTCAAAACGGTCGAACATATACAGGGGCGGCAATTTGCACCATCTTCCCACCAAATGCCAAACTTCCATAGACACCTCACAAGAGCAAAAAAGATGTTCCACAGATTCATCTTCAGACCCGCACAGGACGCACTCCATCGATTCGAAGCAGCAATTGCGCACCCGAAGCGCATCCATTGTAGAGAGCCGGTCCAATCCTAACCTCCACATGAAAATGTTGCATTTGTTCGGTAACCATTTAACCCATTTGAGATGAAACTGTTGCTGTAGTCCCTACCACCTTTGAGAAAATCCTTAACCGACCGAACACTGAAGCCTAACTGATTATTCCCAAGCCATTTCCACCTATCGTTCCGATCATTCAAAACAACCCCGATCAACATTCTCTCTAACCGATTTATCTCCCCTTCCTTGGACGTCGACCAACCACCCCCATTAACCATCCACCCCCCTTCAAAAGAACCAGAGACTACATTAAACTTATCACGCACCAAGCATTTTTTTTTTCCTTTTCCTTCTTGAACAAAAGCGGGAACTCCTCCTTTAGCGACCTATCACATGCCCACGGGTCAATCCAAAACCTTATATTTTGGCCATCGCCCACCTCACCTTTGAACAGCTGATCTAACTGAACCCCAGCAACTTTAGTCTTAGATATTGTTCTAACGATAGTCGACCACACCCCCGACATCGAGCTATTAACCGGAAGAGACAACCAACATCTCTTAGTCCCATGGATCGCGTCAATCACCCTCTTCCAAAGGCTCTCAGGTTCAGTCCTATAACGCCAAACCCATTTAGACAAAAGAGCAATATTGGAGTCCGATAATTTGGAGCTTAGACCCCATCCCCCCCACATTCGAACAGGAGAAGCAACCCGATCCCAGGCAACCCAATGGACTTCTTTGGTTTCGCTGGTTCCTCCCCAAAGAAAACTTCTAATAATACTTTCAAGACCATCTAACACCTTGACCAGGGCTTTAAATAAAGACAAATAATATGTGTGAAGGCTCTCTAGCATGGCTTTTATTAGCGTAACCCTCCCCCCAATTGACAAGCAAGACGCCTTCCAACTAGAGAATCTAGACTTAAAAATGTCGAACAAAAAATCCCAATTTGAAACTCTATTCATATTGCCCCCAATACGAATGCCGAGGTAGTCAAACGGGACCGACCCCGATCTGCAAAATTACTAATATATCAAATTGCTTCATTTAAGCGGCAATTTCTTTTGGTCTTCTCCTAACAAGTGACACAAACATAAACACATAGTGTCTTCATTTAACATACACAAACATAAACCCTAATTGCTTGATTAGCCTGCACAAACCCTAATTGTTTTAGCGTGGATGGTGGTGGTAGTAGTGCGTTATTTATTCCTACACTTGGAAGTGGAAGTGAACGCGGGAATGAGGTTGTTGTAAAAAAAAAAGAAGAGGAAGGCCTTGAAAATACGGTTCAAATACATGTGCCTTCAGTTGCATCGTCTGACTCGAGTACACCCACGCTATAAAAGAAAAGGGGAATGCCTGTTGGTAGTGGAAGGAAGCAACGACTTTCGGATGTTGGTATGTTTATGTTTTTTAGTTCCTTTATGTGTTTTAAATTGACTTAATGATGTAGTTATATGATATCGATAGTTAAGCGTTGGCTTGGTTTGATTTTTCTAAATGTAGCATGTTGTACTAATGTGTTTTTTATGCGTTAAGGTTTTGGGATGGTGTCCATCTATCTGCTTTGCTTTGTTTTCTTATGTGTGAGGATGAAACTGCATATAGGTTGGCGGAGTTTAGGAAGATTAAAGGGAAATGTAGTCATAGGTTGGAGGTATTCATGGGTTACTATTGACTGTGAGTGATGCCAAATTATCGTTCACTGTGTGTATATGCTTGTGAGGAATGATACTCTATATTTGTAGACATTGGTGACAATAAGATGGAAATGTATATGACTGTCAGCCCCATTGAAATTGGAGTTTTACATTGTTTCTTGGTGATGCCTTCATGTAATGAACTCCTATGAAGTTGGGAGCTGCACTGGTAATCCTTTGTTATCTAGTGTAATGCCTTCAAGTAAATGGTTTCGTCATGAGTATATCTAGTCTTGTTGAGCATTAGGTGAATGGTTAACAATACTATGGCTTGTTTGTGTTATGATTCATGTTTCATTCTGTGTAAGTGATCACACTTAGTAGTTATAGTCTTTTATTTATTTTATTTTGGCTATCTTTATATATAATAAGGGAAAAGGAAAACTTATTGGGGGATATAAGAATATGACACATGAAAATATGAATGTGATTTGTGATGATCTGGATAACAAGATCAAAATTCTTGAAGATGTGTTTTACAGGGCAAAATTCTTGAAAGTTTAAATTATTCAAGCTCTTATGATGTAAAATAATATTTTGGACTTTGTATTACAGGTTGCCTATCTTGAATAATCTTTGCAGATATCAAATCTAAGGGAAAACAAAAAGTGATTGAAAGTTTGGATGATTCAAAAGTATGAGAAAACATGAAACTGCCTGATGAATTATTGGTCTAAACGACCCATGAACATATACTTCATTTCCATAACATCACTTGGTCTAAACGACCCACGAACATATATTTTACAAGCGTACAGGTGTTTTTCCAAACACCCATTTTGACCCACTTTCATTGCAAACCATACACAACTTACATAACCATTTGCTCAATATACAAGACCTGGACTTGGGCACTTGACAATATATTTTACAAACCATTTTACGACACATGGGGGATTCAACCTTGTTTGAGCTCGGTATCTAGTACTAAGCTCATATGCGTAGTATATTTCGCTTCCAAAACCTTCTACTTATTAACTATAGATCTTTGCTCAAAGACTTTAATTTCATCATGAACAACATACACAAAAAATCAACAACTAAATGGTAAGCTTACGCTTAGTAAGTAACGACATATAACATACAATCATATGCACATCATCACATAAGCATTATAATGAACCAAGCTTAAACCATGTAGTTAATATCATGTACACTTGCTTCATTAGCAATAACCACTATCAACTCTTCAACTCTTATCAGTCAATCAATACTAAACATATATACTTAACATAAACCTTCATCAAGCTCATTGACATAAAAAAAATACATACCTTAGTTAGTCAAATGCCATAGACTAACATGCACTTAAACCTCATATGATTAGCAATCAATTCTCTACTTTAAACCCATTCTAAATCAAGGTTCCTATGCACTTAACACATTCAATCATAATAAAAATACCTTACATAGTGTCTATGTATGGCAAATGTTTTCCTCGTTTCAAACACAATTGACATTACTTTACCTATGTATGGCAAAGGTTTTCCTCATTTAAAATATACATGGTAAGGCTGACTTCGATATTGTGGTAAGTATGGCAACTATTTTTACATGTCTCACTTTAATGAATCAATTTATACACGTTTGACTTTAATGAATCAATTTTCAACCGTATATGATGGGCTTCTCAACATTCATTCACCACCATTAATTTTTTCTCTTATGTTTCATCTCTTCATAATAACTGATTTAATTTAATTTTTATTTTTTTTGTTTAGATTAGTTTTGATCTTTTGTTGAATTTTGCTTTTTTGTTGCAGAAATAAGAACCGGTGGGACTAATGAGAGTAGAACAAAAACCGGTGGGACTACTGAGTTTTCCTTTAACTGTTCAACAATAGCTAAGTGTTTCACTCAATTTTTTATTTTTCCTTTTTAGATATTGTAGAAAAAAACATGCGGGTTGGAACAAAAACGAGGTGAGCACAATATATTTTGAAATTATACTATCCAAGAGTCTTATTGCTATCAAAGAGCCTCGGAAATCACTGATGATATGGGTAAAGTACCTATCTCGAAAGTTTGGAATATTTGGAATGTTGATCCAATATCTATCTGGAAAGGTCCCTGACAAAAAAGAAGTCGGTGATTAGCAATGGTATATATTCTTTCTCATACTTACAGATGGCTTATATTTGTACATACTTTTCATTTCTTAGTATACTAAAGCAACATGTTATTTTTCCATTGATGATACCATAGTGAAGTTGAGTTTCTTGAATTAATCATCATATGTGTTATTAATTACTAGTAATACAAAATGTCCATTTGGTTATAGAAACAACACCATGAGTTTATGGGCTAGAATTAGAAACATGGGTACATAATTCATGGGTCCTGAATCCTTTAGACATGTAATATTTGTATATTTTTCATGGAGATTCATCAAAAAGTCATAATATATGGTTTTTATCTTGTAAAAATATCAAGATAACTTGTGTTATTCTTCACAAACTAACTTGCAAAAATAACTTCTTAGATATTTTGTGTTTTAAGCTTGACTGATTGAAAGAGACACTGGAGCTTAGGTGAAACGTATACCAAGAAAAAATCAACCTCTTATAGTTCTGAAGTCAAATGGAGTCTTTAACTATAATTTCACATATCGTGCGGCTTTATCTTTCGTTTTCATTGGATTTTTTAGTTACCTCAATAAATGTTAGCATATGAACCAAATTTATGAAATAATCTGTGTACTTATGTAGGTATCGCCTTAATGTTGAAAAAGATGAGTTGATAGTATACGTCACCGATGTAAGCCAACGTGAGCACTTTGATGTATTTTTTTAGCGGCAAACAACTATAATTGATTGTATACGTCACCAATGACATGCCTTCATGGAGCATTCCTCTTGCCTTGATGTAATTTTATATTTCGGTTTCACTAAATGTTTTTATATGTTTTTTGATACATGTTAAGAATTATTGTTTGAGTTGAATTATCGCATGTTATAACATTTTGCAATTATATTTTGGTATTTTTCACGTTTTATGTTTGAATATCACACGAAATACTTACCACAATATCACAACTATAATTGTTTGCCGCTAGAAAATTATGTTGTTATGCACGGGTACTCGCCTATTATAAAGAAATGAAAATGAAAAATCAAACCAAAATTACTAATCGGTTAGTTGAAAGATCAAGTCGAAGAAAGAAATTAAAATGAAGAATGAAATAATTTTTGATGATGATCTTAGGTTAGAAATGCTTTGCTTCGTGTTTGTTATGACATTTATCATGCTTCATTCTTGTTTGCTTCGTGTTTGTTATGACATTTATCATGCTTCATTCTTTTTTGCTTCGTTCTTGTTTGCATGTTAATTCTTTTTGAAGAACAGCTCGAGAAGATTATCTAAACAACGTATACTACGAATCCCAAATCAATGATGCAAGTAAGTTTCTCACCGTGTTTAGTCTTTTTTTTTTCTTTAATGATAGTATTGTTAATATTTGAATGGCCTTTATGCATTTAAGAAAATAGTGCGACCTGAAAATCAGGATCAAATTAGAGAATAAAGTTAAGGACATATAGTTATAAATGACTTTGAAAATTCATAACTTGTTGAAGCAATTTTATTTCCCTGAAAAGAATCTGAATTTAACATGTGAGTGTCAAGTTAGTTCCATCTACCGATAAGTTCTTTGTATTCAAGCAAGATACAACATTTAGACTTAATTTCAAATCATAATCAGTTGAAACCTCACAGGTGGCTTTTTTGACCTCCAAAGCCAAAATGTAAGTAAAAACAAATAAAAAAATAAAAAATAATAAAAAAAAAATTGAAAGCCTGTAACATACCATGTTTGGCCTTGAATGTCAAAGTGTTTTAGTGATCAAAAGCAATAATGTATATTGTTTCAATAATATTTCTAGAGGAAATGACATTTCTTTCTTGATTTTGCGGAATCACTATTTTTCAGCATTTTGGACAATGCGCAAAAAACCATTGGAGGCTGCAAGTATAGATTGAAGCATTGATGAATAAATCAACACATATGTTACTACATATATACATCAACATAAGCTTCTTTCTATTTTAGAAATTCTAGACGCCCAATAATGAAACTGTGAACCTTTTTGAAATGTGCTTTGACTATTTTTATGATTCAAAAAACCGATTAGCATTTGTTCATAAACAAGATGTATAAGGTAATTGTGGGAAACGGTGTACACTTTTATTAAAAATAAATCAGGTTACAATCAATAAATAAGGTAATGCGCAAAAAACCATTGGTGGCTGCAAGTATAGATTGAAGCATGGATGAATAAATCAACACATCTATTACTACATACATGGATCAACATAAGCTTCTTTCTATTTTAGAAATTCTAGACGCCCACTAATGAAACCGTGAACCTTTTTGAAATGTGCTTTGACTATTTTTATGATTCAAAAAACCGAGTAGCATCTGTTCATAAACAAAATGTATAAGGTAATTGTGGGAAACGATGTACACTTTTATTAAAAATAAATCAGATTACAATCAATAAATAAGGTAATGCGCAAAAAAGCATTGGTGGCTACAGGTATAGATTGAAGCGTGGATTAATAAATAAACACATCTATTACTACATACATGGATCAACATAAGCTTCTTTCTACTTTAGAAATTCTAGATGCCCAATAATGAAACCTTGAACCTTTTTGAAATGTGCTTTGACTATTTTTATGATTCAAAAAACCGAGTAGCATTTGTCCATAAACAAAATGTATAAGGTAATTGTGGTAAACATTGTACATTTTTATTAAAAATAAATCAGATTGCAATCAATAAATAAGGTAATGTGAAAAAAACCATTGGTGGCCGCAAGTATAGATTGAAGCATGGATGAATAAATAAACACATCTATTACTACATACATAGATCAACATAAGCTTCTTTCTATTTTAGAAATTCTAGACACCCATAATGAAACCGTGAACCTTTTTGAAATGTGTTTTGACTATTTTTATGATTCAAAAAACCGAGAAGCATTTGTTCATAAACAAAATGTATAAGGTAATTGTGGGAAACGGTGTACACTTTTATTAAAAATAAATCAGATTATAATCAATAAATAATTAACAGAAAATAAATGACAGGAAATTAAATACAGACAGAAAGGGGTAGAAGCAGAAGACAAACTCTAAGAACGATTAAATGAAAGAAAACAGTAAAGGTTGGTCGAGGCTCATGTTTAACATAATTCCCTTAAAGCAGATTTGTCGTATGTTTCACAGGGTACAACGTCCAAAGCTGCTGTACAACTGGACTTGACAACTTGCCTGAAAGATCACGGAAAACTTGTGTGTTTCTGATCGAAGAGATTGCTGGAATTCGTCTGTATTGGAGCTGTATTTTTCTGTGTCCAAAACTGATTGTGGAATCCTTTATTTTATAGGCTAAACCTATCTTGGTCACCAAGATAAGATATTTTCTTGAAAATAAACTGATATGCAAAGTTGTTAAAACAATAACACAATTTACATATATATTATTTACACAACAACATTATGTAAACTTTGTCAATAAGTTTCATATCTATTTCAAAAATGATTTACAGAATTTAGGAAAATGAATCTCGAATTTGCAGCAAAATGATACGCACATATGCGAGGTTTTGGAGCTACATTCATGTCTGTAGGTCGCATGGGCTCGCATGATTTCAGAAGCGTCGAACCCATTTTGGCCCAGAAATCCTAAAATCTGCACCCCTGCGTGCGCGCGCGTAGGTGTTGGACTAAAACCAACTAAAAGATTTTGAAGGTCCATATCAAGATTTCTGTATAAATACGCTCCTACTTCCTTTTCTAGGCGATGTGGGATGTGTTTCTTTTTCCAAATTTATGCTTCACGTGCCTCACTTTGAGACACGATATCTCATTTATATTAACTCTATTTTTGACACATTTTAGCTCGTTGCGAAGCTCTCGTCAAGGAGAACGCAAAGCTACCCAGAAATATAAATATATATATAACATATACATATATTAAATAGTGTCCAAAATATGCAAAAAATCATTTTGCAAAACTATTTTTCCAACAATCCCCCACATGAATGGAGATCGGTCGAAAACACACGAAAGTTTTGGCCAAATTTTTGCTGTTAAATCTTGCATAGGATAGGTAGGTGTAACCCTTTGAACCTTCCCTTGTGAGTTGCACTTAGTCTCCTAAATCTGAGTAGACGCAATGTCCTCGAACTCAGCCTCTGTTTTCGTAGACGACATTACACTTCACACAAGACTATCCCTGACATTGTCAAGGCCTCATAGTCGTGTTCGTTATGGTCATGAACACTAGCCTGGTTTTGCAAGAGCTCTTAGGAATTGCGCCCCCCACAATTTCCTTTGAAGCGACCCTACTTCTCTCTCACAGAGGTGATTTCATCTTAAATCATTATGCTTTATGATTTCATCCTGAATTATTAAAGCCATATGTTTAACCTTTCAACATTTCAACAAGTCACAACTGTTATAGGAATGGACTGGGAAGTTATAATATTTAGTAACTCCCCCACATTGACGTGACTTCCCCCACAGTTCTATGATTAGGTTGTCCTATTGAACCCAGATCTTGGAATCTCCAGTCAACTGGGTTAGGTTTTTCTTTATAGGAACTCATTCCTTCAAGGGCTTTAGTCTCATTCTTTTAGACGACTTGCTAACTAACTCTCTGCTTAAGCCTTTCGTAAGCGGATCTGCGGCGTTATCCTTTGACTTCACATAGTCAATTGAGATAACTCCTATTAAGAGTAGTTGTCGTATCAAATTATGTCGACGACGGATATGTCTAGACTTTCCATTATACATTATGCTTTGAGCTCTGCCAATTGTCGATTGACTATTACAATGTATACTAATGGTCGTTACCGGTTTAGGCCACCTTGGTATGTCCTCTACGAATTGATGTAGCCATTCCGCCTCTTGACCGTATTTATTTAACGCGATAAATTCTTATTTCATTGTGGACTTAGCTATAAAGTTTGCTTAGAAGACTTCCAAGATATAGATGCCCTCCTAGTGTAAACACATACCCACTAGTCGATCTAGAACCCTTTATGTTAGATATCCAATTTGCATCACTATATCCTTCTATAACAGCTGGATATCTATCATAATCGCGACTGTATCTCAAATAATGAAGTACCCTAGTCATAGCTCCCCAATGTACATAACTTGGATTACTAGTATAACTACTTAGCCTGCTAACAACATATGCTAAGTCAGGTCGGGTACCTGTCATTAATTACATTCACATGCCAATAATTCTTGAATACTCTAATTGGGTAACACATACGCCTCTATTTTTAGATAGATGCTTACTAGTGTCAATTAGAGTTCTAGCTAGGCCGGAATCTCCTGCATTGTGAGTGTTAAGAATTTTGTCCACATAATGTGCTTGACTTAACACAAGTCCATTTTGAGTTCGTATGATCTTTATTCCAAGGATCATATCAGCTAAACCCATATCCTTCATGTCAAAATTTGATTTCAACATGTCTTTAGTAGATTTGACCATCTTATCGTTACTACCAATGATAAGCATATCATCAACATATAAGCACAAGATTACATATCCACTATTTGTGTCTTTTGCATAAACACACTTGTCGCATTCATTAATTTTGAATCCACTATCTAGCATGGCATGGTCAAATTTTTGATGCCATTGTTTGGGTAACAAGCCTAAAAACTTTGTTCTCTTGTCCAGAAGCCATGAAACCCTAAGGTTGGTTCATGTAGATTTCTTCTTCTAAATCTCCGTTTAGAAAAGCCGTTTTCACATCCATTTGGTGAACTTTCAAATTTCTTAAAGCGGCAATAGCAAGTATCATCCTGATCGAGGTTATTCACGTAACAGGCGAATATGTATCGAAGTTGTGGAAAACTAGAAGGGGGGTTGAATAGTTTTACCAATTTAAAACTTCCTTTTAAATATTTAGATCGACTTATCTCAATCCATTTGATTGTTTATGTTGGACGTTGATAGATGGATATATAAACGTGAAATGAAATATAAAGAGTAAGAAGCACATCACCACAACACAAGTTATTTATAGTGGTTCAGCTACAAGGACACCTTCCTTGCCCTACTCCACTCCCGAGTCACCTACTCGAGAGTTCGTAAGCACTACACCAACTCCTTGTGGCGGAGAAGCCTTCACAACGTCGCTTAACCTTTTTCCGGTACAAAGCTAAATACCGAGTTCTTTCACACCAAGCGAACCACACCTAACACAACGTCGCCTACCCTTTATACGGTGCTAGGCTAACTACCGAGTTCTTTCACACCTTAGGAGAACTAATCCTATCACAACGTCGCCTACCCTTTATTAGGTACTAGGCTAAGCACCTTAGTTCTTTCACACCTTAGGTGAACTACACCTTCACGACACAACACCTAATCTCAAGGAGATCTACTCCTTGTTACAACACCATCAAGGATATCACCATCCTTGTAGATAAACAAATACACATATGTATAACGATGCACCTCATTGATTATACGACCTAAGCATTCTCCCCAAATGCTACTTGATTTGATCCTTTGGCATCCTTCACTAATGCCTTTGACACAACGCTTGGCACCCTTCACTAATGCCTTCGTCTTGACACCTTTAGCATCCTTCACTGATGCTTTTGACACAACGTTTGGCACCCTTCACTAATGCCTTCGTCTTGACACCTTTAACATCCTTCAATAATGCTTTGACACGGATGATGAGCACCTTTCAATAATGCTTTCATCTTGACACTTTCGGCATTCTTCACTAATGCCTTTAACCCAACATCTATGGAGAAAGGAAGAACTATCAACAAGAGAACCTTAGTAGTCTTGATGATGACGAAGCATGGCAACTCATGGACTTGAGCTTACACGTCTTCAAGAGGTGGTGATCTCTCCTTTAAGAGGAACCTAGTAGATCACACAAAAACAAAAGATAAACTACATAGATCACTTAGATCTGAGGTTAGAGGGTTAGAATACTTTGGGAAGTATGTGTGAAAAAACCATGTGTAGAGAGAAAGAAATGGCTCTCTATTTATAGAGAAAATTCTCTTCCGTTCCCCGGATCCCACGGATCCCTACCACAAGGGATCCGGCTAGCACAAAGCTAGGGATCCGTGGTCCGCTCCTCTTTGCCCATGGGTATTTTTGGTTATGGGTCATGGGTCATGGGTTATGGGTTAATCCATGGTTTTCTTTCTAGATACAATGAACTTGGTTAAGTGGTATATATAAAACCATGGGTTATGGGTCAAAACCATTTGCTAGTATTTTACCCATTTAATATATACTTGTATTTACCCATTTTAGCATACACTTAGTTTTTACCCATTTTAGTATACTTAGTTTAAGTATATGTTTAACCCAATATGTAAACACTAGTTGTTGTACATATGTATCTAAATCATAAAATCACTTATACTTGTTTTAGTGTTTTATGTGACAACTTAATTGTGTTAGAAAACTATTAACTCAAACTATTTACGTACTCTATTTGTTTCGTTAAATGATTTTACTTTTGTTATCGACAAAACATTAGAAGATCGTAAAATATAAATAAACATTTTTACGGCTTATTTGTATTAACAATCTCCCCTTTTTGTTGATGACAAAACATAAAATTATTTTAAGGAAAAGCTAAAATTGTAAAAGTTTGAATTTGTAGTTTTACTTTCTTCTCCCCCTTTTTGTCGAAACAAAAAGTGTTAAAAGAAACTAACACAATTTTATAAGAAAAAAAATGTAAAAATGTAAAGAGAGCAAGTGACGGAATGGTACTCGTCTTAACTCCCCCTTGACGAGTCCATCCCTATGTAAGGGCGTCAAGGACATAACGTAAAATAAACTAATTGTGTTTGCAACTAAGCTTGCAAATGGTTCGTCTAAGTGACGAGAATGTGCTCCCCTTGAATATTGCAATGTTGCAATGGGGTGTCATGAAGTGTTAATCCAAAAATGAATTAAGTTGCAAATGATTTTGCAATGTCGTTTGACACAAAGCTCCCCTAGCTTTATGGTGTCAATATCTTCATGTGTATTTTGAATAACTACAAAACAAAGATTAGAAAAACAAGAGTATAGTGCATAATTTCCTGCAAAGAGACTCAAGTTAGTATAAATTTGTGCTCCTGTACCACGGATCCCACGGTTCTCTTTAAGAAGGGATCCGTCTAGTTATTCGAAGGATCCGGCTATCTGTTGACATTATCTTCAGCAGTGAAGAAATGTCAAGGAATGCTATTTTGAGAGAATGAGATATATGTACAATATATCAAGCACAACACAAAATAATCATAGCATATAAGTATTCATTCAATAAAACAAGAGATACACCACCAAATCTCTAAAACTAAGAGAATGAACTAGCCAAACAAGTGCTACTAATGCTAATGAATTACCCCAATTCAAGGTTCAACTAAACTAAATGATGATCAAGGATGAAAAAGGTTTCCTAAACGTTCTAAGTTGAGTTTTTGAATGTGATGCTCATTGTAGTTTAGGCTTATTAACCTCTTCGAAACGTTCGAGGAGGTGATAAAACATGAAACGTTGCTCTTCACGTAGTTCATGTATCAACCTTTCAACATGTTTACAATGATAGCAATCCTTGTCATGGTTTTGAGTTTCTTGAAGTGAAAGTTCAAGTGAAGTGGGTTGAGGATCTTCAAATGAAGGAGGATTTGATGGAGGTTCATTAAGTGGTGGTTCTACAATGTTTGAGGGTAGAGGTAAGGAAGCATCAACTTCCATTTGGTTGGGTGGTTGCCATTGATGTTTTCTCATAATCCAAAATGGATTATTGGGAGGAATGATAGAATTTGCTTTTGGAGCAAGTGTTGATTCAACACTTTGATTTTGTTGCTCAATCTTTTCAAGTGAACTAGTTGGTAATGGTGAAAGATGAGATGGCCAAGAGGGTAAATCTTCTACATTGTGAGAGTGTAGAGATGATTGTGAAGTGGCTCTAGGCACTAATGATGTTGGTTGAGTTGTGGAGGGTATGTTTGGTATAGTAGAATTTGGTGATGAAATCTTAGTGGGAACACTCTTCTTGGGGATTAGTTTGATTGGTTTCCTTGGTGTAGGGGAAATCCTAGCATTGGTGGACTTAACCGAGATGATTCGGTTGAGGAAACTTCGTGTATGATTCTAGCAAGTTTCTTTGGTGGTTCTTGAGTGGATGAGTAAGCACTAGGAGCTTTTCTCATGATGAGATGACTAAGAAGAATGTTTGCAATTGCTGATAATTATGTTTGTGTTTGATGACTAAAGTGTTCTTGGCAATATGGTTTATAAGGAGAAGAGTTTTGCAATTGCATTTAAAACTTAATCCACTAATGTTCTTGGAAATGTGATGATTAACATGCACAAGGTTGAGATTCAGAGTTTCATTGATCTAGGAACTCATTTAAGATGAGATGGAGTGTTTGAGTTAGGAAGATGAGTTGAGATGATTGTTTTAGCTATGTTTGACATAAACTGTCACACGGATCCCACGGTTCCTTCCTTGAAGGGATCCGACTAGGCTAATCCTAGGATCCGACTCTCGTGAGCTTTATGACAGTTTGAAATGAGGTTTCTAGGAGCTAAAGCCTATCTTATTTTGAATGTTTCAATTTTCCTAAAGGTTTAGGATGAAAGGGTACTTGAATGATTAGAGGTAATAAGTGTGGTAGCAAATGATTGCTTTTTATGGAAGGGGGATGGGACAAGATGACTACCAATGGTTGTCTAAGGATAACATTAAGAGTTATGAAGGTGTCAAGTCAAAAAAAAATGATCCTAGTGATCAGATTTAGGCTTGAGGTGATATTAAGAAAAATTCTTAAAAACTACAAAAATTGAAAAAATAATTTTTGTCTTATCTTGAGATATAAATGACTAGAAGCAATTTCCTAAGATTGCTTAACTTATCTTCTTAAGTGTTTTGAGAGGTGAGAAATAGTTTGTGAGTAGTCGAAGCGGAAATATGGTGAGTTTAGATGTGTTGATAAAATAAGTCTAAGATCTTAAGTAAGCCTTTAGTGAGTCTAAGCCTTTCTCATCCTAGAAGTGGACTTAGTTGGGTTCTAAAATCATATGCTAAGCTAATGTGATGTTATCTAGAAAGCAGTTTTGATGTATTGAATGCTGTATTGCTGATCTGATGTCACGGATCCCACGGTTCCCTCAAGGGAGGGATCCGGCTAGGCTAATCCTAGGGATCCGGCATCTACAGATCAGAACAAACACAGAACCTACACAGAAATGATGCGCAGTTTATGCACACTAGTAAATCCACAGATAAACAGTAGAAACAAGCATGTTTATCACAAAACACTAGTTAAAGACAATATCCAAGTAATCATAAACCGAAAGAGCTAAAATGTAATCATTTAAACATGAGATAAAGAAAACAAGCACAATCCTATTGTCTCTTTCGTCAATCCTTTCTTTTCCTTTTTGACGGCTTAGTGAGGTTGTATGCGAGGTTTTGAATCATGCCCCTCAATTGCTTAAATTCCGCGGTCTCGTTTGGAATGGTCGGAAGTTGTTTGTGGTATTCAAGGATTTCCAATTTGATGTTGGCTACGGGTCGACATCTTCTTCATATTCTTCTTCTTCACCGGCCGAGGAGTCCGAGAGCTTCGGTTGCTCTCTATTGACCATGAACCGTTTAGAGGGTCGTTTGGTAAGAGGTACCATGACGTGGTCGGAAAGATAATGATCATCGTTGATAGGAGATGGTTGCAATGTACCAACATACTTACAAAGTCGTGTTAGGAGCATACCATACGGAAGTACCATATTGGAAGCTTTGAATACTCCAGCCATTCTCCTTACCATGTAATAGGCAAGATTAAATGGCCTTTGATGGATAAGACAATAGAGCATTTGCACAAGACATGCGTTTGGATGATCTTTGTTTCCAACTAGGCTAATGACATTTTCCCTAAGGATTTCTTCCCATTTTCTAAACATGGGGTGCATTTCGGAAAGTTCCATTTGAAAGGGATTATGGTGAATGAGCTTCTTGTTTCGGTCGAAACGGGATTGGTCGGTTCTTATTTTGAAAATAGTGTCTCGGATGGTTTCGGGTTCATCAATAGGAGTGTTATAGAGAGGCTTAGGATCAAGTGCAAGGTTTTGAGCGTTAATTGCCCAATCTTGAGAGTACATACAAATTCCTTCACAAGGAATGCGAAGAGTTTGAGCAAAGGTGTTGAGAGGAAGAGTGAAGTTTTGTTTATTGATGATGAAAGTGATTGAAATGCTATCATCGACGTTTCGAATGATCCTAAAGCTTTTGTAAAATTCAAAAATGAAGACCGGACAAATTTGTTCATCTATATCAAGGAGACAATCAAAGTTGATTGTCGAGAAAACTTGACGAATGTCGGTATCTTCAAGGAAACATTCCTTGACTACACGACCTTCGTGGATAAGTCGTTTTACAAGGCTTTTGAAAATTTTACGGTCGGTTTTGGTCAATCCCTTTTTACGATAGTAATGAGTAAGGTAGTGGACAGTGTCATGATGATCTTGTTGAGTAGCTTTGGGCATGGTTGGTCCTAAAAATACAAACTTTCCAATTAGGTAAAGTTAGTTGGGATGGGTTTATGGTTTTGATTTGTATTAACAATGTTGTGAACACAATGTGATTTTGTTAAAAGCCCCTTTTCATGATTAATTTAAAGAGCCCTAATTAAATTAATTGATTGAAAATTAAGAAACCATAAACCCTAGGATGAGGATGATGAAAATTAGAACAAGTTAATGTAATTACTTACAATGATGTTCTAGGAAGGAATACTTGAGAGTATGGAAGCTAATGAGGATGGATTTAGTAGCTTAGTCGTTTTGGTGTTATGTGAATAGAGGGAAAAAGATCAGTGGTGAATTTTTGAAAGCGTATAGCTGAGTTCTGTTCCACGGTTCCCCGGATCCTTTGTATTTGGGATCCGGCTAGTACAACTAGAGGGATCCGCTACTTGTGACGAAAGGGAGTTGTTTTGGTATTATTTTTGTAGTAGGCTTATAAATTAGCTTGCCAAAAAAATGGAGGTATTTGATGAGGATTGTTCTTGAATGATGATTTTCGATGAATTACATATCGAGGGTTCATATGTGATGACGGCGTTAGTTTGACGAAAAAGAAAAAAAAAATATCATCCCCTATGTTGAAAAAGACTAAAGGTGACGAAAGAGACTTCTAATGATGTTAGTGATTAGTTAAGCAAAGATAACTTATGACAATAAATGGGACTCGTGTAACCTATCTAATGAAGAGTAAAACATACCTCTATGCTTCTTGATTTGGTATAATACCAAAAATACTTCATGAGCTTTTAAAGTAATTCTTTGTACTTGGTGTACATAGGTTGTGATTACTTTTTAGATCCTTCCTTGAATGTTGACTTCATTAATCTTTGAATGAAGACTTTGAAGAGATTCTAGCACGAAGATTTCTTAAGAGCAAAAATGATTAGAATCATCTATCAATGTCCAACAAAATGATTTAAAAGAAAATATGACCAACAATAAAAAATCCTTCTTTGTAGTTTTCAAACATACACGGATCGTATCAAGTCTTTAAAGTACAACATACTTTAAGAAACTTGGTAACGAAGCTCTGATGCCAATTGTGGAAAACTAGAAGGGGGGGTTGAATAGTTTTACCAATTTAAAACTTCCTTTTAAATATTTAGATCGACTTATGTCAATCCATTTGAATGTTTATGTTGGACGTTGATAGATGGATATATAAACGTGAAATGAAATATAAAGAGTAAGAAGCACATCACCACAACACAAGTTATTTATAGTGGTTCGGCTACAAGGACACCTTCCTTGCCCTACTCCACTCACTGAGTCACCTACTCGAGAGTTCGTAAGCACTACACCAACTCCTTGTGGCGGAGAAGCCTTCACAACGTCGCTTAACCTTTTTCCGGTACAAAGCTAAATATCGAGTTCTTTCACACCAAGGCGAACCACACCTAACACAATGCCGCCTACCCTTTATACGGTGCTAGGCTAACCACCGAGTTCTTTCACACCTTAGGAGAACTAATCCTATCACAACGTCGCCTACCCTTTATTAGGTACTAGGCTAAGCACCTAGTTCTTTCACACCTTAGGTGAACTACACCTTCACGACACAACACCTAATCTCAAGGAGATCTACTCCTTGTTACAACACCATCAAGGATATCACCATCCTTGTAGATAAACAAATACACATATGTATAACGATGCACCTCATCGATTATATGACCTAAGCATTCTCCCCAAATGCTACTTGATTTGATCCTTTGGCATCCTTCACTAATGCCTTTGACACAACGCTTGGCACCCTTCACTAATGCCTTCGTCTTGACACCTTTAGCATCCTTCACTAATGCTTTTGACACAACGTTTGGCACCCTTCACTAATGCCTTCGTCTTGACACCTTTAGCATCCTTCAATAATGCTTTGACACGGATGATGAGCACCTTTCACTAATGCTTTCATCTTGACACTTTCGACATTCTTCACTAATGCCTTTAACCCAACATCTATGGAGAAAGGAAGAACTATCAACAAGAGAACCTTAGTAGTCTTGATGATGACGAAGCATGGCAACTCATGGACTTGAGCTTGCACGTCTTCAAGAAGTGGTGATCTCTCCTTTAAGAGGAACCTAGTAGATCACACAAAAACAAAAGATAAACTACATAGATCACTTAGATCTGAGGTTAGAGGGTTAGAATACTTTGGGGAAGTATGTGTGAAAAACCATGTGTAGAGAGAAAGAAATGGCTCTCTATTTATAGAGGAAATTCTCTTCTGTTCCCGGATCCCACGGATCCCTACCACAAGGGATCCGGCTAGCACAAAGCTAGGGATCCGTGGTCCGCTCCTCTTTGCCCATGGGTATTTTTGGTTATGGGTCATGGGTCATGGGTTATGGGTTAATCCATGGTTTTCTTTCTAGATACAATGAACTTGGTTAAGTGGTATATATAAAACCATGGGTTATGGGTCAAAACCATTTGCTAGTATTTTACCCATTTAATATATACTTGTATTTACCCATTTTAGCATACACTTAGTTTTTACCCATTTTAGTATACTTAGTTTAAGTATATGTTTAACCCAATATGTAAACACTAGTTGTTGTACATATGTATCTAAATCATAAAATCACTTATACTTGTTTTAGTGTTTTATGTGACAACTTAATTGTGTTAGAAAACTATTAACTCAAACTATTTACGTACTCTATTTGTTTCGTTAAAATGATTTTACTTTTGTTATCGACAAAACATTAGAAGATCGTAAAATATAAATAAACGTTTTTACGGCTTATTTGTATTAACAGAAGTAATCTAGACCTTCTCGTTGCCTAAATCCTTTGATTACCAATCTTGCTTTGTACTTGTCAATGGTGCCATCGACTTTCATCTTCTTCTTGAAGATCCATTTATAGCCTAGTGGTTTACAACCATGAGGTAAATCCACGAGCTCCCAAGTATGATTTTGTAAAATAGACTCTATTTCACTTTTAATGGCTTCTTTCCATTGAGGCCCTTCTGAGGAAGTAATCGCCTCTTGGTATGAAGTAGGTTCGTTTTCAACTATAAAAGAAACAAAATCGGGTCCAAACGATTTCTCGGTTCTTGCCCTTTTGCTTCTTCTAGGTTCAAACTCTTCTTCCTCCGTTTGATCTTGTCTCTCATCTTGGAAATCATTATCAGCTCGTTGTCTCTTATCTTGGACAACTTCATCATCTATTCTAGATGAACTTCCAGTTTCCTTTGTTGAACAAGGAAATATAGTTTCAAATAATGAAGCATTCCTTGATTCCATTACTGTACCCTTTTGTATATCCTGATTTTTCGAATCATGTACAATGAAACGATAAGCACTGCTATTCTTAGCATATCCGATGAATATACAATCCACATATTTAGGTCCAATCTTTTAGGCCTTGGGAGTCGGTATAACTACATTTTCTAGACACCCCACACTCATAAGTACTGATATGATGGTTTTCTTCCTAATCATAATTCATAAGGGGTCTCTTCTTTTTCCTTATGAGGTATCTGATGTGCTATTTCATCCTGCTTTTAATATTTATAAAACTTAGACAACTTAGGATAAACACATACTAACGGGCAGAGAACCCGGTCAGATGTAGTAAAGCCTTAGGTAAATCCGAGTATCGTCCCAAGAGAGCTGTGACCTTGAAAGAACTAAGATGATTAGAAATGATATTGATAATATATTGGTATGATAAGATCGTGATAATTCATCGATATGCTATAATTATTACACAGATACAAGAATTTCAGGATAAAGATATAGATAAGCGAAGCTTAATAAAGAATCAAATACGAATTGATTCTCGATATGAAGGTTCAATATATTGGTTAATTATTGCCAGACTCCTTTGGTCAATTTGTCATGGCCTATGGTTCTTAGATTCCTCACCAAGATGAACAGGTCACTCGGGATCATTCGAAAACCTAATAGCAGTCATTAAGGGCCAAATCTACTAGATCTAGTCTATGGAAACCCGGCCGTTAGAAACTTAGATTTCCCCTAACCTCTTAAATACCTCCACTTGATAGGTGATCATTTGGTGAGTTCGCACACGAAGAGTGGTTGTACTATGACCAATTCCTTCCATACTTCGCAACCTATTAGACTGAGGTCAGTTGGTCATATCTCCCAGCCCTTTAGATACTAACAAGCTTATAATATTACCAAGACTAGCTATCTACGATAAAACTAGTAAATTTCTATAAAGAAATAAAGAGAAGATCAATAAAGTAAATTTAAACTTCAATTAATAACATGAATTCATAGTATAAGTCCTAGAAAAATATAAAAGGAATTCAAACTCGAATACAAGAGAAATCGTAGACGAGAACTTCATTATTCATGCTCCTAAACCATGATTCTTCTTCTGTGTTTGATCTCCCCAAACCCTAGAAGGTTTGGGAAAGGAGAGATGCTTAAAACTGATGAAATCTTCGACTATTTATAGGCTCGGATACTAGTTACGGCGTAACATTTATTAATTAGTTACGTTGTAACTCTTCAAAATCTTGTACTTATCCATGGTTACGGCGTAACCTTGGCTGAGAGTTACGCCGTAGTATTTGTAAGTCAAATGCTTCTCTTCTGTTACGGCGTAACCTGAGCTGATGGTTACACCATATCCTTTGTAAAATTGATGTTTATCCGTTATTATGGCGTAACCTTAGCTGAGGGTTACGCCGTATCCACTGTCAAATTGGCTGCTTCATGTTCAGTAGTCTTGTTACGGCTTAATTATATTCCATTATTACGCCGTAATCTTCATGATCATTATTACGACGTAACTCTGATGCGCGTACAAGGTGCGTTCGGGGTCAAAGGAACTTCCTTTTCGTCGAGCAAGTTTTTCAACACCCTAGGCAGTGAATCTAATCGTTGTAGTGTAGTATTGGGTAAGCCTAGGGTATTGATATCGTTCTCTTGGGGAATAGGAATGCTAGTGAGAAGTGTACTACGCTAAGGTTGAGGTTTAGGAAGATTCTTTTTTTTTTATCTTTTTTTATATTTTTTAGAAATCTAAGGGTAAAATCTCGGGGTTTGGATTTGAGGGGTGGTACTTCTACCGATTACTCTACTATCTAATTATCTAAACTATGGGTAGTCTTATGTCTATTGATGTGTGCTCGTATGATGATTAAAAATATGCTTACCTAGATACTATTACTCCCTAGTTATCTTTTATTGGTAGTTGAATTGTCACGTTCTTATTCTTAACGCGTTGTGTTTTCTAAGGTCGTAGGGTGTACCTTTTTCCCTAACTCTTTGAGACTACCTTAAGGTTATTGCCTACGAAATCTCTAGATAAATCATAAACTAACTCTAAGGTTATCTTTGGATGTTTAGACTACAAATCCGCTAAGTGATTCATAAACTAAGGTTCACAAAGATTACTCAAGCATTTAAACACAACGATGGTCTAATTGCACTCCTAAGCCAATTACAATTAAGATAAGAGACAACCAATCAATATTTAATAACTAGGTTTCATAGATCTAAGCAAACACATAAGAAATTTAGCCGGACATGTTAAACATGCAAGCATACACACATTCAATCGAAGACATAATGAAATCAATGAAGTAAAACACTTATCTTGATGTAAAATAGGGTTTGAGAACCCTAAGCTACTGTCCAAGTCGGACTACAAACGTTTAGGGTTTTTACTCCACAAGTCTACCTCTTAAAATTCTGAAAATTCGATTTCTATATATAATTTTACACTTGCGACGGTGTCGCCTTATAGATGGGACGCCGTTAGATTGCCGTCACTAGAGTTTCGTCTTGGCCAAGTAATCGTTGGGACGGCATCACGTTGTAGTTGTGACGCCGTCGGGCTTCAGCAAGGACGTCGTCTGATTCTGGATCTAGGCCGTCTGGGATGAAAAGTCTTCGTGACGCCCTTCTTCTTCAAAGCCTGACGCCGTCAGGTGTATTTTAGCAAAAAGTCTACTGAGCCGTCAGATATTTTATTACGTATAAAGGATGGCGTCGCCCTTTGATTGTGACGCCGTTAGGTACAATTCCAGCAGCTTGAGTGTATTCGATCTTGTCTTAGCCATTTTCTTTAGATATTCACTCCTTTTCATCCAAATATGCATCATTCAATCATTTTGCTTCCAAGAGACCTAAAAAGTGAAAAGGAACGAAATTAAGCAGTAACGGATATAAAAGTGGGCGATTAAGGGCTTAAATGACCCCTTAAAAACGTACGTTTTAAATCCTTATCAAACTCCATCACTTGGTTACGCCGTCGAGAGAAAAGTCATCCTTTGGGCTTGGAAATGTCCATTTACCGCTTCCTTGCACAAAATAGATCTTGAAATGAAATAATAAGGAATAAGGATGTTTTCACTAGTATTTTACTCATAATGTGATGATAAAGGGGGAAATTAACGCTTAGAATATCATGACAATTTGATGTTATCAAATATCCCCCCACTTGAACTCTACTTGCCCTCAAGTAGACCTTTTTAGACTGCAAAAGATACATCCCCAAGGAATGTGCAGTTAAGATTTCCAAACTAGAATATTTATACGAGCCGAACACCTCACGAAATGGGAACGAAAACATTCTCACACTCATCCTAATCTAAGTGTTAATTTTGGGGTGATCACTCAATTGCACGGGCATAGCAAGTATTCTATCATAAGCTTGGAAATTACACACATCTCCACCACTAGAGCTAAGGTTAAGACAGTTTTAGAAAGCAATGTTGGGTTGATAGTGATTCAAAGGCCATGGGGTAGTGTCATTACTAACGTGTCACGGCGAAGCGGACAAAATCAATGATACATGACCAAATCCATGGCCAAGACATCAAGGATTGCTCACTGCATCACCTAGACACGCTTCACGACAAAAAGGGTAAGGAATGGGATATTTTAATGGGTGAAAAGAAAAAGAAAACAAATAGTCTTAGCTTAAAACCAAGTTTCCTTCGCCCACCGTTCATTCAAGGTTCATCTTTATGGTATGGAAATAGGATCATAATACGTCACAGGAATACACCATTTAAATATTTTTCCTTCTCGAACCGATGGTGTCTTGACTATCTTCCAATCTTCGAATGTGATCGAGGTGTTATTCTCGATGCTAATTTCTTTTAATCACATAGTGCTTGCACTTTTATCAACAAGAGCTATTATGCTCTTTATTATAGTGCACTTTTTTTCACACACACACACACACACACACACACACATATATATATATATATATATATATATATATATATATATATATATATATATATATATATATATATATATATATATATATATATATATATATATATATATATATATATATATATATATATATATATATATATATGGGAGAGTTAATGTGAGATCAAACTTAAAGTTGTAAAAATAAGATCTAGTCTAAAAAACCACTAAAACATTTATAAAATAATAATTTTAGCAAAAATACACAAAAAATAATATTTTAATACAAATTAACATTTTAGCAACTAATAACCAAATGATACACGAGTTTGGATTAGTGATACACTTGATACACACTACACTAATAAATATTCCAAAACCTGATACACATACAAAAACCTGATACACATTACACTTCTAATCAAAGTGTATCACATAGGTTTCGTAATTTTTAAAAAGAAATCTATCGAAACTTTAACAATTTTAGTTGTAGTTAATAAAAAATTTATTTTTGTTGTAAGGAGAGTGTCACTTGTCAAATTTTAGTTGGATCTCATTTTAACAACTTTAAGTTTGATCTTATTTGATCTAGATTATATATAGGGGAGGGTTAATGTGAGATCATACTTAAAGTTGTAAAAATAAGATCAAGTCTAAAAAACCACTAAAACATATATAAATAACAATTTTAGCAATAATACACAAAAATATAATATTTTAATACAAATTAACCCTTTAGAAACTAATGACCAAATGATACATGAGTTTAAATTAGTGATACACCGATACATATTACAACCAAATATTCCAAAACTGATACACATACAAAAACTTGATACACATTACACTTCTAATCAAAGTGTATCACCTAGGTTTCAAGAATTTTAAAAAAAGAAATCTATCAAAACTTTAACATTTTTAGTTGTAGCTAATAAAAAAATTATTATTGTTATAAGGAGAGTGTCACTTGTCAAATTTTAGATTGATCTCATTTTAACAACTTTAAGATTGATCTTATAGGATTTGATCCAGATATTCTATATATATATATATATATATATATATATATATATATATATATATAGAGATTGGATCATTTAAAAGTTAATCTTAAGAGAAAAGTGAGAGAAGTGATCTCAACCCAGATCACCCCTTTCCCCCTCCTTTTGACTCTCAAGGGTCTATTTGTAACTTTTTTATTTTATAAGGTTTGTTTCGTAACTTTTTACAAATTCCCAGATTCATCATATATAATGCCTATTTGTTTCTCATTTTTTTCTTCTTTCTCTCCTCTTTTCGATCCAGACTAATCTTCACATACACGACCTTTAACAACCCCATCGCCATCGTTCACCATCATCTCCCACGCCACACACCGTTACCCACCATTCACCATCATTCTCACCACCATTCCCCACCCTTTTTACCACATCATCTCGTTCAACAAATCATCTTGTTATAATTGTTATATTGTTGAACAAAGTAAGTTTCTTAACTTATATATTTGCTAGTTTTGTTCTCTAATATCAAATATAAAGATGATATACGTGTCTGATTGAGTTCATTTGTACTTATTATTGTTTGTTATGAGTTTTTTTACAATTTTTGATTTGGTAATCATAATGTTTGTTCATAGATGTATCGATTTTAAGAGTTTGTGATATGATGCATTATATAGATGAGTTATTTGAAACAAATCTGAGAAAAAAAAGACTTTGGAAACATGTTTTTAAAACCTGCATACAAGGTGTTTGATAAAATGCCTAAATGAAATTTCATAACTCTGATGCACTAATTTTGCACTGTTTTATGCTTCGATTTTCGGTGATTACTCTCAATATGGGTCTACTTGTTGTTGGCACAAAGTACCGTGGAGAGTTCGAGGAAAGATGGCAACTGAAAATTTATTTTAGATGAATTGCAGGTTTAAATTCATGCTTAAACATATCTTAATATAATTTGATTATGCATTCTTGAACTTAACCAGTGTCAACTCGTTTTTTAAGAAAGAAGAATTGAGACATAAAGTGCAAACCGATATACACCAGAATAGTTTCTTTGTGTGCTGAATATAATGAATTATAGTTTGCCGCCCATGATGGACTAATTGGAGTAAGAACAACCATTGACCTTACGCTGAGCAAATCTGATAGGTTGGTGGGCCATGTGCTTGGGGAAGTTGGATCACTTCCTGATGTTTAATGTTGAACTTAAGGTAAGCTACTTGATTATTCATATTTGGAGGGTGTTTAGGATTGCTTGCTTATTGCCTTTTTTTTTCAAATCATATGCATGGAAAAAAACACCTCATTGGGTTTGAATTTTAACTTTATGAGTGTCATTTACATTAGGTGAACTTCTTCCTTTTGGAGCACCTGTTAGGTGTAAACACCACGGGAGAAGATCAACAAGGAAGGGTGTCGCATCTGACAAACAAAGAAGTGCTAATGTTCAACATAAGATCAATGAACACATGGAGCTCGAGTTTTGGATGTTAATATAAGAACAGAAAAAGAAACACTAGAACTGGTTAACCCCGTGTGCATCAGCAATGGTGAGAAGATTGCATTAAGCAGGAGAGTTTATAAACACCAGAGGCTAATCGGTTTGGCTGAAATTCAAGGTGGTCAAATAATTGAAATCCCACCTTCTTCAATATAGGACCAAGGTATTAATACTAAAAATGTGCTTTTTTTCCAATATGAAACTGATTCTTGTAGCAGATATACATTGTTTTGAATTATGTTGGTTGAGAATTTTGTTTATCTGGTTTTCTCGATGTCCTACTTCTTTTTACGTAATATAATAGTAGCGATCAACTACTTTGTAAAACATGTTCTTATACTATATTACTCGGTAATTCTTGTATGTTTTTTAGGTCATTCAAGTAAAAAAAACTTTGTTGAACGCATTCCATGCGTAACCATTCCACATATGGAAAACAATTAAAATGCATAAAGTAAGAAAAGACTTTAACGTACCGATTAAGGCCGTAATACACAAATGAATCTAGTGTTCGGGGTCTGTAAATCACCCCAATAATGTATAATGTTTAAACATTCACTTATGCGAAACAAAATTTAGAAAATATAGATACTCCATCTACCTTTATGTTAAGCGTTTTACCACATTTCTTGCAAGTTCTTGCAACTTGCATAGTTATTATTAGAAGTACATGTAACATATTGGATTTCATAAACACATCATAACATATCAAATGGGGCGTATAGTTTAGAGGTTTAGAGAGAGAAAGTAGGATGGGAGCCTTTCTAGAGAGAGAAAATAAACAAAAGAGAAAAGGTTAGATTAGAATGAAAGGTCCAACCCTCTACCTTGGGAGGTAGAGGGTATTTATAGTTACATACAAAACGTCCTCCTTCGGACAGTGGATCAGGCATACAGTGGGTAAAGACCCGTTCTTCCTCCACGGTGATACACTAAACTAAACTACGCTACAAACTAACTAAATAACTACTAAATAACGTAAATAACTACAAGTCTACGAGCTAACATATTGCTAGACCATAATTGGGGTGACCGACACTTTAACATGGAATTTCCAATTCCTAACAATCTCCCCCTAAGGGAGGTCACCCCATGAAATACATTTTGCATCCTAGCATTCTTTCTTTGTCTTTGTTCTTGAGCTCGTAGACTTCAATTCTTCAATTCCGCAATCTTTGTGCTTTAGTAGCGATTCTTCAAAGTCCGCAATGATTTGTACTTTAAGTGGAGGCCTTTAACTGATCCACATCTTTGATGATCTTTGAGCTTTCTTTGAGATCATCAGCCACAATAAATCTCTGGATCACCCTTTATTGTGTTGCCATCATGTGATGTTATGACTTTTGGACCGACATGCTCACACTTTCTGGATCATGATATCTTTCTATCAGAATAGCGAAAGCTTTACTGGCTCATGATATTTGCAGCATCGTAGCGAAAACATAGTATAAAATATCAGATCCAGGTTCTGTAGATATGCACAAGTCATGATTTCTTCAATTAAGTGTGGATGTTGTGAGGATGCGGCTTTGGATTGACTCCTCAATTCTGATCAGCTGCAACCGTCCAAATGTACTTGCAAACAACAGTTAGCAATAAAACACACGAAAGTGTCTTTGATCACTTTCGTTGAATTGAGGTACACGTCCCACAGTTCCTCGTTGATCATACAAGTACGCCTGTGATCGGTAGAGTTTCGAAGAACCTCCTTGACAGGGTTTCGCAGCTGTTCTAGCTGTTCTCAAACTGGAACGTCTCAAAGAAGACAACACGGAGTGAGTGAACCAGCGAATTGAGATTCACTGATTGATGAAAAATGATTTGAAAAACAATCGCGTATTGCATAGAAGAAAGAGTTTTGCAATACGACGAAGGTTTTATGAGAAAGATCAATTTTCAATCAAAAATACTTTTTGTATTTGAAAAGAGTACACATTCGATGTGCTAGAGAAAAGAAGAAATTTGCACATCGAACGGTTTTTCCAAAAGTATTTTTTCAATCAGAGATACTTTTTGAATTTGAAATATGAATATACATTCGATGTGCGAGAAAAGAAGATTTGCACATCGAATGGTTTTTCCAAAAGTATTCGTCAATTCATTTCCTGGACCAAGGTTGATTCAAGAGTGAATCGCCCCATCGTTTCTATCCAGTTGTCACAAGCTTGATCTTTTGCAAGATCTCACATGTCACCCACCAAGAGCTTGTTTGATGTTGGCTCTAGAAGGATTTCCATCTTCATCGTGAATACTTTTACATATCACTCTGATGTTCTGGCAACACCACAAGGATAATGCGTAGGACTCTTAATATATAATCTCACTTTACACATTGTGTGAAACAACAAGTCTTCATTAATTTTGTGTCCTAATGAGATATTGTGGATGATCTCTTAGCTCTAGACTCAATTGTGCACATTTGGTTTCTATGCCGGAGACTAGGGAGAGGGTCTCCTTCTTCAATATCAACAATCTCTAGGAGATAGTCGATAGATTATGTCGGTTCCCCGTGAGAATGAAACAAGCCCTTTTAAGAGGAACTTGAGTAGCTTGGGAAGTTTAGTGCAGTGCATCACTGGGTCCATGATGTCTTGTCTTCAATACCGGTGTTACCTTAGTAACCACCAGTAGCATATGAATTGAACCCGGTTTTTGCCCTAAGGTTGAATTATTGGAGGGCTATTTCTTTTCACCATTTTCACATTTTAATTCTTTTTCATTCTTCAATCCCTTCAGTGCTTACCGAGACTTCATTACTAGAACCTTGTTGGGTTTATTCCAATTCTAGCTCTGTCTCAGTCGGCACTCTTCCCATTTCTCAATTTTCTCCTTTTTTCATCATACCTAAGGACTCTACACTATCTAGTGGATTATCCCTGGGTAGATCCCTCCGGCTCTGGCGGATCGTGGGAACTAATACCTAACCTTACCATCCTTATAACTCCATACTTAAAGTAAAATGGTCGGTCTTTTGGTATAATTCATTCCTTTTTGAAACCAATTGAAGAATCATTTGGAAAAATCAATCAAGGTACTTGTGATATAAAATCAAAACATTTTGTACCTTTATTGTTTTGATCATTTAGAAAACCTCCCCTCAACATGTGCATATGATTTAGAAAATGTTTAGCACATGGATGCAGAGGACTTTGAAATATTTTCTTTGATCACAATTTTCATAGAAAAAGCCATTTGATTTTCTTGGTAAATTCTCCCCCTCAATATGTGGATAGGATATTTGAAATTATTTTATCACATAGAGGCAAAGGTTTTTTGAAGTACTTCCATGATTGCATTGCTATACAGAAAACCATTAGAAAATTAATCAAGGTACTTTATGATGAAACATATAAATCTTTGTACCTTGATAGTTTATTTTCTTTTGAAATGCTCCCCCTCAATATATGCTTCGAGATTCGAAAGTGTTTAGCACATATGGGAGAGCAGCATGCACATTTGAATCAAGTCGATCATCATTTATCAGATTTCATTATTAAATCATAAATTCTCCCCGATCAAAAATATCAAACCCTTTGAGATTTTGGATCCCAAGTGATTTAATTAGGTTTAGAAAACATGGGAGAATATGTGGCCTGGTTTAAAAACTCATCTTGTTTTAGGATAAATGCTCCTCCTCAATCATGTGCATCACGTATATGAAATCGTTTGGCACATGGAGGCAGGAGTGCCTTTAAAGGACTAAAACCAATTCCATTAAAATAGATTTGAGATTTAAATCACGATCTCTCCCCCGATCAAAAATTTCAAACCAATTGAGATTTTGGATCCCGATTGATTTAAATCATTTAGAAAGTTTTAGGGAAAGACGTGGCAAGATTCAATTTTTGAAAAATGACAGATAAGGACCATTTTAAGACATTCAAGATTGTTAGTGTCCCCGTATGATAGTTTTAAGAGATCTTTAAGTAAAATAAAACAATTTCACAATCAAACAAGAATAGAAAAAATTTCATTTTGAAAGACCTTGATTCAAAATAAAAATCATACCATGACATAACATTAAATCTTTAGATCACCACTTTATTTTGTACAATCCGGACTTTTTGATGAGATATCGTTTGAAAATATTTTAGATAAAATCACTCTCCCCCTCAATCGATGGCCGTAGTCGTTGATTGAGTGACTTATGTTTTGATAAAATGAAGTCCGGTGATTTTCAAATTTAAATCCAATTAATTTTCAAAACAATATTTTCCATTTTCAAAACAATTTAATCAAATTATTCAAAATTGTTTAAAATGGTATCCTGCACAAAGATACGTTAGGTGGTTGAGAAGCTTCTGTTGTTGATGTAGGGCGGAAAGAAAACCGTCTGCTGATGCAGTGAGACTTCTTACGTTGCATTTTAATGCCAACTGAGGTCAAATTAAGCTCCGTTTCTTCAATCACTTAGAAGAAAACCATCTGCTGATGCAATGAGACCTCTTACATTGCATTTTTCCATGCCAACACTCCATAGAAGTCCAATTAAGCTTTGTTTCTTCATTTGTCAACCCAAGATATAGTTACCCTTTCCTTTCGGCATCCAATCATCTTCAATTGTGGGATCCGGATCGGGAACATTCTTATATACCAATATACCTGCATCCGTTAGTGAACACACATACAGATATATGGTGGTTGACAACACCCAAACAACAATCGACTAATACAAGTCAATCCAACATATCAATCAGTTCATATAAGGCATGGGATTTATGTGTTCATCAAACTCTAATCATCTAATCCTAACAATCATATCCTAGGCACCTAGTCCTTCAATCATAGGTTAACATCATTTTCAATTAAGCATATAGGATAATTAGATAATCTCGTTAGATGATATAGATTTGAAAACATTCTCCCCCTCAATCAATGACTTATTTTCTGAAAAGTTTAAAAGCGCTGAAGTCATTGATTGAGTTTTCAATTTTTGCGAAAACTCTGAATCTGATTGATTTTCAAGCAACTCATTTACCACCAATTTTTGAATACACCAAATATTTTTCTGAAGAATTTTAGACGGAAAAACATTTGTGTAGGAACAGCAGTCCTTCGACATACTTTCCTCAAATAGTTTTAGGATAAGTGCACGAAATTATAGAAAATTGGTTTAGCGCAACACTTTCCTTCCTTTGAAGAGCGGGTTGCTATCTGAAATAATAGCAAACCATAGTTTGAAGCCCGGGTTACAGTCTGAAATAAATATAAGCCATATTTAGAGACATGTTTTGGAAAAAGAATATTTACACCTCCTGCTCGAGCTTCATCTAAAGTCCCGTGCCATTATTGAATGACATTTCTAAGACCGTAGATGTTATCGATACCAGAAGACATGTCTTGAGAAAAATATTTTTGGAATTTTTCAATTTTCTGATTTTTATGGGCTTTTGTTGATTTTATATTATTCTATTTTTCTTTTTGAAAATTATTTACAAAGATAGAGAAATAGTTTAAGAAGATGATGATACGAGTACCGAGATAAGGAAATCGTTCAGCACTTTGAAGAAGATAGAAGTCATCATCTCTTAAACTTTCACCACCAAAGCTTTCGAGGCTCTTGAATCGTCGACAGAACTTGAGCCTTCTGAAAGTGAGACTTTGGTAGCTTCCCCCCAAACCGACAAACTAAGAATAAAGACCATTTCTCCAAGAAGTAAAAGTGAATAAAATGATCTCATTGAATGAAGCTCAGCACCCCGAAGAACACGAGAACACCAAAGAAACAAGTTGAAACATTGATCGTCTCAGTGGTTATCAAATCCGATCACATGAACCTGTTGTGCGTCCCCGATGTACACATTACTCTTCGAGATTGACCAGTTGTCTATTCAGGGGAACAATACATCAACATCTTCATTTTACCAAGTGCATTCCAGTTATCTCCCATATAACCAATCAGCCCAAATGTACACACGTACCAACCAGAGGCAGAGACAACGACATCACAGTAACTGGTTGAATCACTGATCTCCTCTGCGGATGTCAACTCTGGAATAACTGATTAAGCTCGATCATGTGAATATGTTGCGATCTTGATGTACACATATCTCTCCCCTGATGGTTGCGATCACATCGAAATCATCATTACATTGTGTACATGAAGCAATAGCCGGAAGCACTGCCATAAATCATATAGAAGATGCCGATAAGAAATATCATCTCACGCTCCAAATATTCTTCTCATAATTCATTCAACTGAACGCTGAAGTAACACAAACCAAAAGTCTCCAGAGACCACTTCCCCCCAAATGGTTGGAGTAATTCATCCTTCCCTCAAATAGTTGGAATGACACACCAAAGGCTACGAGTTAGACACTGAGTTTCTCTACGGTTATGACATTTGTCTTTCCCGGGATTACTTCAATAGAGAAGAAGTATTAAGTTCATCACGTGTGCTCGTTGTGTATTGAGATGTGTGTCTCCTTCCCCCTTGCTGGTTTTGATACCTCAGAATCAGACACATTATAACTACCAAAATTCTTGAAATAGAGAAGAACAAAAATTAGCTCAAATGAATCCTGTGAATCACTGCTACTAAAACTCTCTCTGACTATCTTTATCAATCCATATGTAGACAATTTGAAGTGACCACTGTTGAAGAAAACCCAATATACCAAACTTGAAACTGAAGTCGAATTCCCCGCTTTTGTATCTTAAGCTTGCACTTAATGATGGAAGAACGTGGTCGAAAATCTATGCTTCAAGCAAATCTCTAAGTACTCACTACGCAAACAAAGTATGAGACATTAACACCTCTTGAGATTATCCACATCGTCAATCAAGTGTGTGACAATGAGTAAAACAACATAACTCCTAATAGTGATAGTTAACCAGGTCTTCAACCATCCACCCTGACTGCTGGTAACTAGATAAACCAAGTATTCAACTCAAATTCTTAATCCCGAGCAAGTTATCCAATAAGAACACGCCTTTGTGAAAGTCAACTTCAATCTCAAATAGGTGATAAATGATTAACTCCGAAGTAATCAACTTGTGTCAAATGCCCAAAACGTGAATAAACATATAATCGGATGTACATTAACCCACTAAATGAACCGGAACAAATGATTCTCAACATCGACATTCTTCCTAAAGTATACCGTAGAGACTGATCTGAAGATTCACCAATAATGTCTTCGAGCGGATGAGGTAGTCATTTTCCTTTAAGTTCATGTGGTTGATTTATAGTGTGCACATCGAGAGGAACAATAATCCGTGAAGATTTGGCAAAGGAATACCAAGAGCGATCATTATTCATGAACAATAATCCGCGAAGATTTGGTAAAGGAATACCAAAGAGTGGATCATTATTTATGAGTGCAACTGCAATATTATGATAGTCATTATCAACGCCTTGAGGAATAACTAGAGATGGGTTTCTTGAGTAGTCTAGTTGTACTTCTAGATGATCAACATCGCTAGCGGTTGGAAATACTCATCAAACATATCTTGAAACAATGAATCCCAAACAATAAATCCCATTTATCCTTAGTAAGTGAAACATAAGGCGTTGGAGGAGAGTCATCAAACATTAAGTCGTATGACCATTAATCAAACATCCATCATCATTTAGTATATTCACTCTTCCCCCCCTCAAAAATTGCATCCGAAGTTGCCATTTTTGATTGAGCAAGTGAATAAGAATATACACCAACGAACGTATATCCACTTGAGGATTGAATGAGCATGGGAAAACATGAAGCTTGTTGATGAAGAATGTCGATGAGAATGGTCATAAACATGAAGATTTCTCTTCTTCTAAAGATAAAGCGCACTGAAGCGTACACCTTTCTTTTCTTTGAGGACGGGGCACTGAAGTGTTCTCTGCGACGCCATAATGTTGAAGTACGAGGCCTGAACTGTGTGACAGACGTCATAGCCGAATGAATATCAAGATTGTGTTACTTGAACCCGTGAGTTATGAGATATCAATCCATTTGTAATCCATACTTTAAGCCAGTCCATTTATTGAAGGATCGAAGTATCTGCAACTGAGTAAGGACTACCTGCACTAATATTACAAACTTGATTGCATATATTTTGGTTAGTGACATCAGTATCCAAACCCTTTGGGGTTTCACTGTCAACTTTGAGATTGCCATTGGTAAACATCTTTCCTGTAGGTATCCACCTAAGTCTAGCATCCTTAAAAATTATCACAGATGGTATCCACTTATGGCAAGGTCTAGGATTGTTAGGCTTCTTATGCATAGTGGAAGATTTATCCTTATTCCTAGTTTCCAAAGATTTAGCAGTTGGTAACCATCTAGGTGAGGCTTTTGGTTTTATTTGCTTCATATGCCTGTAAGACATAGTGTAAATCCTAGACTTAACAGGTTGTACCATTGCATGAGCATTTACTTTCTTCAGAGATTTTGTGAAACATTTATCATGATTAGCATTAAAGATACATTTCAGACACTTTGAGCAAACAACTTGTTTGGATTCAGAAATAGATCTAGATTTCTTAGAGTGATCTGCTATGGGAATAGCTTTAATCGAAATGCAACTACTCTTAGATGTAAGTCAATCCCTAGTCTTCAGATTAGTGTTCCTAGATAATAGTTTAGAACTACTAGCAGTGCCTTGAAATCTCGAAGAATTCATCATCCTAGGTCTTGCACCTAAAATTCCGTCTTTGCGATTCTGTGCCTTCTTTCTAGCCATTTCTAGATAAAAGTTCTTATACAAGTCATTCATATCAATTTTCCTAGGCAAGTGAGGTGAAGTGACTGGTTTTGTCAAAACATGTTTCGCATCAACTTGGGAGGCAAACCGCGTTTTTGAAAATTTTGGTCGGTCAGATCTAAACGCATTCGGTTTGTCTAATAACTGGTTTTCCCCAGTTTGATGGTTTTGAAAATTTAGTGTTCACACTATTCCTTGTTGTTTTTCTGAGCTCATTTTTAAAGCAACAATAGCGAAACTCTTTTCCTGAAGTTGAGCTTTGAGATCATCCATTTTTGCTATCAAAGAGTTTGTTTCCATTGACTTAGTTCTAGCTTCTTTGACAGTCACTTAGGTTCTATGTGATTCTTTCTCAAAGACTCATTTTCCTTTAGTAATTTGGCCACACAAACTGCTAATTCATCATTTCTCATTTGAATATCATAAATAGCATTAATATTAGAATTACTTGTAACCAAATTACTTTTCACATGCATACCAGAAATATGTTTCTTCAAATTGTTGAGAGTTTTTGGCTTGAAGCTAAGCTTTTAAATCGTTTATTTCAAAAAATTCACGAAATTCAGGAAATTCTGGATTTTTACATGGTTTCTTAGTTTGAAAACCTTCTTCTTTACTCTGTAACGCAATTTCAAGTGAAATGCAATGTGTTTCAAGATTTGAGAGTTTGTTTGAAAGTTTATCAATAGCCTTTTTTATCAACCATATCATTTGTTTTGAAATTATTAGACTCAGCCTCAACCAAGGAACAGTTATCAGAATCATGTTCAACATTGAGATCAGTTTGTTTAGGTACATTAGCAGATGCACTATGTTGAAAAGTTAAGGGTACCTCATCACATGAAACCTATTCATTTATTGGTCTGATATCTGCATCCACATCATGTGTAACAAGAGTCACTGAACTACTGGCTGTTTCAAGCTTAACTGTCTCTGAGCCTCTGTATTCAGTGTCAACAGATCCATCATCCGATCCTTCTGGTCTCAACACTACAATCAATTGATTGTACCAACATTCATTCATTCACTTTCGATCACAACATCCACTTCTTGTGTGACATTCTGGCCGGTTACATCATTTATTGTTGTCTCTGACATTATGCATTCAGCAACACCCAATTCTTCAACTGATAATTACCCAACTCATCACAATATCTCTCTCACTGCACCAGACTCTCATCCACTTTTTCATCCTTCTGAGTAACTTCCTCAATATACTTCTCCACATTATCCATGAGATGGATAAGTGTCTCTGTGAACATGCTAATTTCCATTCCAGTGTGTCTCTTGAAAGATATTTCAGTCAAGTCTTGATCATAATCTGATGTGAATTCCCTTCTAATGAATGACTGAAATTGTTTGTAGATCACTTGAAGTGCAGCACTGGAACTATCCTTTTGAACCTTCTCTTTGTCAAGTTGTGGCTCCAATTGCTCTAGATTTTAACAGCAAAGTTCCTGTTAATGTGGATAAGTCATGTGAAGAGACAATACATGTTGTTTCCATTGTTATGGGTAGAAGTAACATGAGGTGAGAGTGAAGTTGTTGATAAGGTTCAATGCTGCTTTCCTTTTGCGTGGCATTACTGTACCTTGAACAGGTGCAAATCTTTCTCATTGGACTCGGAGCATGAAGAACTCAAATCATCATTGATTGATTCCATCATCTGTAACCGTTCAGTATAGCTAATATTCTCATGGTTGTCTACAGCATCAAACAGTTTGAGTACTTCGAAATCATGAATCATGAGTGTAAGACATGATGTTGATGAATCCACGGGATTTTACAAGTCTATGATTTAAACCGAGAAAATAGAATCTTTCGCGGGATTTTACTAAAATCAAGACCAAACCGTTAAGCAATGACCAATGGAACGTGTTAAGATGACTGATGGATTGTCACAATGATATACAATTGTGTGTTAGGACTTAAGATTGTTTGTAGGATTAGCAGAGATGTTGTTTGGTTGAGATTTGGATTGGTTTATGCTCGTTTTTACGGAGAAATTTAGGTCTAAAAACATAAAAACCTCAATAACTTCTGTTCGGAGCGGATTTAGGCCTCTAAGGTTGTCTCAAATAATTCGGCATGCCATTCTCCTCGTTCTCACGGTCGTTTTGATGGGTAGAACGCTGAAAACGGAGTTACGGATCAAAAGTTATAGCCGTTTGAAGTTTTGTCGAGAAAAGTCAACAAAACGCACTGATGAAATGGTCAAACCACTTCTAACAATCCTCTATGAAGACAACTCGCTAGTTACAAGTCGCTAGATGCTCGTCGCTAGCAGACTTCTATGACCAAGTCGCTACACCAAGCGCTATGAACCAAGTCGCTAAACACAAGTCGCTATGAACCAAGTTGCTACACACAAGTCGCTATGAACCAAGTCGCTAAACACAAGTCGCTATGAACCAAGTCGCTAAGACACAGTCAAGTTGCTAAAGAACAACTCGCTAAGATCCAATTCGCCAACACTAAGTCGCTGAGAATACAAATTACAAGTCGCTAACAAAATTGAAAGCAAGTCGCTAACCTAACCAAGTCGCTAGCCGTAGTGGAGATCCCTAACTTGTACTGTGTCGGCTTGTCTCAATAGACAAGTCGCTAGACTCAAGTCGCTAACAATTAACACTACAACTCACTAACAATTACTGAAGCAAGTCGCTACGAAGAAAATTTATCCGAGAACCAAGTCGCTAGGTAGAAAAAACTTAAAAACAACCCTTTTTAATCCAAAACAAGCCTAACCACAGTGATTCAAGCTTTCCAACTCAAAACCCAAGCACATACAATGATTCTAAACACAAAAGTACAATCAAGATTCAACCTTTAACACAAAATTGATCCAAATGATGCAAAAACCACTAAACCTTTTCAAACCCAAAACCATATAAAACCACTAGAAATCCAAGGATATGTAAAAGAGATGATCAAACCATGGCTCTTGATACCATTTGTAACATATTGGATTTCATAAAACACATCATAACATATCAAATGGGGCGTATAGTTTAGAGGTTTGGAGAGAGAAAGTAGGATGGGAGCCTTTCTAGAGAGAGAAAATAAACAAAAGAGAAAAGGTTAGATTAGAATGAAAGGTCCAACCCTCTACCTTGGGAGGTAGAGGGTATTTATAGTTACATACAAAACGCCTCCTTCGGACTGTGGATCGGTATACAGTGGGTAAAGACCTGTCATTCCTCCACGGTGATACACTAAACTAAACTACGCTACAAACTAACTAAATAACTACTAAAAGCGTAAATAACTACATTTCTAAGTCTACGAGCTAACATATGCTAGACCATAATTGGGTGACCGACACTTTAACATGGAATTTCCAATTCCTAACAGTACACAAAATCCATACTTTTCACAAAACCACTAAAATAAAAAGAGCCATCTAACAAATTTGGGGAGCAATATTTTTGCTCTGGTAAAACCATTGTATACCAAACCAGTAGTATCACAGTTTTTACAAACCTCTTATGAAATTTGGCGATAAGAAAGGTTCCAAAATGAAGTTCGACAATATATTTATTCTTGAGCCAATGGCTCTTCTACAAAGTCCTATCTAAAACAAAACCATTACAAGCCACAGGATCTTCAGGATCAATCCTTGATTTTTCTTTTCAAAAATCCCAATTCTTGTTTCAAATTTTACAATATATAAGTCTGAGCTTAAACTAGGGGGCTCCTTTGGTTTTCATGTCGAGATATGTTAAAGAGCAATATTGACCTGAAGCAAAAAGCGGACAATTCCATATTGTTTATGAAATTTGGTTCTAATATGCGATCATCTTTTAGGCTCCACGTTGAACTAGTAACTGGATCAGGTGGTTGTAAACTGTACAACTAAATTTTCCGGCTGTCTCTTTCATTACTAAATGTCGACCATTTGCGTTGACTACACTGTGAGTTAGCAAGGCCGAACTGGAGAACCCATTTTGTACCTCAAACTGAGGGGTGGGTTGTAAACTAAAACTGTAACTATTCCACAAGTATTGACACCGTCATCAGTACTTGCTCACAGCAAAACGGTAGTCACTGAGTTACCACCTTGTTCATTCTACAACAATTACCTAAACAAATGTAATAAATATTCAAATCAGTTATGTTAGGTAATAGATGAAAAAACAACCAGAAAGAAAAAATTGACCTATATACCCTATCACCGTAATCTGCTCAATTGAAATAGTCAATGTATCCAATCTCATTAGGGTTTACAGGATGCACCAATAAATAACAGCATGCCACCAACTAAACAAAACAGATGCACCATTAAACAAAGCAGATGCACCAATTAGATGTCATTGTCATACAGAATCTAAACGTCAAGACAATGATATATCATATTTAAAAGCAGATCACGAAAGGTTTTGGCACATAACCAACTATCCGAACATGTATAACCTAATGGCTATACATGTATGAACGCATCCAAGTAGTTCCAACATTGAGGTGATTCTTAATATAATCACACAAATTGAGACTCATGTTGTCTTATCCTGTAAGGCTACACCAACTTCCCATATGAGAGAGCATTACCTGCTTCGATCATGTGCCCTGACTTCTGGCGGGCTCAGACTCTTAGACATATTTAATTCAGCCAACAGTCAGACACCATGGTTTCCAAAGAAAAACATACAAATAGTTGCCCAAGTATTTTCCAATGATGCACTAAACGTTCAAATGGATGCCCTACTATTACCAATGATGCTCTAAACATACAAGCGTGTTAGGTCACTAGATTTACAACACAAGCTTTATAGAAAGAATAGAAGGTTGAAACATAAACCAACACACACACACGATATAGTAAGTAAGACAGTTACGCGTAGGGCATGAGTGAAAGGATATTGAACAACCAACCTTCAAATGAAGGTTATTACATAGTATTTATAGGCAAGGAGCTAGGGCAACACTCCTACTCCTTCCCTTTTCCTTATTGGACATGGGCCTAAGCTTATGGGCCTTCTACATAAGCTTGACCTTAAACAAACATAAAGGCCATAATAAGCTACCTATTACATATGAGAAGCTAACACTTGAATTAAGGTTTAGGAGTGATTCCAACAATCTCCCCCACAAGTGTTGGTGATGAAAAACGGTGAAGGCGTTAATGTAATAGTAGCTTTGACGTCTTTCGACATTCTTCTTTCTTGTGAGAAGAATTGCCTTGATTTGAACCATCTCCCCAGTGTAGCGAGATAGTTTTCTTTGAACAGTTATGCTTTGACGTCATCTTTAACTTTGTTCTTTGATCATTGTTCTTTGTGATGAAAGTGATAGTATGTTGTTATCTGCATCAAGTCTGCCTCAGGTCTGCTTTGCCGCTACAGTGTCTCCACGTCATTCTTCAACATGCTCACACGCTCTTTGACGTTGGAATTCAGTACTGATGAAGTTCTGTAAGTCTTTAACTTTGTAGATTCTTTGATTTGGCGAAGAATCATTTTGACTGTTGTGTTGCTTTTGGATAGAACTTCCATTAGTGATGATGTTGGCGTGAGCATGAGAAGAATCTGTACGATCATTCCGCTCCAGAGCTTCCATAAGAAGAAAACATAAAAACGGTTAGTAATAAGCGGATTCCGACACTTACAAGTTTGAACTTCGAGAGTGTTAACAGCATAGTGTGAAAACACAACTCTAATTCTCACAAAGGCCGTTCCTGAATCGGAGTCCCACAAGTGAGATAACACGATATACCGAAGTACACGAGCACAAGTACACCTACGCATTGGGGATGAGTCCTGAGGTACAATCAAGCATCACCTCTCATAAATGTTCTCGACAGTTTGCTAAGATCTGTGAAGGACTCGATAATGTACCACTGAAATTCTTATTGTTGAATATCAAGTGATGAAATGTCAAGTGTACCTAAGAGATCTTTTGATGAATCTCGTGGCTCTAGACTCAATAGTGCATTTTGGTTTTCCTGAGCGGAGACTAGGGAGAGGGTCTCCTTCTTCAATACCAGCAATCTCTAAGAGAAAGCCGATAGTTTACGTAGGGTTCCCTGTGAGAATGAAACAAGCTTCTGTTGAGAGAAACTTGAGTGGTTAAGAAGGTTTAGTGCATGCGTCACTGGGTCCATGACGACTTTAATCTTCAATACCAGTGTCATCTAGTGACAACCAGTAGCATATGAATTGAACCCGGTGTCTGCCCTAAGTTGAATAATCTGGAGGGCTATTTCTTTTCACCCTTTTCTTTGCATTTCTTTTTAATTCTTCAACTCCTTCTTTCTCCGATTCTCATTTTCTCCTTTTTACAATCATACCTAAGGACTTCTAAATACTAACTATTTGTGGTGTCCTGGGGTAGATCCCTCCGGCTCTGGCGGATCATAGGACGGTTATTCCTAACCTTAGTCACCTTATAACTCCATGACTAACCTATGTTGCCATTAAAACCACTGTTGTGAAAAATCTCTCAAAGTGTTTGTGAATGAAAAACATTTTAGTACCACTGTTGAGATAAGATTTTGCATAAATACTCCCCCTCCACTTGTGCTTAAGAGTTTAAACGGTTAAATGCATAGTGAGGAAAGAGCGCGCACATTTTGAATTGATCAACTCAAGATAGACATACCCCCGCGAGACACGTTACGTGGCATAGTTAAAGAGTTGCATTGTCAGCTTTTAGGTGACAACTAGCTCTAATAACTACCTTGAAGGTGTAAACAATCCTCGAAAGGTTGTCAAACCCGTCAGAGTTCATGTCTACCAAGAGTTTCTCGAATGGTACATTCTACTCAGACAAGTCCTTTGCGAGACACGTTTACATCACTAGCGAACTAGCTTGAAATTATTACCCGTCCCGAACAAGTCTTTTCGAGTTACTAACAGTTAAAATCTCGTCAATTCATGGGTTAAGTCTATAGCACAAAGATTCATTTGCATTGACACAACATATTTCTTATCACTTATTTTCTCCCCCTAAAAAATGGCATATATGATGTTATTTTTGAAAAGTTGAGAATAAATATGACCATTTCGAGTGTTGCGGGAAGAATGACCACTGTGAACAATTTTTGAACAAAGTTTTAATTCAAGTACTCCCCCTCAATAAGTGATATAAACGGTTGAGGTTTTGAAAATCATAAGGGAAAGTACTTGTTCTTTTGAGCAAAACCTTGAAAAATGAAAGGTTTGATAGGTTTTTACTCAAAAGTAAGAAGCGTTCGCTCCTTTTATAAGGATTGTGGCACTGAAGCGTACCACAGGGTCCTTTATTTACAAGTACGGGTTGTACACTGTAATGTGTGCACAAGCCATTGACATAATTAGATCATACCTCCAAATTTATAATGAAGAAGCATTCAAGGGGTACCAGTAGTCCAGAGATGTCGCTAGGAGTGTGAATCGGGCGTTGAAAGCCGATGATGTTTCTCCTGGGTCGACCACCAACATAGCTTTCCAATCTTTTGAACTGATCCCTTCTATACAACCGTTCATCAATCATGGTGATGATCCTCTTCACGTCCCTTCGATCCTGAGAATTCCATCGCTTAGGAGACCCGATCTTTGGTGTATATCCTTCAACCGGTAAGCCAATCCGTCCCTAACCAACTTCAAAGTGTGATCTCCAAACTTATGAAGATCTCTGCACGCCATCAAGCAATTTCTTTGAAGTTCACTGCGGTAAACGACGCCGAAAGGTTTGCTGATGAGCGTATATTGTGGAAGCTGGTTGATGTCGGGTAGATCAAGCTGCGGTGGAGTGAAGTTGACACGGGTCTGATAAGATTCAACTGCCACTGGAGATCTTCTACACGTTCTTTGATAACTATACGTCTGATGAAGATGAGCACTGACTTGATGAATTCACGTTGTACTTCAGTGGAGATTGTCTCATACGACCCTGTACTTTGGCAAGGTACATGTCTTCGATGTCGTTGATAGACAAATTCTCAAAGTCAGCTTCAGAGAATGCATAATCCCTTTCATCTTGTCGTTTGACCACGATATTCTTTAGGAAGGTGTAGTCCCACTTAGATGAAAGATCGACGTGTTTGATGGCAACGATACTTTTAGAACTGAATACTGCATGTTGAGACTTCTGAACCTGGCAGCTTCTGTAGTAGATTCTTCGGCGTTCCGGCCAATGATGAATCCCGTACAATGCATCTCGGTCGTATGCTTCCACTTTGTTAGAGAACAAGTGATTAGCTCTTTCCTCGATAGCTATACAGTTTAAGTATTCGGCTGCTGGGAATGGAAGTGTCAGAGATGTAGCATACTTCCCTGAACCATCGCCACCATGAGAAGAAATTCCGGTCTTTGTTGAAGAAATGTCGGAAAGGAATTCTAGGCTCATCTAGTTGGCCGATCGTTGGTAGTGTTTAGCCAGTCGGTGTAATAAGGAGGGTTGTCCCGCTTCGTAAATTCGATGTTTGCTCTGGTTGAGCCAATCCATGTTATTAGACATAGCTCGAGCAATGTTATCAAGGTGATATTCGACCTCGATGGCACTTTCTGAGCTATCTTTCCACAGTTGAAAAGCTTCATTCTTGATTCGCCTAAACTCGGATTTCATCATCTTCTTTACGTGGAACTTTTCTTGCAGAATTTTAGCATGCTCCAAAGTATTACCGTCTACCAGATCTTGACCTTCTTCAGGGTAGGGAGTTGAGTTAACAAGTGTAGAGAACCATTCAAATTCCTCTGTTTTATTATCATCTAGCCATGATACGACGTCAGTCTGAGGTGTCTTCTTCTTCTTTTTCGAAGGCCTAGATGATGATTCTGGTTTCTGTACTTGTTTGGGAGAGGTGGGTTGTTGTAGGGGCTCATGGTGTTCTTCATCGTCACCACCCGTATACTCAAAGTAATCACCGGTTTTTGAGTCTGGGGTGGTGTCTCAGAATCATGAGGTTTATCGGTAGAAGAACGAGGAGGACCTTTGTTGAGCAGGAGGCCGTTGGGGAGGATGTGGCATGGAAGATGATTCACCAGACTTCTTTTGTCGTTTAGCTTCATCATTCTTATCCTGATCCTTATCTTCATCGTCTCTAGGACGTTTAGACCTTTCAGCTTCGACTCTGCATGCTTCTTGGAGTTGGTAGGCCAGCAATGCTTGAAACAACTTTCCTTCGTCGAAGTAAATGTCCCAGATCGTTTAGACATTTGTGTGACAAGCTTGGCCACCAATTCATTATCCGCGAAAACTACAGGATCAGATGGATTGATTGTGACGGTTAAGGGTGTTGATCTTATAGTTTGCATGGCTATCTGCATAAGTTCGGATATAGTTTCTGGTAACATCTCCTTTGTGACTTTAGGAACGATATCCAAAAGGTACTTGTGAGTGTAGCCTTCGATCATTCTGTCCATCTTCCCTTGTAGATCATCCTGCCTGAGCTTCTGTACATACTCCCTTTCATTTTGCATCTTGTCATTCTCATCATGTAGATACTGTATTTGGTCAGCAAACCAATTCAGTTTTTTGTAGAGCATGTCCTTCTTTCTGACTTGTTGGACAGCTTTTACGATTCGATTCTTAGATTGAGAGATCCAAGATGGAGTTGGCTTCTTTACTGATCTGGATGATGATTTGGTTGATTTCTTTGATGGTGGTGGTGAAGAGTGAGAAGAAGAATCTGATGATGATGCGATGTGAGGAGACTCTGGGTTCTTCTTTGGTGGTTCAAGGTTTTGTCCTCTGAGCGAGCAGGACTGTCTAGCAGAAACTTATCATAATCAGTGTCATCTTGGACTTATCTTTCTCTCCGTTTTTTCTGTCTCAGTCTTCTCTTTGTCACCTTCATCTTTCCGGCCTTTCTTAACAGGGTACTCAAATTCATACTCAATAGTTTCTTCCACGGGTTTTTGTTGTTGCTCCAAAGTGGTGGTACCAGATCCCTTATCGGGTTGATTAACCGCATCAGGATCTGGTGAAGGTTGAGCAACACCACTTGACCCTCCGGGGCCACCCATTTGTTCTTCTGCAAATTCTTTTGCCACGTGTTGGAGTCTAAGGAATTTGAACTTCTTCTTGTATGAGGTATCCAATTGCTCTTCTTCTTCATCTGAGCTTTCTTCATAAGGCACAAGTACAAGAGTCTTCCCTTTTCCTTTGTCAGCTGGTGGACTTGGAGGTTTAGCTGTTGAAGGAGGTGTTACGGTTGCAGATTCAGAGTAGAAAGTCTCTTCATCTGATTCAGTAGCCTCCGAGTCCTCTTCCATTAGCTTTCTCTGCGGTTCGGTGTAGGAATAGAGCAGCTTCCTTGGAGGGAACTTTCTTCTTTGGAGTAGGGTTCCTCTTTGGGACCTTCCTTTGACTCTCTGTGCTTATTGCACTTCCAGCACTTCTTTTCTGGTTCTCCGAGTAGGAGTTCCAGAAGCTTTCATCGAGATGACCACTTTACCTTCTCGTACTGCTACTCGTACCTTTGTACTTTCAAGCTTTTAATTTCATTTGTCAGGAGTGATCACCCAACGGCACCTTGTTTCTTTGTTGTCGATTCCTTGATTCTGATAGAAAGGATAGGTTCGGACAACACGTCATGATTGTCAGGGTCATTGAGCCTCTTGGGAATATCAGGATTAAGCCCAAGTGCTCTCTGGATCAAAAGCTTCGTGTATCTGACATAGGGAATCTTTGAGCCAAGCTTCTTGTGAAATGTCATCATGTCATCCCATATCAGTGCTTCGATTTCAATGTCCTTCTTATTGATCAATGACTAGAAGACTTGCAGTTCCCTGAGCTTGGGATGCTCATAGCCACTGTCACGACCAGAGAAAGACTTAGTGATGATGATGTAGAGGGTTCTCCACGGTTGAGGAATGTTCTTAAGCTCCACGTGAGAATGCTTGTTAATAATTCCTGAAGCTTCATCATAGCCAATATCAAGTAGAAATTGCAGAACTGTCTCTTCAGTAGGTGTGGCAAAGAAGTCAGTTGGCACGATGTCTGGAATGATAAGTACAGCCCGTAAGTCTGCAGGAGTGATAGTGACTTGTTTGTGATTAAGTGTCACTGTCACTGCACTTTGACCTGTGATCCTCTGCATTGAATTCCAGAATTGCTGAATGTAGATTTCCGGTACTGTAGCAGAGTATGAGAGAATGTTCTGGTAGGGATGATTCCTTAGAATATCCACAGCAATGAGACAAGAAGATTCTGAGCATGTGAGAGTATCAAAGTCAACCCTAGGTTGTTTTTTTCAATCTTTCTAGGATAGCCATTGAAGATATCAGCAATTGTGGAACTTCGGTGCATCCACATTCATTTGAGCAGCCATGTCGTGATCTGAAATAACATTAGCCAAAAGTACCAACATATTGAAAGACATAATGTTAGTCAACAGAAGGTTTTATTGTCTAATTATTTAATGTCAGTGCAAATGATTGTTACGAGTCCTAAGTCACTTGTTTGTCCAATAGTCCAATGATGTCGTGAACTGTTTCGTGAGTTAGTTAACTTTAAGTTTTAAAGTTTATTTTATCACTTATAGTTCACAACATATCAAACGTTTAAGTTTATTAGTGACATTATTGGTTTCGTGACGATATGAATGGTTTATTTACAAGATGGTACACGTAACAATTCAAAATTAAGGTTAATCCAGGCTTAGGCGTAGAAATGATAAAGTTCGCGTAACAGAAGAATATATACGTAGGACGCAAGCTTATGCGTGGATCCTACTTACGCGTAAGAAAGTTACGCGTAGAAAAGGAACCTAAGCGTAGGGCTTACGCGTAGGCGTATATAAGACTTTACGCGTAAGGCTTACTCGTAAGAGTGAACCTTATGCGTAGAGTCACTGTTTACGCATATCCTTCACAGGATACGCGTAGTCCCATTGTAGAACCTTACGCGTAATATTTACGCGTAGGATTTCTCTTACGCATAACTTTCTACGCGTAAGGTGATCCTTATGTGTAGAGATTCAAATGACCTTGATTCTGAGTTTTAAGCGTAGCAAGCCTGAAATAAAGTCATCAAATCAGCAATCTTAACATTCATAGTCATATTAAAACAATTACGATATGAAAAACATGTTAACCATTTTACGCGTAGAAACACATACGCGTAGGTCAAAACCCTAAGGGTTGTGAATTACGCATAAGATTTATAACCATGGAAATTGCACCAAACTTTTTCTGGCAGGTCTTAGGTATTGTGAGAGTCTAATAACCAAGTTTTAACATCCAATTCGTGGTGAATCAAAAATACCCAAACTTAAGAACATTAAACCCTAATTTCTAATTCTGACTTATTAGTGTTTCTGGGTGTTATAGGGCCTGGATACCATTAATTCAACATGATATAAACATCACACAACAACAATCTTTTGACCAAAAACCTTCACATTTGAAAAACCCATTCGACTCAAGAACCCTAATTTGAAAAACCATCATTGTGTGTTTCTGGGTTGATTGAGGATAGAATAGTATTCTTGATGTTAAAGAACGTTTTGACCAATTTATCTTAACCTCAAACACATAGTAATGATCATGTGTTCTTACTGGCGTAAACTCAAAAACACAACCCCAACCATACACGTTTTTACCGTTGGATTCGTTGAAAATCAAAACCAATGTTTAAAACGTGTTACAAACGCAACACTTACAAATTTATGATCAAAACACGATTTCTTGAATGATTTCTATGCGTAGGATTAGTTGGTTAGGAGTATTAAATGTGAAGTAAAATGTTAGGTGAAAGAGTTTTATTAAAATGACTCAACTTTGGCGTTTTGGTCCCTCCACCTTTTCCTTTTTCATACAAAGCCATTTAACTTCCATTTTGGTTACCAAACGAAGATTTTAAGAAAGAAACTTTGACGACACTCCCCCTCGACTTAATAAATGATGAAAGGTTATAAATTTTAGTCCGAGGAGTGTCAGTTTAACCAGAAAAGTTTTACCACCATTGATAAAAGAAACAGCCGGGATATGATAACATGCAAGTACACGGATGATTTGAAACGGTTAATTATTTAGTTTCTCCCCCTCAACACTTGATCGGAAAAATATTGAATTTTGAAAGATTAGAGTGTTGATGGAAGAAATGTATTTGCCATGTTGAAAGAAAAATAGATTAGAAGAATATTTTTGTTGTTTTATCAGATTTTATATTTTTGTATTTTATTTTTAAAAAAATATTTACAACAGAGATTTTGGTGTTTTCGGGTTTTTAAGACTGTTTTAGGAGGTCATCAATTCCTCTTGAGTCAAACACCTCATACCAATCCGGTGGACCAACTCATTAAACCTAGCGGGAGGCAAGGCTTGGTGAGAAGATCTGCCAATTGGTATTCTGTACCTACGAAGTATAATTCAACAGTACCCTGTTCCCGTATCCTTGATGAAATGATATCGAAGATCGATGTGCTTTGATTTCAAGTGTTGAACTGAGTTGCACGAGATCGCAATGGCACTCCGATTGTCGCAGTACATCGGGATCTGTCAAATACGTAACCATAGTCTTTGAGTTGTGTTCTCATCCAAATGACTTGAGCACAACACGCCGACATGGCTACATATTCTTCTTCGGTTGAGGACAGCGATGTACAATCCTGCTTCTTCGATTGCCAGGACACCATTTTGTCACCAAGAAATTGTAGGCTCCTGAAGTACTCTTCCGTGAGTTTAAGCATCCTGCGTGGTCAGTGTCTGAAAAAGCGATTAGTTTCAAACCAGAGAATCCTTTGGATACCAGATTCCCAAATTAATGGTTCCCTTGATGTATCGGAGGATTCTTTTAGCCTCAGAGAGGTGAGTTTCAGTTGGTCGCGATTGATAACGAGAGCAAAGATATACGGCAAAGACAATATCAGGTCTGCTAGCTGTGAGATACATGAGAGACCCAATAATACTACGGTATTTTGTAGGGTCCACCAATTTCCCATGTAAATCAGCGTCTAGCTTCTTGGTATGAGCCATTGGTGTGGCATAGGTGTCACAGGTTTTCATTCCAAATTTGTTTAACAATTCAAGGGCATATTGGACTGACTCAAGAAAATACCACGAGGTGATTGATGAACTTGCAGTCCGAGAAAGAACGTGAGTTCACCCCATCATGGACATTTCAAAATTTTTCTTCATTAGTTTTGCAAAAGCGATTGAAAACTTTTTATGTGTAGACCCAAAAATGATGTCATCCACGTAAATTTGAACAATTAAGATATGTGCCCCCGTGATATTGTATAAAAAGAGTTGGGTCAACCGAACCTTTGGTGAAATTATTAGCAATGAGGAAAGATGATAGCTTATCGTACCATGCCCGAAGAGCTTGTTTGAGACCATACAGAGCTTTGTTCAGTTTGTAGACGTGATTCGGAAACTCAGGATCAACGAATCCATCTGGTTGGCTGACATAAACCGTTTCTTTAAGTTGTCCATTGAGAAACGCAGTTTTGACATCCATCTGATAGACCGTCATATTCATATGAGCCGCGAATGCGAGAAATATCCGAACAGCCTCAAGACGAGCGACCGGAGCAAAAGATTCTTCAAAGTCTATTTCCTCTTCCTGACGATAACCCTTAGCAACTAGACGTGACTTGTTTCGGATTACGTTTCCTTCAACATCCAATTTGTTTTTCCCAATCCATTTGAGACCAATGACGTAGACCCCTGTTGGTCTTTCAACCAGTTCCCATACTTCAAGACGTTTGAATTGGTTGAGTTCTTCTTGCATGCATTCAATCCAGTTGTCTTTTGTCATTGCGTCTTTGAAGTTTTTAGGTTCAGATTGGCAGACAGTGAGTGCATAAATGCAATGTTCACCATCTTAGTGAAGACGTTGTCTTGTAACGACTGGTTGATTCGGGTTGCCAATAATGTTTCCAGGGATGGTCTTTGTCCATCTATGTGTGGAGGGTTGATGTTGGTATACATTGTGCAGATTTTGAGGATTCAAATGGTTTGTTGATGATTCTGCGACATGGTGCGCAGTCTCATTTGCAAACGGGTTGAAGAACGCATTTGGATCAAAATCTGCAGGTGGGGGTACTTCATTCAGAACATCATCATCCGATTCATCATTGTTGGAAGCGGTTTGTTCAACTGTTGTGTTGGAGTCAACTGGTGGTGCTTCTTCAACCATAGTTGTTGTAGCAGGTGTATCAGGTATAGGAGTATTATCAGGTTGAGCAGCGGAAAAAGCGGATACACCTGGAGCACGTTCATCAATATCGTCACTGAACAGCGGAGCAAATAACCTTTCCATTTGTTGACGAGTAAGCTGAGGGCTTTGTTCAGCTGATGATGGGGTTTGGGGGAAGTTTAGGCGGTTGTGTCCGGGTTCCAAGCTGTTATACTCGAAGCCATTTCGTAAGTTCATCAAAATGAGCATGAATCGTTTCCATAACCTCCTTTGTTCGACGATTCAGATTCGAAGCCTTTAGATGTCACAATATCCTATAAAGACTCCAATGTCAGCTTTGGCTTTGAGCTTTCAAAGTCACGATCATTATTTGGATAGCAAAGAGATCCAAATACATGAAAGTGTTTGAGATTCGTTTTTCTGTTGTGGACAAGCTCAAAAGGTGTTTTGTTGTGGCGTTTTGTAATCATAGACCGGTTTTGAGTATAACATGCAGTAGATACACTTCTTCCATAAGTAATCTGGAAGTTTAGCATTGATTAACATTGTTCTTGCAGCTTCCACTAACGTTTCGGTTTCGTCTTTCAACAACTCCATTTTGTTGGTGTACGTTAATAGATGTCTGATGCTGAATTCCAACTTTCTCATAAAATTCACGAAGAGTTTGGTTAACAAATCAGTGCCTCTGCTGTTCTGATTTGGCGACGGTGTTACAGCTGAACTTGTATTTTCTTGAGAAAGGTGATGATCATCTGTGGAGCTTGATCTTTGCTTCGAAGAAAGAAGATCCAAGTCCAGCATGATAGTCCTCAACAATTACTAAATGTAGCGTTGCCTTGATCGTTTGCACGGCATCGGCCACACAATCCATGTGAAGAAGATGAAGCACATGCTGAGAGCTGTGTTCCACCTTTGAAGAAAATGAGCACGAGTGCTTTTCCCTTGTTCACAAGCTAAGCAAAGGTGATCTTTAGAATACCGAACCGTGGGAGTCCTTCAACTAGTTTGTGTCGAGCAAGGTTGGTGATGGTTTGAAAGTTTAGATGTGAGAGACGACGGTGCCATAGCCAGGATTTTGTTGATGTTGCCTTTGAAAGTAAGCAAATTAGAGAAGAAGCAACCATGTTTTTCATAGAGATAGTGTAAAGACTTGAATTACGCGAGCCAGACATAAGGTCGTTTCCTTGTAGATCATGAATGAAACAAGTTTTCTCCCTGAAAGCAACCTCCAAATCTCCATCACAGAACTGGCCTACTGAAAACAGATTGTGACCGAGGCCTTCCACAAAATAAACCCTGCTAATTTTCGATTCCCATTGATTAGTCTCCGTAGCCCATGATAGCTGCGAAGTGATCATTCCCGAATCTGACAGTGCCATGAACTTTGATAAAGTTTGATAACAGTTTAGGTTGCTTGTCATGTTCGGGAACATCCGCTATCAACAATCCAGAGAATGATCTGTATCACCTGCATTACCCACAGACGACACAGATGGAATAGAAGTAGATGTGGAACCCGAGATGTTAGAGGGTTCCATAGCAGTTTTAGTAGATATACACACATCAATAGCTTTAAGTATCCACTTAAATCCTAGTGTGTTATATATCCATTTCTGCCATCTCCAACTAGTATTTGCTTTAGTCTTAGTGATGCACTAGGTGGTACTACATTCCTAGGAGGTGAAACTGGAGCTACAGGGACAGCGAAGCGTTTCTTAGAATCTAAAGAGGGCGGTCTAACCAAGCACAACTTAGAAAGATAGTGGACCTAGAGGTATTCCGGTTCTTAGGATTCCTTAAACGAGAGATGATAGCTTTAGCAACACCTTTATCATGACAATCAGAATTCATACTTTTACGACAAATAACACAAGGTGCATCAGACTGAATATCAAAAGTACTTAACGGTTTAGCATTCGTTACATCACTATTTCTATTACATTTGCCAGACGCAATATCTATAGTGGGAGCAACGTGAGTCTTATTCATAGTCCTAGGGTGTTCTTCTACTTTAGCATTCCTTATTGATCTTTTCTTAGGTCGTAACTTCCTATTCTTCGATGTAGTGCTCCTAGGCTGTGAAGTACGGACGTTTGGAAAAGACGCAACTAGTCCTGTTTCAGTAGAAGGAGGCACGTTAGCAACTTGTGATTTGGCAGCAGTGATTCCAGGTTCATGATTACTAGTATTACTGTGGCTATTCTCTTTACACGGTTGGCGGAAGTTGTTCATACTTTCCTAACATTTCTCTTAACTTAAAGATAGTGTGAATCAGATCTTGATTTTCAGACCGAATATTTCCAGCAAAATGCATAACTTCTTTAGTGTGTGCAAGATAATGATCAAGTTCATTTGATGCTTCATCTCGAGTCTTTTTGAGTAAATCAAATATCACACCATATTCCTTTTTAACTTTTACAAGTTCTTGTTCATATTTTGAGATTTGACACTTAAAAGACACGTTTTGATCATCCAGTTGCTCAATTTAGGATCATAGATTTTGCACGCAACTGGGCGATTTTGTGTTGAAAAGCAAGTTGTTGATCGTGAATATCTTTTTGACACCAATTAAGACGACGTATTGCATTTGAAAGTTCGTTTGACAATCGTTTGTTTTCAACAGTTAAGATCTCGATCTGAAGCACATTATCAGTGTTCTCAACATTTACCACAGAATCAACAGTATCAGCAGAGATATAATCAAATGCATATGACAAAGAATTCAATAACACAGCATTATGGACATCAGCACAGATGACATCTTCCAAGAGTCGAACAACATCTTTTCTCACGTTTTCTTTTACGTTTAGTGGTTAGAAATAGATGTGTTCTGTTTCTTGAAACGACCTTCATTAATTCAAGTTCCTTATGAAAGTCCCTTTCCCAAGACAATGCACAACTTTTCAAATTTTAACATTTGGTAAAAGATTTTTCTGAAAAATGTCTCTTTGTTCTCGCGCTAGAGGCGATTAAAAGTGTTGAACTTTGATTTCATAATGATATTCTATCTCCCTGTGTAAAGTTTTGAGGTCCACCATGAAAAGGTCAAATATCGAAGAAATGTTGCGATTTTCAGGTTTGAGTTTACTTCACTGATGGAAGGTAAAGGACCATAAGTTTGTGCATAATCTGGTTTGGGATTGTCATTAGAAGACTCAGACGTTTTTATGATAATCCTTGGAATGTTAGAAGAATTCATTGGTGTGACAAAAGTGACCGCTTTTTGAATAGTTAAAGGTTGTTGTAAACAACTTTTCTAATTTTGATTGACTCTTGTCTTCTGCATCTAATTCCTCTTGATGATGATATTCAACAACATCTCTAACAGAAATTATCATTTTATATTCTGCACTGGAAACTTCAGGATTTGGTTTGAATGCTTTGGTTGAAAGCTTAGGTTTGTAATCAGCGAGAGTCGGTCCATATCCATTTGGATTGGGTTTTAAAGTAAACTTTTCAATGGCTGTGACCGACTCGCCATGTTTGTAAACAACAGTTTTAAACTCTTTAAGTTTGTTTTGCAAGCCGATGATTTCTTCAAGATTATCATCTATTCGTTTCGTTGAATGCTTTTTGTATGCAGAGAACTGTTTTTGACAAGTTAACAACTCAGCCTTAGCTTTTTGATTTTCCAAGGTGAGAGCGTTAATTTGCTTTTTATGTTCATGTTTCAGTTGTTCTATTTCAGACAACAAAGCATTCTTCGAAGCGGCTAGATCACGCATCTGTCTCTCTAAATATTTTTCTTTTGATAGATTTGGCAAAGGCTTGCTTCAAACCGTTTTCACGTTTTTTCTTGAGTTTGAAAAAGTTGAGTTGCTTTTGTAAACATTCAAAATCCTTGGTTAACAGTGCATTTTTGTTGTTCAAGTCCTGATTAATGGCATGACATTTTTACACTATGTCTGTTGGTCTTGTATTAATGAGCAAAATTGGATGAGGCAAAAGTCGGCGTGTTCAACGTGAGTCTCAACATGATCATTACTGAGATCCTCAAGTATACCACGAGTCAATTTGATTATCAAGAAAATCGTTTGGTCATCTTGATCTTCAATATAACTACGAGGTCTAGTTGAAAATCGTCGAATGAGATGTGGGCGGCGCATTTTGAACATCTGAGTCTTGCCGGATTCGATTTGGCGAGATATGAGATCAGAGATAAATATGGTTTGTTCGGTACCTGAGACAAGCCATCAGTGTCATACACTGGGCCTGTGTCACTCATGTTATTCATCGCATATTAGCCATCAACATAACAGCTGCATTGGGCTGCAAGTCCTCCATATCATCATCTGAGTCTGCATTTGCCATAAAGCTCTGTTCTTTGTCTGTGTGAGTTCCACCAGCTTCATCCTTAAGAGCCAAAAGAAGAGCCTCTTTGAAATAAGCACTGCCCCTAGTCCTTGGCTTTGGGCATGCATTAGCCAGGTGTCCCTTCTCATTGCAGTTGTAGCATCGAAGACCATTCAACCCATTATGAGCATTCCCTTGTTCCACCACTTGAGCTCGATTGTTATTCCTCCCCACAGCTTAAACCCTTGACCACCGCCCATCTGACGACCATAACCACGATTCTGAACTTCAACTCGTCCATTGTTCACAACAGCTTGATTCCTTGTGTTAGATGAGGATCGAATACGGTTGTTGGACTTTTTGGTATAACGGCTAAAGGCATTAGCAATCATAGCAAATCCTTGTTGGAGTGCTTCGAACGGATCAGATTCCTCATTAGCTTCACTGACAATGCTTGAGCATTGTGTTTTTGTATGGAACAATTGATTTGAGAGTGAGGCTGTGAAGGATCATATGATGTGATTGTAGCAGTTGGTTGAGTTGTTGGTTGAGGAGAATAACTGTTTTGAGCATATAAGGCAAGTTGTTGATTTTCGGATGTGTCGGTGGAGCAATTTGAGCACGGAGAATCCTTTCCCTATCAACTTCCTTTCATGAGGCTTCAAGTAATCGTACAACAATCCATATGTAGAATGATGTAAATTCTTCGCTTGAACGCGAAAAATGACATACTTCTCCCATTCAGGACCAAGACTACTCAGGAACTTAGTATTCACTGCGATTCTTGGCATGATGATGTTGTGTTTATCCAAATCATTGATGATGTCTGAAAAACGATGATGATAGGACTCTAGTGTCTCTCCAGATTCAATCATGAAGTGTTCATAAGCCAAATAAATTTTGGATTCCAAATCCTCCTGAGTGAGTACAGATCCTTCCATAAGAAGATGAATATGATCCCACATTTCCTTTGCAGTCTTTTGAGCATCAACACTTCGAAGAATTGGGTTAGGTAATCCTAAGAGGATGTATTTCATTGCAAGTTCATCAGCTTCATAGTGTAGAATTTCTTGAGGATTCAGTCTGCAACATACAATGTTTGTTTGTTCTCTCTTGGTGGATTAGCATTTGGATCTCGGGTACAATGACAGTAGGCATCTCAAATGGACCTTCCAAGATAACCTGCTATAAGAACTTTCCATGGGCTTCTTCCATCACAAAACCTAAAGAACTTATCACACCCATTGATCGTAGTTTCCTGGAGTGAGCATCGGAGGTCTATCAAGTGATCCAGCTCATGAATGATTGTTGCGCTTAAAGCTTCACACATCTTTGCAAACCATTGGGTTCCTTCATAGTTTTCCTTGATGGATGTTGATTGAATTCGTTTGTGTATGGTTAAACTTGAAGACTTGGTGTGGTTGAACCATTTGAGGTTGTGGAATTGCGCAAGTTTTGGAGTATGTTTGTTGATTAAATTGTTGTGTATAATTGCTTGTTGTTGATTCCATTGTTGATGTTGGGGACTTAATTGTTGTTGATGTTGAGAATAAGTGTAAGGGAAATAGTTAGAGTATAGTGGTTGTGACATGTTGATAAACTTGTGTTGGTAAAATTGGATCTTTGTAGTCGAATGAACCTATGTTGATGAAGTATCCTTAGGCGTAGAAATCACAATGCCGTCGCACTTATGCTAAAAACACCAAAGGTACGATAACAATCAAAGTTACGCGAGATTAGCTTACGCGAAGTATGGAAAACGCTAAAGTTAGGCGTAGACACAAAGTTAGGCATAGAAAGTTAGGCGTAGGATTATCTTAGGCGTAAGACTAGGCTTAGGCGTAGATTAATCTAAGCTAGGATTTCTACGCGTAAGCTTTATGCTTATGCGTAATTTTGGGTTTTATCCCAGTGATCTTTACACTTCACAGATGCAAAAGATATACAAAGTCGAACGTATTTTCAGGCTTATCCAAGCAAGAAAACGGAGTAACCCGAAACGAAGATCAAACCAAGGATAACCTTACGCGTAGTTTTAGGGTTTTGCTACGCGAAAGGATTACTCGTAAAATATGCCCAAAGATGTTTCTAAACCAGTTTTTGTGTGATGAAATACTTAATAACACAAAAACACAAAAGTGTGAAACTTGATGATCAAAGCTCTTAACAGTTATGCGTAGGTTGTGAAACCCTCGTATAAAAACTAGTTTAAAACCACGATCCCGCATAAGTTTTGAAACTTTTTTGCCAAAAACACGTATTTTAACACCTTAAACGTTGAAGTACAAGAATCTTGGATTCAAAAGTGTAAAAAAGACGTTTTAAGCG
>OU343220.1:270154103-270395513 GCA_910596185.1 Chrysanthemum makinoi | reverse complement strand
TTATATTTGGAAAGAAAAAATAAATATTGTAAATTTTATCATTTATTCAACTATAAATACCCCCATACCATATCATTTTTATATACAACTTCTTATTCTATCTTTTATACAAAATGTCTAAAAATACTCCAAGAAATAAAACCCCAAATCAACGTCGGTAAACAATTGTCTCACTCAGCAACGACAAACTTTCGAGCCTCAAGTTTTGTTTACGGAACACAACAACCACAATACCAAAACCGAACATTTTTTACATCCATAACAACAAGTACAACAAACTATGTATCAACCTCAAATGTTTCACAGTCCTAAATCACCACAAACGTTTCACGATTCTTCATCACCACCTCCGAACCAATCTCAACCTATTTCTCACATTCATCCATTCAAAGTTGATTATTTTGAGTCGATGCCAAGTTAGGAACACAATATTTCGTCCAAACCCGTTGATGATGATGCTCCCGTCGAAGAAGTCTGATCCCTAAAGAATAAGCGGTCAAAATGGAGTGATGTGGAGAATTTTGAAAAGTCTCTAAAATGGAAGGACTTAGAAATTACGAAATTTGAAAATGCGAAAAAGCAAGCTTTTAAGAAATTTTAGTCATCGGAGTCTACCTCGTTCAACACATCAAAGTCCGTAGAAGGTGGTTTCAATCTCAACAATCAAATGGCTGAAGACAAGTAGGATGAGGAAGTGCAGGAAGTTCGACCGATGAGCAGGGACAAAGTGACGAAAAAGCATCGGCATCATCAGCAACGGGTAGTGATGAAGCGTTGGCTAAGTCATTGGTCAACGAATTTACTAGTCAACAATCATCGTTTATGTCAATGAAGAAAACAGAACGTAGTGCCTTTTTGGAGATAAAGATGCAGGAAATGGAAATAGAGCAAAAGAAGTTCGACAACAACAAAAACAACAAGAAGACGAATTGTTCTGCATGAGTATTGTTAATCACTTGAGTGAGTGTCATCTCAACAAAGTGTTCCAGATGAAAAAGATGATTAAAGATAAATATGATTTAGATTATTAGCTTTTTGTTTTTAATTTTGTAAATTTATGTTATTAATTATTAGATTATTGTTTTTGGAATATTGTGAAAGATTAATTTAGTTTTTATTTAAATTTGTTAACAAATCGGTTTGGTGGTGGGTTTGTTGGTAACTTGGTAACCATTACACCTGTTTGGTGATGAGTTTTGTGGTGTGCTGACGCTGACGTAAAGTTGTTGTGTTTGATGACCATCGCAACTAGTCTATGAGTATCTCCAATGCAATGGTTGAGAATGACTTGAAAATGACTTGAGAATAGGTTAATGCATTAGAGCAATAGGTTGATAAAAGGTTATTGAAACAAAAGTTTGAGGAAAAATAAGTTATTGAAAATTGATAATGTGATAGCGGTTAATTGTCTAGAATAGGTTGATAATAGGTTTGTTTTAACGTTAGTGTTAATGAGTTGAGAATAGGTTTGATGGCTGAGAATGAGAGTTGATTCTTTGAGTGGTCAAATAAGAAACTAAAATGTAAAAATCAATTCCCATTGAGAATAGATTAGTGAACTAAAGATGCTCTAAAATCATTAGGTGTAACGGCATGCCACTTTCACCTTTTACTTGGTGGCTGGTGCCACCAAACACTCACACTCTAGCCCTTCACTGGTATGTCACTTTTCTCATTTTGAGCCCCCACCCATCCGCAATTTATTTTCTTTTTAATTTTTTTAAATAAACTATATTTCATTCATTCAAATCGTAATGAAAATAAAATATTACATATTATATAAAATCAGAGATAACATTCTATAAAACCAAAATAAAAACTAAAATGTTAATAAGTTAAAAAAAAAGGACTAGAATTACTACACTTAATAAAAAAGATATATTTTAACAAAATAAAAAAATAAAATAACAATACTGGTCATCTTCTTCCTTTCACTGGTACATCTTCCTTCTCAAACTCTCACACACACATTTTTTAAAAACAAAAAAAACCCATTATAATTTTAGAAAAAAAATAAATTTAATTTAAAAAAACGATAGTTTTTCTTTTCTTTTTTCAACGCCACTTAAATGGCGAAATGGGAAGTGGCGGAAGGGTGGCGGCGCCACTTGGTGTGCACGCCGAGCGTGCTGCGGTGTAATCGCTACACTCGACATTTAAGCATATCAATTTCATACTATTTACACCACCAAACCCACCAATTTTGACTCACTATTGTCACTACCAACCCTGCCACCAAGCCAAAAATATAAAATACTCATTTTATACAAATATGCCCCACAATATACCCAACACACTCACAAACTAAAATAAATATTGAGAACAGTTCATTGGTCACGAGTGTAGAAAACTAACCCATCCCGCGTGGTATTGAGCGTCTACTATGAACCTATGGTGTATACGCGTGGTGGTCACCACTCACCACTACCTTTGATGATGCTTGTTAATGTCGTTAACTATATGGTTTATTCGAACTTGCATAGGTACACGTGTGAAACAATTACATTAAATTATATAACAAAACGAGTAACAGTTGATCGAGTGGAAGCAAATATTCTAGATAGGGATAACTTTAGGGTCAAAAAAATCTTTTCAATTCTCCTATTATCCACTATGTAAAACTTCAAATTTGTAGTCAGTTTATCTAAGGCTAAAGTCCATGGTCGTGAGTTGTAACTAAGTGAGATGCACTTCATCACTCCTACCCATGTCCATCACTAAGTGAGTAAGAAAACTTTTAAATTAAGGTAAGCGGGTCATCTTTTGGTAACCGTGCAATGTATTTATATTTTAATGTTTTTTATTTTGTTTGTAAGTGTGTGTAAGTTATTTAGCGGTGTATATTTTTATAAAGTGGGTATTTTAATGAAATGTGAAGGTAAAATGATTATTGTTAGTCGTACCATTAGTATAGGCCCGAATGCATTTATATGGGCTAAGCCAAAGTGTCGTTAGTGTGGTTTACACACTATTTGTACATGTTTGGTTTATTGAGTGGAATCATAGAACACTTCATTCACCTACATGGTATCATAGTCTACCTTTTAGTCGATCCTTACACCATCAGTAAAACCCTATTTTTCTTCATTCATTACAAATCAGTCGATTGCTTTTGCTTGGTCGATCGTTGGTTCTAAGATAACCAGTCGCCAAGTTCGTTATCCGTTGATCGTTGGATTTGTTTGATAGCCAGTCACACGTATATTGTCTGGTTAGTCGATCATTGGTGCAAACAAGATCACCAGTCGATTTGGTCATTTGTTATTGTTCTGTTGTTTTTCGTGTTGCTTCTCTCATTAATAGGTTACTTCACACCCTTTAACCCTAAACATTCCTTGTGCACTTTTACATGCCCTAACCCTACGACCCCTAATCTTACCAATAACAATAATCGATCCCTAACTCAAATCCATTCACCATGACTGTCATCGATCCTCCACCACAACCCATCATCTTGCTTTCCGACAAACTCATGACTATACCCAACCTCAAAAACCTTATTCCTATCAAGTTGGATGTAGAAGAGATGAACTAGTCATATTGGGTTTATTTCTTCAACAATATTTGTAAAGGTTATTGTATCTCGGATCATAAAGTGGGTAAAGCTGGGGGTGACTGATGCAGGTTTTACTGATCAGGTTTTAATATTTATAATTTATCGTTATACCTATGGTCTACCGTAATGCACAAACGGGTAGTGTACCCGATCGTGTGTAGTGTAGTATTCGGTAAAACCAAGGTCGTCCCAAGAGCTATGTGAGCTGATTCTAATTAAGTCTAGGTGTCACAGATTTTAATTGGTTTTGAGATTGAAATGATTAATTAACTACTAAAGCAAGAAATGCAAGAAAGCAAATAAAGGCGAGGGTTGTGATCAATAGAGGAGAAGTGGTGATGCAGGTTTTACAGACCAGGTTTTAATATTTATAAAGTCTCGTTATACCTATTGTCTACCCTAGTGCACTAACGGGCAGTGTACCCGGTCGTGTGTAGTGTAGTAATCGGTAAAGCCGAGGTCGTCCCAAGAGCTATGTGTGATGGATTATTACTAAGTCTAGGTGTCACAGATTAATAATGGTTTCGAGAGGGATTTAATTAATTAAACTACTAAAACAGTAATAAAGCAAATAAAAGCAGGTAAATGATAAAGGGAAATAAATAGAGGAGAGTGGTGCTAACCTATTTAATCCTCCTAGCTAGTTATGTCTACGCCTACTTACTTCCAATTACTTCAGGTGGGTTCAAATTCGAGAGGACAGCATTTGGTCAATTCCCCTAACCTATCAAAAAGATGCCACCACAGGAGAAGTCGTGTCCCCTCATAAGTCATGTTGTCCCTGGTCCCCTAAGCCAAGTCATTAAGTACCGCTACATGCTAGATTTATAATAGTGAATGCCCACCGTAGGAACTTAGACACTACAACCCCTAATTCTTAAGTTCATCCAAACGATAGGTGATCAGTTGGTCAAATTGCACAAGTAGAAAGTGGTCACGGGCTTGGTCATATCTTACCCTTCCCGTCTCAATCAGCTCACCTAGGGTCAGTTGGTCATATCTCCTAGGCAATTGGCCTCTATCGCCATTCAAAACTACCGAACCGGGTGGCTACCAATAAACTATTCATTCATACACTTAGAAATAATTTTACTAAGTAAAATGAACGAAACAAAACAATTAAGGAATCATAACTAGGCCAACACCAAGATGTGCTTAGCCGCTCATATTAATCATGCAAACCAATTCAATATTCAAAGGTACGAAATACATGAATTGAAAGTAAAGAAATATAAACGCTAACGCTTATCGTAGAGGAGTGATTTCTCCTTGAGACAAATTGTATGCTCCTCTAGACCGCCTTGAGCTTTTTCCCACGCTCGAAAGTGTTGTGTGTGTGGAATGGGATGATTAGAAATGCTGGAATTTGTGGGGTATTTATAGGCCGATATGGGTTACTACTTAACTAATATAAGAGTTACCAGAACCTTCTATTTCTTCAGATTTTGCACTAGATCACCGGTTACTACAGAACCTAATGAGTGGTTATGCCGTAGTCTTCAATAAACCTCGCTACGCCGTAGTAGATGAAGTAGTTACGGCAGAAGTATCACGGGCGTGGAACCTCATTTGACCTAATATAGTTACGTCAGAACCTTTGGGAAGATTTACCGCAACCTTCTCGATAAGTTGGTTTTCTGAGTCACACAATAGTTACGGCATAATGTGAGAGAGACGAAGTTACCGAACCCCTTCAAAGTAGCATATTGTGATAAATCTTTAGATAATTCTCCAATTCCGCGTCTCTTTAGCTCCAATGCTCGTAATTTACCTGAAAGTGGAAAACAATGGAAAATAAGCATAAATCCATATAAATGATATAAATTACAAGCATTATCGGGGAAAATTGACACTTAATATTCAGGACTCTTTGATGTTATCAAGTGGGCTAACCTAGTTACTCATCCTATCATGTTAAGTTCACGTTTAATTACTTCCAATTGCTTCAAGTGGGGGTTTAATTCGCTTGGACAACATTTGGTCAGTTCGTCCTAACCTATCAGCAAATGTTTCCACCGAAGATCAAGCTACTACCCTTGAAAGTCTAGTTGTTTTTAGTCCCCTAAGCCAAGTCATTAAGTTCCGCTACATGCAAGATTCATAACAATGAGTGCCTGGGCGCTTACATCTTAAACACTCATCCCTAACTTCTTAAGTTCATCCAAACGGTAGGTGATCATTGGTCAAATCAGCACAAGCAAAGAAGGGTCGCCGTTGGTCAATTCTTACCCTTCCTACTTAGTCTACCTACTTAGGGTCAGTTGGTCATATCTCCTAAGTAACTAGCCACTACCGTCATTCAAAACTACCAAAACAAGGGTAGCTACCAATAAACTATGCATGCATACACTAGAAACAATTATACGGAAGCAATGTAAACATAAACAAAACAATTAAGGAATCATAACTAGGCTAGCACCGAGGTGCTTAGCCATATTAACTGAAACAATCGATTCAATGTTTAACATATTAAAATACATGAATTGAAAGTAAAAGAAATGATAATTTGCTAATGCTTATCGTTAGGGAGTGATTTCTCCCTTTGAGATGGCTCCAGATGCTCCTCGAGATATGCCTTCGCCTCCTACCCACGCTCGCTTTGTGTGTGGAGGTGATGAGAAATGCATTTGGGCGTATTTATAGGCCGACCGTTATTTGTAACTTTACGCGTAACATCCATTTCTTCGTATTTTGCTCGAAAGCGGTTACGGCGTAACATCGTGAGTTACGCCCGTATATCATGGTTACGCCAGATTTGTGGAACGAAGTTACGGCGTAGCTTGCACAGCGCTGAACATCATTTGACTCTAATTAGTTACGCTACGAATCCTAAGAGGAGTTACGCCGTAATCTTCTGCTTAGTTGGTTTTCGAGCCACGCCTCCGCCATACAAGCGAATGTGAGAGAAGAGTTTACCGTAATTACTTAAAAATAAGCATACTATCATATATCTTCAATAAACTCTCCAAACCGCTGCCTCATTAGCTCCAATGCGCGTAATTTACCTGAAAGTGAAATATAGAGGAAAACAAGCGTAAATCCATATAAATGATATAAAGTACGAGCATTATCGGGGGAAATTGACACTTAGTATTCAGGACTATTTGATATTATCAGTGACGCATCCTCAAGCACTAATCCGCCTCCCGATGCCGAATGGTTGAATATTTATACCATCATTCTATCGTGGATCTTCATCACCTTATCCAAAACTCTCCAACAACGACTTGTTATTTAAAACCCTCAATAGGCTAAGGAAGCATGGGATCTTCTTGCCGATATCTTTCATGTCAACAAACGTACATGTTCTATTGCGTTGAAGGCGGAGTTACGTGCATTGAAACTTGGTGATTTGAGTATAGATGCATATTTTCGTAAGATTGAATCCATTGCAACAATCTTGACTAGTCTTGGGTCATCAATGAATAATAATGATGTAGTTACCTTCGCATTTGAAGGTTTGCCCACCAAATATGACAACGTTTCCACCATCATTAATCATCGTGACCCTTTTTCGGATCTCAAGACCGTACATTCAATGCTAACTATGGAGGAAATGCGGTTGAAGTCCCGGGTACAAGACACATATGTTGATTCCACGTCCTCGTTACCCATGGTTTTGTTGGCCAACTCCGGTTCCAATACTCGGTATTCTACATCCTCTTCGGAAAGGTTACACAAGCCTTGTTTTAACTTTAACAAGAGTGATTGTTGGTTTGTTGACTCTTGAAAATTTCTTTACAACAGAGTGCACGGTAATTCGTCTATGATGTCCTCTCGCACCCCTAGCTCTACTGGTATGCATTCCACAAATTTGTCACAAACAAATTTAAATACTTTACATAGTCTCTTGGTTAAATTGGGTTTGCATTGGATAAATGATAATATTAATTCACATGCACCTACTGTTAACAACACACCCAAATTGACCTCCCCTATGGCCTTATACAGTGGATCCTCACAGGTTAATACTTTTACTCCACCAGGCTTTCAAAGCCTTTTAGCAGCCCACCTTATTTATCCCTCCCAACTGGCCCAATCAATTTATTAGCCTTCGGCCCATCTTGTGTCACAACCTCAAATTATGAGCATTATGGGTTAGCCCAGTTCAACGGGTTAGCCCAGCTAAGCGGGTCCACAAGTTTATCCGTTGAGTTACACACCTCAGTCGGGTCCACAGGTTTATCCGTCGGGTTTTGTTGGATACACGGGTCAGTTTCCAGGTCAGCCAGGTACTATTGGGCATGCGGGTCAGACTTCGGGTCAACCGGATATTCTTGGTCAAACAGGTCAACTATCAAGGCAAGAGACAATTTTACCTAGTGTCTTTAATGTTGTTACACTCCAGGATCCCGCTACAGGTAATTGGAACATAGATACATGTGCGACTTCTCATCTTAATAATTAAGTTAATAGTCTTAGTGATGTTTTTAATTCATGCATTTATCCATCAGTCGCGGTTGGTGACGGCCATTCTATTATCGTTACCAACTCTGGCCATAGTGTTTTGCCTACGCCATACCAACTACTTCATTTAAATAATGTCTTAATTACTCCTAATATTGTCAAAAGTTTGATTTCGGTTCGTTAGTTTGTTCGAGATAACTATTGTACTGTTGAGTTTGACCCTTTTGGTTTTTATGTTAAGGAATTTCAAACTCGTCGAGTGATGCTCTGCTGTGTTAGCACTGGCGATCTTTTCCCTGTTACTCAGCCCTCCGCCATTCCTCATGTCTTTCTCACCGCCCAGTATATGTGGCACCAACAACTTGGATATCCAGGAAGTGAAGTGTTAGAGGATAAATAGGCCCAAGCCCGATTATAGGTTTAAGGTATCTAGGGTTTCGCCATTATAAATAATGGTCATTAATAAAATTACAACGACGAGGGTTTTAATGTTCTAACAACTATGTCATGTGAAAGGTGAGAGTGAATAAGGGGAAGTGAGAGGAGAGTGAAAATTGAGGTAGCGCTGATGTGTAAGTTGAGGGGTAGTGATCATGCCTTCTAGTTTAAGGAGTTGTTTACTAAATTCAGTGCCTTAAGAGTTTACTATATTAGCCACTTAATTGAGAAAAGAAAGAGGTTTTTGTGAACCTCCCGGTTAAGATAAAATAAGAGATTTGGTTCACTCATTAAATGGAAAAAAACGCTCCCTAAAACATTTAGAATGAGTTAGATCATTCAAATAGTTATCTCTAACATAAATATAAATTTCTATTTCTTTTTTAAATTTCGCATAAATTAAATAAGAACTAGTGTGAAAAAAGTTTTACTCGTAGTCTCGTAGTATTGCCTAGATCATGAACAAAAATTAGTCGAGTAGACAACTACTCTTAAAAAATGTATTTGTCACATCAGAGCCTACGCTTTACAAAAATGCGTTCGGGAAAAAATCAAAAAATTTAACTCAGTGTCCCGCAATTATTGAATCGCCCACTAACACAAATATTTAAAGCATGTCATATATAAGCTTCCTATGTAAGCTTTTAAACTCAAAAAAATTTATTTGTTGCTTATCATAAAACACTTATCACTGGAGCATTAATTTAATAGTTAAAGTATTTGTAATTAAGTCAATTAATTCAAGTTCAAGTATCATTTTTTGCATTTGCTTCAAATGAGTACCCATTTTCTTAAAATTTATGGGCACACTAGAGAGACTTTGTGGAATAAAAGTTCAGATGTCTGATTTTTTCAGATTCACTTTAATGTTGGCCCTCACAATAGAAAATTGTCAGAACTATTCTTTATAAAATAGACAATAGCTGATACTAAAAATACTCCAAATTTAAATGTTCCACCAACTTACACCTTTTGTGAAATAGAGCACTTTGACTCGACCATTTGTAGACTTCGGCCCTATCATCCTATCCACAAACAAGTCACATAATTGTCTCCTGGTCTAAAAATCTCTATTTGTATCCTAGTAAATCCCTTTTTCTTTTTTCTTTTATGACTTGCTCAATACGCTTGCTAGTCTCTTCAATTATTTGATAACTAGAATCTTTCTTTTATTTTAATTTTAGGTATTACTCCCTCCGTCTCAAATTATAAGTTTATTTTGACTTTTTCAAAGTCTTTTTATATCAACTTTGACTTTAATTATTATTTTTTAGTGTTATATAATACTTGATGCAAAATATATAAATGGACTTGTGTTTTAAATGCGTTACTTGGTATACTTCTCATCAAATATTATATAACACGAAAAAGAATAATTAAAGTCAAAGTGGAAAAGAAAAGACTTTGAAAAAGTCAAAATGGACTTACAATTTGAGACGGAGGGAGTATAAATGATAAGTTTGGATCGATCGTGATGATGGATATTTTTGTTTTTAAGTTTAAAACTTGTATTGTGGTTGAATTGTATGTGTTTGGTGTTGTATATGTTTTATAAACTTATTATGTGATTGACATTGAATTTTTTAGGCTTTGTGTATTTTTTGTATTAAATATTAAAGGTTTTATAAGTGTTTGGTGAGCCGATATATTGCTTACTTTAATGAAAAATCGGGTTGACCCGGCGGTCGAACTAGTAACCCAGTGACCCGGTTAGACGATCGGGTTGATTCTAGACCCGATTTTTAAAAGTTTATTTTTTTTCTCTTTTTTTTTTTTTTTTTTTTGATTTATTGTTTCATCACAATGATAAACTTTTTGGTAGTTTATAAAAAAAGTACTTAAAATTTATTAAATCGTTGTTAGACGAGTGTAGCTATGTGCTTCGGATTATCGCCTCATCAGCATCCGGTCGAATCAATATACTATTGTAGTGATTCACATTTTTTATCATTACATCTATACTAGCCTCAAAGTCCGTCCGATAGACGGCTAGTTTTAAAAAATCTCTAAACAATAAAGAAATAGTAAAATGCTTGATATAATAACATTGAATGAATATAATGTTAAAACGAAAAACAAGGTCATGTTCATTAATAGCGGATTTTTGCAAAACCTCAAGTGTTACAATTCTTCTAATCATTATACCTAACCGTTGTAGTGTAGTATAGGTAAGACACGGATGGTTGATCGTTCTATAGGGGAATAATGTTGTGAAGGCCGAATTGTATGTCGAGATGGGTCTAAACTTGAGGGATAAATCTTTTTGTATTTTTTATATTTTTATAAAAGCTATTAAAATCTCGAGGTTTGAAGAGTGACCTTTTTAACTACTAATTAATTAAAACAAAACTAAATAAACTAAAATTAAACTAAATATGCGAAAAAATAAATTGTTGGTAACTCTTATGATAGGAAAGTGTGTTCAGTTAGATTGTCTTTACTCCCTTATCTCTTATTGATTAGTCGAATTGTCACGTCATTACTTTAATTAGAGCGTTGTATTCCTTATTATTGGTCGTAGGGAGGTGCCATATGTCCTAGCTTTATGAACATATAAGTCTCCCCTAAGAATGGTTAAAGTCTATTAAGTCTCCTAGGATCTACAAGCCGTAATTCACGCAATAAATGTTGGTTTTATGGACAATAAATTAATAGACGTGTGTTAGGATCGAACTTGAGACTATGGGATTGCACACTTTACGTATGAGAATTTAAAGTTAATAATTAAATATAAATGTTATATTTATTTATTTATTAAACGAAATAACTAACGGACGTTAAGTAATTAATGTAATGGATTAACGGTCGTTAAATATTTATGGAAAAGGATTAAATTGCAAAGTTGGGAAGGTTCGAATCCCTATGGGATATCCAAACCGACGCCAAGAGAGAAAGAAGGAAAGAAAAACTAACTTGTTCACCAAGTTTGCTTGGGTATATAAACAAGGCTAGGGTTTTATTTTTCCATCTCTTGTGCTCATTAGCTAAACCCTAAAAATTGTTTTGTGTGTGTTTTTCTTTCAAAACCGTCGACACCCCTAAGGTGTCGACACACTCTTTTCCACAAACAAAGTTATTTATTTGATAAAAACTAGCATTACTTTAATTCGGTTTAGTACGCGTGTACAAGAACTTAGTAATAACATACTTTTGTTATTATCTTGGATTGAATTACAAAACGGTAAGGGTAATTCTTATAATCCTATAAACCCTAATTAGGGTTCATCCTAATTGCTAGTTTGTGGATTTGATTCTTGTTCGGCTAGAATCAAGAAAGGTACGATACTTTATTCTTAGTTAATTAATTATTCATTTTATGTTCCTATACGCTTCAAGACTTACTTTGATGTTTATTGTTTATATTTATGATTTGTCATGTTATATAATTCCAACAAAGGGCATCACGAGTCATAGGTTTTAATGAGTAATTAATTACTAAACACGTAAAAAACGGATATTGTATTGTGTTTGATATGATTTATTCTAGGTTTTTGGTTATGATTATATAAACCCTAAGTTTAGGGTTAGGGCTTTTGCCCTAATTTGGTTTTAAAAATCTATTATGGATCAAAAAAATTTTATGGGTGGAAACCCTAAATTTTTTTTAATCGATTTCCTTAAATTTTTTAGGGTTTATATTAATTGTTATGTTATCTATATCGAAACCTAGATTTAATATATTTGTTACGTGATAAATTCATGAATAAAGTGTTATGTGACATGGAATTGTATGCAATCTTGTGACTATTTGTATAATTGTTATGATGTATCCATGATTATACATGCATGTTAGTCATGGATAAGTTGCTTTGAATATTTAATTGTTAAGATTGGTTATGCTAAATTAATTGTTAAGTTTTATACACATGTATATTTATGATAAATCTTGAATTGGGAAAACTCCAATTATATACATTAATGAATCAATTATGTGCAATTTGGTATATCATTAATTATGGGTTTACTCAATCGATTCGTCGATGTATGTGGCTCACTTTCAATTGAGAGAGTGAAAGCCCTAATTAATATATACATTAATTTAACCTAGATATTGATTATTAATAGGGTTTTATCGAATAAGTTGCATGTGGCTACTTGTTTACACGTATAAATTGTTTATTATGTGCACAATGTTTTTAGTAGTTTATTTTTTATTTATTACTTGTTTGTTTATTATGTTAGACAGTTTTAAGCAAAGGGTAATTTGAATAAAAAAATAATACGGACTAAACAATGGCGAAATTTGATTTGTTTGGAAGAGTTAAGTTTTCAATAATTTAATTGATTGGTGACTTTGGTACAATGACTGAACGGCTCACCCATTTGAATGAACTATAAAGGGGTTATTTAAGAAGTGCGCACAGTCACACTGAATGGATGTCTAAGGTTATGCGTTGCGCTTACCTGGTCCCGCCTCGTAAGTTCGAATGGAGCTACTTAGTAAGCCATAGAATGTGCAAACTCATCTTAAGGGAGAATTAGTTTTAATTCCATGCGCCACTTTGGTGGTAATTACCCGAAACACTAAGTGTTTACACTTATGCAAAAGTACGTTATAATGGATGATAATTAACACTAAATTCCTTGATTGGTGAACCCAATACCTCAATCAAAACTTTGATAATTTGATCTTTATGAATTGGTAATAAAAGTTTTTTATTAAAATTATGCTACAAGATGAATGCATGACATCTTTGTACATATTTGATTTGACCACATAAAATCAAAACTAGTACCCTTTTAAATTAAGGTATATGCCATCTAATTAAAAGGAACACTTGAAGTTGCAATTTAAGTCATGAGAGTACTTGGCTAGATTGTGATGGAGAGGTAAATCTCTATGTTAAGTGAGACCTTACATGGACATATTTGCGGTTCTTTAAGTTAGACACTTAAGTTGAGTAGGAAGTGAGATCTTGGACTCAATGGCATAAGATGGGATGAAACATGTTTATATTTGCAATAGCGTTGGAAAATATAAATCCCATAATGATCTAGGAATTGGAATTGTTTGCCAATTATTGTTCGACAGATTACCCTATTATGTGCTTTCGTTACTAGCAGATCAACTGATGTAATGGAACTACGATAATTTGGATCCTAGTTTTCGAGAAAATTCTATGGTTATATGGATATTACCTTGGGTATTTTATTTTCTTGAAAAGTTTAATTATCGAAAATACTAAAATTGAATTTTGCTAATTCTTTAAATGTATTAATGCAACATTAAACCGTAAACGTAGGTTATTTTGTATTGGTAAATTGATCTACACCTGTAAGGGTTTTTGGTAGAGTCAACTTTGCTAAGAGAATAAACCTAGTCCTCTTTTCATAAGAATGAGTGAGATTCAATCCTATTCCTTTTCATGAATGAGAAAGGTATGATATGACAATTAGAATTGTCTAAATTTTAAATACATAACTCGTAAGCAAATTTTAATAGTTAAGAAAATTGCATATTTCTGAGTTATTAAATTAGAAGCTAGACTAATTACTGTATAATTGGTAAAAGACAAACTAGCATATTTTATCTAGTTGTTGTGCTTTGACCATTTAAAAGTACTACTTACAATTGTTGGAATAGTAGAACTATTAAGAAAGAAATTGCATGCCCAATTTTTTAAGTTAATAGCATTGATGGATAGTTCATCATCTACATAGTAGAATACACTCTTTAAGTACATAAGTAATTGTTATGTATGGACTTTTTCAAAGGTGTAGGGAAGTAAATAATACACTATTTTCTTTCACTGGTTAATGAAACACTTACAATGTTGTCAAATCCAGTGGAGTGTTGTTCTTATTACTCAATAAGGAATTAATGTAATGATCTCTTATTCAGTGGGAGTTACAAGCTTTGTCATCTTAGTAGTAACTCAGATTATCTCTAGAATGTCTTAAGATAATTACTTTCCACTTGTAGACACTTATGTTTTCAAGGATAGTCATGTACGCTTCCTTATTAGACAATGAAGTGGTTCTACATCTACTAGTTATGCTAATATCAATGACACAATCATATTAGTCACATAAACAAACATATGTCGTGTTGTTTATCTGCTACATGATGTTGTTCCATGCACAAGTGGGAGAAATCTATATTGTGTGCAAGGTACAACATATAAGTATATGATTTAACGGATTCTCTTGACTGCAAGGTAAGAGACTAACGTTCTAATATAACTTGTACATATCTAATTCAAGAAACACTTGGTGTTACAATTTACGTCATGTGAGAACTTGGCGAGATTGCAACAACAAAGTAAATCTCTATGTAAAGTGAGATCTTGCATGGACATATTTGCCATTTCTTAATTAGACAAGTATTTAGAATATGTGTCAAGATGATAGATATAAGACAACTTCAAATTAAATATTTATGTATTATTAGAATGACATGAATAAATGAAGTAATCTAATACTACTTTAATTTGTATATTTATGAATTTTTGAAATGACATAAATAAATGAATAAATAATGTAGTCCTACATTATTGTGAAGTAAATAAATTAACTTGAAATTACTATTGAAACCAAGAGTTGTGTTCATAATTACTTTAGTTAAACATGTTTATAATTCATTGTAAAGATAAACATAAAGTCTTTAAGACTTATAATAAAGTAAGACGTTAACTTGTTATGTTTTTTAATTAAGACATATACAAGAAGTCATTGAGTTGATCAATGATTTATAACGAATAATGGGATTATAACAATTTATGTTTTCTTGATGAGACATGGATATGAAGTGACTTGGTTAAAAGTACTTGTGTTATAAAGCATGCAATTGGCTTGGAAAGTCTATTATACCATTAAGTTGACTTAGTTGGTAAATAGGTAAACCAAAAGAAATATGTTTATCTTATATATTGTTAGATTGTCTTACAATATTAATTCTAATGAATACCACAAGTTGATGGTATGTTCAGTTAGGAGAATCAAAGTATATTTGATTTGTTTGATTCAAGATAACCATAACTTCTTTCTTAAAAAGTAACAAGGTTAGAAATTGAGTATTGATTGAATATACTCAATATGACTCCAACCTAGAAGATTAATAAAACACCATTTATCATGGAATGTGATGAATCACATTAAGTTTTAAAATTGAATATTCTGAATTTGTTAAACTATTTATGAATAGGTTATTAACAAAGTAAAATCATGAATTATCAATGTGTATTTGTAATGTCCCAAAAAGAGAACAATGTAGTTTTGCTCTAATTGCTAAGTATATATAGATATTCTATATATTACAAAAAGCAAGTGGGAGTTTTTTGAAAGATAAAATTACAAGATACATAATCTTCTAAAACACACTAGTATATATCATGATGAGGTTAGACATGAAAATGATAGACCTCATGATGATGGAATTTTCATTCATAGATCTCAAGGATATCTCGATATTTGACTTATATGCTGAGAAATATGAGTTACAGGATTATAGTAAACCCGATAATCATTATGATGGATTACCAAATATTGAATTGGGTAAATTACTCATACTATGAATGTTAAAGATGCTGTCCATAAAGATAATCAATTTTGGAAATTTGGTTTATCTTAATAGTTAGACTAGAGAATGGAAATGAGTTTCTTCAAAGAGATGAAAAAAAAACCCTAGTGGTTTGAATTTCTATGTAGAAATCATATGGACAATATTCTACACATATTTAATGCATGTCTTATGACAAGATTATTAATCATACTTAAGCAATTAATTGTGATTGAATATTCTTTTCTAGACACATTAAATATATAAAGATGATAATTGTCATACTTGTTTTCATTAATATGAAATATGACAATGGAATATCAAAACTCTTTCTTGAGAAATTACTTGAGCGAGGACGGTAAGTAATCGAAAGGTTTTTTGAATTCATATAATCTTTGGAAGTGTACGAAGTGCAATAATTCATGAATGGATAAATGCATGCATCTATGAAATTATTCTTATGTTAAATTATTAAATCCATTTTCGATTTATAATTAAATAAGATAAATTTTAAGTATTCCTGAAAGCTAGTGGGAGTATTATGTTAAGGTTTTAAATCTTATATGTTGTATAACATATAAGAAGTAACATTCCTTGTAAGCTAAATGTTAAGTCTTAAATTGGAATAAAACTTCACTTGTAAGATTTAAGAATTAAAACATATAACCTTGGAATATATGTTTATTATTAATAAACATGTGCAGTAAGAATAAATGATTCTAATAAAACATGATATATCATTTGGGAAATGGATAAATATTTTTTAACAAGATAGAACGTGAATGAATTCTAAGTTTGAATATAGATTCATCATGTACATCATGTTGTGTATTAAAATTGTTGTATCATTCTTGAATAAGAAGTGATTTGACAACATTGATATCTAACTAAAAGTTATTGGATAACTTGTGTAATGAATATTCTAATAGAATTACATCCTTAAAGCCTGGAATTGCTCCTAAATTCTATGGATGAACAATATGTCAAATGTTGTGCAAATTGTCATCAGCTTTAAACTTGAAAGTTAGGAAAGCATCAAACATTATACAATAAGATATTAAAGTTTACGGAGTTTTAATGGGCACATTGTTGTTTGTATACAATGATGCTGGTTTAATTGAGATGACACTCAATACTAGTCATGGTAGGATTTCATCCTTGTTAATGGCCATGTGAACTAGTTATGCTACTAAGAGCGCAGTTGCATTATACATTAAAAGAATAAGAATACTTTAAACTTAAAAATGTTTGGAAGTTTAATTGTCATAAATTAGTGATAGAGGATGTCACACAATTTATGAATTATTATGTGGATTGTTGAATGCACACATACAAGGACTTCATTAATTGAATTCTTGAAATAAGTATTCTCAAAATTACGATAGATCAAGTTGGTTAATTTATGCCTTGTCAACAAGTATGATTGTCATTACTTGAGGTATAATTCATCAACTGGAATTTTCATGCATTGATCTATTTGGTATTTGGATAAGGGATGTTAAACAATTGTTATAATAAATCAAATACTTGGTATGATTGATTTTATAATATATTGTATCCTATATTTGCATGTTTAATCCGTGATTAAATTTATTTATTCTAAATCGTCCGTTGTCAATTAATGATATGGGAGTATCATTAAACTAAGACAAATCTGAGAGATATGGTAGAATATACTTGAAAGTATATTGATGAGAATGCATACCATTTCGATGATATTCAATGAATTGAATATAGGACTTATCCCAACTACATGATTTACTTTGTGGATATTGTTATAAGTAAATTATGAATAGTTATCCTCGACTTGAGATACCGATAAGTGTCATGAATGTAGTGCACTTCGTGGAACAACTTAACGCTATAATCGAATCGTAGTCATAAGGGTTGTTTCCCAAGTGTTGCAAAGTTCGTGGGTTATTCTCGTAGTCAAGATAAATTTTGTTCTTTCAAATTTATTTTGGAGTTTAATACTGTTGGGCCCCTCGTTGGGTTGACAAGATATTTTCATGGCCATGCCCAAAGTTCTCCCTGAATATGTTCAAGATTTGGTAATCTTGTTCAATCACTAATAACGAAACGAATGGTTGAATAAAGAATGACTTAATTCCATATCTTTATTTAACATGGTATTAGTAACAAAAGGATAATAATAATGAGAAATCATTAAAAGGTTTTCCAGGAGCCTTGCTTGAGTTGTACTAGAGGCATCGAAGTGTTGCTAGACGCTAACCGAATGTGATCACTCTATTAAGATATGTCCAAGTGGGAGTTGTTGGTTTTATGGACAATAAATTAATAGACGCGGTGTTAGGATCGAACTTGAGACTATGGGATTGCACACTTTACGTATGAGAATTTAAAGTTAATAATTAAATATAAATGTTATATTTATTTATTTATTAAACGAAATAACTAACGGACGTTAAGTAATTAATGTAATGGATTAACGGTCGTTAAATGTTTATGGAAAAGGATTAAATTGCAAAAGTTGGGAAGGTTCCGGAATCCCTATGGGATATCCAAACCGATCGGCCAAGGAGAGAAAGAAGGAAAGAAAAACCAACTTGTTCACCAAGTTTACTTGGGTATATAAACAAGGCTAGGGGTTTTATTTTTCCATCTCTTGTGCTCATTAGCTAAACCCTAAAAAATAGTTTTGTGTGTGTTTTTCTTCTCAAAACCGGTCGTACACCCCTAAGGTGTCGACACACTCTTTTTCCACAAACAAAGTTATTTATTTGATAAAAACTAGCATTACTTTAATTCGCTTAGTACGTGTACAAGAACATAATAATAACATACTTTTGTTATTATCTTGGATTGAATTACAAAACGGTAAGGGGTAATTCTTATAATCCTATAAACCCTAATTAGGGTTCATCCTAATTGCTAGTTTGTGGATTTGATTCTTGTTCGGCTAGAATCAAGAAAGGTACGCATACTTTATTCTTTAGTTAATTAATTATTCATTATATGTTCCTATACGCTTCCGCACTTACTTTGATGTTTATTGTTTATATTTATGATTTGTCATGTTATATAATTCCAACAATAAATACAACGAGAAAAACTACTAGCGCACTCTAGGGTTGCGTTTAATAAGATGGACAAGCTAGTACATATAAGAATTAAGCCAAATTTCGTATCCTCACGCGAGGAAATCAATTAGACAAGAGACGACAATCAATAATCAATAATTATGTTTAACTAATTTAGCCTAGCATGTTGAAATGAAGAAACAAAAAGCATAACATCAAACAACACATAGACATATTGAATGATTAAAGATGAATTACATATCTTCAAAGGAACATCGATAAAGTGGATGTATAAAGCCTTGCAAAAGAGAAAAAATTCGTCTAGGGTTTCACCTCTCCAAAGTGTTACATGAATAATAGAAAACACATGAAAATATATATAGTTTTACAATCGTGACGGCCTCACTTGGCTTGCCATCATTGGGTTTCTTCAGATGCATTGCAGTCATTGTGACGGCATCTCCTTGTGTCATTGACGTGTCTCTCTTCAAAAAAGTCTGAGCCACTTTGTGTAATTTTTACTCTGAATCTTGGTCTTCAAATACAACTGCCGTCAGGTTATAGTCTTGCTCAAATGTTCTGAGCCGTCACATGTAAAATTTCCATCAAATCATCTCGTTCAAATTCTAATGACGGCGTTACATTGAGGTTGTGACACCGTCTAGAGCCCTTTTTCAGATTTTTTCACGACTTGGTTGTTTTCTTCGTTTTCCGTCAGGTTATAGTCATGCTCAAATGTTTTGAGCCGTCACATGTAAAATTTCAATCAAATCATCTCGTTCAAATGCTAATGACCGCATCACATTTGAGGTTGTGACGCCGTCTGGAGCCCTTTTTCAGATTTTTTCGTGACTTGGTCGTTTCTTCGTTTTCTTGTCCAAATAGGTCCAAAATGTGTTGGTTTTCAGCTTTTGCGTCCCAAGTACCTAAAATGTGAAAAGGAATGATTGAAGGTAATAATTAATCATAAATGTACGAGTTTAGAGCTTAAATGACCCCCTAAAAACGCACGTTTTAAATCCTTATCATTCATAATAACCATAAGAAAAATACATATACTTTATTGTGGAGAAAAACTATAGTTACTTGGGAATAATTTCATCAGTATTTCCAAGGGTACAATTGGTGTTGAGATAGACCATGGGTCATTGACATCAACTGGTTTTGTTGGTGGTGCAATTAGCTCAAGTCGAGCAGCCTCAAACTTTTTTCCTTCTAAACCTCCCTTCATTCTCCCGTGGATGGCATTGCATCTTCACTAATTTCCAGAAGCCTTGTTGGTGACATTGGTCTATTGATCGAAGTTGGAGTTGAATATGGAGTCGGAGTAGGAACAGACTCACAAAGAGTGAAGAGTTTTCATTGTTATATTCATTTCCTATGTTTCTTACCTAAGGCCCTGTAATACACATAGCAAAGAGGGTGACCTAAAAACTTGTATGCATATGTAAACTAATGTGATCATATTATGAGTTTTATAAGTGCTTAATGTATTTCTTTATCAAAATAACTCATTGTGCTTTCAACTTTTTATTGTCATTATACTTAATGTTGTTTCCAACATACGATATCATTATACATAACCGCTTTCATTTTATTCGGTTATTTTCTCCCTGCTTTTTATCCTGCCAGAATCGTCCATTTTATCCGCTTTATTTTAAACTCCGTCCGATAAACGATTAAAACCGCTTTTATTATCCATGTCAAAACGTTTTTATCCGCTTTATACCTTTATTAAAATGAAAACGGATAAAATGGACGACATTTACTTAAACGGATAAAAACCTACGTAAAACAAAACAAATAAAATGAAAACGGTTATGTATAATGACAATAAGTGAAGTAGAGAGAGCATAATGAGTTTTTGTGTAAAGTACGTTATGAATTTATAGCTTTTTTCCAAATATGACCACATATATACGAGTATATCTAATAAAGTTATCAATGCAAAGCATAATTTATCATTAAATAAGAACTGATGTAGCTGCAGAAACGTATCAAATAATGGAGTATATCTTTACACCCTATTTTTTGTGTGGTTTCTGGTGAGAGTGGCATGAAAGATTGCAGCAATATGTTCTATTTGCCAATTTTAAAGCCAAATTACCAATTTGTGCATATTACCAATCATTCCATTTTATTGATAATTATCATTTATATTCTGTATATATAATGTTATTATTTAGCGGTGTTTTCAACAATTTGCTACAACTCAAAGAAATTTATGTAAATATGTGGAAAAAAAAACAATGGAGCATAAACAAATACATAAGCAATCCCAAACATTCTCTATCAATTCAAATTACTCAAAATTAAAGAAGATAGAATGAAGTACCAGTGAATCATCTATAGCCTTGGGGATTTGTCTGAGGTACCATATTGGTCAAGAAATCGAGTTGAGGTTGCTTCTTAGTGGCAATAGTAGAGTGATGCTCCACATTTATGGCCATGTCTAAAAGCGGGTTATCATCATTAATGCTTTCTTTAGTTTATAATTATGTTTGACGTACGTAACAAGGGCTCATATATAGTTTTTGTATAGGCATGTTCATCTTTATGTACAAAGTTTAGCTACTGCATGTTGTGTTTGTGCATCGATAATTTAAATCAATTCATAGTTTAATCTTATGCTGAAATATTAATGGTTGTGTTAGCATGTCACTCTTGTAAGTTCAACTTTATAACATTTATAGAATTTTTTAGGCAATAAAGAACACCAATATAAATTTATATTTTTTGTTACAATTGAAAAGTGTATATATATATATATATATATATATTCTAAACTAAAAGATTTCAATTGTCCTTTAGCATTAGAAGTAACGAGTGTGGGAACCCGCGATCAAGGCAATGGGTTGGCTTCAATGACTTACTTTTGCACTGACACTTGAACCTCGTGGACTATTTTTTGCTAAGTTGTGAAACTTTGCATTTAATGTTTGACCGATTTTTGTAACGACGCTTAAACCTCGTGGGATCGCTTTTTGCCAAGTTGTAAAACTTTGCATTTAATGTTTGGACTTACTTTGCAACGTCACTTGAACCTCAGGGGCTGTTTCTGCCAAGTTGAGAAACTTGGCATTTAATGCGTGTTGTTGGTTTCTCTCTCTTCCCCGACAAATAGTATATATAGTAAAGTAATGGAGTGTAGTTGTTTTTAGTTGTTTTTTAAGTTTCGATTTTGTTCTTTAAGGTTCGGAAGTAAACTCTTGGGTTTGTTCTTTCGATGTTGTTTACAAAAAAAGATTAATTCAATTATTACTTAACAGGGCCGTCTTTGAGGGTGTGGAAGGTGGATGATCGCTCAGGACCCTAAAAATTTTAAGGGCCTTAAAATTTATCCCGTTAACAATTATATGCATGTGTACATATATTTTTCACCAAAAAAATATCTAGATAAGAAAATATCTTAAATGAGTAATATGTTGAACGTTTAGATAACTAATTGTATTATATCTTATAAACGGTGACACTTTATATATATTATATCCTTCTTGAAATGCCTACTTATTTAATTTTGTTCAAGGCTCTCAAAAATTTTAAAATTTCAAGAACGACCCTGTTACTTAATATGGAAAGTTTCAAAAAAAATTATGTCAAAACGTTTTCTTTTATTATATAAAAATAAATAAATAAAAAAGTTAACATGTTACTCTTAGAGCATAGGATATAGTAACATAGGTTAAGGTTTAACACTATGTCATGTCAGCGCCACATCAACTTTAACATTTCACTTTAACTCAACAAAAAAACACCCCTTATCATAACTTACCCAAGTTAAACCTTAACTCACCAACAATTTACAAACATAACCCTTCATTTAGAGGGCAGAAAAAAAAATCAACTCAAAAATCACTTTAACGTGGTGTTAAGGGCTTAACATGCCCATGTTAACACCCCCTTAACTTGGGACGCGGTATGGTTAACATGCCTTAACGTCACAATGTTAAGGGTTAACACACAAGTGATAGTTACTATACCCTATGCTCTTATAGTCTTATGTGCGTAAGCTTAGACATGTAAACATCTCAAAACTACTGTATATTGTTTTGAATGTATCAAATTTATATCATATTGATTAAAGTATATCAAAATTAAGCTCATATGAGTTTTGTTTCATGAATAAAACCCATGTGTTTTGTTATAAAGATTGCAACTTGTTGACAACTATTCTTAACGATATTAACTTGTTATATAGTCTGAGTTTGATAAAATGTAACAAAAATGTATAGAAAACTAGGAGAGTATCTGTGCATAACAACATGATTTTATAGCGGCAAACAATTATGATTGTGATATTGTGATTAAGTGTTTCGTTTAATGTTTATACATAGAACGTAAAATAATTAAAATGTAATTGAATAAGCTTGTAACATGTAATAATTCAACTCAAACGACAATTCTTAAAATGTATGAACTAACATATAAAAACATTTAATGAAATTGAAAATGAAACATAACATCAGTTTTGAATATGGGTGGATGAAGTTTTAGAAATTATTAATATTGTGATTTAATACAAAAAAGTCTGTTTTTTAGAAACTAAATTAAAAACTGTTGTGAAAGTTGTCATTCATATTTTTTAAAACTTCGACGGGAATATTGTTAAGCCAACTATTCCACTAAGGCAACATCATTTGAATTTTTATGTGAGAACCTAAATAAAAAATTAAATTTTATTTTTTAAAGAGTATTATTTTAGGGATCAAACATTACTCGTTTTTGAGTTTTTTAAATTTTTAAGCAAAGATATTTTTGCTTTAAGTAATATTATTCTTATATACTAAAAACCGTACATAGTTGCTTCACAATGGGGTTGGCAGGAGTATGGTTTCTTCACAACATTGTGTTTGCCACATGTCTTTACATGATTGGAGAAGCATTAAATGAAGCATTAAAACCACCTTCTGCTTCCATCGCCTCTCTCTCATTAAAAAGATCCACCGCCTCTCTCTCAGTCATCTTCTCCATCCGATCTCACACCCGCATCTACCATCTTAACATCTTTCCCACCTCCTCTCGCTTCTTCCACATATTCACAAACCCAAGAATCACCTTCGACGTCCACCAAAATCACCACCATCGACACCACTGATCACCTTCGACACCACCACAACAACCTTCAGCGCCACTATTACCCAAAACCACCAATTACACACGCACGCCGCACGCTGCCCAAGATTTGTTTAATTTTTGTTAACTTTGGTTTCTTTTTTAAAGGTATGTTCTTTCTTTTATTTTTTTGTGTTAATTTGTTTATTGTTTTGTTTAATTGGGTTTGTTAATATTTGTTACCTATGTTTGTGTCGATTAGATGGGACCATCGTGGAACCGCCTTCCGCGCCAACCACCACCACAACAAGAGCCACCACCGTAGTCGCCGTAGAGCACCACCACGTATCTTCAAAAGTGTTATACTTCTAAAGTTCCTATTGAACATATTTTTTAGAAAGTCATGCGCATTACATATTAGATAATATATTGATTGGTACTGTTTGATGTTTGGGGTTAAATGATTGATTGATATCAAATAATATACTGATTGGTGTTGTATGATGTTTGGGGTTAAAAAGAAGATAAATTTGCTAACTTGATTGTAGCGGTCTTCATAATTGTTATCTCTAAAACATGATAATTATCATCTTAGTTTAGTGACTAAAAATAGAAGTGCATTGGTGGGATCAAAACAGGTAATTCTTTATATGGGTCGACTTATAAAATTTTTCCTTAACTGTTTATGTTGTAGAATTCTCAAAAGGAGGCGATATATAAGTCCGAATCCCCAATGACAAATGACTCTGCACCAAAAGGATTTAAGCCCACACCAACCAGGCTAAGAAAAGATCAAAACACAATTGAAAGGAAAGAGGTTCTAAATCCTCAAATGCCTACAAAGGTATTGACTATTAGTTGTTATATTTATTTGAAAATAAAAGTAAATTACTTTTCTTAAAGACAATGTCGATACTCAGATTACTGCTTTTAGTATGGTTCTTCACAATTTTTTTTCTTCTAAACTTTGTAGTCCAATAATGTGTATTCTTATTTAAAGGTGACACTGGAAGCAGGAGTTTCAAATAAAGGAGTGGTTGTACTATATAGTCATGATATGGGTTACAGTCAAAAGTGTGGAAGTCATGGAGAGTCGAAAAAGATTGACCGATAAGGTAAACATATGTTAATCCATAACGTGACTATATCTTGACCGTTATCAATTATTAGTCATGATTACATAATGGATGGCTGTGGGTGATTAGTCTTAATTATTGCTACTCAGTTCAGGAATTTACTGATAAGTTTATTTTTTAAGCTTATTAGGTTGCTTATTTGAGATTATCTCTTAATTAAAATGTGATGAAGTTGTTGATGGTTGCTTGCATGGTCGATGCTTGCTTGCCAATCATGTAAGTGGCGTGCTCATGATCAAATGGGCCGAACGGTCTTAATGAGTGTGGTAAGGTTAGCTTTTTTATTACATGAAACTTTTTGTAACATGTTTTCTCCATGTGTAATGATATTAGTCATGAATCGATATTTGCATATTTACGTAACTACATTGGTTTAAAGTTGTCGTAACAAAGACGTGAAACCAAACCACACAATGAATTTCTTGAAATGTTTCCTGATGAAGAAAACATTAGTTTTTGGCTGTTAAATATATTCCACTTACATTATTGTCTATAAAATGAAAAAAATGTAAATGGGTCTAAAAGATAGATTGCTCATTGCAGCTTTTATTTCCATACTTGAAATCTTATACCCTTCTAGACTGTGTAGGTGATTTTGGTTCGCCATGACATCAATGTCGCTTGGATATCATATGCAATGGAACGATTCCCAAATAAAGTTCACCAAATAGGAATAGAGAGGGAATCATGTGGCCTATCATCGAGAACAAAAAAGGTGGCTAACCCACCAGCTTCCATGGTTTCCAAAGTTACAAGGTATATTTTGTTTATACAAATCCTTTGTCGATAGGCCGGGTCTTTTTCAAAAGAATTTTTCCAATGAAACCTTTATGTTTTTCATACGTGTACTTTGCTTATGAATCGGTCGATTTGGTATATTCATTTATTTAATACAACTCATTTTGTTATATGGATTTCCTCGCTTCAGCTTTTTAAACAACCGCCTTAGCACTAAAGATCCTTTTTTTAGCTCGGGCGCGATCAGAGGGAGCAGGCATATCAAACTTGTATGGATGTGGCACCTATATTGTAATTCATGTTTGTAGTATTAGCAAATATCATTCGGTTAATAACTTAGCAACTACTTTTTGTTGGGTCATTGTAATTTGGTTATGTGCATTTTTTAAGCGAATACTATATTTATAATGAACTAAAGATTGTTTTTTATGATCTTCCGTTTTGTGTTATTGATTATCACCGTGTATCCATTACTAGCTATCTATACAAAGAGCACACTCGATATTGATCCCGTGGAATTGACGGACTTGCATTCAACATCAAGCTTAATAATGAATATTTTGCATATGCCGCTGTGAGACAGATCATCATCACCACCTGGATTTCTTAAAGGTCAAATTGAAGAGTACGTCAAATTTGTAACCACCCTATCCACAGATACACACACTGGCTACCAAGAAACGCCCAAAGGTACGTTTGTTGGGTTCAGAAAATACCCAAACCCCTTAATCTAGGATTTGAATAGAAAATAGCCCAAGTACTCATCCGTTAAACACAATCGGTCGCGAGTGCATAGCCGCTGAGTCATCTTTAGGATACTCAAGACGCAGGCAAAGAAGAAGTCTCTCCACTCAGAAGCGCGAACTTAAAGGGTGAACACTGAGTCAAGAAGAAGATGATGGATTCAGTGAGTAATGACAATAACTCAGTGAATCCCTAAGACTCCTCTCCAACTCTTACATCAAGACAAACAAGAAGAAGATCAAGGATAAACAACTGAAGAAAGAGCGAGACAAGGCGGGAGAAGTTTGAATCAGATAAAGAAGTCCTTATCAACATAAGTCAACTTTCCCTGAATGGCTAACTTACAAGCTCGGTGTCATCACGAAATATGGAAAGCAGCCTTGTCCTTTACTTAGAATAGTCTTTGTAAACAGAGACAAAATACATCAGATTTTGTCTTCTCTATGATGTCGATTTGTCACTTAGGATAGAGTTAAAACTCATACATGTATAAATAGCATAAGAGATGGAGTGAAAAGATTAAGCTTGTGAATTGTAAAAACACACATACACGCAAGCCATCTTTTCACTCCTCCAAATACAACTTAGTTCCTGAGATAGCTCAGTGAGCTCTAGAGTTGTGCTCAGACTTAGCCCGAGCTTAGAGAGGAGTCACCCAACTTTGTCATTTCAATCCCAAGTACTATTCCGCAAGTACTTGGGTAACGTATTCTTTGTTGATTTATTTCTAATAAGAATATGATGTTGAAAATTACTTAGTGTGTTTTCCTTTTGTTAATTTCAGTCATAGTTCACTATTAACTTGTTTTATAAACTTAAACTGTTTTTAACGATAGTGAACGGGGAACAACAAGTGGTATCGAGACAGCTAATTATAAAACTCTTTTTAGGCTGCTCTAAAAGTTTTTAAATTAGGATCCTAAATGGCTGAAATTGATGTACCACAACTAGTCGATAAAAAGGGTGGAGCTTATTCAACTGTTGCCCCTAGACTTGAAGTTGGCAAATTCAACAAATGGAAAAGCGAATGCTTTGCTATTTGATTGGGATGGAACCTTATTATATCAAGTGTATAAATGAAGGTCCATTTGTCCCAAAGACTGCCGAAGGGTTGCCCAAACCTGAAGCTCAGTGGACCCAGGATGAAAGGAGAGTGGTCAACCAGGAACAAAGACTCAAAAGTATCATAATATCTTGTCTTCCCGACGATATTATGGAGTCTGTTATAAGCTGTAGTACAGCTAAGCAAACATGGGATGACCTAGTTCATAGTCATGAAGGACCATCTGATACCAAGGAAAACAGGATAATGGACCTGAAACTTGAGTATAACACCTTCAGGGCTAAGGACTCTGAAACTCTCTCTCAAACTTACACCAGGTACAAAACTCTTTTAAATGAACTATCAAATGATGGTGTTAAGTTGTCCAAACATGAAATCAATGTTGGTTTTGTCAACTTGATCTCCCGAGAAGTGGCTAAATTTCTCTCAGGGACTCAGGAATGCTAATCATATCCAAAATCTTGAGCTTCCTGAAATTTATGGGAAATTTGTCTATGAGGAAAACCTCATCAACAAACGATACCCTGACTTAAAGAAGTCTCAGGAAGTCAAGAAGTCCCTGACCACCACCTCATCACCAATTTCAACTGCTTTCTTTTCTAACAATGTGGTTCAAGATTTCCAAGAAAACTCAGATGATGAGCCCGATGAGAGATCAAGTGAGGAGTACCTAAATGACCTGAATGCTGAATTTCAAGAAAGGGCACTCCTTGCTAACTCTCGAAGGTTTATAAAAGGAAACAAAGGTTTTTCAACTGCTAAAGCAAATGAAGACACTGAATGCTTTAAGTGTCACAAAAGAGGTCATTTTGCAAAAGACTGTTTTCTAAAACAATTTCAGAACCCTCTTATAAACCATCAAGTTCAAATCAGTCCTCAGGCTTTAGCAAATTTCAACCAAAAATGTATCAGTCTCATCAAAATTTTCAAAATAAATCTGATAATAACAAAACCATTGATTATGAAGCCAAGTATAAGAAAGCTAAAGCTAAGCTTGCATTGCTCGAGGCCATCCCTCGAAACAACAAAAGTGTTCAATCTGTGCAGGTAAAACAAAGGCCTTGTTGCTGAGATCTTCGACTGGGATGAAGAGCCAGTGTCATCAGATGATGAAATGGTGCATGTCAGTGCACTAATGGCCCTCTCTGAAGAGGACAAGCTAGCTGTTGGAAAGAATCATGCCAGGAATGGAGAATGGGTCAACATCACAATGAAGAAGGTAAACATTTTACTTTCTATGGATGATGACTCTGATTGGCAGTCTTACATGAATTACCTAAATGTAGACCTTAAGTTTGTAGAAGAGCAAAGACTGAATCTTTTTTCTAAGTACAACATGTTAAGTTTTGAATTGAATAAGTGTAGAGATGAACTGCTTATTTTAAAACAAGCAAAGCTTGAGGTTGTCACTTTGCAAATTCAAAACACTGAACTAGTTAAAAAATCGGATCTTCAAGATGAACTTAAAAAGGCAAATGATATTCTTAATAGTTGGACTGCTAAGAATCCTAGGGTCTTTGATACTGTGGGTGCCCCAAGTAGCAAGAAGAGAGTCATAGGTGAAGATCATCTCCCTGACCCTCTCAACAAAGACCAGTCTCCTAAGCCTTTTGTGTCTGGTGGCATGATCACAAATATGTTAGCTGATCCCAATTCCAGTGATTGGATTGAACGGGTTAATCCCGAGAGTAAGCTTCCAAATTTCGATTCTGGAAGGATTCTAGAGCCTGAAAGTCAAGCTCTAAAGAGCATGCTTGGACTTGATGTGCCCAGAGTAGTACTGAACACCTCTCTGAGTCTGAAGCAGAATCTCAAGCACCGCTTCCACCACTGAAACCTCTTCAGGGTGCTGCTCCAAGCTCTGAGCTTACTCCACTACAATTCAATCCTCATTCACCAAAAGAAAGGTCTGAACTTGGTAGAACCATCCTACAAAGACAAGCAAAACAAACTCAACAAGAGTCCACTCCTACTGAGACTTCAACATCCTCTGTCCCCACTGAAGCTGACCAAATTCAGCAACTGACTGAACTTGTGAGGAAGCTTACTGAAAAAATGGAATCCATTGAAAAGGTCCCCGAACCAATCAAGGAGACAAAGTCAGCTTCCTCCAGTTCCTCAAAGTCTAAGCCAACCTCCAAAAACAAACAAAAATGTGAGCTGTGTCATTACACTAGCCATACCACGACAACTGCTACTCTGAATCCTTTTCTCGCATGATCTGCATAAAGGATGATCACAGGACAGCAGATCATCTTCAGTATGTCAGTCAAGCAAACTATACCAAAGTTGGTCATAAGTATGCTTCATCCTCCAAAGCTACTCCAAAGAATAGAGCAAAACCTTTTCCTCTGTGCCCTCACTGTGGGTTTAATGATCATCATCAGGATGATTGTCTCATGAATACATGCTGTGATATATGCGGTAATCCAGCTCATGAGACATCCCAACATGACAGTGTCATTCAAGCAAGGAGAAATTCCAAACAACCTAGAGTCACTGAGTCATCCTCAGCCTCTAAATGCAAAACCTGTGGTAGCACTATGCACACAACCACTGACCATGAGTCGATTGAAAATTTCAGAGAGACCCTGAGACCCAAGCCCACTAGTAAGTGGGTCACGAAGAGAAACTAATTCAGTTTACTACTTGTGCAGAGACATGCCAGGGAGCCTGTTTGGCATCTTGACAGTGGATGCTCAAGAAGCATGACTGGTGTGAAGGAATATCTGCACAAGTATGTAAAGGAACCAGGGCCCAAGGTAGTATTTGGTGATAACTCATCATGTCCCACTGAAGGTTATGGTTCAGTAAACTGCAATGGAATAGTTTTCTCTAGAATAGCCTATGTCAATGGTCTCACATATAATCTCATCAGTGTCAGTCAACTATGTGATGCTAAATACATTGTACAATTCAATGATAAACAAGGTACCATTTTCAATGCCAACAAGGAAGTTGTGTTGATAGCTCCTAGGAGAGATGATGTTTATGTACTTGACATGTCAACACTCTCCCAAGATGGAACGTGTCTCTTTGATAAAGCCACTGAAACTATCAATTGGCTGTGGCATAAGAGACTCTCACACTTAAACTTCAAAAACCTCAACAACTTGGCAAAATAAAACAAGGTCCTTGGCTTACCATCACTAGTTTTTGCAAAAGACAAACCATGCTCTGCCTGTGAAAAAGGTAAACACCACAGAGCATCTTTCAAAACCAAACAAAACTTCTCCATCAAAAGCTGCCTTCACCTCCTGCATATGGATCTCTTTGGACCAGTCAGTCCCAGATCAATCCAGCATGAGAAGTATACACTTGTAATTGTTGATGAATTCTCAAGATACACTTGGGTATACTTTCTCTCCAAAAAGAGTCAGGCAGCTGATACAATAATGTCATTCATCAGAAAGATTGAAAATCAGAATGACATTACTGTCAAACAAATCAGAACTGACAATGGTACTGAGTTCAGAAATCAAGAGCTTGAGAGTTTCTGTGATGTAAAAGGAATTTCTCAAAATTTCTCATCTCCTTATACCCCTGAACAAAATGGGGTTGCTGAAAGGAAAAACAGAACTCTCATTGAGGCTGCAAGAACCATGTTAAATGGCTCAGCCCTCTCAAAACATTTCTGGACTGAAGCAGTCAAAACTGCCTGTTATACTCAAAACAGGTCAATCATTGTCAAAAGACATAACAAAACACCATATGAGATCTTCAAAGGTAGACTTCGACATCACTATTTTCATGTATTTGTATGTCCTGTGTTCATTCATAACCACAAGGATCATCTAGGCAAGTTTGATGCAAAAGCCGATGATGGATACTTCTTAGGCTACTCACTGATCTCCAAAGCCTTCAGGGTTTTAACACAAGGAGACAACAAGTTGAGGAAACCTTTCATGTCACCTTTGATGAAAATCTGAAAGCATCGATTCACCAACATCTCAGTGGAGGAAATAGGAATTGATGACTCATCAAAATATCCTCCTGATGAGTTCACCACTGAATTCAATTTCTCATATCAAGCTGATGCTGATATCTCATATTATGTCTTACCTCACAACCTTCCCCAACCAATAATCAGTGAATTCATTGATAATCTGTCAGTCCCAGCTGGGATAGGTAACACTGAACCAACTGTTCAGGATCCTGTGATTCATGAAATCCAACCAGAACAGGACATCATAACAGATGCTCAAAATGAGTCTGTTGCTCCTGTAACCATTCTCATTCCTGAACCTCCAGTGACTTCATCAAACTCTGATCCTAGACCACAAAGTAAGTGGACAAGATCTCAGGATATTGAGCTTGTGAACATCATTGGTGAACCCACTGAGGGCATGCTCACTAGAAGCATGGCTGCTAGTCTAACTGCAGCTTCAGCCAATGAATGTCTATATGCTGATTATCTATCTGAAATAGAACCCAAAAGCGTCACTGAAGCTCTGAAACACCCAAGCTGGGTTCAGGCCATGCAAGAAGAACTGCAACAGTTTGACAAAAACAAGGTCATGACCTTGATCAAATGTCCTCGGGATGTAGTAGTCATAGGAATGAAGTGGGTTTTCAGAAACAAAACCGATGAAAATGGCACTGTCATTAAAAACAAAGCCAGACTGGTAGCCAAAGGATACAGTCAACAAGAAGGCATTGACTATGATGAGACATTTGCTCCTGTTGCAAGAATGGAAGCCATCAGGATCTTCCTTGCATATGCAACATACATGAACTTCAGGGTCTACCAAATGGATGTTAAAAGTGCATTCTTAAATGGTGATCTCAAGGAAGATGTGTATGTTCAAGCAACCTCCAGTGCTTTGAGAGTAGTGAATTCCCAGACTATGTCTGCAAGCTTGACAAAGCCCTCTATGGACTTAAACAAGCTCCCAGGGCATGGTATGAAACTCTCTCAGCCTTCCTGATACAAAACAAGTTTGTAAGAGGAAAGATAGACAACACACTGTTTGTCTATAGAACCCAAGAGGATGTGATACTAGTCCAAGTGTATGTTGATGATATCATCTTTGGCTCAACAAACTACAAACTTTGCAAACAGTTTGAAAAACTAATGACAAAGAAGTTTGAAATGAGCATGATGGGGAACTTACATACTTTCTTGGACTACAAATCAGGCAAACTGATAAAGGAATATCCATCAGTCAAGAGAAATACACCAGAAATCTCTTGAAGAAATATGAGATATCTGATGGTGCCTCAGTGAAGACTCCAATGGTCCCACCTAACAACCTTGGACCTGATCTCACGGGCAAATCAGTCAATCAAACTCATTTCAGAGGGATTGTTGGATCACTGATGTATCTAACCGCTACTAGACCAGACATACAATTTTCACTCTGTTTAATAGCAAGATATCAGTCCAATCCCAAAGAATCTCACCTCACTGCAGCCAAGAGAATACTCAGGTACCTGAAGGGAACCCCAAGCCTTGGACTCTACTATCCAAAATGCTCAGGGTTTGATCTCAAGGGTTACTCTGATTCTGATTATGCCGGCTGCAACATGGACATAAAAAGTACCTCAGGGTCCTGTCAATTCCTTGGAGGAAAACTGGTCTGTTGGAGTGCAAAGAAGCAACAATCAGTGGCTATGTCCTCAGCTGAAGCTGAATATGTAGCTGCTGCAGGATGTTGTGCCAATGTACTATGGATGAAAAGTCAACTCAGTGACTACAACATCCATTACAAAATGGTACCCATCTTCTGTGATAACACAAGTGCAATTGCAATCTCCAACAACCCTGTCCTCCACCAAAGAACCAAACACATTGATATCGGATATCACTTCATCAGGGATCACATAATGAAAGGAGACATAGAGCTTCATTTCATCCCTACTGAATATCAACTGGCCGATATCTTCACCAAACCCTTGGATGAACCCACCTTCGGAGACTGAAAGTGAATTGGGAATGCTTAACATTGAAAGTCAAGTATCTGAAAACCAATCTCAGTAAGTTCTCTGAAATGGTTCATCCTCCCTGACACCCAAAATAAACCTCTCACGGAATGAGTAAGACTCATTCAGGGTCCCTGACACTTGACAAAGAACATTGAATAAGTAACTAAATGATCCAAGTATCAGTTACTTTAATGTCCTAGGTGGTAACTATGCCAATTTAATAAAGGAATATATGTCTCTTTGTCCTACTGTCATCCCACTTGGCATTTAATGCCTCACAAAAATATCAAATTGATATTTTATCTCTGCAAAAGTGCACTGTGCACTGCAACTGTTCCCTTGAAAAACGGGATTTTGCTGCGGGTAATGGAGTGGTAGCATTAAAAGTGGAAATTCAAACGCCTTTCAAAAACCAACTCTAAATATTCCCGTTTGTGCACAAAACACCCCTCTTATCACTCTATAAATACCCTCTTCAAACACAAATAAACACACAAATCTTTTCTGCAACAAAACTCTGTCAAAATCATTTAAAAAAAAAAAACATTTGTGTTCTCAAATCTTCAAAACCCTTTTCGGAAAAACCTTTCTTGTAAACATTTACAAAAGTTTTTCATCACAAACTTGAAGAGATCTAAATACTTTGATTGTTCTAGTCAAAACATTTTTTTTATCCTAAAATCTTTGTTAATGGAAATGGCTAGAACACCATCTCTCCAGTTTGCTTCTCAGTGGGTAGGGATCTTACTAATGTTGAATTTAAAACAAATAATGTCATAGGAAATTTTGAATATCCTGAAAATGTCCCAACCTATAAAGACATTATAAAATTTTTATTCAACTGCCCACTCAAAACGGCCTTTGTAAAATGTCCTTCAGTGTTGTACCCAAACTACCTCAGGGAGTTTTGGGCTACATCTAAAGCCTTTGACCCGACACCTTCTACTGATGAGAATAACCTTAGACCTCTCAGGGAGTATCTCATCAGGTTCGTCTTAATGGGGAAACAATACACCCTGAATTTCAAAACGTTTTGCACTACAACAGGGTTAGATTATAACAAAGGTGTTTATGTAGCCCATCCTGAACCCTCCACAGTGAAGGATGGGTTAAAACAAATCGTTTTAGATCCAACTTTTTGGACAAGACCCCAGTCACTAAAAGCTCGTTCCCGTGGCTTGGAGGATCCTCTTCACTTTTGTGATTCAGGTCCTCGGCGGGAACCACTCATCCACCGAACAAGTTAACTCTATTCAGTTGATGATGGCATACTGCTTGATGAATGGGGTCACTGTCGTCATAGGGGAGATCATTTACAGTGATCTCGTAACGAAGCTACAGAGCAAAACTAGGACGAAATACGTTTCGTATCCTAGGTTTGTCTCTTGTGCTCTGCAATCGTTACTGGGTTCAAATTATACTCGGATGAAAAATTTGGAAATTTACCTGGCATCCTGAGCCCTTTAAATTTTCAAAAGAACCCATCCCTCGTCACTCCCATTGAATTGACGGCCCACATGATTGCTGTAAACAATCTAAGTGGATCAGTGTCTCCAAACCCTGCTCCCAAAAGAAAAGGGGAAGTCTCGTGACTGGGACTAAGACCATACCAAAGTCTTAGGGCCCTGAGGCTTCAGGAGCACAGCCTAAGAGGCACAAAAGCCCGTGACCAAAAAGACACCCACTGACCAGGCAACAATCACCCCTGTGACAACGAAGGACACTAATACATCACAGTCAGTGCCCTTGGTCACACCTACTACTCCCCAAGATCCAGAGGGAAACATACAACCCATCGGTAGGGGAGCCTTCCACAACGCCTAGTGCTGACATTAGCAAATCCAAGCCTTTGTCTGAGGGCACACTGATCTCTCCCAAAGACTCGAGGGACTCAAACAACCCCTAATAGGGATACAACTATCACTGACTCCGCTAAAGGCACTGGAAACGCCCACCGTGTCTCAGGGGTCACTGGGGGACAAAGACTCGGAGGGAAAGGAACAACCCGCCGATATGGAACCCACAACCAATCCTGACTCCAATGAAGGCACTGGGAAACGCCCACCAGTGTCCGAGGGGTCAACGGGGGACAAAGACTCAGAGGGATATAAACCACCCACTGATATGGAACCCATAACCAACCCCTTGCTCACAATTGCTGATGTCACCGGGATATTATTCTCTGAAGATGAGCTCGCTGAGACTGATGATGAAATCTTATCAGAGAAGAAATGGACGCTGAGGTTCACGCTGAACAAGAGCCTCAGCCTGATCCAAAGGAGCTTACTGAATCCCCATTCCAACATGTTGATCATACTTCTGAATCCTCAAGCTCTGATGAATTCAAAGAGTTTGACAATGTTCTTCCCCTCACTGAAAGGCAGTTGGCTCAGTGGATCACCAGGGCTTCAAGGAAACTATACTCAGGGGTGACAAAAACATTGTGGGAACAACATACTGAGGCTGCTGCAAGCTACGCTGATCTAAAAGCAGAAGTACAGGGCTTCGATGAAAATGTTCATGAGCACAGAGATCTGATGTATGACAACATTCACCGACTGGATGAAAACATGGCTAAATTCCTCGGGCATCTTCAGGGTGTAGGTACCACGATAGATGAAATCAGGGAGTTTGTCAAAGAAGACCCAACAACCAACTCTAAAGTCTTGGAAGCTACTGAGGTACACTGAAACAATCCTCATACCTCACTGAACTGCTCAATATGCTCAAGTCTACAAATGTTCAGGGTCTTCCATCCTCATTCCAGTCTCTACAAGCTACAATGGACTCTTTGAATACGCAGGTGGCTACACCACTCAGGCATCCTCATCTCTGGACTGGAATCTTGGGCCCAGAATGACTGCTCTTGAAGTTTCACAAGCTAATTTGGAAGCAAAAGTCACCGGTATTCAAACCGACACCTCGACATGAAGGCAATGATCACTGAAATTTATCAAGCCTTCAAGGTCAAGCAGCTCCGTCCCCCTCAGCATCAACACCAACTCTTGCCCTCACTGACGCTACGGCAACAGTTGAGGGGAAGAATATTGCTGAAGAAACTCCTCTTCACACTGAGGGGGAGCAAACATCATCAGTCTCTGTAGCTCCCACATCAACATCACCACCATTCTCAGCAACTCCCATCTCATCCATCCCACCAACAACACTGGCAATTCTCACAACAACACCATCCTTGGTTGCATCATCTTCTTCGGCCGTGACAAAGGCAAAGGCATAATGACGACTGCTGAGCCTGAGAAGATCCCCTATAAAATCGGCAACACTGAATACCTGCCACACCTCAACAAATGAGTAAACATCTTGCTAAAGAAGAAAGAAGATTGAAACTAGCTGAGGAAGAAAAAAGAACAGAGAAGCACTGGCAAAAGTAGTCACTGAAGAAGCTGAGAATATGGGATTAGATGCAAGCAAGCTCCCAAAGGGTCAGCAGGACAAAAGTTCAAGGATGCTCAGGCTGCTCAAATGGTGCAATGAGAAAGAGTATGAAGAAAAGAGAAAGAAACTGAAGCTCTCGGAAAAGCGAGATTGAGGAATACAACTGGACAATGAGCAGCCGAAGGCTTTCTGAAAAAATCACTGATGTCAAGATTATTCCCAACACCAAACCTCTGGCTATGAATGTTTACAGAGGGGATGACAAAAGACACTTTGAGGTTCATGATCCCTTAAAATTCAGTGACTTTGGGATCACTGAACTTGATGAACTTGGTCCGATCATTGGTAAGAAGCAAAATAAGGTGGTCAAGGAGCTGATGAAGATGCTCAGCAAAAGATATGAAAGGCTGAGGAATGCACCAGCCCAACTAGGAATTCAGCCTGCCTTGACTGCACCTCAAGGATCTCAACCACAAACTTCCACTGGCAAAAGGAAGAGAGTTGAGTTCCAACCTGAGATTAAAGTGCCTCGGACCGGAGTGTAATAGGGAGCTACCTGAAGGGGTTAAATTTGTAAATTGTCTAGTGATTGAAAAGCCTGAAAGAGGGCTATTTCACATTGATGTCTATGGAAACCCAACATTTCAAAGATGGAGTGATATTGATCAGGCTGGTGTGGCTGCAATGATCAGCTATATTCCAGTGGCCTCTCAGATCCAATCCCCAGCAAATATCGATTCTGCCAAGACCTAAATACCAAAATAAGAGACCATCCTGACAGAGAAACACTCATCACCAAAAAGGTCAAGCTTGAAGCATTGGGAATCCATCTGGACTGACATCATTTTGTTTTATCTTTTGTACTAGTGATAGGAACTATGTAATCTGATCAATAAACGATGTATGTTTTATTCATTTACTCAGTATTCCTTATTGTATTCATTAGTACATTCAGTGTAAAAAGAAGCCATTTGCTCACTTACACTGATCAACCACTTAGGCTATTTGTATATCCAAATAGGGGGAGATTGTTGGGTTCAGAAAATACCCAAACCCCTTAATCTAGGATTTAAATAGAAAATAGCCCAAGTACTCATCCGTTAAACACAATCAGGTCGCTGAGTGCATAGCCGCTCAGTGAGTCATCTTTAGGATACTCAGTACGAGGCATAGAAGAAGTCTCTCCACTCAGTAAGGCGGAACTTAAAGGGTGAAGACTGAGTCAAGAAGAAGATGATGGATTCAGTGAGTAATGACAATAACTAACTGAATCCCTAGGACTCCTCTCCAACTCTTACACTGAAGACAAACTGAAGAAGAAGACTGAAGGATAAACAGACTGAAGAAAGAGCGGGACAGGGCGGGAGAAGTTTGAATCAGATAAAGAAGTCCTTATCAACATAAGTCAACTTTCCCTGAATGGCTAACTTACAAGCTCAGTGTCATCACTGAAATATGGAAAGCAACCTTGTCCTTTACTTAGAATAGTCTTTGTAAACAGAGACAAAATACATCAGTATTTTGTCTTCTGATGTCGATTTGTCACTTAGGATAGAGTTAAAACTCATACATGTATAAATAGCATAAGAGATGGAGTGAAAAGATTAAGCTTGTGAATTGTAAAACACACATACACGCAAGCCATCTTTTCACTCCTCCAAATACAACTTAGTTCTTGAGATAGCTCAGTGAGCTCTAAGAGTTGTGCTCAGACATAGCCTGAGCTTAGAGAGGAGTCACCCAACTTTGTCATTTCAATCCCAAGTACTATTCCGCAAGTACTTGGGTAACGTATTCTTTGTTGATTTATTTCTAATAAGAATATGATGTTGAAAATTACTTAGTGTGTTTTCTTTTTGTTAATTTCAGTCATAGTTCACTATTAACTTGTTTTATAAACTTAAACTGTTTTTTAACGATAGTGAACGGGGAACAACAACGTTGCCATTTCTGATGCTCTTAATTAATGTCTACCATAAATCGGACACACTACTATAGGAAAAATGGTGGGGTCAGACAAGTTGGTGTTCAATGTAGTTATTTGTACAACGCCTACTTATAAATAAACATTTATTAGCTACTTGAGCTAAGCATTGTAGAATATTGAGTTTCGATTTGCTTATTTCGTGGTTATGTTAAATTTAGTTTTGATAAGTGGATAACTTTTGACTTATTGCAAAACTTAACTGCTAATGAACAAGCAACTTCTATGATCACTTTCGAGTGTTTGTTTAAGCTTATATGTGGGCTTATGAGCTTACTATTACAACAATCTGTTTTTAGTGTTATGTTAGGCAACTATTGTATTTGTTAAATTTTATTGTTTTTCTTTTGTTTGGTTCAATTGAACTTAATTTAAGGGTTGTTTAGGATTGCTTATTTTTCCTGATTTTACTTATAGATAAGACCTGTTAAATTGTCTAGGAAATACACTGCATTTGCTCATTTTTATCTAAGCATGCAATTTTCACTGATTTATGTATTATCCGCGTTTGCAAGGTTTCGGGGCCTAATTTTTCTGTCACGTAAATGGCCTTTGCGTGTATTATCTACTATTATAAATAGGGTGTTTGGTTAAGCTTTTCTGCTCTCACAAATACGATGCGGTCATATTACCTGTCAGGTTTTTTAATGATAATGTCTGACATATATGTAGCGGCTTTGAGTTTGTGAAGTAGTAAGATCAAAGGTTATTAACGGCATGGATTAGGCTTTTTCATAGGAGGCTATGGTATTAGTTATATGATTGATTTTTGAAACATAAGTTAGTTATCGATTCTTTGTTAGTACGAGTCATTGATATTGAATGCTCAGTCTATAAGAGGATAGGTGATTAGATATTGGATGCGAAATCATTGTTATATAATTTCTAATTATATGGATGACAATGTTTAGGTTGTAAGTTAAGAAGGCTAAAACTTGGTAGTTAGTAAGATCAAGATTATGAAAATTTGACGCATTGCACATTGTTATTTCTTATATGGCGATCTCATAACGATGTTGTATGATGATATTTTTGTAACATTACTCACAGAAAACTAAAAGGCATTAGGTGGTTAAGGGATGTTTGGAATAACTTAGTTTTTGTGCTTATCGTTATTACGTCGCCTTTTAAATTTGTGCAAGTCCTTCTACATAATCTCATTTTTGACCTGAAAACTACTTATATTCTGTCCTAAAGAAAATGCGGATGAGAAGAATTAGTTTGGACGATCAATACACTCCAAACCAGGTTCTTTCTAAAAATAAGCATATATGTAGCCAAAAAAATAGCTATTCCAAACACCCTTTAACAATTAGGTAACCAACCTTCTTATGTGTCGACCACATTATACTACGCCTGAATTTACGATTCGGTGACATATTATCAATATATATGCAGATTCCACCAGTTTTGAGGTATGTGTCGACCACATTATGCTATGCCTACAAAAAGAAGTTCCCTCCTGCTTATGAAAACTAATATTAGTATCAATGTAAGCTTCAACAAGAGATAATGGCCACTTCCATTTTCAACCAGGTCTGCACATTTTGTTTCATCTCCATTTGTTATTTATTATCTTTTGTTTACTTTTCTGATGGTTAAAACTTTCCAAAACAGAAGAAATGGAGGTCTAGCAAAGAAGTTGTCTCGGGTCATAAGTATTGTGAAAGGCATTTGCATCGTGGAATGTGAACAGGGATCCTGCTTTGGTTAACAAGATTACCGCTGCAACTACCCAACATTGCATCCGTTCTACTTACTCTACATAGGAGAAACATGTAAATCATCACTTTTATTTGATCAATATATTGCTTGCATCATTTGGTATGTAAATTGCTTGCATAATTTGGTATGTAAATGTAGAAACACCTTAACTGTCTATGTATGTCTACATCCATGTTTCATAGAACACACCGCGGCAACGCGCGGGCACTAAACCTCGTTGTTAAACTAAAATAAGTACCATTACTTATAAAATGCAACAGAATCTTCTAAATTCTTTATTACGGAGTAGTACAATTTAAACCACTAACTTTTTTCACTCTCATTTAATCCACACTCATATATACAAAAAAGAAAAATGATTGTTATGTCTACTAATTAAGCCTACAAATAAACCTAATAATTTGATTGGTTGATTTAAAAAAATAATTGGTAGAAATTTGGAGAGAGAATGTACTTAATGTAATTATACAAGTGATTTATGCATTAGGCTTATATTTACTCTAAAAAACAGTTGCACACATAAATTAACGCTAGTATATATCATCGCCGAATCTTTATCATGTTGTACACTTTAACTTCTCAGATATTGTTACAGTATTAATTACAAATTTATTACGCCATTAAATACTATATTTACTAAACAAAAATTGTTTAATGTTAATAAAACTTGAGCATAAATGGTCATATCAATGTCCAAGTATGTCATGCACAACAAAACTGATATCAAATCAAATTCGTATAATTCATTCCATAAATGCTATAAATGTTACAACATACCACTTTCCATAACTTGCAACTTTTTTTTTTGTCAAAATTTTCACCGAACCGTTATTAAAGATTCTTGAAAACCCCAAAACCCTAATAAATTAAAGTTTTATACGTACTATACATATCAAAGATGAAAGAAAAACAGTTGGATATACCCATTCTCACACCTCTGTTAGCATGTTATGATGTACCTGCACCCATAATTTACCCTCCTGGAGTCGACCCATGTTCCTTCTTGATCAAGAAACCACATTGTGATCAAAAGATGGAGATTATATCCTTTATGGATATCGATCCTTGTGTTGTTTCACGCAGTGAATGTGTTGTTGCAAGAACGTATGATTTATCTGCTTCTGAACATGTAAGTTTTAAGTTTTTTAAGTCATATATTTGTCGTGTTTTAAGTTTTTGTATAATCGTATATTCGTATATATATTTGTTTAGATTTTGTTAGAAGTGAAGAGATGTTTTGGGGTTCTGGAAAATATTGTAGAACTAGAAACAATGGTTCAAGCTTTTTGACTTTTTAGGACTTTGGTTTGACCTAGTGGTGGTACATGTTTTATATTGGACATGCTTTATTGTTTGGAAGTACATGTGTTGTCTTGCTAAGGAAGATATGTGAATGTATTAGTTGAAATTGATTTTCAAGATTTTTGAACAGAGGATTTTAGGAATGTGGTTTCAGCCATGTGATTATGAGAAATAAATATATGGTGTTTGTCATATGGTTAATAGCTAAATGGGTCAAATTTGGTTTAATAATCTTTAGTAAAAGTATAGGAGTTTGATATGAATAATTTGATTGTTTGAACAAGTTGACCTGCCAATATGTTCTGCTCTTTTTTTATGAAGTAATTTTGTCAATTACAGAAACCATTCTACATATTTGATCCATTATTAATAAATAGAAAAATCGCAACACAAAGCTACCTTGTATACATATACCTTTGGACTTTGGTTTGAATCATAAGATTATCGCGCTTGTCGTATAAGTATATTTTTAAGTAAATGGGTTGGAATAGATTCAAGGATTTTGAGTAACACAACTTAGGACTGTGTTTTGAACCATTTGACTCTTGTTGACTTGTTGTGCCCATTGATGAATGTTTTAGGATTTATAGATCATGTCACAGTTGATTTGTTTTTAGCATTTAAACAAATATTGCATGTTGCACACTGATGAAAGTGTATTGACTACTTTGACATATTCAGGCAGGTGTATATTTGAGTGACCCTTTACCCGTGTCCACAACTTCCAATTCCCCTGCACACTCCGAAACCACTACTCAACAACATCCTGACGACGAAAAGAGCCAAGACACGTTGAAAGATTCATTGTTTGTTTGCAGCATTCCTGATCCCGGATGTGATTATCAAAAAATAGTTACTGAGGATCAGGTAAACTATACAGTCTGGATCGTTAGTCTTAATACTAATTTTAATTTGTTGGTCTGGCTATAATTGATGTTTCGTATTTTGTTTTGCATTTTTTTTTTTACTTTATGAGTGGCGATTCTTATATGGTTGGTTGTATGTTGCCTAATAGATGAATACACCTATGTGTATGGACCCGACGTCAATGACCAAGACCAATGGTGGGGCACAAAATGGCTATGACAAACTGTTGTGGTGCAAGATTTGCAAAATCAGTTGTAGCTGCGAACAAGATCTTGAAAAACATATGTCGGGGAAACCACATCTCAAAGCCCTTAAACTATCAGAACAAATCCAGGCCATCCAGGCCACACAAACTTCAATGGACATGACACCAGTTGAGATGCCTTTGGAAGATTTGAAGCCAATTAAATGTGAAACTGTGAATATGGATGGAAATAATAAGCCTACTAGGTGTGAAGTTTGTGATATCAGTTGTACAAGCACAAAGGACATTAAAAGGCATTTAACTGGTAAGAAACATTTAAAGAACCTTCAAAAACTCGGGAAATTACCAGAGTTGCCCTTAACGCCTAGTTCTTTGGTTAACTCTACACAATGTGACCTTTGTGGGATTTCTTGCTCATCCAGTCAAGATCTCATCAAACATATTGAAGGACAGAAACATAAAAAGATCGCAAGAAATTTAGAAACGCTAAAGAGACACAGCCCTGCCCCTGCAGCAGCCAAAACATCGTTAGAAGATTCGATGAACGAGGATATGGAAGAGGGCGAAATAGTCACTAAAGATATGAGTAAAAGGAAGGCTAATGGCTCATTAGCAAGTGATGACAATGTCGATACAAAGAGGCAGAAGGTGACTGAAGAAGTAGTGGATTCTGGTGAATTAGTGACTTGCAGATTGTGCAATGTGGCTTCTAATGGAATTGTGGCATATCAATATCATCTTTCAAGCTCTGAGCATTCCACAATGGTTATGAAAAAATTCAATGGTGGATCAAGTAAACAGTAAGTATATTAAGGTAGAGAAACTTTGGTTCTGAAATTAACATTTTGATTTTTGGCATGTTTTTTTGTTGGATTATGTACTTGCTAACAATGTCTGGGCTGAATTTTTGCTGTCACATAGTAATAACATAACATTGTTAGAGTATAAGTTTGATGCAAATGTGTGGCTTCTTTACTGTTGTTTGGTCTTAATTATTCTCATAAAAATATTCGAGTTAGTCAATGGGATTCACAAGGGGATATTTGGGTAAAGCTTATTTAAACATTAACCAACTCTTTTTGTTGTTTGGACAATCTTATTTGAGGGTGTTGGCCTAAGCTTATTTGAGAGGCTTAAAACTTCTTGTTTGTGTTTAAGAGGGTACTTGAATTGCTTATTTATGTGATTATCTTCATATAATATCAGCTATATTAGGGGGTCTATGGGACTGTTTTCTAGGCTGCTTGCCTGCTTATATGGCTGTTGCATTTCCAGATATATACTTTCAAAGGGTTATTTGGACAGGTTATTAAACTTACGAATTTGTTGGCCTAAGTTACTAAAGTATTTTTTGTTCAATCAAGTTTGTGAAGTGTACGGGTTTGTTAATTAAGTTACTCGATCAACATATGAAAAATGTTCAATCATTTTACTCCTCTTAGAGGGGAGGGGGTGGACTCGGGTAAGGGGTCGGTGCCGATCGGGTACATCGGTAATACCGCCCCTTCCCAATCGGTTAGGCCAAATCGGTGAGAGGAGCGGGTTGGGAAGCCGAGTGAATGCAACGGATATAAAGCCTCCAACGGCTAGTTGGACCAAAAAAAAAAAAAAAGAAAAATTTCTCACACCTTTTTAAAAACCCCCACCTTCACATTTTAAAATCACAACCCATTTTTCACAAAATCATCACAACACATCTTTCAATTTCTCATAAAATCCCAACCTTTTTATCATCTAAATGTCTTCCGATTCTTCCGAATTCGAATACGTTATTCCGTCTTCGTCCGACGATCTATCCACGGGTAGCTCGATGCAAGTAATGCTTCACGCGGCCCAGTTTCTTGAAGACACGGCAAGCTCTAGCTTTCAAAGCCGTAGTAGCATAGATCGTCATCGGGAAATAAGTCTTCAAACTCTAGAGAATGATTTGGTTCGTTGAAGCACCAAAGTATAACGAAGTTTACTTTCAAAAAAAAAAAGTTTACTTTCAAAAAAAAATTCGAATGGAGAAAAGCATGTTTTTGAAAATAGTGGGCGACATTGAAGCGAGATACCCGTATTTTCAAGAAGGTTATGACGCGCGATTGAAAAAAAGTTTCACGGCGAAACAAAAAATCACATCGGCCGTTAGGCAACTCGCAACCGGCAATCCCCCCGATGAGTATGATGAATATTTATGCATGTCTGCAAGAACGTCACGTGAAAGTCTTGATTATTTTTCGAGAGTACCTATGTAGGCCGACAGCACACGACCTTGCACGCATTTTCGAGGCCCATGAAGCGAGACATCACATCCTTGAGATGCTTGGTAGCATCGACTGTACACACGTCAAATGGAAAAATTGTCCTAGAAGTTTGAGAGGGCAATATACGAGAGGTGACTATGGTGTTCCCACTATGATGCTTGAAGTCACCGCGTCACAAGATATGTGGATTTGGCATGCTTTTTTTGGTCCCCCGGGGTCAAACAACGATATCAACGTATTGAATCAGTCTGACTTGTATCTTACAGAGCGAAATGGAACGCGATGAACGGTTCATTCTACGTGAATGGATGCTTTTACAAACGCGGCTACTATTTGACAGATGGAATCTATCCTAAGTGGTCCACATTTGTTAAAGCATACCCATATCCAACCGACCCAAAGGAAAAGAAATTTATGAAGTTACAAGAGGGGGAGAGAAAGGATGTCGAGCGAGCTTTTGGTGCTCTCAAAGGAAAAAATTCGCGATCGACCTCTCCGAGCTATGGCCAAAGCGAAGATTGCCAATCAGGTTCATGCGTGTATTATTTTGCACAATATGGTTATAAAAGGCGACGGGAGGGCAATCTCACCGGTTCATATAATGGATAAGCCGGTCCAGCCAGTGTTCGACGACAGTGTGGTTAGCGGAGTTACTAGACGAAGTTCTCCATGACCGTCTTCGATATGATCTCCGGAACAGCCGGTAGCGTCAATACTTGCCGCATTTCGATGATTAGTGGATTTTTTTTTAATCCAGTTTTTTTTTAAGTATTATGTAATGTTTTTTTTTTAAAGTATTATGTAATTTTTTATTAAGTCATTGTTGAATGTATTTTTTATTTTTAATGAAATGTTATGTTTTTATTTTAATATTATATGTGATTTTTTGTATTAAAAATATATGAAAAAAAAAAGAAATTGGGTAGGATTGGGTACCACTCTCTCCACTTTGGGTAGTGTTAGGGTAGAATTGGGTAATTTTGAGTTGGAAGGTTTTTATTAAATAGAGGTGATGTGGCAATTTGAGTAGTGTTGGGTATTAGGGTACCACTATCGGCATTTGACCGGTTCTACTCATCCACGTGAGCAAATGAGGGCCCCATTTGTTCCACCTCAATAAAAAAAAATTGTTACACAAATAAGTTATTGCAAATTTGTTCGTCTAACTTACAAGTTTCATGTTTTTTTTTTTTTTTTTTTTTTACAGTCAGGTTATAGTCACAGAAATTTTTTTCTACTTTTTAAAGTGTTAATTTTATTGCTACAATTCTATATGTGGAAAGTATTTTTTTTCTTCTTGCTACAATTATACGTGTGGAAAGTCTTTTTTCTTCATTCATACTTTTTCACACTTATTAGCGTAATAGATTTTACACATTATTAAGTGTGGAAAAAAAAGTATGTAGATTTGATATATTTTTTGTAGTGGAAATTGAAATGTTAAAGAGATGGTGAATTTGGTAGGTTAAGGTTACTGTATGATTTTGATGCATTGAAAAAGTAAAGTGGTTGAACAAATCATAATGATGGTTTTTGCAATTTATCCTAAATAAAAAATAAATCAATGTGGCATTTCTTTTAGGGTTATCATACAAATAGATAAAATGAACTTTGCGATTTAATTTGTCTAAGTTACTTAACAGGCAAACTCTCAGTAACCAGTAAGGGCACTCACAATCGTAACACCATAACACCAATAACACCGTTTACGTCAGCGCCACATTAGCTTTAACATTTAACATTAACATCCCCAAAAAACACCCACAACAATAACATTCCAATAACATCAATAACACCAATAACATTTCATATTTTCAATTTCAACCCCTTAACTAAAACAAACACTTCATTTTTTTAAAACACATATCACATTTAACATTAAAACACCAAGTACATTAAACGTTAAACACGGATTACATTAAAAATTAAAGATGCAACTACTAAAACTTAAAAAAACGTTAAATAAAACTACTAAAAACTTAAAAAAATGAGTCATCCGAGTCCCAACCATCATCACTTGTTGGCGGAGAATAAAACTCCCCGTTCATGTATCGACGCTCCATTATGTCGAAGAAGTTGTCTTAGAGGTCTTGAGCTTCCGTGCTTCTTGCTCACGGCGAGCAACCTCTTCACGTGCCTGCTCTTCCATAATCTCCCTCACGGTTTCTTCATCTCGTTCCAGTTGCCGGAGGAATCCTCACTTAACCTTTGGGGTGGTTTTGAAAATCCACTGTGGACTTGTTCACAGTGAACTTGGAACAATTGGGAGGTACGAGATGTTTTCAAAACCCACCGGAAAGACATTTTCTGGTGGTGTAGAGTAAACATCAGGTTCTGGTAGTGTTGGAAAGCTGGTTTCCGGCAAGTGATTTGGATTTGGAAATTTGGTTTCCGGCAACTTTTTGGGCGGGAATTCTTTGAGAAAAATCTTTGCGAGACATTTTTTGTGTGTGAGTTGTGTGTGTGTGTTGTGTGTTCTAAACAACTCTGGTAGAGTTGTTTATATAGGCAGGGTTGATTTTGAAACTGAATATATCCCGCTCATATTTAAATTTTAAATTTCAAATTTGAATTTGAATTTATCCCTTAAAACTGACCAGTATAATTTAAATTTGAATTTGAATATGTGGAGGGGGTGTAAGTGAAAATTTAGTTGAAATGGTTTAGGGGGGTGAAATGAATTTTTTTTTAACGTGCGTTACCCTCCCAACGCCTCCCCTATAACGCGCAAATAACGCCCCCCCTCCAACGGTATAACGCGCGTTAACGAGGTGATTTGCCTAATAACGGCGTTATACCGTTATTATTGAAAGTGCTCTAAGGGGTAATGGGTTTCAACAAGTTTCATGAGTTAAGTAACGTGAAAAACAAACCCTTATACTCCAGTAACCCATTCGAACAAATTTGTTTAATAATCATATTTGATATGCCAGCGTGGAAGTCAACCTGCTACAGCAGGTTAAAAAAAAAGATCATAACTTAGTTGCCCGGTAGTAAAAGTTCGGTAACCCGTTTGAACAAAGCAAAACTTTAGTAACTTAGGCGAACAAATACGCAAAGTTGAGGAACCTATTTATCTAGTAACCCCACTTTCAAATTAATTGGTAAGTTTGATTATCCCATGGCCTTTGTTTATGCATAAAGCGACATAGTCCTCTGTAAAGATGCTATAAGTGTTGTTCCGGCAACTTATTATCGAAGTTGAATCAAATTCAGTGCTTCCTATTTCCTTGGTTCATACCTAAACCAATGAGGAGGTCGGTTCGAAACGTTGTCTAGTTTTTACTTTTTACGAGTTGACAAATATGATGTAATGTATTATAGTTTAAGTGTATGGAGTATGTGAGATCGATAGTGTGTTTTTAGTATACAATCTTCCATAGGGGCATTTTTTCAATCGTCTCGCCCATGGATTCATATAACTTAGGACTGGCCCTGCATTTATACCAGGATGTATTGGATACCAAGAGAAGCAACTTGTTATGTGATAATGTGCTTAATTGGCATGTTATTAAAGACATGTTATGCTGAAAATTAAAGAATAAATTGAAGTTGTGGTGAAGTTTGTCATGTGAAAGTGATGAAGTTGTCGCTTCTCCAAACTTCGTAAGGTCGAAAGAATTACCACTTATGTCCAGGGATTTGTGTTTTTAATACTCACTTTTCTAAGAGGTTGTTATACACAAGACACTTAGGGCGGCTCGCCTTTTAAAATATTGGTACGTATAGCATGGTATCCGTGCAATGCTACAGTGATGGCAGAAAAAAAAAAAAAAAAACATAAAGTAAAAATAATTGACGCTGATATATGGGAATAGTAAAGAAGAAAAGGTTGATGGTGGTTTTTGGCGGTAGTAATTGTTGATTGCAGCTATAAAGGTGAGATTCATGTATCGTCTATTTATAACGTAAAAGTGAATGAATATACTTGATTATATTATGCAACTCGTCATGAAGATAGATTTATGCAAGTCTTTAATAAAAAAAATATGAGATGTAATTCGATACGAAATATACATATTAAAATCACCAACCTTAGTAATTGTGTTTCATAAATTACATGAAACTTATTAATAGACCATGTATAACGTTTATACAATAGACATGGTTACGTAAGATTGTCCGTAGAATCATTCATTTGATAATAAGTTGCAAATTTTATTATCCTTTTAGTTTAAGATTGTTGTACCGATAATTATATAAATATTACAAAAATGAATTTTAAAGATTCAATGATCATAGTTAAGAAATTAATGACCATTTTTATAGACTTGTGTAGTTACAATTTTGCATTTTATATTGTTTTAACTTAAGTTTTAATGTTTATATTAATATGTACAGTCATAAATAATTGATAGTTGTAATGAATAATTATTACTTGTATAAAATTATTATTATTATTATTATTATTATTATTATTATTATTATTATTATTATTTTGAGAAAAGCTTTTAATAATAGCAAGTATAAACTTGAAAATTTTAAGACTTCTAAAAATAAACATAATAAATGTTTTATATATAATAGAGATAGATATACTTTAGATGTTTCTAGACGACGACAACTGTAATTTTGGAATCTTTGAATCAAGATCTTCTCATGTTATAGTTAAACATGATTAATCATGTTAGCTTTATTGTGAGACTAAATGAATAAGTAAGTCCATAATTTTTATTGTAAGATATTTAATTTGTCTGTGATTGGTGAACATGTTCTATCATGTTTAACTTAACTTTAGAGGATCTTTATCCGCCTTTTGCTAATGAAGTGGGAAAAAAACTCTACTTTGCCGCTTATGTCTTAAAGTACACAATATTTGTGCGCCTACATATCTATACTAAATATAAGAAATGCATCATATTTCTTGAACGTTGAATTCCTTAAACTTTGATTTTGTTGACTTTTGAGCTAAATATTTCATATCAATGAGCCACAAAATTTTTCATTTCTCAGTTAATAATTTTCATAATTTGGCAAATGACTTTTGACTTTTAGTCTATTATATATGATGAGATGAAAAGAATTTTTATATTTAAAGCTTTTGAATTTATTGATTTATAGATACATATTTCAAACTTGTCGCTCAAAATCTCGTTGTTTTGCACGAGTATTCACCTAGTAAAAAGAAAAAACAAAAATTATTGTTCAATCGTTTGTTATCATTTATTAGTAATATGAATCAAGCTCTTCATTTGTAGTTGTAAAGTGTTACATTCTTATAATTGTGTTTCTTGTTTTGGTTATAAAAACAATCTGAATTTAATTGAATTGTTTCAACACTAATTTTGCAACTTGATGACATACGTCAACATGGTTTACAAAATAAACTTGAGTACACAATATTTAGGGTGAGCCTACTCAAGCACCTCATATATTCCTTCCCATGCACCCCATAGACCAATCATTGGGCCAATGATTGGATTCTATATATATATATATATATATATATATATATATATTTTTTTTTTTTATGTATTGTTTTTTTATTTAATTGTGTAGTGTTTAGGGTATATGCATAGTGTATTTATTTGTGTAGTGTTTTTATATGTATAGTGTATTTAATTGTGTAGTGTTTGTATATGGTATTTATTTAACGTTATTTTTTTTAATTGTGTATTTGTTTCCATTTAATTAAACAATAACAATAAAACATTAGACATTAAAATATTAAACAAGTACAACAACAAATGTTACTAATATTACAACGAAATCTACTCCACATGAAGATTATTAATGTCATCTATAAGCTCATAGATTATTCCACTCGACGACATCGTGATCAACTGGATTTTTTGCCAATTCCAGTGATGCCTCCAACGTCTATATTCTTGCCTTCAACAAATTGTTTTGAACCAATAGCATGTTGATCGTTTTATCTTTATCTTCGCAGTTTGAGCACTGCGTTGAAGAAGAGGCTTGACCAAAGTACTTTTGTTGAAATATTTCCTTCCACATGAAGAATCGACACCCATAGTCTTCAGTCTCTGGCTGTTACATGTTGAAACAATTATAAGAAATGTATTATAAACAAACAAGTTATTGATATATTTACGTAAATAAGCAAACATTTAATTATTTACCTTTGACAAAGGACATGCATAATACTTCAGACCACAAGTTTTGGGCTTGTGGGATGTTCTTTCAATTATAAATCTACGTCGACAACGACATAAGAAAGGATTTTCTTGTTGCATATGGCCAAAAGAATTTGTATAACTATTCACAACATAAGTAATCGTCTATACATGTTTTGTCATTTACAATATAAATCAGTAATCGTCTATACATGTTTTGTCATTTACAAGATAAATCAATAATCGTTTTCTACGTCTTTCTAAACATGCTCTGTCGTTGAGTAAACATACGTGCCCATCTCGCGGCCACGTCATTTCTGAAAAATCTCCATGGTGAACTCGACATTTTCCGAAGCCAAATTTATTACCCCTTGTTTGATTCTTTGTGGTATGAACTGTGATTGCTTCTTTGTGGTATGAACTGTGAATTGTGAATGTGATATCCTTTATAACGAATGAAAGCCTGCAAATAATTGCTTTATGCAAATTTGAGAATCTTTACTATTGTGAATGTGAACTTTGTCGATGAAAAATACTTTCGAGATAAGGCGATGATGATAACCGAAACCGAATGGACGGTAAAGTGAGACTTTATCACTTTGCAACCTTCAAATCTGAGCCTATTAAAAATCTCAATAAATTTTTGTAATTTTTTGACTACGTTTTTTTTAACACAACGAAAAAAAAAACATTACTAAACATAATGATTGCAAAAAAAAACATCAATTCTTTTCCCTCTTTTTGTTTTCTTCCGTCGGCAACACTGCAAGATCAAAAAAAGAGGACACTATCATTATTTTTGGAGAGAGAAATATGCAACACCTCATATGAGTTGAGATTAATATAGATCTCATATTTACCATAGATCCAATAAAGCAATCTTAGCCATCCATTTTTAATCAAATTTAATAAAAACCATTTTTCATTTTTTTTTAAAACAGCATCTCTTGCAAACGGTAAATCTTCAAACTATAAAAAATACACCATCGCGACGAGAATTAAATTATCTTTCTATTAATATGCACTTTTCTATATTTTCGACAAATTTTTTTTTCAAAAATTCCGCCAAGAAAAATCATATATGATTTTCAAAAATTATATATGATTTTTAAAAGGGTTTTTCTAACATGTGCCCTGGGGCACATGTTAAGCACACAAAAAGGACGGCGGGACCCACGAAAAAGAACATTCCGACCCACAAAAAATACACTTTTTAAATAAAATATGTAGGTCCGGACGTCCTTTTTCGTGGGTCCCGTAGTCCTTTTTTGTGCTTAACATGTGCCCCGGGAGTACATGTTAGAAAAATCCTTTTTTAAAATCGAATCATATATGATTTTCACAAATCATATGATTTTTACAAATCATATATTATATGATTTGTGAAAATCATATATGATTTGTAAAAATCGAATCATATATGATTTTCACAAATCATATATGATGTTTCTGGGCCGAAATTTTGAAAAAAAAAAATCGTTAAAAATAGATAGTAGTGCATATCTGTAGAAAGATAATTTAATTCTCGTCGCGATGGTATACTTTTTATCGCGTAACAATTAACGGTTTGCGAGATATTTAATTTTTTAAAAAAAGGTGAAAGTTTATTTTTTTTTAAATGAATAGCTATTATTGGTTAATCGGATTTATGATAAATTTGTGATATATATTGAACTTTTGACCACCCCTGTATTAAAACCATGGGGTGTTGCATTAGTATGACCCAATATTTATCAAATCGCTTTTATCAATATCAAGACATTGCTTTTAAACAGAGACTACATGTGTTTCAGTGTAGTTCTATATTCGTACAGAGTTGTGGGCACCAATTGTTTGTATAGTTTGCTACACATGGCATGATTTGCTACACATCACACTATCACAAATGCACGCATCAACCACCCTGTTTGGTGAAAAAGATCATTTTTCAAAAGCATGCTTGTGCAAAATTTGTTCACTTTTGTAATTTTTTTTTACACCATATCTTATAAATTATTTTAGACTAATGCATTTATTACATGTACTTCAAAATAAGTACTTTTACTAAAACTTGTATGCATTTTAAAACAATATTTTCTTATAAAAATCAATCACAACTGTCATGGGTAAGTTTAGAGGATGTTTTCAACAAGTTGAGAATTTGAAAGTAAAATTGATGTGGTATTTAAATCCAACTTAAGCTACTATGTGTTGCAGTTAGCTACAAGACAAGAATTACTTTATGAAGAGGCAAAGTTCCACAAGGGGTTTGAATTTGAGCATGTATGAACTATAATACTAAAAGACATGAAAAAAATTTCCAAACCTAACGACGATAAAAGTCATGTTCTTCAAAAATAATGGGCAACTAATCATCCGAATCAAACAAATCGATAAGCTCGTCATCATTCTGTCTTGAGTTAAATGAGGATTTTGAATGCGTGTGTGATTACACATCAAACAACAATGAAACTCAACGTCATGTTAAGAAGTAAAAGAAAACAAACAAACCATCTGCCTAGCGCAGATGGCCACCAACTACCGTAAATATCCGGACACACCCATGTTAGCTGTAATGGCCCGAGTTCGAATCCGGACCAAACCATGGTGTGGGTATCGCGATCAGGTATTTCACCGGCCTCATTCCTTTGTTGGGTAGGGTGAGTGGGTACCAAAAGGTACACAGGGTTGAGGTGTCCCTGCCAAATCTACATTTTTTTTTTTTTTAAAAAAAGAAAACAAACAAAAACAAACCCAAAAAAAAACACGTAGCCTTATGCAGTTGAACAGTCGAATTTTTACTATTAAACAAAAAAGTCGAGTTATCAGTTGAGCACTTGAGCAAGATATAGATTTTCACAAGCCTTGAAGTAATGAGTTTGAAACTTTGCATTTTTTAAGTTAACACAAGCCATATTTTAAATAGATCGCGCAATTACACAAATAGGTGTTCGAGATTGGTTACATATATTTGCATATATATTGAAAAAAAAAATACTTTTCTCGTAAAATCTTTTAAAAAGTACTTTTGTAGTCTTCTCTCACTCAACTCCAAAACCCAAAAAGAGTTTGCCATAAATTTTGTAAAATTTTTCACTCAACTGCAAAACCCAAAACACATAAATTGTACGTTAAAAAAAAGGGGGAATTGCATATATACCCACTAAAACTTAAAAACTTGCATATTTTCTCATAATACAAGTTTTTATTGCATGATGTACAATGCATTTTAAGCATGGTTTGAGTATATATGCAAATATGCAAGTTTTAGTAGGTATATATGCAATTGACCTTAAAAAAATACCTTTCTCGTAAAATCTTTTAAAAAGTACATACTTTTGTAATCTTCTCTCACTCAACTCCAAAATCCAAAAAGAGTTGCCATAAATCTTGCAAAATCTTTCACTCAACTCCAAAACCCAAAAGGAGTTGTCATAAACTTTTCAGTCTGACCTTAGTGCCTACACATTTATTGCATTGACAGGAAGTAGATTTATGTCTGTAACAAAAAAAGTCTTGTTGTATGTTGCTTAAAACTTCAAAAGTCTAGAATATATAGATGGGTGTTTCTAACTTGTGCATTAAGTTAAACACACTATAAGTAAACTGGGGCCTATAAAAAAGTACACAAGGATCCACATAAAAGTACAAACAAGTGTATTTTTATATGGGTTCCGGTGTACTTTTTGTGTACTTTTATCATGCTTAACTTGTGCCCATAGGACACAAGTTAGAAAACCCTGTACAGGTATATCATCATGTCAAATCTTTGTGTCATATCTAAATCTAACAAAACTACAAAAAGATTACTACTCCTTCAATTTTATCATAGACTTACACGCTAGCCAAATTATTTGTAACTAGTACAGAAACATATCAATTCTCACAAAGTGTTCAAGTTCAAGGTCATGAAAAGTATAAGTAGTCAAGGTCATGAAATGTCTCAAGTAGTTCAAGTTCAAGTCAAAGTGTTCAAGTTTCCGTTTCAAAAAGCTTGTAAAAGTAGGTTCAAAACTAGACCCTTAAGTTCTAGTTACCTGAGATCAATTCATCAAAGAGACATGGACCAACTTTGTTTACATATAATGAAATAAAATGTTCAACATCATACAAAATCAATTACACATGACACAATGAACTGAATGAAGTGAAGAAGGAAATTAAATAAGAAAATTGAAACCGTGAAAGTAGAGTGCATTTTGAAATTTGTATGGGCTTGGGTTTAAGTTAGTGGGCTCAGCACCTTTTATCTTTTGCTTATTGAGCCCAATAAAAAAAACTATAAGTTTCATTTCTAATCCCATCACATGTTCTCACTAACCCAAGTATATAAAAAGTAGATAAAAGTTTTATTGTTTTAGTGTTTTACACTTTTACTACTTTTTGAATAAACATTGGCTTAATTTGACTAAAAGTTCAATAAAATTTCTCTGATTAATATCAGTCTAAAGTATTCAATTTTACTAAAAATAAAACTTTGTTACTTTATAGAAAAGAAATCGATAAAAACATCATCTAAGAGTGCCAGTAACGTATTAAACGTATATTTATGACTCGTATTTTGAATAATGATTATTTATCTAACTTAGAGCATCTACAATGATAAACTTTTTAAATATATTTATAACATGTCAAATCATTAATTTATAAACTATAAACCTATTACCACTACGTATAAATATTTTATAATTATATCAAATATTCAACCATAACACATGCATTAAATTATGAAAAGGTCTAGGATCTTGGACCTCTTCATGTCACATAGATATAAACCACAAGCTCACTATGGTTGAAACGGGAAAATAAACCTTTTCATTGCTTTTAAACATTTTTATAAACCTTTTATTGCGGATGCCTCTTATTTTTTTTAGTAAAACCGTCCATGCGTTACGTCTAAATTGCTATATGAGAAAGTTTTGGTTAAACTTTCGTTTTTGACAACAACTGGAGTTACTATAATACACTTTATTCTTTAATTTTTGGGCTTTGCTAACAGTAGCTCTTAGAAGTCTAGGTATGTTGCGCCTTTTCTAAAACGCCACTTGAAAACACAAGACCCACACCGTAGGTGGGGTGGCGTTTTTGTGTGTGCGCCGTTTCCGCCAACCCAAATGTTCCCGTATATTTATTTTTTTGTGTTGCATTTGTGTTTTAGTTGGTTATGTGTGAGTTAGAGAGTCTCTCATGGCACAGGGAGGGATATTTTGTGTGGTGTGATGAATTTAACCTGAGCTAATTCAAAGCTTTGGTAACAGAACACTGATCAAGACCGAGCTAAAAATCACTGAAAAAGATTAACCACTTCCTAAGCTTTCTCAAATACAAATACAATTCACTTTCATCATTAGTTATATTAGTGAAAAATAAAGAATAGATGTTTAACAACTAATATCACATTATTTTATCAAAAGTTAGTTGTTAGCAACCATTAAGTTGTTGGTAGCACTGCTCTTAATTTTTTCAAACACACAAACACAACATTAGTCATATTAGCGAAAAATAAAGAATAGATGTTTAACAACTAATATCACATTATTTTATCAAAAGTTAGTTGTTAGCAACCATTAAGCAATCCCATCTTTTATTCAAACTGAAATCTCCACCAAAAGTAACACACAAACACAACAACCTACGAAAACCCAATTGTACACATCTCATTTCCAATAACAAATTCATCGTATAAATCAAAACCCCAGAAAAATAAGGTTTCCCCTCTTTCTTAAACTTGTTTTTTTTAGATGTTTTTTAGATTTGTATAAACTTGGGCTTGTGTAATGTAACAATATGAAATGATATTTTTAATCAATTATTTCAAGGTTTTATATTATAAGGATTTTGCAAAAAGTGTTGTGCTTGAATCTAATTAATAATTTCATTTATTTTATGTGTTGTAGATGTCATCTACTTGTTCAACTAGTGGCAGCAGTTGTTTTTTGGATGATGAGGAGTTGTTACAGTTTGAGGCTAGATGTAAAGAGGTAGGTTCGTGTTTTTTATCGTTTAATTTTCATCTTAACGATATATTTGTTGTCTTGATATGCTAATATAGGATTGGTCTTTTTATTTTGTTATTCGCGCCGAATTAAGGTTCTAGATATGTGCAAGTGATATATAAGAGGCAATTGAATCGTTTTTGGAATGGGATTTCGTTTATGCCTCGTTGAGCTATGTATAAGTAAATAGGTAATTAGATATCGATAAAACAAGACATGGTGGAAAAGGAAGAAGGTGAACACCCTAATTGAATTTATGATTGCGTGAGCATATCGAGTATAAGATAACAATTAGCAATGTCTGCTTACGTACACATTATTTCATGATGCTTTTAAAGCTTTCATTTCTGTTAAACCATCCTATATTGTAATATTGTTGTTGATGAAAGTGTGTTTGTTATCCGTTTCCGTCGTTTAAAACTAAGCCTATTAGTTTAGGATGAAATGCCTTTTGTTGTATCGACAATGTAAATGTGATCGATTAAGTTTCTTTAGGATATGGAACTAGCATTCTGATATTTTTAGAGTTGTATATACAAATATGATGGCGAAGTGAATGGATGATGCATTTAGAAAGATAAGTTATTGAATACCCTGAATAAATGTAGATTCTTTTCGGACAATATGCACATAAAATAGAGCGTCGATAGATGGAAACAAGTTAAATGCTTTTCTCCATATCAAGAAAAGGCCTACATATGTGGCCCCTATCATAAATTTCAGTGGTTTTACATACTGCTTGCAGATACGGACATGGTTTAGGGCACAGAAGAAGTATATGAAATCTAGTATAATTTGTCAAAATCTTGCTGATAAAATATCGGCTGTTAAGTGTTTGTTGTGTTCAGTTTTAAGATCAACATCCATGTACTCTGGCACTTATAAGTTTTTTACTATCGTTTCTGGTTGTAGTTGAGGATAGAAAAGGACTTGCTGAAAGAATCGAGCATTGAACTCTTTCGGGTAAGTTATCATGTTTCTTCACTTATTACTTTCCAAACGCTATTATATATGGTTAATTATGCATATTCTTTCCTCACTAGCTATGACTAAGATCTACAAAGGTTATTATCTGTAGTTAAGATTCAAGGCATGCCTTTTGGTTCAGTTATCTGTATGTAGAGTAAAATTTTTCATGTATTCAGTGTAATTATGTAATGCCGCTCTTAAGGGAAGTAAATTTATGATTGGATGTGATATGTGCAATAGTTTTGATTCGAAAATTTACTTGATATAGAGCCTGGAATCTCATGCAAAAACAGTATCTGAAACCCGAACTAATGACAAGAAGCGTATCCAAGATTTGGAAAGAGAGCTGAGTAACTGCTCGCAAGAAATAGGTAGTGTTACTGTTTTTCAGTTCAAACTCACTATGAAACATTTTACAAATGACCAACTTTGGTTGAAATTTTGTTAAATATTGAATACAAGTAAGGTGCGCTCTGCTCACAGGGCAGATTTATGTGTAGGCTTGACTTATTGCAATACTCTTTACAGATTACCTGCAGGACCAGCTGAACACAAAGGATACTGAGATAAACAATATGACCGGTTATATTCACAATCTAGAGTCGAAACTCCGTGCGAAGGAAGATTTGGATAGAATCGTGAGAAAATTAGAACAAGAGCTGAAGGCTAGCAATTCTGAGAGGCTGAATTTGATGGATAAATTAGAGAACAAAGAACATGAGTTGCATAATTCAACGTTATGTATAGAGAAACTAGAAGAGTCCATTTCAAATATCACTTTAGATTTCCAATGTGACATAGAAAGCATGAAGCTTGATTTGATGACCATGGAACAAAGTTTTCTTGAAGCTAATAAAATCCAGGAAGAAGTTGCTCAAGGTCATCGTAAGATGCAGGAAATGACTAAAAACTACAGGATTCAAAGAAAAGATGCTCAAAATGTTACTCGTTTAGTTGAGGAAAATAAAGAATTGAGGAAGAAGCTTAAATTATTAGAAAGCCATGCGGATACAGAAAACAAAATGAAGAAATTATCATCTCAAGTACAAGAATATGAACTACTTGTGAACCAGTTAAAGGTATGTTACATTTAAGTGATAGGAAATATCAAATAGACAGAACTTGTTACTCAAATATGATCTCAAATTGTTGGCAGGAACAACTAAGAGACGAAAAGTTCAAGGCAAATGAAGAAGCTGAAGATTTAGCTCAGGAAATGGCGGAGTTAAGATATCAGTTAACTGGATTGCTTGAAGAAGAATACAAAAAACGTGCATGTATAGAACAAAGAGCTTTACAAAGAATAAATGACTTGGAATCTCAGGTATTAAAATAAAGAGTTTAACTCCGTAACTCCTCTATATGATTAGCATGTGAACTATAGTTTCTTATGTATCATCTTTTTTTGCAATCAAGATTGAAAAAGAACGAAGGAAAACATTCGCTGATGTTAGAGGTCTTCCCAGTGCTTAGATGTTCAAGAATTGAAGCTGAGTGTATCCTTAAGAGGTTAGTATATTAGTTGGTTAATGCTTTTGCATATAAATTTGCTTTTACAGTTGATCTTTTTTTTGGACATGCCATTAAGCTTGCTAGTTGTTGTCAAACTTGTTTAGATAATGTGATGGTCAAAGTGAAAACGTTATGGTTCAAGTCAATTCGAAAGAGGATGATACATACTTTACGTGTGTGTAAATTTATCTTTATGTGAAATGATGATGGGAAACCCTTTTATAGTTATGCCACATATATCTTAGTTTGTGTGATCAGGATCATTTTTCTTTTAATCGAAAAGTGCGAAAAGCTGACCAATTCAATGTTCAACATGACTGTTGCGTTGGGAGCGCAATTGCATCATTTAATACTCCCTCACCCAAGAGATTCTTTGACATTTTTGTACATCACAATCCCGAAAATAATACTATTACTTATTTGCCTATTGTCAGCATTACTAAAATTGGAAAATTATACAGGTTTCTGATATACTTTTAGCTACCGGCCAAAGTTTGTGCTCCAGCAAAGAAACATCTATTTGATATGGTTGTGCTGAATTGAACAGTGAGTTACATATCAAGTCTTGGCACCAATCTCAATTGAATAGGACATCCCTGTGGTAAAATTCACCTTGTTCGGATACGGCGGCTGAGTTATTATCATGCCCAAAACTCTAAAAATATTTGTTTGTGTGATTGCCGGTTGCACTTGGAGACAAAATGTATATTCTTGTTCTCAGAGTCGGAAGGTATCATGGTATTATCATTGTTTTTGTGGATAAAGAATAAGTTAAAATATTTTTATTTAACTGCAATGTATTCTGTGGCCAAAATGGTCAAATCCAAAGAAAATGTACATCTTTCGTCGTATTAACTATAAGTTATTGTATCGCTACTGGCCAATTAAGCCATTTGTGATTGTTAGTCTTGTTCTTTACAAGTTTGTGGTGATATGGTTTATGTTGGTTTGTGATTTATTGACAAGACTAGTTTCTTGGTATCAACCAAGGTTATAAATAGCGCGAGGCGTGTCGTGGTGGCATGACCAAGCCTCACGCTTTTGCGGTCAAGGCGAAGTTATTGCGTTTATAAGGCGTGTCATAAGGCCTAAAGTATAAAAATATTTATATATGCATATCATAATTCATATATATTGAGTTTACAAAAACATGTGGCATAAGGTGGTGAGGTAGCATGGCGTGGTGGCATGACCAAGCCTCACGCCTTTGCGAGTCTTTTAGAACAATTATCAACTTACTTTAGGAACTCAGATCCTTTCTAGTTTCTAGTTAGGGTTCACTCGACTTCTAATCGCATCTCACATGACAGCCTGATCATTGATTTTTAATTATTATTTTTATTATTATTATTATTATTATTATTATTATTATTATTATTATTATTATTATAAACATCACTTTCATTAGAAACAAAACTATAGGATTACAAGAAATTAGTGCGGAGCCTCAAAACAATCCGGGCTCCCACACCTTTAGCAATAGCTCCCACAACTTATTATTAATTATTACCACCACCGCCACCCCGCCGCCGCCGCCACCACCACCACCACCACGGTTTTGGGATTCGGGTCGAAATGCTCATCCCTACTCGTTCACTAGTAACTCAAGCCATTTCACACCTTTTGAGACCCACCATAACTAATTAAAACACAAACTCAATAACAAAGCCCAACTAAAAAAACAAAAAGTGGAAATGACACGGCGCCAAGGAATTGGCTTGGCAAATGGCATGAGGGGGGGGTGTTCTGGATTACACCCATCAATATGTTCATCATAATAATTAAGTTTTTTTCAACTGCTTCAATCCACCATCATTGCTAAAAAATGTAATTTAGCACTTAGTGCATCATAGGCCTAAAAAGGAAATTATAGTTTAACACAACTGTGTAGCCGCCTGAAAAACCTCACTATTTTAAATCTTCATATTTATGAACTAGACTGTTTATCAAAATTTATTCGAACTAAGTTGAGCATTTAGCATGTACATTTCATTTTTCTTACATAAAAATTTATGCATATCCGAGTAGTTTTATTTAACTATGCCAGGTAATTACTGATAACTCAATCAGTCTCACAAGAAAACTTTCTTGTCTTACGGGTCCGCACACGTACCAATATAATAAAAGAAAAACATGAAAATAAAAACTAATTAATAAAAATGAAAATTTCATCATTATAACAGTTATTTAAAAACGTGTCCGAAAATATAGGTATTATATTTTTACCGTTAGGGATTATATTTTTACAAGTTTAACAACGGGACGCAAAATACTCTTAATACTAAATAAAATATACAAAGTGATAAATACTACTACAATTTAAAAAAAAAAAAAAAAACAAAAAAAACACTTATTCTAACCCACATAAACCCACACCTACCCCTGATAACCCTCTTTTTCTTCTGTCTTCCCCAGAAAACCACGCCCCACACCTGCCATTCTCCATCACCAATTTCGCCTCTCCTCTTACTCCTCTGCACACGCTCCTCACCCTATCCATTAATAGAAAACCCTCCGAACTCCTTTCCCAACACCAGAAGTTAACTCTAACCAAAGATTGAATACATCCTTGGCTTTTCCATGGGAACAAATCGACAAAAAGCAAGGTCCCTTGTCCTCCTTGGACCACGATTGAAAGACATCATCAAGAGAGCCACGTGAAGGCCCCATCCCCACTTTTGAAAGATAGGTCAAAAGCTTCCCCATCTACACCTTTATAAAGGCCACGAAGGACCTGGGTTTTCACACACTTCTCACTCACTCTCATCACCAAAACGATTTCAAATTGAAAGTTGGAGTGCTCGGATAGGCTTTTGGGTGAAGGTTGTGTGAATCCCCAAAGAAAGGTCTTCGTTGGCTTGGCAAGGTTCATGTATCCCCTTCTTAGTTTTATTCTTGTTGTAATATTGATTTTAGTTTAATCTTGATATTGAGTTAACAAGGATAAAAATCATAGTCGAATCATAAATAAATTTGGTGGGTTAGTTCTTTTTGTTACTGTTTATCGAATGTTACACTTTCCTTTTTCTAGTCGAATCATGATGATGTTAGTAGATTAATTCTTTTGTTGATAATCGATTTATACACAAGTCCTGGGAATTAGATTATTGTTATTGTTAGTATCTTGTGTGGAATAAGTAATAAAAATCAGTTAAAGAGTCCTCATGTTTGGCGTTGATGTTTGGTTCTTTTGTTGTCATTAGTAACCTGTCGAAATCCTTGTGTTGTTTTGAAATCAAAGGGACCCCTAGGAAGACTGCTATATGGCTTCGAATCAATAGGGGAGAGCCACCCCGAAAAGGAGCCATACTCACGTCTAAACCCAAGACCACAAGTGTGGTCAATAGGGCCTTTAGTGTTGGCTCGTCTAACCCGAAAGGCTACTCAACTTTTTGTCCAAATGAAGATGTTTCGTCACACCATTTTATTTTCGTTATACCATCGAAAATATGTACTCTACCTTCCTCGTTCCCCTTAACTTTCCAACACCATTCTAAGTATGTGTTAAGCATCATGATCCTTGCCCCTGATTTTATACCGAAAATATAACTAGGTGACTTGATCTCACTTTTCTTTTATTTCCAGTTGGTTGCATTTGAGTCTCGGGTCCGAGCCACTATATGGCCATAAGCACACGCAAGTTAGTCTCCCCTTTTCTCATTGTCAAAATGACCCCTGTTGTGTCATCATTATGGTACGATAGAAGCACCCATCGAAACCTTTGAACCTGCTGCTAGTGTGACCTCGTATAAGCATATAATGCACGAGTTAGCCACTTATTTTGAGCCTATTTCCGCCCCACCTTTCCCCTCGATACCATTAACAATCTACAGCCCTTCCGGCTTGATTTTCATGTCGAGTGAATTTTCAAGTCTTAATGAGCCTCGTGAACTAGAAACAATCATCCAAGATTGGTACATTCACTCCGAAACAAGTACTGTTCGTCCTAAAGTTTTGGTTACAAACAATATGTTTTCCATCTTTTGTCAAAAAAATTTTAAGAGCATATACTTCTGATTTTCCAATGGGTTACGTTTGGTTTTGGCTGGGGTCTGGGCCACGAAGCCCATGTCATCCATGTCTTGCTTGATACAATTTTTGTTGGGCCACAACCCAACTAGCTTGAGTCCATCTAGCTTACATCGAGCCCAAACCATTCTGTTAATACAATTAAACCGTAAAAACGTTTATTAATATTTTGCGATCTCTTTGTGTTTTGTTGATTACAAGTATAATGTTATCTTAAGTACAATTATAAGGATACATGTTATTTTTGTAAAGCATTTACATATAGTCATTTAAATACAAATATGTTGTAATTAATCATTTGTTGTAATAGTTTATTAGGATGGGTAAAAATCACAACCCATGGATCATATCCATAACCCATTGACCCATACCCATTTGACTAGATACAATGTATTCATTAGATACATTGAATCTAAAGGAATACCCATGGACCAACCCATAACCCATAACCAAAAAACCCATGGCCAAAGAGGAGCGTCCCACGGATCCCTAGGTTTACACTAGACGGATCCCTTGTGGGAGGGATCCGTGGGATCCGGGCTTGATGAAATTGCCTATAAATAGTGAGCCATTTCTTCATTCTAACTCACCCCTCTTCTTACTAACTCTCTCATATACTCTCATTCTCTTCTAAACAAAGACCACTTGATCTAGAGAGTACTTCCTTATTTCTTTCTTTAGTGATTCTCATATAGGTCCTTCTCTAAGGCGAGATCACAAGCATTCTACAAGTCATCCAAGCAAGGGGTCCTTGATTGATTTGTTCCTCCGCAAGATTTCTGTAGCAAAGATCTTGTATTTGATATTTCACATATTTGTTGTGTAATAGTCGTGTTGGTTTGGTCCACCGTGTTACGGACTCGGTATTTAGCTTTGTAGAAAAAGGTGTAAGAAAAGTTGTGAAGGCTTCTCCGCCAAGTTGAAGGAGTTTGTTGACATAGTGCTTGAACTCTCGAGTAGGTTACTCGGGGAGTGGAGTAGGGCAAGGAAGGTGTCCTTGTAGCCGAACCACTATAAATCGGTTGTGTCATTTCTATCCCTTTGCTTTACTTTATTTACTTGCTTTATCATTAGATCTATACTTTCTCAACATCCATACGATCTCACATATTATCGAATCTAAAGTTTTTGAAACTAACTTAAAATCGGCAAAACTATTCAACCCCCCTTCTAGTTTTCCACAATTGGCATCAGAGCTAAGTTTATAAAAGTTTTAAAGTAAACCGTATTTTAAAAACTTTTCGATCACTATGGGTTCTGAAAATTACAAGGAAGGGCAATCTATGCAATGTCCACCACTACTTGAAACTAATGGTTTTATATATTGGAAAAATAGATTCGAAACATATGTGAAGTCTAAAGATATTGATCTTTGGTACATTATTGTTGAAGGCGATTTTGAGGCTACCTTAAATGATGATAAAGGAAATTTAGTTAACATACCTTATAATAAACTAAATGATGAAATGAAGAAAAAGCTTTCTAAAAATAGTTAAGCTAAAATGGTTTTGTATAATGCTTTACCCGAAAAGGAATTCGAAAGAATTTCTATGCTTAAAACCTCTAAAGAAATTTGGAATTCTTTAGTTGTAACTCATCAAGGTAATCAACAAGTTAAAAATAATAAAATTGATTTATTTGTTCAACAATATGAACAATTTTCAATATCGGATGAGGAAACTATAGATCATTCATTTGCTAATTTTAATACTATTATTACATCTTTACAAGCACTTGATGAATCTTTTTCTAGCCGTAACCATGTTAGGAGATATCTAAGGGCACTTCCATCTAAGTGGAGATCCAAGGTGACGGCGATCGAAGAGTCAAAAGATTTGACAATCCTCACCCTTGATGAACTCATAGGCAACTTAAAAGTCTACGAGCTTGTCCTTGGTAAAGATTCCGAAGCCATAAAGGTGAAAGAGAAACACAAATCTCTTGCCCTTAAAGCCAAAAGGCTTCAAGCGATGAAGAGAACTCCTCTTCGAATAGTGACGACGAGGAGTACGCTATGGCGGTAAGGGACTTTAAAAGTTCTTTAGAAGGAAGGGAAGATACGTCAAACAACCGTATGACGATAAGAAAGGCTTTCGGAAAAGCAAAGAGGACGAGAAGCCAAAAGATGATCGTACTTGCTTTAAATGTGGGGACCCAAACCACTTTATTAGTAAGTGTCCCAAACGGGATGATCAAGAGCGGCACGTGGGGAATGAGCGACGAGGAGAAAGAAGAAATTTTTCTCATGGCAAATGACGAGGTGTGCTTAAAGGTCGACCTAGACCTGGATGAATGGGTCAAGGATAGCGGGTGCACGAGGCACATGACCGGCAATAAAGATCTATTCTCCACATATGAATCCTTCAATGGAGGTAATGTGGTGTTTGGAAATAGCAAAAGTAAAATCATCGGTAAATGTACGATTTCTAACAAATCTCTAACCATTAACGATGTGTGTCACGTAGAAAACCTAAACTTTAACCTCTTAAGTATAGGACAAATATGTGATAAAAAGTGCAATGTACTTTTTACCGAAACCGGTAGTAAGATATTAAAAAATGGTGTAACCATAGGAAGAGGAATTAGGAAACATGGAGTCTATGTCATTAAAATTGGTAATGAACCTAAAGACAAACTTTGTCTTACCTCTATGGATGATACTTCGACCTTATGGCATCGAAGATTGGGTCATGCCAATATGCGACTTCTTCAATCGCTATCATCCAAAGATCTAGTAAGAGATCTACCTAAGTTAAAATATGAACATCACTTTTGTGATGCTTGTAATGTTGGAAAACAAGTTCATTCTAGTCATAAAGCTAAAAACATGGTGTCTACAACTAAGTATCTAGAATTACTACATATGGATTTATTTGGTCCATCCGCTATTGATATGTGCTTAAACACATATCTTTTGTTTATCAAATCAGACCCAAAATAACCAAGAAAGAGCCGTTTATTGCTAATATTTGTTGTTTTCTTGAGTTTGTGCTTGTGCAGGTACGGATATGTAAAACACACAAAGAAGCCAAAACGCAGAAGCGAGCGAGAGAGAAGAATGCAAAAGCCGATGCCGGGATGCTATTTCTGGGACTTCGATGCTTAAAAGATCAAATTACGGAGTTGTGGATCATGTTCGGGGATTTTTCTCATTTTCACCATCACTTTACCAAATTTACACAATAACTCCTCAACTTACCCATATTTACACAATATACCCTTCATCTCTCATTTATCCTAATTATCCATTTTCACCCTCAAAATTTCACAACTACACTTTTGGTACTTGGAGTTTTCAAAATTACATGAATAATCTTTATGGTATACATTTAGATACAAAACTAATAACAAAGTCCAAATAAGCCTAATCCAAATCCCATTTACCACATCAGCCCATGACCCACAGTCAAATACCATAAACCCGGTCAAACCAATCCTACCCAAGTCAAAATAAAATAAAGAAATCCCCCAACCCCTTCCAAACGCGCCAAAGTAAAACCAGATAACACCCATTTACCTGTTTCATCCCTTTTCACCTTTTTACCCTGATCTCCCAATAATTACCCACGTTTAATAACTTCTAGAACCCTCTGACAACGTGTCAGAGGGTGTGACACGCTTGGATTGCCAAGCTGGCAGAAGGGAGTGATTCCATTGGCTCAAACACCTCATCCATTTAATCCAACGACTGAGAGTTGATGTGATGACAATATAGAGAGATCAATGGCCAAGAGCAAGTATCCTGAAGCTTCTGGAGATCACTCCAAACTCCTGGCTCAGGTATTTATACCCTCATCAAGTCACAAGAGATTTTCGTCCAATTCCTTATGTCTTAAAGGGATTTTGATCTTTTAATTTCTGTCATTTATGTTTTCAGTAGTTAAATAGTAATTTGTAATTTGTAACCTCTTTTCTATTAATGCAATTTTGAATTTTAAAAAATTACTTGTCATTTGAGTGATTGGTTTACCTCAGTTGTTATCTATTTTAGAAAGCTATTTACTATTCTATTAAACTCAATTAAGCCTATCAGAGCTTATTTGAGTTCTTCCTTGGTCATTTGTGTTCTGAATTTCAAGTTTAGCAAAAAGTCAATGAAAGTCAAACGGGTCAAAAATTGAAAGTCAAAGCTGTTTTTAGTTTAAATACTGATTTAATGTTGTTAATTAGGAGATTTTAATATAATTAGGTCATTTACAATGTTTTCCAAGTCAGTTTTTGGTTAAGTTTCAAGTTTATGATTCATTTGTTTACCATAAAGGTGTGTTTGGATTTAGTTACTATTTGGTCTTTTAGTGAAAATGATGGGTGAAATTTTACTTATATGGTCACTCCAAGTTTCTTTGATTGCTTAATCTTTGCTTGAAGCGCCCATTTCTGCCATTAACTGCTGCTGCTCATCAGTTTCCCATTCTGTCCAAATCAGTGGTTTCTAAGCTAAGTTTCTACCTATCCGTTTGATGTAATCTCTGTTTCTCTAGGTAGTAATTAGTATAGTGTTAATTTGTTTAGCTGTCCTTAGGAATTTAATACTTGTTTTGTTAGCTTATTAGGCCCCAAAAGTACCCCATTAGGTCCCTTTGCTCCTATCATCACAGCCCTTAGATAGTGCTTATTTCCATTATTATTAGTTCATTTGCTTCACCTTAGGTTATAAATAGTTTAGATCTCCCTGTGTTTTGCCTTTAGGTAGTATTTTAGAGCAATTTACAGGTTGAGCTAGCTGCCATTTGCCGATTCCCTTAACTGTTTCTGTATCAGCATCATGTCCATTATTGTCCCATATAGCTTATAGTTTTGATTTTTAAATTCTTCATTTTAGATCCTTATAAGCTAAAATTCTGGACATTAGATCTTTGGTTGGTATTCTTCATCATGGTTATTTTAGTTGATTTTTAGGATTTTTCTACACTAGTTTCATCTAGGCTTAAAGTAGGGCCTTAGGGCCGTTTGGCATAGTATGGTTTATACTTGTTTCGTAGCTTAATGCCTCTAGCTTGTGCTTATTAGATCTAAAACAGTTTCAATAGCTTATTTCCAGTTAGTATAGGTTAGTTTTAGGAGTAGGTAGCTTATAGTGGCTTATTGTTGCTTCTAGCTTATTTCAAGTGCTTATTTTCATCAGTTTCTAGCCCAAATCATATCTCCTGTACTCCAAAGTTGTTTCTGTTAATTTTCCCTAGTTCTCAGTATTATTTTATAATAGACTGGAAGTTTTTAATTTTTTCCCTTTTCATTTGCTATTTTTCTACATTTAATTTCATTTTCTAGCATTTTTTAAATAGCATTTTATTCAAATAAATAAGAAAAAGGTCAGAAAAATGAAATTTCAATTTTACTAGTTTTAGAATATTCAAAAAGTCATAAAAAGTATTTTTCCTGAATTTTTTTAGTTAAAATAGATTTTCTAGCATTTTAATTAGTTTTAAATAGTATTAAATTCATAATAAATAGAGAAAAAGTCAAAAAAATGTGATTCCAGTTTTGAAAAATCTTTTTAGTTAAATTTGATTTTTTAAAATTAGTTTTGTAATTTTCTTGCATGTTTTCCTAATTTTTAGTATTTTAGCTCTATTTTAAATGTTTAAAATTTAGTTTTTAATTCAAAATAAATCAAGAAAAATCATAAAAATTAGTTTTAAATCTTAGTTAAGTTTTTAATTGCATTTTTAGAGTAAAAATAATTTTAGATCATATTTAGGATTTAGATTAGACGTAGTTGCATTTTATTTCCGTATTATTAGTTGTATTTTCGTGTTTGCATTATAGATTTAGTGATTTTATATGTTTCCCATTTATTTCCCTTGCACCGTAGATTAGAAATCCTCAAATTCCCTTTTTACCCATTCGAATCCCGAATCACGCGACGTGAGTTGAAATCTCCATTCATCCCTCGTTGGGAAAACGACCCGGGAAATACATACCTTTGTATTTCTTCGGAAAATATCTACGTACTGAAACGAGCAAATCAGCTATCCAAAGTTATGGAGGCAACTACTACACTTTGGTCATAGTGGATGATTACTCTAGGTATACATGGACAAAATTCTTAAAGAACAAAACGGAAACGTTTAATTATTTTGAAATATTAAGTAAGAAAATCCAAAGACAACTAGGAAGTCCTATAGTGTCTATTAGAACGGATCATGGTAGGGAATTCGATAACGTATTTCCCAAGAAATTGCATTATTAGAACGGATCATAGGTTTAGGCCACAATGGAATCTCAAGAAGTAAGTTTTTCAACCTTTCAGCTTCTTTACCTGCAGCTGCTAAAGCCACAAATTCAGATTCCATTATTGAACTGGTGATGCAAGAAACAAGTTTGCTTCTTGGATGCCCAAGAAATTGCACCTCCACCAAGTAGGAATACCCGACCACTGGTAGACGAATTGTCTTGTGTTCTTGATCCAACTTGCATCGGTGTATCCTTCCAACGATGGATAACCGATATATGAGAGACTATAATCCATAGTTCTCTTCAAATACTTCATATCCTCTGAACTGCTTGCCATTGATGAGCACTAGGGTTACCAGATATACCGCTCAATTTTCCCACTGCAAAACCAATATCGGTCTTGTACAAGTCATGGCATACATCAGTGACCAATTACCCTAGAATACTCAAGTTGAGATACTGACTTTGCCATGATTAGGCATCAGCTTCTCACAAGTATCCATAGGTGTACTCACTGGAGTACAATTAAAGTAATTGAATTTCCTTTGCACTTTCTCAATATAATGAGACTGAGAGATAGAAATTCTATTACTTTCATGTTTAATCCTTATACCAAGGATAACATCAGTCTCCCCCATGTCCTTCATGGAGAACCTTGATGACAAAAATTCCTTTGTCCGGTCAACCTGATTTTGGTCAGTGCCAAAGATCAGCATGTCATCAACATATAGACAAATAATGACTCCTTTACCAGATTCATCAAATTTGCTATATACACATTTGTCAGACTGGTTAAGAACATAACCACTAGACAAAACCACTTCATCAAATTTTTGATGCCATTGCTTAGGTGCTTGTTTTAGTCCATAAAGAGACTTAATCAGTTTACACACCTTGTTTTCATTACCGGCATGATGAAGCCCTGAGGTTGGTTCATATAAACCTCCTCATCCCATTCACCATTCAAGAAAGCTGTCTTCACATCCATCTGATGAATAATCAGATTGTGAATTGATGCCAAAGCAATCAGTAATCTAATGGTACTGATATGAGCCACTAGGGCATAAGTATCAAAATAGTCAATTCCTGACTTTTGTTTAAAGCCCTGAATGACTAGTCTAGCCTTGAACTTTTCAATAGTTCCATCTATATTCATTTTCTTTTTGAAAATCCATTTTCAACCCAGAGGTTTGCAACCAGGTGGTAGATCAACCAACACCCAAGTGTTGTTGCCCATGATGGAATCCATCTCATCATTGATTGCTTCTTTCCAGAAAGCAATATCATGGGACTTCATTGCTTCTTCAAATGTCTTGGGATCATCCTCAACAATGAAGCAATAGGAGTATTGGTGCGAGACCTCATCCTGGTTCCTTCAACTAAGTATAGTTGAAACTCAGGTCCAAATGACTTTGGAGTCCTGACTCTTTTGCTCTTCTGAGCACAGGTTCAGTTGTTAAACCACAACCTCATCGGGACCACTGATGGTTCATCATCGAGGACCTCTAATACACCATGTCATGAGTTCCATTAGGAATCCTCGACTTGGTCTAGGGACTGATGAGAATCTATTCTCATCAAAGTTTGCATCCCTTGATTCAATTATTGAGTTAACTGAAACATATTCATTAGGTTCAATAACATAGAACCTAAAAGCTATGAAATGCTCAGCATATCCAACAAAGATGCAGTCAATGCCTCTTTCACCCAAAGTCTTTAGCTTTGGATCGGGGAGTCTTACAACACCCTACAACCCCGGACCTGAGATAGTTCAGATTGGGTTTCCTTTTAGTCCAGAGTTCATAAGGGGTAACCTTGTTTCTTTTGTTGGGAACCCTATTTAATAAATAGCAAGTTGTTAACATAGCTTCACCCCAGAACCCTTGACTCAGTCTGAATAGGATAACATGGAATTAACCATCTCCTTCACCCTGTTTTTCCTTTCGAAATGCCATTTTGATGAGGAGTATAAGGGCGATCGTTTCATGGATAATTCCAACAGACTGAAAATACAGAGTATCCATGTACTCACCTTCCCTATCAGTCCTTAATCTTTTGATCAGGGACCCAAGTTGTAATTCAAATTTAGTTTTAAACACTTTGAATTTATCTAGTGCTTCATCCTTGGTATGTAACAGATAGACATAACAAAACCTTGAAGCATCATCAATAAATGTCACAAAGTACTTCTTATTCCCCAAAGAAGGAGTGGCATGCAAATCACACAGTCAATGTGTATAAGCTCCAAGAGCTTAGTCTCACGACTAACACCCTGAAAAGGTTTCTTGGTTATCTTGGTCAACATGCAAGTTTTACACTTTTCAGTGTCCATGTCAAAAGTTGGGATTAACCCATCCTTAGACATATCTTGCATTCTTTTATAGTGTACATGGCCAAGTCTAGCATGCCAAAGGGTAGAGTCGGTCAGGTCATTGGTGGTCACAAAGGTGAATTAACACTATCGTGGCAATATTAAGCCTAAATATTTGATTACATAAATAACCAAAACCAATAAAAACACCATGCTTAGAAAGCACAAATTTATCGGACTCAATAACTTGTTTATATCCATGATTATTCAAAACACTACTTGAAACCAAGTTCTTCCCGATATATCGGGAACATGAATAACATTAAACAAAGTTACAATCTTTCCTGAACTAAATCTAAGATCTACACAACCACGACCATGCACCAAGGTCGTTGACTCATTTCCCATGTGAAGAATAGAACCATCATTCAGTGACTCATAAGTCTTGAACCAGCTTCTATCTTTGCACACATGAACTGTTGCACCGGAGTCAACCCACCACGCAACATCATCATCCACGCACATAAAAAGATTCAGGATACATATGTAACATAATAAATCTGAAGAGACTTATTAAACATATTCGACCTTTCGTTAGTTGGCTGAACCACAACTCCCTGAACCATTAGTGCCTGATCCATTGGCTTTACCACCAACTTTAACACCTTTGCGGTCCCTTTTAATGTGACCAGTCTTGCCACATTTCCAGCAAGTAGGTGTTGCCTTCTTGTTAGGATCTGCCCATGTGTTATCATGATATTTGCGTTTGCCTTTGTTGTCATTGTACCTGGTGGAGTTGTTATGCTCCTCCATATTGACAACAGATGCACCAGCGACATTGCTACTCTTTGGCTTGTCATTATCCTGCACCTTGAGAGATTCCTCAATGCGCAGATGACTGCCAAACTCAACCAGAGTTAATTCCTCCTTCTTATGTTTCAAGGTATGCTTGAAATCTTTCCAAGAAGGAAGGAGTTTGTCAATGACACAAGAGACTGAAATAGCCTCATCCATTTGCATTTTGTGTTGTGTAAACCTTCCAAGTATTCCAAGAAGTTCATTGTATTGTTCCATAACTGGTCTTGAATCAGTCATTTTGTAATTTGTGAAATTACTAACAAGGAACTTCTTACTTGATGCATCCTCAGCCATATATTTTGCATCCAAAGAATCCCACAGTTCTTTGGAAGATTCAAAGTTCTGATAAATATCAAACAGAGAATCTGACATACCATTGAGAATAAGACCTCTGCAAATGTAGTCATCATTCTCCCATTTGCTCCTCCTCCTGATCTACTCAACTGTAGCATCATCCCCATCATCAAGAATAGGAGTGGTTAGCACATACACCACACTCATGCTTGACAGCAAGAAGTGCATCTTCTTCTGTCATCTCCTAAAGTCCACCCCTTCAAACTTATCAAGCTTAGCAAAGTTTGAAGCCATGTGTTTCATTGCAACAATTGCCATTGATTATCACAAAAATAGTTTACTTTGATTGTTTGTGTGTAACTCCCATAACAGGGTTAAGACAATCAATGACAGTAGCAATACCACTATGTGGTTACCGGATATCACTTGGAATCGTGTGATCACTTTCCAAAGTAAACTATTCGACCCTAATGCCTGGGTTACACGAATATCTACTTGGGATAAGACCAAATGTAGTTATAGAATTAGGCACAATTCAATAACCCTTTTGCTTAGAAGTGTTAATCGTTTTCTGTGTGTCCTTCATGCATGATCAGATCTCCTATTTATAGGAGATTACTCTTAGCTAGTCAAATGGAATTATGAGTATTAATCTGCCCATTAATAGCCTCATAATTATCCCCATTATAGCCGTTAGTGGTTACATGACCAATTAAACGTGATCATTAAGCAGTTGTAACTGTCATTTAGCAGTACTTTAATAGCACTAGCAGTACTTTCCCTTTGGAAGTACTTTCATACTATTAGCGGTATACTTTCCACTAGCGGTACTTTCATACTATTAGCTTGATACTTCCATAACACTAGCAGTGGAAACATAGCACTAGCATTGGAAACACTTTGTCGAGTACTATCTTAGCACTTCCAGTACAAACCACTAAAAGAGTCAGGGTGTTCATGGACCTTATGGGTGTACACTCCGTACCTCCTAACCCATTACCAGGTGTGAACTAATCCCACAAGTGCACTAAATTTTCCAACAGTACTGACATGCGTCCATTTGTTGTGACGGCCTTGGAATGAGTTCCAGGTCTTTTGCTATCTGATCGCGTTTGGTCAAGCCTTTATGCTTGTCCTGGGAACTTGCTTCCCAGGTGAACTTGCTTCCTAGGTAATCATGTAGTGGGTTTTAGCCTTAGTGGGTATGTTTCGAGTGTATGAGCTTCTGCTAGTTGAGCTGAAGGCCCATACGCTATCAATAGCCATAACTTCTACATAGTTTGGAATTAATTGACGTCGTCAGTGACGATAGTTCCGCATTAAAATTCCGCACAAACCCCGCTGGAATAGTTGCCGCTACTGCCGGCAATGACGATCAACCCTGGTCAACAACAGTTCAACTCGAGTAAAAATAACGAAATCACAACGGCTTTACGTCCCACTCAACAACAACTAATTGATCACCTTCGTTTGATTGCACCATTGATTGGTTTTAAGCTCGTACTAGGTTCTCAAGCCTTTTATAGTTACCAACCATCTCACAACAACAACTATGATTTTATCTTTACCGGTAATAAAGGCACTATCAACTTTGATCATTTTTTGCTTTAAAAGATTTTGGGCCGCTTAACTATTTTTTGGGTATTGAAGTTGTTCCTTACATTCCAAGTATTATCCTATCTCAAAGAAGTACATTTTGGAGATCTTACAATGGGTTGGTATAGTTAATTCCAATCCAATGCCATCTCCCATGATTGCCTCAAGTTAGCTCACTCTAAATGACAGTGATGCTTTCTCTGACGCTGTCAAGTACCGACAGGTTCTTGGGTTCTTTACAATATGTTACTGTTTCTCGGCCTGACATAGCGTTTGCTGTCAACAAAGTATGCCAATATATGCATGCTCCTATCGAGAATCATTGGTCGGTAGTCAAACAGATTTTACGTTATCTTCATGGTATAGTCAACCATGGTATGCTCATCCGTCGTTCTTCAGGTTCCACCCTTCAAGCTTTTACTCATGTACTACGGAAAGGTAGCCCCAATACTTTTCTTGAACCTTTCTCAGATGCTAACTGGGCCGGGGATCCAGATGATCGACGGTCCAGGGGGATTTGCTATCTACCTTCGTTCAAACCTTATATCTTGGACCGCTTGTAAGCAACACACAATTTCACGCTCCTCTACATAAGCTGAATACAAAGCACTTGCTGGCACCGTTTCCGAACTCACATGGCTTCAAGCTCTTCTTCGTGAGCTTGGCATTCATACATCTTATGATCCTATACTATGGTGCCACAATCTAAGTGCAACATACTTGTCAGGTAACCCTATCTTCCTGCACGAACAAAACACGTGGAATTGTTTTGGCAAAGGTTGCTCAAGGGGATCTTCGAGTTCAACACATATCTACACATGACCAAATTGCCGACATCCTTATAAAGCCATTGCCAACTCCTCGGTTTCTCTTTCTAATATCCAAGCTACAAGCCGTTCCCCGTCCTTAGCTTACGGGAGCGTATTAGACCATGTTAGACTAGACTGGCCGACCAAGTTAGAGCGGTACCTATTAGGGTTGTGAGTTAGTTGTTTATTCCCTAAGCTATGTAACTATTATATATAGATATGCATCATTTGATATTTTGTACACAATTACAATTACAATAATACAATACCCTTTGAAGTTTTATACTTTTAATCTGTATAAAGGACACAAAGTGCTGAACTAAAACATTACCAAGACAATTTAGGTTGCATACTTTCGGTTTCAGTCAACTAAAAAATATGTCTAGTAAGTATAAATGTAAATTTAACAACAATTCCCTGTGCCTAAGTAGGACTTGAACTCCAAACCATCAATGTACAGATCACAGGGGCAAATCATATGCTTGCTATCGAGCATACATTTGTGTTATCGTGTATTCTTCAGCTGATGACACAACTTCGCTTTGGCTCTCTCAAGTGAAAAAAGCAGGCTGTTTAGGTTGAGGTAACACACCTTCACTCACAAGCATCAGAACCACCGACATCATAGTTGGTCTATCCTGTGCATTATGTTGCACACATAGTAGACCGACATGTATTGATCTTAGTACTTCAGGGATGATGCATGAATCATGTAAAGACGGACTCATGAGTTCAATGGACCTGTTTTCTTTGTAGAGTCTCCATGCCTGAAGTATATACAACACGGTAATATGTATCTGCAAAGGGTATTGCTTAACAAAATTACATGTTTATCAGTTAACGTACATGCCCAAGAAGGTTGTCACTGTGATCTTCATGACAGAATCCTCTGTTTTTCTTCCCACTAACTATTTCCAACACCATAACGCCAAAGCTAAACACATCTGACTTTGTAGAGAAGTGTCCATGTACAGCATATTCGGGGGAAATGTAACCACTGCATCAAAGTTCAAATGAAATAAACTAGAAAAATCTAGGACTTTGTTGACTGTGGTAAGATTTATTTTACAGAACATGGTTTTAGATTCTTACTGTGTTCCCACCACTTTCTTTGTCTTAGCAGTGCTATCCGATCCAACAAACTTTCTAGCAAGGCCAAAGTCAGATATTTTTGGGTTCATGTCATCATCCAGTAGAATATTACCTAACTTGAGATCTCTATGGATGATTTGAAGGCGGGAATCTTGATGTAGATAAAGAATACCTCGAGCCATCCCATTGATGATATGAAAGCGCTGAGGCCAATCTAGCATTGAACTTCTGTTTTCATCTGTAGAAATATGACAATTTAATACTCAATTTGTGTTGAGTTATCCATTAATTTGGAAAATATAACAGCAATATTACATCAAGTAGGATCATACCAAATAACAATCTGTCCAAGCTTTTGTTAGCCATGTATTCATAAACCAAAATCATTTCATTTTCATGAATGCAGTATCCAAGAAGCTTCACAAGATTCCGGTGCTGAAGTTTGGCAATGCAAATTACTTCATTCTTGAATTCATCAAGTCCTTGCTGTGATGTTTCTGAGAGCCGTTTCACAGCTACGTCTCGTCCGTCTTTCAACATACCCTGAAATATCAAGGTTAGTTCTGATTCTGACAAGACCCAAATACCATATATACTTAAACGAAACAGATATGTGACAAATTGGTCATGTTCGAAAGGTTCACCGCTCTCCCAAGACGTTCAATCAGAATCTCTCTCAAATTAAGCATGCCTCCAGAAGTCTAGCTTCTAATTCCCTATTTATAAACCCTAAAACTCTGGAAAACCTTGTCATATTTCCTATACCACGCCTAGAGTATTTAGTTGCCTTATTACTATAGCTTAATCACTTATACGACTTTGCCTTACATTCTAGACATATCATTACTCACTTCCCAGCATGACACCTAGTTCTCAAGGTACCTTGGCAAATGATCACGTAACAATCGCGTGTTTTGTGCAAAAGTGGCGAGCTTAAATAAAAGAGTTACGGATATTTAGCTTAAGAGTTATCAATGGATTTGGAGAAGATCAAAGAGAGGCTCGTGGTGCTGGAAATAGTGGTTACATGATCCATCAAAATGCAACTTTAATGGTCCATGGATTAATGATTTGGGTGTGCTTTGTCACAGTATATCATTCAGGTGTGGTAATTGCCATATTTGTTATGTATCAGTGATATGTATAAGCTGGTTCTTAAATTCATGTGTGCGACATCCTACGGTTCAAGTTGGTTCATTCAGTGAATAGCTTCATCTGTTAAGTGTGATGGCCTTCTACTGTTGGAGGTGGTATTGGAATCTAGGGGGGCCCATATTGCCCTTCATCGTCTTAGACTATTTCCTTTATGATTGGCTTACTTTTGAGAGGTAAGCCGTTATTCAAGATGCTGAAACTGATATCATAGTGCATAATGACATATCTAATACCAAGCCTCCCCTGTTTACTCGTAATCCCCAATGTATAGAATGCTACAATTAAGGACATAACATTTGCTTTCTTCTCATTCTTCCATATGATTACACCTAAAGTTTAGTTGCCTTTGTTCTTTAAGTGCTCATGTGATTATGCCTAACCTATCAATGCTCTTAGAGTCAGCCCAGCTTGCATATAACAGTTTTAGTTCATGATCGATATTGCTTATCATATGAAGTATCATTAAGTTACCTTGTAAACAGGACCAAAGCCACCTTCTCCTAACTTATTGTCAATGCAGAAATGATTTGTCGCCTTAACTATTTCATGTAGACTAATGAAAGGAAGCTCATCAAGATCTTCCATTGGAACAGTTGCGTTCTTTTTCCCAAGCGCATACCTGTCTCCTGCAAAGATTCATCCAGTTTCTCTTGGTTACATGAATCTGCCATAAAATAAACTCATGAACAAATTAAACAGTTAGATTGTACAAATAATATATCGCAAGGCCTCCCAACTTTTCAGTTTTTTACATATGGATTTCGGGCAAAAATAGCCGGAATTTGTGTAAGCAAAACAAACACATATTTGGGTGGCCTGTAAAATTGTTTCAACACATGGGTGGTCTTGAAAACAATAAACCCTATCATGTTTCTGCCATGAGGAAGGTAATTGAGGGCTGTATTCTAGAATCGGGTGTTGATAATATTAGATGGAACAACTCAGTTCCTATTAAAATTAACATCCACTCTTAGCGTTTGAGTACCAATCGGCTACCTACTTGAATCAATTTACATGCACGTGGAATCTATCTACACTCGGTTCGTTGTCCGATTTGTGATGAAGATGTGGAAACGTCTCAACACTTGTTTATTGATTGCATTGTCATCTCGATTATGGTCCATGATAGCAAACTGGTGGAGAATTGATGACTTCCCAAAGGATCTTCCTAATCTTATTACTCGGGGTGACACGGCTAGTCTACAACAATCCTTAAAGGTATGTTTTTACGCGGTTATCCAAACCACTTTATGGGTTATTTGGAGGTTCAGAAATTAGATTTGCTTCAATGCAAAACCACCAAGGAAGGACACACTTGTAGATGAGATCTAAATATTATCTCATTTATAAATTAAACATAGGAATAGGAAATTCAATCCTAACTGGGATTGCGCGCTGATCCAAAAAACGCTTGTAATGTTGTTGTGTAAGCTCTTTTCTCTAGCATCTTGCTAGAGTTTGTATAAATATATTGCCGTTCAAAAAAAACACGGGTGGTCTATACGAAAACAATTGAAATGTTGGGTGGCCTCCGTGTACATTATTCCTAAATTGTAATGAATAATGATGATAGCTACTATTCTAAGAGCATATAGTTTGTATTTTCAGATTACCTCTTCGTTGCATCTTACGCATTTTCCTTTTCTTTATACAGGCATACACCACCAAAAACAAAAGTAAAACAGTTGATGGAGCTGATATGAGCACGGTGAGTAGTGTTTCCTTTTTGCCAAATCTATTTTGGGAGTCTGCATGCAAGTATTTCCGTTAGTTAGCCGGTCATGATAATCAATAATACGGTATGCTTTTGCCACAAGTGAGATAATATAGCATGTGACAACTGAATGTTAATATAATTACTATTTGTGAGATAATATATCATGTGAAAACCCATATACGTCTTCGATCAGCTACATGCGCGCAAAAAAAAAAAAAAAATTAAAAATTCAGGCTACCTGTTGCAAAGTTGATGAATAAAAACAAACATTGGAATAATTATACCCGGACGTCAATTACCTAATAATTCAGAGGCCGCTAGTCTAACATAAAGATCTTGCCCATTTAATGAGTATATCCGGACATCAATTAAATCACCAAACCATTGCAAGCATCCAACCCCACGCCGAGTGTTGTTTGGATTTGCATATGCAGTGCAAGAACAGTTATTCTTGCAAGCCACCTCACATTCCTGAAGGCTCATACTGCTATGGTACACAGCATTTTGTGTGTCTGGCAATTTCATGCTTGGAAACTTTATAAATCCTTCTCCAGGACCACAATCTAAGGCTCTACTCCGTCTACATCCACCAGTCCAATTATAAGGATATGGTTCTTGGAGGTCTTTTAGCTCAAATCCTTTCAAGCACGGACAATTCGGAAAAGTGGCAACAGTACAGCTTCCATGCGGGCCACATATTCCGTAGTTGTCACAATAATCAACTGGTAGGGTGAGATCTTTCTTCCATTCTTTGTTGAGCATATTTAGTTGCCAGACTTCAAGCCTACCAACAGGAGTCACTACTGACCTTAATGATGATGTGATGCTATGGGAAGTATAAGAAAAATACATCTCATTCTCATTGACAACCATACTTATGTACAGTTCTTGTCTATAGTTTGGAAGACCAGCAATCTCTATACCATCAAACGGTCCAATTCTTGTTTCAATGACAGAACTTTTGCTAATATATACTTGTATGTATTTACCTTTAACCATTGAGAACCTGAGTGTATAGTCACCTGGGGAAGGATCATCCGCACTCTTCCATGATGTTAGGTTCGTCTCTCTTCCAGTAATGAAGTTTTTGCCCAATTTCATTCCTGATATGAAGGTATCTCCAGGGTAATCAAAACTTTGCCATAAGACACTGTCTTCATCTTTAATTACCAGATTGCCATTATCCAAGAGTTGTGCGGTAGAATTGACATTTGTGCTTGATGCAGATGTCGTAGAGGACCAAATGACTGTGCCACCACTATTTACTATTGACAGGACACCATAGCTGTCCAGTTTGACAATTCCTGTGTTATTGATTAATTAGTGGTGTTTCTCGGTTAGCAACCCATACAACCGAAGGAGGTGACGTGTTTTTATACCATATCCCCAGGTATCGATTTTTAGAGCTGCCTGGGCTAAAAAATCCCAACTCGAATCTTTCGTTTCCCGAAACAATGGTCTCACCATCTGTGATGTTTTGAAACATAGCTATTGTTTCTAATGAACTACAAGTAGGTAGCCATAGAAAAAAGAAAGCTATACAAGGGAGTAACATCATCGTTTGATTCATATTAATGTATACAACTTCTGATATTGGATATGTGATCCCAGATCGGTTTGTTTGATTTTTGTGTAATCTTGTTGAATCTTTCTCTAGCGTCTTGCTCGACTTTGTTTTGAAGAAAATCGCCGTTCAAAAAGAATACAACTTCTGATATATGTTCTACTTTCCCTACGCGGATGGAAACTACTAGACTTCATTCTTTCAAGAACAAAGACTTTCGTGGTATAGTGCAATAACAAACAATAACAGTTTTCTACAAACAAATAGAGAACTAACAACTCCAATTGAGGGTTACACGTATACATATTGAATCGTTTCTGATACAGACTTACAAAGGTTTCTCTATCAGTTAAATATATTTCTTTTATATTATCTTTATAATTAATGAATGGTCATAGTACGTTTACATGTCTTTTTCTGTTGGTATATGTAAATGACCGTTTTAACCCCTTTAGCTTCCAGGTACCTTCTCCCATTATATTACATATTTAAATGCAATAGCAATGACCAAACTATCCTATAAGATGAGCATGTTAGACTCTTGACACAACTTTTCTTTGAGAAACAACCCATGAGCATCCTAAAGTGATCATTATCTTAAAACATGACACAATACCATGTTCCCAATAGTTTCTATAGCTGTACAAGTTTTGTATTTCAGCTTAAACTTGGTTTGATATTATCATTAATTACCATCCCTCCTCCCCTCCGTTAGTATGACTGTATGAGCATGGAGACCATGTTCCTTCTTTTTATAAGTCATGATATTCAAAGATCAAGTTTAAAAAGCATTCAAAACAAACCAGCAACACAGGCCACCAGTTTAACATGCAAACATGATTTTCGAACAAAAATAAAAGTATTTTCAGGGTCACAATAAATATAAGACTATAGTTGCATCATAATAAATGATTAATTGCTTACCTAATAATTCTGAGTCTGCCAGTCTAACATAAAGATCTTGTCCGTTTAGTGAGTACACACGGACGTCGATCAATTCACCAAACCACTGCAAGCATCCAACTCCACCGCGACGGATGTTTGGATTTGCATAGGCAGTGCACGAGCAGTTATCCTTGCAAGCTACCTCACATTCCTTGAGGCTCATGCTGCCATCATACATAGCATTTTGCGTGTGTGGCAATTTCATGCTTGCCAACTTTAAAAATCCCTCTCTAGGCCCACAATCTAAGGCTCTACTCCGTCGACATCCATTAGTCCAATTATAAAAGTTTGGTTCCTCTGAGGTTTTCATTTCAAACCCTTTCAAGCACGCACAATTAGGGAAAGCGGCAGTACTACAACTTCCGTATGGGCCACATATTCCGAAGTTGTCGCACTAATCAATGGGTAGGGTGAGATCTTGCATCCATTCTTGGTTGAGCATATTTAGTTGCCAGACCTCAAGCTTGCCACCAGGAGTTACTACCGACTTTAATGACGTGATGTTATTAGAAGTAGACAGATAATACATCTCGTTTTGATTGATAACAAAAACTATGTACCTTGAACGTTTAAAGTATGGTAGGCCAGCAAACTTTATTCCATCATACGGCCCGATCCTTGTTTGAATAATTGAATTTTTCTCAATATATACTTGCATATATTTACCCCTATCCATTGTGAACCTGACTGTATACTCACCTGGTGAAGGATCATCTACACTCCTCCATGATGTCACGCATGTTTCTCTTCCTGTTATAAAGTTTTTGCCCATTTTCATACCTGATATGATGGTATCTCCAGGGTAATCAAAGCTTTGCCATAAAACACTATTTTCATTCTTAATTACCAGATTCCCACTATCTAAGAGTTGTGCTGTGGGTTTGACATTCGGACTAGATGCAGAGGTGTTAGATGACCATATGACTGTACCACCACTATTGACAAGAGACAGTATACCATGGCTGTCCAGTTTGACCAAGCCTAAATTATTGATAAGAGGAATTTCTCTGTTAGCAACCCATACAACCGAAAAAGGTGATGTGTTCTTGAACCATATTCCCAGATAACGATTCTTCGAACTGCCAGGGCTGAAAAAGCCCAGCTCGAATCTTTCATTTCCTGAAACAATGGTCTCACCATCTGTGATGTTCTGAAATGCAGCTATGGTTTCTAATGAAGTACACATAGTTAGCGATAGAATGAAAAAGTTAATACAAGGGAGTAACATTAGAGTTTTAATCATATCAATTTACTCAACTTCTGAATTTAACTTCTCTTTTCTGGATTGATCAAAAAGACTAAACTTCATTGACTAATATTAACAGCTCAAGACTTATTAACTCCACCTAATCATCCTTCAATTAATTATACTAATACTTTCTGAGGTGAAGACTATATCCCAATCATTTAAGGGTCAAAATTTACATGCCTTTTCAATATTTTAAAATCCGGATTTATAATCGAACCGGTTGAGTCACCGGTTCAACCGGTTGAACCACCGGGTCAAACCGGCTTTATGCCAAAAGAAAAAAGGCCCCTGTTTAAAATGTTCATAAAGAAAAGAGTAAACTACGCCGTTCGTCCTTGTGGTTTGCGTTGACTAACGAGTTTCATCCTTTGACCAAAAAAATTGCACCATCCGTCCTTAAATGCGAAACGTTATGTATCGTTGGTCCCTCACTTTAACAGGCCACACTAACGATCGTTTAGTATACACACTTGAGAGTATTTTCGTCATTTTAAGTCTACACATACCACAACTCAAAGTAACCATCTTCTGCTTCATCTATATTTATTCATAAACATCTCATTTCCATAAAATCAAAACCCTCAAAATAAAAGTAAACTACAAGGATATTCAAATTCTTTCAATCTTTACATCTTTATTTGTTAGCCTATATTATGTAGGGTTTGTCTAACATGTGCCCTAAGGCACATGTTAAGCACACTAAAAAGACACCGGGTCCGACAGAAAATGACACAGGGATCCACAAAAATTGTACTTTTCTGTGGATTCCTGTGTCCTTTTCTCCAGTAGACCCGATGTCCTTTTAGTGTGCTTAACATGTGCCTTAGGGCACATGTTAGAAAAATCCTATTATGTAACGGGCCCAAGCCCGAGTCTATAATATTCCATCTTGTCTTTATTTATAGAGATGATGTAATTGTATTCAAGCAATCAAAATCATTCAATAATATCATTCTTACATGGTTTCAGAGCGAAGATCCTTAATTCTCTAACCCTAAACCATTCCGCCGCCGCCTCCGGCCGCCGGTAACACGCCGGAGGTTCGGAGGGCTCCTTTCAAACCTTAAACTCTGTCAATCACTTCGCCACTTTCAATTAACCAAATAATCATTTTTCTTTCCGGGACTAATTAATCACTGTCGCTACTGCTACTGCTGTCATGACCATGACCACCCTCATGTCCCTCCTTCTTCTTCTTCTCCTTCTTCTTCTTCTTCTTCTCACCATCACCATCTTTCTCACCAGACTTATCTCCATGGATCTTGTCCTTGATCTTGTCAACTATCCCTTCTTTCTTCTCACCTTCCTTGTGTTCAGATGGTACATTTAATCTTGAAGCCACGAACTCCAGATTATCGTGGTTGATGAGACAAACACCGACGTTAGGCCGGTAACCAGGTGGAAAGACCATCCATTGATAAAAGTTCTTTTCTAGAGAGAGAAACAAATTAATGTTATGAAAGTTCAATGTATTATTATGGCTTCGTGTGTTTACACACCACCAAATTAGTCTTTCCACACCATCAAACATTATATCCAATCATTAGACCAAAATAAATATACCGTATATATTTTCTCTCTCACATATAATATTCTCTGTCACACAAGCATCAAACACTATAGCCAATTCATTAATCATTAAACAAAACAAGAACTAATTATAAGTTGCAGATCCAACATCAACACATCTGTGATTGCACCGTCGCTTAGGTCGGTTAGCCGTTTTAAGACGTTTCGGATGGAAAGTGGCGAAAGACGCGGTTGGCGAATATGCAACTTAGATTGGCCTTTAAAATGTGGGAGGAGCATCCACTCGCCGAAAGCGGTGTTCCAAACGTTGTTAAGATCGCCGGAAGAATGAAATACAAAATTCAGATTCTGTGGTACATTTGTCGTGGCGATGTCGGCATGTGACGGTTCCTTTGGTGGTTTGGTTGGTGGGTTTTTGGTCGGAGTTGAGTGGCAAAGCTGGTGGTTGTATTTGGTTGTTCGGGTAACAACTCCGGTGATGGTTCGTTGGTGTAGTTTGGGTGGGGAAGACAAATGGGGTGAGAGGAAAATTAGGGAAAGAATATTTAAAAGAATGAAAATGACACACATTAAAAAACGAGAAAAGTTTTGAATTAGTCAAGAAAAAGAGCATTGGAAAATGTCCCACAAATATGGCAGTGGTGTGTAAAACATATTACCCATTATTATTGTGAAGTGTGAAAGTGTTTATTATGTGTAGTGGTGCTCTTTAAAGCATAAAGTGAAAAAGAAAGCAATCATTCTTAGCTAAAAATTAAAAAAATAAATAAATAAATAAATAAAATTGTTATTTATATGTCGAATCCAGGGTATCAACCGCCTCCTCACCTGCTGTCTTCTCACCTGCTACCCTGCCTTCTCATCTGCTCACCTTCATCTCCTCACCTGCTGTCTTCTCACGTGCTACGCTGCCTTCTCATCTGCTCACATTCATCAGACACTTTCCTCACCTCCATTCTCCCTCTTCCAATCAATCTATCCCACTTCTAAACTCACCATTAAAAAAAAAATGGATCTTTATGTTTTTCTATAGAAAAACACTCCCCGTTTGTTTGGAAGGTTCTTTGGGGGTTGAAGTTTTAGAACCAACTTTCATTTTAGGTTATATTGTTTGTTTGTTTTTTTCTAGTTTTACTACTCCAGTCTGAGCTTTCGTGATTTCGCCGCTCGGATTCTTGGGGGGAGTGTTAGCCTATATTATGTAACGGGCCCAAGCCCTAGTCTAGAATATTCCATCTTGTGCTATTTATAGAGATGATGTATTGTAATCAAGCAATCAAAATCATTCAATAATATCATTCTTACATTATTATCATAATATTATAACAAAACTCAAAAAAAAAAAAAAAAAAAAAAAAGTCTCATCTCAACAGCCAACTACAACACCTAATCCCTCTTGGAACCTCATCAGAATCAACAACTATTACAACCATTATCACAACCCACAACGGTCTTCTCTGCAACATCAACGACAATCAAGATTCAAAAGTAAAAAAGAACAAGAAAAAGATCTCCGATTGGTGCATCATCGATCTTGAAATTTAAAAAAAAATACAAAAACCTACCCGACGACACCCACAAAGAATGAACCAGGGTACGTGTTTGTGATTCTTGTCTCACAAAACCAAGTACCGAAAATCGGGAGAAGAAACCAAAGCAGTTGTTTGTGTTACGGTTGTGGTAAAGGTACAAAATAAAGACGAAAAGAATCCAACCATGGTACGTGTTTGTGATTCCCGTTATTGATTGGGTTCCATATCTGTATTTGTACACTTTCAGATGCAAAGTTACAAAATAAATATGGGTTGACCGTGAAAGTCAACGTTATTGAGAGGGCAAAAAAATTCTATTTTAAAGTAACGGAGACGTGTGATTTTTATTTATTTTTTCTTGTTTTTTTTTTGAACTCAGAGACGAGTGATTTGATTGTTTGGAATTGGGTGATTTTTTGATTTGATTTAGTTTGGATTAAAGTTATTTATGTTCTTGAGTGGGGTGGATGAAGATATTGAGTGTGGTGGATGAAAAAGGGATTTGGAAATGGATTTTGTGTTTGGTGAAGGTTTATGATGATAATGGTGGTGGCGGTGGTAGTGGCGAGAGTGGTGTTGCTAGTAAGATTGTTTAGAATGGGTGGATGAAGATGATTGATGGAGGAAGAAGAAGATGAAGTTAGAAAAGATGTCGTAGAAAGACTAAAATACCCCTTACTTGAATACCACATGGGGAGACTTAGGGCCCGTTTGGTTTGTAGATGGGTTTAGGATTTGGATTTAGATTTGGATTTGGATTAAGATTTGGATTTAGATTTGGATTTGATGTAGAAAGAGAAAAAAATATTAAATTAAGTAAGAGTAAATTTAAAAAGTTTATTTATGTTTTTATAAAAATAATATAACAAGAAAATAAGTACAATATATAAATAAAATTAAGAAAGATGTGAGTGCAAAAAAGTAAGTGGTGGGACCAAATAGTATTTTGTCAGAGTTTTTTATCAAATTCGAATGGTGGTGGTGGGTTTTGAAAATTCCTTTATTTTTGGATTAAAATACTGTAATGTAACCCTTAGACACAAACCAAATGTTAGATTTACTAATTAATTTCAAATCTTGAATCCACACCGTCAAACCAAACGAACCCTTAATAGGTGTTAGATATGTCCGTTAAAGTGAAGGACCAACGATACATAACGTTTCGCATTTAAGGACGGTTGGTGCATTTTTTTTTTGTCAAATGACGAAACTCGTCGGTCAACGCAAACCACAAGGACGAACAGTGTAGTTTACTCTAAAGAAAAACATACCACATTCTCAGTTCGTATTGTAAGAACAATAGTGTATGTAACAGGTGTGGGCTTTTTATCAAACTAATATCCATAGTTGATACTTCTTAGACATCCTAGAAGGACAATTATGCAAAACAATTATATATTCAAAAGGTAATAATTCATTTCAATAAGCACTGTCGAAATATTTGACAATCTGTTTATACAACCCCTTATTTTAGCAAAACAAAAACTCACAAAACGCCATTATCTACACATTGATCCCCATTTTCAATCACGACCCACTGCATCATGTTACTCTACTTCAATGAACAAGAAATCGTAACAACCATAGATAAATCGTTAACAATATTAGATAGCGTGTGACATAATTACCTAGCTAACATCGATTACATCATCAACAGTTAAATAATTCTTTCATTTAAGATTACATAAGTTGAACCAGCCGGTTTCCGGTTCGGCGGTTCGACCCGGGTCGACCAATTAAAACCGGGCGGTTCAATCCGGTTTGAATCTCAACTATAACCCGGCTTACAACGGACCGGTCACTACATTGGTTCCCAGTTGAACCAACCGGGTCGAACCGAGTTTTAAACTTGTGCCTTTTGTTTCTTGGTATATATAAATGACCATTTTAACCCCATTAGCAGTCAACCTTTTCTTTCTAGGTATATAAATGCCTTTTCTTTCTTGGTATATAATAATATATATAAACCGGCCGGTCCAACCTTTAACAGCTTTCATGTACACTACAGCGTTTTCAACTTTTAGCGACGGACATATTCGTCGCCAAGCCCTAAACTAAACGCCAATCACTAAAAGCTTTAGCGACAACATGTCGTCGCCAAAAAGTTATCGCCCTTGACCCGTTGGTAAAACTTTTGGCGACGAAAAGTGAGGCCCACATAATTTATCATTCAACGATTGACTTGGTGGGGTCCACAGGCCTTTAGCGACTTCGCCGCTAAAGGTATGTTTCAAATTAAATCAAAGACAATTATTTAAATTATTAATTAATTATATAAATATAAATTATTAAAATAATAATAGTTTATTGACCGGATGCACACTACGTGTCGTCGCTAAAAGTAAGCGCAGACAAAAAAAAAATTATTGCAAAAAACTGTAGCATTTTTATATATTTTTCGAAAAAATCTACCAAATCTCAACCTGGAGATTAGCGAAAACAATGATACAAAGTTATTCAAATTCATCCGTCCATTTATTCATCCCAAAACAACCAAACGAAGTCCTAGTTTTTGAAAATAACGATACAAGCTAATACTAATATGTGCATACAAATAACAGAACGATGTCTATACAAATACAAATCACAAACTCAATCCCTACTCATCATCATAAGCATCATCATAATCACCACCACCATTACCATTGTCATCATCACTTACTATATAGCTAGGTTCGGGACCAAATGCTTTAGTGTAGTGATTAGGGTCGGGAGTGGGACAATACATTTGGAGCGGGTACTCTGGGTAAGGGGGACACTACATTTAAAGAGGGAGATAATGCATTAGTGAAGAAGAACCTGCTTGTTGACTGTTAAAAAAAATCAAAAAGTGGGTCAAGGCTTTTTGGGTACTTACAGCTGTCTGTCTAGCCTTCTCAGCTTCTTTTGCCACCCTGTCTTATTTCTCTTGACGTCCCTTATCATCTGATCAACTTGTTCCTGGGTGTATGATGTCGTCTTTGGGGTAGACTGTGAGCTCCTGCCAAAACTCGAGCTCATATGAAAGTATCGGTGTTAATGAGCAAGTTTAATGACATTCAAAACTATTCAAGTGATCGAGTCATGCAACACAAATGTTAACTAATTTTAATATCTAGCATTTTTTAGCAACTCAACCATCATGCTATGAAGCTATAAATATTTGTGTAGGGTAAGGAGGCACTTCTGAAGAAATGAGATTATGCAGCCATCAAAAGAGTATTGTCGGTGTGATTCGACCCACAAAGAGACGGGTCTATGTCGTGTTGAACAACAAAAGGAATGCATACCATTAGAGTCATGTGCCCATAGTATATAGGTAGGTCGGGGTATGTAGTTTGATCATAACAACGACATACTAGTATAGCAAGCTAGTTTGAAGCCAACAATTTTCAGATTAAAAATGTAGTGTAAGTTTTTAGTTGACCCTAGCTAGAAATAGCACTTGGATCATTGGTTATGGTTAAATGGGTCAGTTATTAGGGTCTACCTCTTTTCAAATGTCTTCATATTCAATTGAGTTGCATTATGCATTTCATTTAATATATTGATAGCGTTTACAGAACAACATCTTTTGAATGACACAAGTCAATTCAAATACAAAAACAAGTGTTATCACATCCGACAATACTCAAGTGATCGAGTCCTGTAAACCAACCAAGTTTCTTCATATACAATCGAGTGGAATCATCACCTATACGGAACATCTTTTGAGTTACACAAGTCAGACTTGGTTGAGGATACCATACGAATATGGGACGAGAAAATCTTTGAAATAGTTGCATTAAAAAAAGATCATCACCAATGAGTACGTTACGCTTGTTAATCAATAGAATCTTATTAAAATAAGGATCTAAAACAGAATTCTCGATAAGAACTTATCAAAAGTTTCATTTGATCAAGAGTTCTAATTTTTAACAAGTTTTATACGTAGAAGAGATTTTGTGGTATAGGGTAGCCATTGGATCCAAGTTTTTTTTCTTTCTTTTACCATTGGTGTTTGAACTTGTTGAATAGTACATGCTTTGTAATTTATGTAAGAAAAAAAGGTAGGGAGAGTGAGTTTGACTTACGTAGTTCAAAAGATATTAATTCGTATGTGCGTTCTCGATACAATCAACGAAATGCAAATTATTCCTCTAGACGAAGAAACCATGTTGTTCTTAGTCGTAAACCAATGGAGAAATCATGTGAGCCACTTAACCATGAAATGCAAGTTATTTCTCTAGAGCCACAACATGACCCATTTAACCATGACCCATGATCCAGGTGTCCGAACCAACCTCCCCCATAAACGAGAATATTCAAGTGATGATCGATATATATATGTACTAATCAAGTATCTTCACATTCAATATTGATAGCGCTTATACGAAACAACATATTTTGAATGACCCAAGTCAAATACGACGAGTATCGATGTTTATAAGCAAGTGTTACTATATCCATGTTTTGAATGACGCAAGTCAAATACGACGACCATCGATGTTTATAATCAAGTGTTACCACATCCAAAATTATTCAAGTGATGATCGTTATATGTGACCCAATCAAGTTCCTGCATATTCAATCAAGTTGCATTATCGCATTTCATTAAATGATATTGATTGCGCATATACGAAAAAACGCTTTTTGAATTACGCAAGTCCAAATACAAAAGTATCGACGATACATAATTAACTACCTTTACAACTTAAACACATTTTTACTACCAAAATAATTTTTATAATTGATTAAAAAATTATTTTTATCAATAAACTAATTTATATATTTTTTTAAAATTAAATTTAACATTTATATATAAATTTAAAATTACTATTTAATTGGTATAAACTTTTAGCGACCCCATTTGAGGTCGCTAAAGGTATATACAAACTAAAAAAGTTATTTAATCATTTTCTTAATTCGTTTTTTAATAAAAATAAATTTTTATGTAACATTTTGATTTTTCTGAGAAAATGTTAGTGGATTAATCTAAAATCCTATTGGAACGTTATGAATTTTAGAGAATAATAGAAAAAGGCCTACTTTAACGGATTAATAATATAGTTAGTGGAGACTTGTTATGTAATAATAGATATTTAGTTTGGATGAGGATTATAAGACAATCTACTACAAGGTATTAATTATGTCAAGTTGTTAAACTAGTGGAGAAAGACCAATGTATCCTTCAACTTATCTATGCATAAGTCGGTTCAAGGAAAGTTTATACTCCCTCCCTTTTCTTTTCCACGTGACAGAACAAAAAGAAAGAAAAGAACAGGAAGCACACAAGATGATTTCTATAAATCTTTAGTAATGATTGATCAAGATAATCAAAGATCAAGTAAGGGTACAAGGAATTATCATGGCATGATGAAACAAGAGCTCTAAGTAGTTATTGTGTTCTTTCCCAATTCTAAGTGCTCGAGGCATGTTCAGACACGGTTCATTATCATGAATAGCATGGCTTCTGTAAATGTCACAGTTCAGCCTACACATTATGATATAGCTTAGCTCCAATTTATACTACGTTATAGTTCTACCGTTGTATCATATTATAAATCAGCTTTAGCATAAAGATTAACTTCAATATTATGTAGTAACTCAACTTTAGTATTATGTTATAGCACATTTTCGTACTCAACTCAATTTCAGTATTATACCATAGCTCAGCTTCAACATTATGTTACATTAGGACTTCAGTATCTAATTTAGTCTTAGTATCATGTCTTGGTTCAGCTTCAATAATATATTATAGCTCAGTTTCTCTGTATTCAGCTTAGCCTCTAACAACTCAGCTTCAATATTCATCTCAGCATAGTATCATGTTATAGTCAAGCCTTAGTATAGCCTCAGTTTAGATATGAATTTCATGTATGAACAGTTCCAGACTCAGAACAGTTTAGTAATAAGCTTAGTCTCAGTGAGATATGTAAATGTGCTTAGATGGCACTTATGATGTCATGTGTGGAATATGTGCTTAAATGCACTTAGATATGCATGTGATATGCTTTATGCATTCAGTAAGGCGCACAAAGTACTTAATGCACTTAGTCAGGCGTGCGATGTGTTTATACACATTAGTCGGTCCAGTTGGGCATATAATGCTTATGCATTTTATAAGGCGCGCGATGCTTTATGCACTTAATCAGTCAATATTGTGCTTTATGCACTCAATATCATGTTTTTGCACTCAATATTGTGCCTATTACACTCAGTCAGTATCGTGCTTTATGCACTTAGTCAGTATTGTGATTATGCACTTTGTCAGTTGATGACGTACCCTCCGATCAGGTCGAAGGACTCCTCTTCGACCTCAGTCGAACCTTCATGTCGAAGGACTAAATCAGTCTTCTGAAGTCATCGTTGGCGTAAAACCATTCACCGTTGATATGGTTACCAGTCGGGAATTCGCCAATCAAAGGCCTAAGCCCTTCGGGGTATGACCTTGAAGATACTAAGATGAAAAAGGCAATGACTTGGTCCAACCCACCTTCCCTCTTTCTCCTTAGCTTTCCCGCCAAGACAGAGAGAGTGGGGATTAAGCCTTAGTGGTTACCATAAATCATGGGACGCCCCCATGATCTCCGAAACATGTGCAAACACTCTCCAAGCCTATTTTCCTCCCTCTAAATAGTTTGGACGAGTCATTACTTATGGTATGTTCACTTAACACTACATTTCACACTTTTAACTTACCTACATCATATAACACATACTTATTCGCACGTCGGAGGTGGTTTGCATGGTCCAACCCCTGCACAATCACTTAACGAAGTGTTTCCTATTTCTTATTGCAGATTGGCTACAAGTTTGGCACAAGCACAACACCTTCATACCCTTCGATCACCATCGCAAAGTATGGTCGTACGATTTATTGTACAATCATCAGTATTATACAAACATTATTCATCATGTAAATTAAAGATACCTAATTCACCTGCTACATTACAATAGAACAAAAAACTGAAGCATCTCTTTTTCTCCATAGTATCCTATCTATAAAATATGTCAAGTAAAAAAGTTTAAAATGAAATGAGTAACTTAAAAGTTTAAAATAAAATGAGTAACTTACTCGTAGCGATCGATGGATCTTATGAAAACCCTAACACAAATAAAGTTAGGGTTTAAAACAACGAATTTACATAGTAATTAAGAGTAAACTATATGTTAAACATAAACATACAAACTAAAGTTACAATTAATCTATCAATTTAGAATCATGTTGCAAACTTTTTATATACTAAGGTATATGATCGGGACTAGGTTTGAGAGTTTGGACGTGTAGTCGACTCCGTTTCGATCATACACCGAGGTGTTCAAACTTCAGAGACTTAAAGAGTGTGAGCTGATCCATTGTATTTGGAGTATGTTGTCTACACTTGAAGGGTTATTCACTGTTGAATCGGTCACTGGTGTTACATAGAAAGACACTTGAAAGGTACCATATAATTACTATAAGTTCATGTTGTTATTATTGTAAAACTATATATCGTAGCTACAAATGAATGTCTTTACATCCGCCGCAACGCGCGGACAATAACATCCTTTGTAAGTAAGTATCATTTCATTTGCATTAAAATGGTGGAATGATATCAAGAAGAAAATTTATAAATTAAATAGCAAGTTGGATTCTAGAAAACCCACAACTTTAGCATAATCATTTAAGTTAAAATGCATAAAAAGATATCAAACTTAAACACTCATGCTAAGGTATCCGAATGTTTTTTTTCTTTTTCTTAATTCAAAGTATATGATATGCAATCTAGGGAATAGATCTAGTGAGAAGAGAAATTGAAATAAGAAGAGAAGAAATTTGAGTCACACATTTCAAATGAGGAAGAAAAATTTAAGGGGAAATGCATCTATTTCTTTAGGTGCATCTGAAATATGCGGCTGTGATTTCTTCTCACTCTTCTCATTTTAATTTTACTTCTCATTTGATTCTTACTCATGCAATCTAAGCATATTTTTACATGTTGGTCAACTAACCCACACTAAACTTAAACCCAAAGTTCCAAACACATCTTTTGTCCTTGGACATCCCATCCATCAATGACCACTATCAAAATACATAATCACAACTCTAATTCTATATGAGCCCAACTTTTTGCCAGCCCACTAATCTCCAGCTTGTCCCGTCAACATATTTTCAGATTGTATGACTAAATATTACTGTATGTGACTTATTTTTGATGTATTTGTATAAGTAACTATAGGACTCGGGACATCATAACTATATTATTTTATTCATTAAATACTAGTATTATTTTTCCTTGGTTGAGTCCATTACCTTATACATGTTTTTTGGCCCGCTTCTCTTGGCCTTTTTGTTCATGTGTATACACACGTGTTGGCTAATGGTGATATCTCACCGCCTCACTCTCTTCTTATATCCAAACAGGGACATTCATAGTTGGGTTTTTGCACTGACAAGTAACTTTACTTTTTAAAAATGTTCACTTGGGTCACTATAATTTTTTTGTGTGTATTCACATCATTATACTAAGTATGTCATAATTATATACTCATTGAACTTCAAATATCGTCTAATTCAATAACTTATATGGCCATGTCATCATAATATTTTACACGTCAATAATTCTTTATCCATGTCAAAAAATGGAGGCCACATCTTTCTCTATAATATCATATGTTATTAACCCTGAATACTAATCAGTTCATCAAACATTCAAACGAATGAACACACTCTGTTTTTTTCCTTCATCTTCCCGCCAAATCGGCCCAATCTCATATTGATCGTTTGCAATTCTGGTGGTTTGTGATCTCTTCCATAAGGTATTTATCTAATATCTCGTTATTATTACTATTACATTCTGTGAACTTTGATAAAAATCGTGAAAAGAAAAGTTTGTTAAAATAATTTTCTTTTTGTTGTCATAGAATATGACATGTAGTTGTAGGCAGTGGCAACTGACTGGCATACCATGTTCTCACAGCCATATATTTTTTTACACAAAAACCCAGATTTGTATATCCCTAATTGGTACACAAAGCAAACATTTGTTTCAGTTCACAACCATTTCATATGCTAAAATCTCAAGATGATGAAACCAATTGAATTCATTCAATTTAATTTAATTATTAAAATAATTTTCATTAAGGTTGTATAATATGAAAAGGAATCACTGACCTTGTTTTAGATGTGATGACATGGACAAAGTTTTGTGACGTGGCTAAAAAGTTAGTGATGTGCAAACATGTTTTAATGACATGGACACACAAGTGACCAAATTGCAAGTTTTTAAATAGTTTAGTGAATATTTATCATGATATAATCAGTATAGTGATGTCAATAGACAAAAAATAAGTATAGTTACCCAACTGAACATTTTTGAAAAGTAAAATTACCTCCCAGTGCAAAAACCCTTCATAGTTTCATAAGCAATTTTCAGGAGATAAGTTTCTGTGGATTAGGGGTTTTGCGAACCCATATATTCAATACCCCGGTGAAAGAAAGATGGAGGGTGACCAAACACCGATGATGTAATTACACTCTTTCTTAATAACCATCTAATTAAGTTTTTTAAATCGTAATTTGTTTCTGATTTTTAATGAATTAGAATCTGGATTTAGGTATGGAAAGAGATGGAAGAGGAAGCTACTGCTTTGCGTGAGATGCGAGCCAAAGTTGAAAAAGATATGGCCACCGCTGCTGCTTCAGGTTCATTGATTCTTCATTATAATCTTTTATGAATGTTTTTTAATTTTGCGTGTTTTTTAATTGTGTTTTAATTTGTTTACAAGAGTAACATTTAGAGTTCTTTATATTTTTTGTTTGTGTATGTTCAAAAAATACTATAGAAAGGTTGTATTTGAAATAAGAGATTGAAGTACGAAAAAAAAAACGCCTTTGAAGGGGATGATTGGTGAAGCTGCTGAAGGGGGTGCATTGGAAATATTTTACCATATCTTTTTATCTCCCATGATCCATTTATTATATCAAGTTAATTGGGTACATGAGAACAATACAATTGCTCCTAAATCCTAATAAGTCAATATGTGCGAAATAAAATGTATAGACAGAAAACTATCAAGGAACACTATAATCGTAGAAACTAATACATGGTAGTAAACTTTTAGCAATTGTAAGCTACCGTTACTCCCTGTTAATGTCTAAATGGACATGTGATTAGTGGTCGTAACACTATTCATTAATTTTAAGTTATGGACTTCACAAGATAATTTCAGAAACAAAAACACTGCTTAGAACCAATAAATCTATTTCCAGGTACAGAATCATGGCGGGTTTTACCGTCTGCCCAAAGCAGATATGATGGGATGTTTGCTGATGCGGTTTCGGTGGCTGAAATGGGTGGGTTTGGTGGCAGAAAATGGTGTGTTTAGGCGCTGAAACGCGGGCTGGAAATGGTAGGTTTGGGTGCTGCAATGGGGGTCGTCGTGGGTGCGTTTGTATGCTAAATTGGGTGCACTTGGGGTCTGAAGTAGGGGCTGTAATAAGCAAGCTTAGGGTGCTGAAACTGGGGCTTAAATCGTTGCATGTGGGTGCTGAAATGGGGGCTGAATCGCATGGGTTTACGGGCTGAAATGGGCGGGTTTGGAAGCTGAAAGAGTCCTGATTAGATTTTTAAGGCAATGATGATGCAATTTGGGATACTACCCACGACAGTCTACCCCGCTTCATGCATTTTGTTTCTGAATCGTACGTGATAAAATTCCTATTCTTGCTCCCTTATACGTATCAACATTCCAAGATAGATTATTCAAGGTATATTGTATTTTTGATTTGTGAAATTAATTGTTTTATTATTGTATAATTTATGAACACGTTTTTTTTAAATGGTTTGGTTTTTAGGTGTTGTCGTTTTATCCTGGGGAGAGTGAACATCGGTCGTTTTATCGTGGGGAAATTGAAGTTGATTTTCGAAGGTCTTGAAGTCAACCAAGCAGATTACAGTGTAAGAAAAAAAAAACCTTATATTCGTTATCTTTTTTATTTATATTGTTAATAAAGTGAATTAAGTGTGGAAAAGTTGTATACACACCTTGAAAACTGCTTTTGTTTTGGTTTTTGAAAAAGTAGAACAGGGTGTTGAGTTAGTCTTTTCGTGTGGTCTGTTCGTGTTACTTTGGCAAAAAGGTTGCATTACCAGGTAGTATTTTAGAATACATCTGAAATTTTTATTCCCCATTTCGTAGCAATTCGATGTATTCTCGAATACAAGTGTTAGGGTTTTAAGGGATTTTGTGGTTCTTGAATTTTTTAAATTGGGTTTTGAGTCATTTGATTTGCTGGTGAGTTTTGGTTTTTGGTTTTTTCTATGATTGTAATTATTAATTTCTTGGCTTAATTTTGCTTTTAGATATGTTAATTGTTATTTCATATTTTGTGCAGAAAAAAGAATGTCTTTTGGTGATGAAAGAGGTGAAGAGAAGGAGCTCGATCTTTCTTCTCGGTGACCAAATACAAATCAATTGCTCAAATTGTTAACAGTGTAACTTTTTTATCCTTTTATAATTTTTCTAATATATTATATGTGATTATATTGTATACTGATGTTGTTTATGTGGTATGTATATGTGGGTGGTTGGGTAAGCTTATTTTTCCGGGCTTATGGGCTTATTTGAATCTGGGAAAAGCTCATAAGCTCACTTAATTTTTCCAAGTAAGTTTTATGTTAATTTACTGCATTTTTCTGATTTTATTTTTTATTATTTATTTATTTATTTTTTGTATGCTATGAATTTGATGTAATAGACCCATATCAATGTAACCAATCGGTTTGTGGATGCAGAACTACGATCACGACTAAAGATGTAGTAGCGGTAGTAGTGGTAATGGACCACTGACATTCAGCTAAACAAACGTCTTTTCAGCCTAAAAAAAGCTTCACGATATCTTGACCTGAGCTGCTAAATAATATTGACTTAATTCGATTGTTATATTTCTTGCTGTGAGAAATGTTTACAAGGTTGTACATTCGAGAAAAGGAAGGTATTAATGCCTCAGTCACATGTGACATTGTAGGTGCAGATTGTCAATGGTTCAGTGCAAAACTTATCACAACTGATTAGTTAGCTTTCTAATGCTTTTAGAAACTATCTGCCTTTTTTTTCCAGCCCGAGTATTAAAATTGATCTAATATAATCAGATATGCCGAAAAGGGAAAAGATGCGGTTGAGTCGATAAAAGAAGCAGCTGTGAAGAAAGGTCGGCTGGCAAAAGTTGTAGCTTACGAGAAACCTAAAAAAGGTGCGCTGTAAGATGTACATTATTCTGTAATTTTTCTTTTACATTTTGCGCTAATAAGTTCTTAATAAAACTAATATCTTAAAAAATTACAAGTAAAAAAAATAGGTAAAAAAAGCCACACATTTTGAGAACAAATAAGCCCCGTCGCAGCGTGGCGGGCTAACTGAATACAACGATGGGTAGGATCTTAGTCAATTTTGCTTTCAGTTTTTAGTTATAGTCGCATAATATTGATACAATAAACCTTTTCTGCAGTTTCAACAGAAGCCAATTTGACCCAAAGTGCAGACTACGTTGTGTGACTGAAGTGCTGATGTAGGCGTCGAAGTAGTTTTCGCTCAATTTACAGACAAGCTTTTCCCAATCTCCTATCGAGCTGCGCTTTGTTGATCTTAATATTCACCACGTTATTTGTGTGTGAGTTTCTTTCTTATTATATCATAAATAATTAGTTAACCAACTAAACATTATAATTAACTATTTGATTTACAATAATGTTTTCCTATCTTTCTACCTGTAGTTTCAAGAGATTCGAATGCCCACCAGTTTTCCATTGAAAGGAAGATACTAAATACTCGAGTAACATGTGAGTAACATGGTTTTCTGCTGCCTTTTACAGCAACAACTAAGTGGTTGTGTGATGCTCTTTTATATTATATTTTGGGTTGTGAAATAAGTTGTTTTAATGTTGTGTATTTTGTGATCCTGTTGGGATACCTTATTTATGTGGTTTAAGGAGTTGTGAATTCATGTTTTGCAACAGTTTGATATTTTTTACGCAGCGGTTTGTATATGCTCATTCCGACTGTATGATTTGATACTTATGCAAGGAAATGTATTATTTGAAATGACCCGAATGCCAAACTCTTACAGGTACTAATTTTCCAAAAACTGTTCCATGCCTTTTTGCGGGTTAACATCCAGAATCTGCCCGTGTAACCCCTCTATTACAAACTCTTAAAAGTGCTCATCTCTTTCTATTTTGAATTTGCTTCAGTGAAAAAGGATTGGGAATTGGCAAGCTGTCTTGGAAACAAAGGGCTTCCATGGTAGTTACATCAAGCTTATTATTGTTGTACGTTGTAACGAGACATATCTGAGGTAGAGGAAGATTTAGTACCAAAAAAATGGCCATAACCAACCATCACGAAAAAAGGTATCGGCACACCCCGCCGCATCGCGGCGGGTTTCGAATACTTGTTTATAACAAACTGTGAAGATTTGATTCCATTCACACATTTTTAAAAGCAAATCAGAACTCAAATTGGCGAGGCGAGGGTTTTATTTTTCCTTCTAAAATTAGGATGAAATTTAAAAGTTGTTCTGAAGACTTAAGAATGTGTTTTAAGACAAAAAATTATGAAAATGAGACCTTTACTTCTTAAAATAAAAAGATTATAAGAATTTGTATAAGTAATTTTTTTTAACAACATCAAGTAACACATAACCATCAACACAATACTAATCCCAGTTTGCAAATTTCGTAACACCAAAATATATAAACAACAGAAATTCTTTATCTCAACCGATGTGGGTTTAAAAATCTGATACTCCATAATTATAATCCTTTGCAAAGTGTATACTGTCTTGACTTTAATTCGATCAAATTCAACAAATGACTAAACACATTCACTATTTACTACTTCTAGTCACATAATTCAATTTCAGTTCAATCACAAATCATGATACTTTTTGCGTATGGTGATGATGGCGTTGTAAAAGATGGAGGACGGTCTAGCGGGAGTGTTTACGTGAAGGCGAGAAAAATGCAAGGGTCTCTTTCTATGTTTTTTAATTTCATTTTCATAATTAGGATATATGACCGGTTATATTCACAATCTAGAGTAGAAACTCTGTGTATTAGAAGATTTAAATATAATTGTCAGAAATTTAGAGCAAGAGTTGCATAATTCACCGTTATGTCCATTTCGAATATTGCTTTATATTTCCACTGCGGCATAGTAAAGCATGAAGCTTGATATGATGGTCATAGAACAAAGTTTTCTTGAAGCTAATAAATCCAGGAAGAAGTTGCTCAAGGTCATCCTACGATGCAGGAATGACTAAAAACTACAAGATTCAAATAGAAGACGCTCAAAATGTTACTCGCTTAGTTGAGGAAAATAAAGCATTGAGAATGAAGCTCAAATCATTAGAAAGGCACACCAATCCAGAAAACAAAATGGAGAAATTTGTGTCAAGTACAAGAATATGAACTTCTTGTGAAGTACGTTACCCTAAGTGATATGAAATATCAAATAGACAGAAATAGTTGCTCAATTATGATCTTAAATTGTTGGCAGGAACAACTAAGAGACGAAAAGTTCAAGGCAAATGAAGAAGCTGAAGATTTAGCTCAGGAAATGGATTGCTTGAAGAAGAATACAAAAAACGTGCATGTGTAGAACAAAGAGCTTTACAAATAATAATTGAGTTGGAATCTCAGGTATTAAAATAGAGAGTTTAACTCCATAACTCCTCTATATGATTAGCATGTTATTTATAGTTTCTTATGTTTCATCTGTTTTTTTGCAATCTATTTACAGGATTAACACCAACATCATTCGTTCTAAGTAATAATTTCATGGTGATGATTGAAAGACTGCGTATAGGGGTGTTTGGATAAAACAGTAACACGGGTAAAAATAACAAACAAAGTATACTAACAATGATTCAAATAGATACTGATAAAGGTTAATTGTTGTTGTGATTTCCACAGGTTGGAAACTCACGTTTATATAGGAACTGAAACGGTACTATGTGTTTGTTCTCCAAACGTTGTGATGGTTGGAGAAATAACCGTTTTCCTAATACCAGTTAATTGAATGGGCCTGTATGGGTTACATCAGTTTCGACCCATATGCAGACATTGTTTTCGATCCAATTCACAAATACATAAACATACATTAAACTAAAGTCTTAAACATAATATGTAATACTAAACATTTGATCTAAAGACATTATAAGGGCTAACAATTTCCCCCCTAATGTTTTAGACTCAAACTTCTTGAACTTCTGCTTGTCGCGTCTTCAAGTAATGATCTGGAAATCATTACTTCCTCCACTGCTATCATCATGATCTTCATCATCTTCAACATTTTCTTCAAGCCTCACACCGAAATGGTCTCGACTGGACTCTATTGCTCCATCCTTCACCCTCTTGTCCTTCTGGTCTTGTAGGTCCATGGCCAAGTCAACTTTGCTTGCGTTTCCTACATTCTTTGACGTTTCACCCCAAGGCACACTAGTGGTTTCATGGTAGACTACAACTAGATCCAAATACTTCTTATAACAACTCTTGATTGCTTCTCCATCTTCGATGTCTAGGCCTTGTAACTGGGCTATGGTTCCCCATTTATCACTCATGGTGACGGGAAAATAGCCGCCCAAACTTTCAACACTTTTCATCAAACATAGCAGGTTCACTTCGACATCTTTGACAACGGGTGGTATTACAACGAGTGTATCGTAATTCAAGTGCACCAAGTAAAACCATCTTATCATATCTAAAAATCTCTTGTTGAGGACTTCCCAATTCTTGTATAATATACTATCCTTTTTCAACAAGTTCATGAATGAGAGAAATCTCGAAAATGAATTAACCTTGAGAGCGTATAACGTTCCATTGAAACTGAGGAAGTCTTCGTCTATGTAATCCTGGGTTACATCTTTATTCCAATCTAAATCTTCTATTCCTCTAACTAATGAACATTCGTCTCCTGGGTCAATTGCTTCAAAGTACTTCTGCAAATACTGATTATGTTCTTGTACCACTTCTTTCGGTCCAACCTTTTCTTTCCATGTTCACGTCGCACATCCGAATCTGTTTCCTCATCATAATACATATGGTATATGCTACATCTAGCATCCTTAATTTCACCTAAAATCCTTGTTTCTCTAACAATTCTAGACTAAGGATATTATGCTTAAACTTCGAGTATACTGTATTTGCCTCACAACTAAATTACCCAACTCTGTTTTGATAGTGGTAGTGCCAATTCCATACGAAAATATGAATTTGCAATCATGTTCATCCTTGCCTATTAACTTAAACTTATAATTCACATCATCAAACATGATTCTCCTAGGGCACATATGAGATTTGTAATGCTTACTTACGTACCAAATGTCGTTCCAACCATCTTCATCGGTTCCATTCACGGTGTAGTCGCCATATATGTAAACCTTTTCGGGATACATTCTTTCTTGATCAATTATCTGGTTCGTTAGGGCAGCCTCTTGTTCCAATTCAACGCCAGCCAATTTCTTTCTTCGTTCACACGCCCAAAAAGGGTGTCCCTTTTCTCGGCATATATAACACTTCGCGTTTTTTGCTTTTTTCTTTGCAGCGGTTTTCTGTTTCTTCACAAACTTCTGGTCTGCTTTAGTCTTGGCGTTAAATGCTTCATTATCGAGGACTGTTTGAACCAGTAGTTGCTTTCCTTTTGGCGAAATCGACTTCTTCTTCCTCATGTTCCATTGAAACATGCGCTTGGGTGTTTCCCTCAAAAGGTAACACCCACTTTGGAACCCTGAATGTTTAAACGTTGGTGTTTCCCACGGTCTTGAACCAAAGCTCTGATGCCATTTATTTACAGGATTAACACCAACATCATTCGTTCTAAGTAATGATTTCATGGTGATGATTGAAAGACTGCGTATAGGGGTGTTTGGATAAAACAGTAACACGGGTAAAAATAACAAACAAAGTATACTAACAATGATTCAAATAGATACTGATAAAGGTTAATTGTTGTTGTGATTTCCACAGGTTGGAAACTCACGTTTATATAGGAACTGAAACGGTACTATGTGTTTGTTCTCCAAACGTTGTGATGGTTGGAGAAATAACCGTTTTCCTAATACCAGTTAATTGAATGGGCCTGTATGGGTTACATCAGTTTCGACCCATATGCAGACATTGTTTTCGACCCAATTCACAAATACATAAACATACATTAAACTAAAGTCTTAAACATAATATGTAGTACTAAACATTTGATCTAAAGACATTATAAGGGCTAACACAATCAAGATTGAAAAAGAACGAAGGAAAACATTCTCTGATGTTCGAGGTCTTCCCAATGCTTAGCAGTTGATATCCAAGAATTCATTGATCAAGTTGAGTGTATCCGTTAGAGGTTAGTATATTAGCTCTCAATCTCTGACATGTTATTGTTTGTACTTCACAACCTCAAAAATTAATATTACTTATTTGCCTATTGTCAGCATTACTAAAACTGGGACATGATACAGGTTCATGATATATTCTTAGCCACTGTCTCAACTTTGTGCTTCAACAAAGAAGCATTTATTTGATATTGCTGTGCTGAAGTGAATAGTGATGTTGCAGAGTGCAGTTGGGCAGTACATATCAAGTCTTAGCACCAATCTCAACTGTATCGAAAGGACATCCCTGTAAGAAAATTCACGGGGGTTCGTATATAGCGGTGGAGTTACTATACCATCATGCCCAAAACTCCGAAAAACTTTTGTTTGTGTAATTGTTGCACCTGGAGACAAAATGTATGTTCTCTTTGAAAGAGTCAGAAGGTATCATGGAGTGTTATTGTGTTTCTCTGGATCATTGTCATTTTTTTTCTGGATAAAGAATAAGTTCTAGATTCTCTATTTAACGGCATGTAATATGCGGCCAAAATGGTCAAATCCAAAGAACATGTACAGCTTTCCTCGTATTAACTATAAGTTATTGAAACGCTACTGGCCTTGAGTCGGCTAATTCAGCCATTTGAGATAATTAGTCTTGTTATTTACATTGTGCAATTTGATGGTGATATGACCTATGTAGGTTTGTGATTTATACACAAAGCTGACTAGTTTCTTGGTATCAACGTAATTCAGGAACTCAGATTCTTTTTACGGTTAGTGGTTGGCTTGAGTTCTAAGGTAATGACTGATTCTTTGTGTCCCAAACACATGTTAAGTTGTTAACTCTAGAAAACATAAAAGGGGACCATGATAAACGAGTTCTTTTTATATGTTACAAGAATGGTCAAGCATCTACAGAATATATATATACTCATTGTCTAATATAACATTTGATGGAGATAACGAGGAGAGTTATTTTACATACCAAACTTTTCTTACATATCAAGAGACTCATTTTCACCATCCATTTAAAAAGAAATCAATGGCTAAGATTAAAGCATTTTATTATTTCACCTATTTTTTATAATTTAAATATCTCTTAAACCGCTAATCGTTAAGTGAAAATATTTACACCGTCGCGACGAGCATTTAATTATCTTTCTATAGACGGTTTGATATACTTCGAAAAAAAAAAAAACTCGTTTTTCACGTTATTCGTTATTTTTTCGCTTTTTACGTACAGAATTTTATTAAAAAATCATATATGATTAAACACTAATTGAATATCACATGTGATATTAGTGTTAAATCATATATGATATGTAATATCACATGTGATATTATATGTAATATCATATATGATATTACACTAATATCACATGTGATATTACATATCATATATGATATTACACTAATATCACATATGATATTCAAATTAGTGTTTTATCATATATGATTTTTCAATGCAAATTTCAGTAACGTAAAAAAACGAAAAAAACTTAAAAAAAAAAAACGTGAAAAATACGAAAAAAATTTTTTTGTCGAAAGTATATCAAAGTGCCTATATATAGAAAGATAATTAAATGCTCGTCGCAATGATATATTTTTTTTCGCCTAACGATTAACGGTTTGAAAGATATTAATATTTGAAAAAAAATGATGAAAGTGAGTTTTTAAAATTGTTGGGATTAATCTCATCCATTAGATCAAATAAAAATGGATGGTGGAGATTGATCCTTAGTATGTAAAAAATCTTTTATCATGATCTTTTATCAACAACTAATCGATATAAGTTTCATTATTTGTTATTTAAAGACCCACTAAGGCACTAAGCAAATATCTTCTTTATAAACGAAATGTCAAACACCCTAAAGTCAAATGCATAAATTTATGGATTTAAGATCATTTTAGGACAAATGATTATTTACATATTAAGGGATCAATCTCCACCATCCATTTTTATTTGATCTAATGGATGAGATTAATCTCAACAATTTAAAAAACCCACTTTCATCATTTTTTTTCAAATATTAATATTTTTCAAACCGTTAATCGTTAAGCGAAAAAAATATATCATGACGAAGCATTTAATTATCTTTCTATGATAGCACTTTGATATACTTTCAACAAAAAAATTTTTTTTCGTATTTTTCACGTTTTTTTCGTTTTTTAACGTTACTGAAATTTGCATTAAAAAATCATATATGATAAAACACTAATTTTAATATCACATGTGATATTAGTGTAATATCATATATGATATGTAATATCACATGTGATATTAGTGTAATTTAGTGTTTTATCATATATGATTTTTTTCATGCAAATTTCAATAACGTAAAAAAACGAAAAAAATAACGAAAAACGTGAAAAAAATGAAATTTTTTTCTTTTTTCGAAAGTATATCAAAGTGCCCGTCTATAGAAAGATAATTAAATGCTGTCGCGATTGTGTAAATATTTTCACTTAACGATTAACGGTTTAAGAGATATTTAAATTATAAAAAATAGGTGAAATAATAAAATGCTTTTAATCTTAGCCATTAATTTCTTTTTAGATGAATGGTGGAGATGAGTCTCTTGGTATGTGAGAAAAGTTTTATATGTAAAATAACTCTCCTCTATAGTTATATAAGGTAAAAGCTAGTTTAAGAAGTAAAGACATGATAAAAGATCACATGTTTTTAAAAGATGTTGCTGATAGCTCTTAAAACTTTAGGAAATGGATCATTTTTTACTATAATTGATTGTAGGAATTTAACTCAACCGGTAGCAACAGTGTTTGTTGTATATCCATAATTTTGGAGATTGTATTTGTATTTATAAGAATTATCATCAAACCATAATAAATATCAAGATTTTCAAGATCGGGATTTTACTGAGGATTATTTTTGTTTTGCAAAATCGAGATCGTAAAATCAGATAGGGATCTTAAGATCATAATGTCAGTTTCTTAATAGTCTTTCTAATATTATTCAAATTTGAACACAAAATTATATGAATGTTTCATAGAAATGTCGTCCTAAATTATAAATATGAAAGTTTAATAAGATTAACATTTTGTTTTTAAATTCTAAAAAACATAATTTATAACTTTGTAGTTTTTTAGTTTGCGGTTCAAGAAAAGTAAGATCGGATCGGATTAGATCTTAAGATTCATTAGCCAAGATCAAGATTTTATAAGATCTTAAGCTTGTTAAGATCCTACATAAGATCCGGATCGTTTTTACTTGTAGCATCGTAAAATCGTAAGATCCTAAACTCACGTTCAAGATCTTAACAACCATGAATGCAAGAAAAAAATAAATTCTTCCAAAAACCGTCCACGTAATCTGGCTTAATTACAAGCGCAACCTTTACAATTTCAAAAGTGCAAGCACGGTTTTTGTGGGTAATATTGGTGTGCATTTATCGTCTATATATAAACTGCGTCTGTAATTTCAAAGTTTCATTTCTTCTCACATCAAGGACGAGAATTGCACACCAAATTTCCCTATGAACGACACACGTATCTTCAAAATTGTAGGAACTACTTTTGATCAAATCACTTAAATTTTTTTCCTGAATTTAATCAAATAACTTAATTTTTTTTTTTTTTTCTTCCAAAATTAAATTTTTTGGTTATTGGAATCTTGAAGTCAAAACCCAAAAGGGACCATATCAATATATTCCAAAAGTCCACTTCATTCTTCCATAAAACTATCCTCACAAACAACAAATTGCCCAAACTTTTCCAACTTATATATATTCGTCACCCATCAAAGACTTTTTCTCCAACATTTTTTTAATACTTTCCCCCAACTTTTAACTTTTTATAAATTTGCCCCATCTTTGCATATTCTCTCCTACAGTTTCTTGTCATATCTCCCAATTTTCACAGGTACTAAATTTCGTCTTTTAGGCTTAAAGCTTTGAACTTTATGTTATTAAGATCATACCCATATCATATAAATTTATAATTCATTTGGGTTTTTAGTTTTGTTAGTTTCTTGAATTTTTTTCATGGGGTTTGGTTTAATATGCTACTGTAATTGTTAAGGATGATCAAGAAAGATTGAAAATTTATTGTTTTTTAGGTATGTTTTTTTATAAATATTTTTTTATATGTTGTTGATGTTTGGTTAACTAATCTTTAATTTGGTGGAGAATTATTTGCTAATGTTCTTAATTTATTTAAATGATCAAGAAATTTTATTTTTAATAATTTGGCTGATGAGAATGATCAAGAAATAATTAAGTTTATTTTTGTTAGGTTAATATTTTAAGCTTTAAATAATCTATCTGTTCTTGAAGTTTGGTTGGTTTTGGTTAGCAATATTTGATTTTGTAAAGTTGTTACTTGTGGATTATGTTTTTATAATTATAAAAAATAGTTTATATGTTCTTGATGTTTGCTTAGTTTGGTTAACAATCTTTGATTCAGTGGGGTTGTTGCATGATCATAAGTCAAATTATCAAGTCAAGACTAATTTGATAAAAGTCAACTATTTGTGATCATCGAACTACTTGCTTAATCTTCCGTTGTTCTTCGTTATTTTTTTAGGACACATAATATAGTGCATAATCAAAACCAGCAAGATCAAATATGTTTGGGCACAAGAAACCTCATCTTCCCAGAACTGCTAAACAAAACACAGTTGACCCTCGAGCCCCAAGTCAACCTAGCAGCAACCCATTCGATTCCGATGATGAGATTGACAAAAAGTCAACCCAAAAGGCTTCTTCATTGACCCCAGGTTCAAGAGCCGGTCTTTTTGATAATAATGAAGTTAACGGGACATCATATGCATCAAGAAATAAATACAGGAACGATTTTGTTGATTCTGGCGGTGTAGAGAATCAGAGTACTCAAGAACTCGAGCATTATGCTGCATATAAGGCAGAAGAAACTACAAAGGCTGTGCATGGTGCATTGAAGATTGCTGAGGATATAAGGGAAGGTGCTACCAACACGATGATTACTTTGCATCAACAGGGAGAGCAGATTAATCGAACCCATGCATCTGCAGCTGACATCGAGCAAGATCTCAGTAGGGTATGTAGTTATAAATAAAATAAAATTGTTATAGTACGTAAATTGTAATTGATTCAGTATCTTGTGTTTGTCTTTCTATAGGGGGAGAAGCTTTTAGGAAGTCTTGGGGGCATTTTTTCTAGGACATGGAAACCTAAAAAGGGTCAGGCTATAAAAGGGCCTACTACCTTCAGAGGTAATATTTTCTAGTCCTACGACGCTACGATTTGATACTGTTTTAATAAACTTTTTGTAAGTTATGCGGGTGGGAGGATGTTTTTGGTATGAAGTGGGCTGCTTACTGAGTTTTGATAATTGTACAGATGATCCTGATCGGAAGAAAGGTAACCATTTGGAGCAAAGAGAAAAACTTGGACTTACAACCCCAAATAAGGGAGCATCACGTTCCAGAACACCACTTCCTGAATCTGCAGATGCAATGCAGAAAGTTGAGGTATGAAAAGACTCACTCATGGAAATTTTCAACCATTAACTAAACACAGTAGTGGTTTTTGGTAATTTTCCTGATAGTTATTTTTTTATAAAAAAAATAATGTGCCACCATCTAGCATTATTATTTACAAGAATCTTGTTTGTGCGACCCATGAAGTGAATTTGTAAAAGGCAATTGAAAAATTACTAGTATACCCTTCACATGAAATTGTCCATTGAACACAAGTGGCGTAGTCCTAAATGTGATTTTGTTGGTGGTTTGTGAAATTTGTTTCTTGATACTAAATCTTTATTTGCCTAATAACAGTATGAAAAAGCTAAGCAGGATGACGGTCTTTCAGACTTGAGTGACATATTAGGGGAACTCAAGGAAATGGCCGTTGACATGGGTTCGGAATTAGAGAGGTTAGTGTTCTCATATAGCGAACTCTGAACTCTAGCTTTTGAGATATTAATGTGTTCTGAAAGTTGATTTATTTTGGTTAGGCAAAACAAAGCCCTCAATCCTCTTCAGGATGATGTTGAGGAGATCAATTTCCGAGTTAAAAATGCCAATCAACGTACCCGTCGTTTGCTTGGAAAGTAGTGCGGATCGGCTTATGAATCGTCGTTCCTTGAACATCAGTATTTTTCTGGAGGATCTTTGAATGATAATAGTGTGATTGTTAAAACATTACCTCCTTATTGCTTGCAATTATGCTGTGTTGTACAAGTCTTTTATGTTCATAACACAACCAATGTATTTTGGCACACTTCAAAAATATAAGTTTTAACCATGAGTTCTAGTCAAAATTTTAGAGGCAGCCATCTGAACTATAATCATATAGACAAAGGGCCAGTTCAGCAGTGACGGACCCAGAAAAATAGAATGTGGGGGGCAAATTTTTTTTTTTTACGATAGCAACAAAATGCGAAATAAAAAACTAGAAACGTAATGATAAATCGAGTATTTATACTTAGACATGAAGGATTTATAAGGCTTTAAAGAGTTAAATGTTGGATTTTAGTATGTGAGTGGGGGGCGATTTGAGTTTTTGGTGGGGTCACTTTCGAAAAAAAGTCTAAATTAAATAAAAATTACACTAAAATATCAACTTTTTCGGCTAGCCATGAGGGGCGCGTGCCCTCCACACTTACTAGCTAGGTCTATCCCTGCAGTTCAGGTTGAGAACTCTATTGATGTAAGATGTTTTACATTAGTCAAACCTTTGCTCAGAGATATGTTCTACCCCCGTTTACTATTTATGTTAGTCTCAAAAAAATTATCCGCATAAATTAGGAATAAATTAGGAGTTAAATTTAGGGTCCTACTACCCAAACACCTCGTATAGGGGATGTTTGGGTTTTATCTCTCCCACTAATACTGGTCATCAGGGGCGGAACTACATAGTAAATAGGGGGGCCGGTGCCCTCCATGGTTCGCCAAAAAATATCAATTTTTAGTGTAAAATTTTTTTTTATGACCATTTTATTAAAGTGCACATCATTACAAAATCAAATTGCCCCCCACCTTAAGATCAAACAATGTAAAAAATCTTAGATCTCTATCTTAATCTAAAAATTTATCAATTTTTAGTGTAATTTTTTTTATAACCTTTTTATTAAAGTGCATCACGAATTTTATCAAAAAAAAATTTTTTTTTGCCCCCCACTCTTTATAATCCTGGGTCCGCCACTGCTGGTCACGTGGCTACAAGGGGACCCACGAGTTATATCTATTCGTTTGATATGGAGCAATTGATCAATCACGTGGGTAATGGTTAACAATATGGGGTTGATCTTGTCACAAGGGGACCCACGAGTTATATCTATTCGTTTGATAGTGACTGATGATGTACCCCACAAACCTTTCCATCCTCTGTTTATTTAAAAGGCAAAATCTTTTTTTAATCCATATTACAAAAAGTACTACTATATTTATTCACATTGTACAACCAATTAAAAACACATCTACCAAATTAAAAACAACCGACTAAAACACCACTTACTAAAAAAGTACAATAAAAGTTTCATGTTTTAATGTTTAACGTGTTGAAATTTTTTTATACATTTTTTTTACGTTCTTTTTTTTTAAATCGGAAAAGTTTTTAAAAATCGATTAAAAACGTAATTTTTTTAAATCGAAAAACTTTTTAAAAATCGATTTAAAAAAATGGAAAAAACTTTTTCAAAAATCAGATTAAAAAAAACGCAATTTTTTTTAAATCGGAAAAAACTTTTTTTTTTAAACGCAATATATATTTTAAGTAGATTTTAAGAAAAAAAATAACACAAAAATATAACAAATACATAATAAAAAAAAACATAACGTAAAAAACTGCACAAATATATTTTAACAAAAGTACTTTGGTCAAGGCTCTTCTTCAACGCAATGTTCAAACTGCGAAACTAAAGATAAAACGATCAACATGCTATTTGCTCAAAACAATTTGTTGAAGGCAAGAATAATCTTTATGTGAAGTAGATTTCGTTATAATATTAAAAACATTTGTTGTTGTACTTGTTTAATGTTTTAATGTCTAATGTTTTAATGTTTTAACGTAAAAACACTACACAAATAAATATACTCTACATATAAAAACACTACACAAATAAATACTCTTACATATAAAACACTACACAAATAAATACACACTATATATACACTACACAAATAAATAATTAAATATATACACTGCACAAAAAAAAAAAAGAATCAAATCATTGGCCAATCATTGTCTAGGATGAGCCTAAATTTATTAATCTCTCTTTTTTACTCTAATTATGAATCTCTTTTTTTACTCTTCTTCTTCAAAGATTTAAAAATCAATTGATTACTGAATTCAAGGGAAATACTGAAATTTCAATATTCATTAATTGTACGTGTCACAATATGAAATTTTTGTCGTGGACTATTAAATTTACTTTATAGATCTTTAATGTGTTTTACTGTTTTCATCAAAGAAAATTCTGAACAAAATAAGAGGTCGTATAAGGTAATCTAAATTTGCTTCGGGTTATTTAGTAGATTCAAATAGCAAGCAACCCCAGAAATTTTTGCATGAGACCGATGCACAACCTGGGTATGTCAAAGATATTATCTTGTCAGGTATCTAAAGTTTGTTTGATCTCAAGTAAACGTTTTGCATAAAACACATTCAACTCGTTTGAGCCAACTGTGTCGAAAACCTTCAATAAGATCTCCTACAGCATCCCATTCACAAGATTAAAATATTTTTTTCTTAAATTTCAAGATCAAGACATCCAGAGGTCAAAGTCAAAATCACTGTTAGAATCCAAATGTAACCAGTTATGAAGTCAACCTTAGCATGCAACAACTACATCACATGGTACAAAATTGCAGATTATCCAAGTTCTAGGTTAATAAGAATAGACTTGTTAAGTTTTTGAATCCTTACAACATTATCTATCGCCATTTGACATGACTCTCGTATACAGAAACAATAGCATTAGCACTGGCACCTACGTCTCATCAGCTATGTTTTGGACAACAAAAAATTCACAAAATTGTATTTACACCAAGTATCCCGCCAACTTCCATCTCTTTGGAATAATATTAATCCTTGGTTGCACGTCCTACCCCACGAGGCATTTTCTTAGATGCTTCATCTTCAACATCTTTTAGCTGATAATAATGAGGTGCGATTTCCACAAGCCACTCGGGTTTTAATTCGCTAACCTGTCGCATGTACTCCTTAGTGGTCAAGACTAGCTCATGGTATACCACCCACCTAGGAAGTACCTTCACAAGAATAACCAAAAAAGAAAACTAGAATCAACATTCTATAGATTTATCAGAATTATTTACTAATGCCGTTCTCAAACCAGACCACTCAGTATAATCACCGATTTAATGTAAAGATAATGTACCTGAGCTAAACCAGAGCTGGGGTGTATATATACAGTCTGACGATGTTTAACGGTACTGTAAGATCCATTCTTTTGCATCTTTGCTGAGTGCGGAAAGTATCCTGAAAAATGCAGACAATTAGAAACTTATAATACATCTGGTGGTTATATTCTATATTTACAAGTATATTCGGTGGATGCGCAACCTGCGGTTATGCACTTCTTAATTGCGTCCAAATCACCAGGATTTGATTTTAACTCGATTTCAACTCTTTCCAACAGCCCTTCCAATTGATCTCTTATGTCTCGCGCCCTCTTCATACTCCTCACTTGAATGTAATTCTCAAAACACCACTGAGTAGAAAAGTTTGTTTCCTTCCATGAACTGTAAACCTGAAAAAGATTATGGCATAACAATAAATCATTCTGTGCAAGCCAACGTCGACCTTTAAAGTGAATTAAACAATATACAAATGTATGGTTTTTACCAACATACCTTGAGTAATGCTATGTGATCCCCAACATTACCCATATGAAAATTTAATCGAGCATTGTCTGCATGAACTTGTTTATCTTTCGGGCGATAGAAAATAGAACTTCCAATTGATAGCATGGCAGCAATTGAAATTATCTCATCTGAGCATTCATATTTATCAGATGCAACGATCATCTTAGACAACATTGGATCAAGTGGGAACTCAGCCATCTTTCTACCCACTTTTGTCAATTCACCGTGTTTATTAAGTGCACTTAGAGCAAACAGTAGCTCCAAAGCTTTAAGTAAGGCCTCAGCAGGTGGTGGGTCCATAAAATCAAAATTTAACAAGTCATGAATTCCAAGACTCTTTAAACTTAACACTACATTAGCAAGGTTAGTTCGTTGGATCTCTGGGACAGTGTTATCATCTAAATCACTGAAATAATTGTATGCGGTATACAATCTGAAACACTTCCCGGGACCCGTTCTTCCTGATCGACCCGCCCGTTGATTTGCTGATGCTTTTGAAATAGGAGTAACGAGTAAAGATTCCATCCCTGTACGAGGGTTATAAGATTTCATCTTAACAAACCCTGGATCAATCACATATTTGATGCCATCAATCGTTAGTGATGTTTCTGCAATGTTAGTGGCAAGGACCACCTTGCGGGCCCCTTCAGGAGTCGGTTCAAATATTTTTGCTTGAAGCTCAGTTGGAAGATTTGCATAAATTGGGCATATTATCAATTCTGCTATTTTACTTCCATATCCTCGTGTTCGGTGCTTAAGGATTTCTTCAGCTGCTTCAATTTCCTCCTGACCCGTGAGAAAAACCAATATGTCACCATCACCAGGTGGCTGAGTCACATGAATCTGAAGAGCAGTCACGATTGCAGCATCTAAATAGTCAGCTTCTGGTGCTTTAGTGTACAAAATTTCTACAGGATATCGTCTTCCTGGAATTTTAAAAATTGGAGCAGAATCAAAATAGTCACTGAATTTTTCTGCATCGAGAGTGGCACTCGAGATAAGCAACTTGAGGTCCGGTCGAAATCGAGCAATATCCTGATAAAAAGAACAAGAAAAACAGGTCAAACTACAAAAAAATTAACTTTTACTAAACAAAAGCATTTATAACTATTTATTCAAAAGAGCCTTAACATATGCAAAGAGGTGTGAGTTTTTAGCATTACCTTAACTAAACCAAACAGGATATCAGTCGACAGCGTCCTCTCGTGGGCCTCGTCCACCATCACCACACTGTTTTCATGTTAGACGGCGTTAGTTTGTTATACAATATAATAATATATCAATAGAATAGTAATATACTGATTAAAATATGCAAAAAGGGTGGGCCAAAATAAGTAGGGTTGTGTTGACCCGCTAATTTTTTATTATTTTTTTAACACTTGTGATACTGTAATGTAACATGTGTGATAACAAAGACATACTGATAGAATATAATATCTTCTTAAATAAAGCAGTTCACAAAAAATATATATATAACCCATTATTTAGGTAAACTAGTTAAACTTGTCGCCAATCTCAGTGATAAAAACAGCATACCTGTAGCTAGAAAGGTCTGGTTCACCGAGGAACTCTCTTAGCAACATCCCATCAGTCATATATTTGAGCACTGTCTTATCAGAGGTACAGTCTTCAAAACGTATTGAATAGCCGACCTGAATGCATAAATTAAAATGGTTTCAAAAAGAGATTTAAACCACGTATTTTGAGAAATTTGACACCATAATACTAGCCTACAAAACACCAATCATACAAAGTTCTCATCTGCACTAAATACATACCTCATGCCCAAGTTTAACTCCCATTTCTTGAGCAACTCTAGCAGCAACACTCATGGCAGCAACTCTTCTAGGCTGTGTACACCCAATCTGCAAAAAATGAAAATAATCAAACGGCTTGAAAATGATTAAACCATAAAATAATTTAAATCTCTACAATGGTGTCACATGATATAAAACCATCAGCTTAGACAATTAGAAGCAAATAAACGAACAAGATTCATGTGTGGATATATACCATTCCGCGTTTTGTGTATCCAGCCTCATGAAGATATTGGGGAATTTGAGTGGTCTTCCCAGAACCAGTCTCACCAACAATGACAAGAATCTAATATATCACAGTAGAAATAAACCAAAATTGTGTTATTGTAGCCCAAACTAATATTGTTAAAATCATGAACAGGTAATGTGTAAATGCAAGGACTTTAGGTAGACCTGATGATCTTCAACGGCTTTGAGCAAAGACTCCCGATACGGATACATCGGTAAAGTTTTTCTGTCTGCCTAAAGAACAAACATAGAATAATAAGTGAGAACAAAATAAATTTTCATCTGAAAAGGGATAAATAATCAAATCAGGAAAAGGTAAATTAGTAAACCAATATAACTAGTCAATGCTGCAAAGATAAAGGGGTAATACCAGAAGCTTCTCGTGCTCTGTTTTTGCCATAGATTTTTCATGTGCATATTGATCTAACTCACCGTCAACCTGTAAATAAAAAAACAAGACTTAGACTAAAGGGTCAGGTGAAAGCAAAGAAAATATACCACACCATGATAAGGAAGAGTACATACGTTTTCACCACCCATGACCTCATGCTGTATGAAATCAATCTGATCCTCAAACACATAACTGTTGGAGAAAAATAGACCACATGAGATTGATCGCACCAATAAAAAACACTGACTTAGTAATAATAAGAAGTGCAACTAGAAAATACATACTCGTAATCTTCAGATTGCTTTTTGTTTTTTGATGCATATTTTAGTGTTGCTTTTCCTGCAAAACGATAACTCTTTAGCTAACAAGTTAATGATTAAAGATTACAAATTACTTGAGGTACACAGAACAAACCAATCTGATGATCTTCCCATGCTTCTTGCTCAGCAAACGGATTCATCTTTTCTCCATCTTTTGAGTCTCTGCAGACGCATGATACCATAATAAGTTATGGAAAGTAGCATGTGTCATGTGTCTAGCAATGTATATGTAATGAAGAAAAATGTTACTGCATGGAATGAATATCACTGGGTTCTTACCTGTAACGCTCCATAGCTACAGCAAATCTTTTCTCTTGATTTGGAGCACGTTCATCATCATATGCATCAGGCAGCCGATACTGCATTCAGAAAAAATATTGTGAGGTCGCATTCTAAAAATTAGTCGGAGTATGATTGAGGAAAAAACGAGTTCAAAATTGATCTAAAACATGAAGGGAACTGTTAAGAAGCAAAGAATAACCTCATTAAGGTTATCATCCTCTTGAGTCCGCTTCTTAACCAGCTCGTATATTTGCTTCTTATATCTGCAGAATTAGAAGACTTGTATCAGTAAAACACAGTTTAGGTGTCTAGAAAGGCAAAACATCACATGGAAACATGTTAAGAAAATTACCTTAGCTCGCGCTCTTCAGCTTTTGTTAGTTTAACATTATAAAAAAGATACTGTTCATCTTCAATATCATCTCTGGAAATTTAGAAAATTTCAATGAGAACATATTAGTACAAAACATGTATAACAATCACCGTCAACTTATAACAAATTTGTAGTGTTAAGAAGTTTTTAAAAAAATCTAACATACCTGATTTCCTCCAATTTCTTCAGTTCTCTTTTCTTGAGGTATTCCTGCCTTGAAACTTTCCTGAGAAAGGATAAGAGAAATATTCATATTATAGCTCTATAGTTATTACAAATTTTCAAATCCATCAACTGTATCAACCAACCATGTTATTTAAGTACCATGCTTGTTGCTTAGTGCGACGAAACATAAAAAAAGAAAGAAAAAAAATACATAATGTGACAAAAAGTATAGAGATTTCCAGAAAAAGCTCAATTCAGACCTTAAAGTTCCAATGCCTTCGTCTTCTTCCAAGGCCTTGGCTCTCCTAATTGCCTCTTCTGTTGTCCAAATAAGCGAGGCAAGAAAAAGTTAATCACAGCATTCTTTGTAGATTTCTATAAATATATAACTAAAAAATAAGTTAGCCATGTAATACCTTCCTCCCTTTTGGACAACTTCTGCTCAGTCAGCTGTTATGTAAAATAAAAACAAGTTAAAGACAGAAAATAGCTTATTTCATCATCCAGCGTTAAGAAATTATGCAATGATTCCCGTCACTTATCATCTTATTTCAATAAATTATGATTGTGAACAATCTTTAAATACTCAAAAAGTCAAAAGACTAAAAAAGTTCAAGTCGATAACAAAATTATTAAACGATAATTTTAAACCAAACCTTTGTCGTCCTTGATGCATCTTTTTCCTTTAGATTACGCTCAAACTCCTCTAGTTCTTGGTGGTCACGCAATCTTTCTTCTTCAGACTATAACAAAAAATATGAATTAATTATCTGACTGGTCAATTAACATTATATAAAAGTGTCAGGAAAAATAATCAAGAGAATGATCATCCAGCATTACTTATACAAACAGTTGACAACAATCATAACTCTTGATTTATGTTTTGAAGTGTGAAAAACTTGTAATATGCTAAATACCTCAGAATCATCTGTTTGGTCATGAGAAGGTTTATGTTTAGCCCTTTTTTCTTGTCTCAAATGTCCAACTCCCTGCAGCACCATATACAGTCATAATCAATACCACTTTATTACAATTAAAGGTAAATGAGTTATTAATAACAGTACTAGCATATGAGCAGTATACCTCATCATCTTCATCTTCTTGGTTTTCACTCTTCTTTCTAAACCGTTTTACACGTTTATCGGTCTTTTTCGATTGAGAAGCAACAGCACCAGAGCCATCATTCTCCTCATCGTCATCAGCCTCCAATAGCTTGTAAGACTTCTGTTTACTGGCTAGCATTGCTGCCTCTTGTTCTTGTTGCTTATAAAGCTATAAAATACCAATAACAGCAAGAATTACCACTGTAACAATGATTTATTCTTAAAAAACTAAGAAGGTTGGTAACACTAAATAGGCCATTTAATTCATCTAAAAAGATAAGAAGCCTCACATTTGTTCCAGTTGCCTTACGCTCAACCTTCCTGAAGATTTCTTCAGCAAATGCCTGTGTGTCATTTGAAGACGACACACCCATATCTTTAAGATGATTATAAACATCGGAAGGTGATTTAGCTTTCTTAGCTGCAAAAAGATTATAGAATAAGAATCAAATATGTGTCTAAATAATGATGCAGCAACATGTCAGATACTGAAGTTAGAAGATGACTTACATAAACTAATCACGTATTGAACCAATGTGGGCTGTGAATATCCCAAGAGGGACATCAATTTATCTGAAACCCATGTCTTCAAGTCACCCATTTATAACTACATTCAAAAAGCACCAAAACACAGTTATACAACTAATTAACTCCTAACATCATGACTGATAAGCTGATGACAATAACGCAATCACTAAAATGACACGCGCAAGATAATCTACACATGCTTACGTTAATTTTTATTTAAACTCTTACCACAAACATAACTTACGCAACCAGCAATAATTATCCTTTTAAGTTGGTTTGTATGTAAACAAGTATGTAAGTATGTGGGTCTATATTATGTGCTTAGGATCATGATTTCATAAATAGAAATATATAAAGGTGATCGCTTATATGTTTTCAATATCTTACGGGTGCATATCAGGACAAAGCTTGTCCCGGGATATTAGTGCATACCTCTACCGCTCCTATCAAGTTAGCAAGGATCGATAACTCATGACACAAAATCCCACTGACTATAATATTATGTTTCGAGAACAAGTCACATTTTCAGCCATATATACACTATGGACGACTACAATTCACATTTATAGACTTTTAAAATTTATGTTACAACAACAACAAACCCAATCCCGCCGGGGCAGGGTATTAAAAATTTATGTTAGTACTTTAGAAAAACTAATCACAATACAAATTCTTTAATCAGCCCCTGAATTGCAGTAGGCTCAAAATCCTCCAACTAGTTATTGCTAAACAAGCAAACACCTTCATGCAAATCTACCTACAGATTATTCTTAATGGAACTTCCATAAGTATAGGCTGAAATAATCTAAAAGGTTACTCCCACTATTCACTCGGTACATTTAACATCACACACACAAATCTACACGCTCAGCATGCATTATTGACTGAAAAAAATAAAAAAAAAAAAAAAAAAAAAAAAATCTAATACTTTTACCATCTGGTATTGATCCCACACAGCAGTCCGTCTGCTACATGTTTCAAATATTCAAACACTTTGATAAGACTATAATACTTTTTAAGGTTAATAGGCAAAGATGTCACTAAACTTTCCAAAAATGTGTGCCTAAGGTAACAATTAACTAACTTTCATTTTGTTCATTTAGGTTACTTAACTCAGAAAGAATATTGTTCTATAATTTCAGTGTTAATCGGAGTGACTTGAACGCATATTTTTAGATAATTTAAGTAACATAAATGTCGTGTTTTTATTATGTTTCATGAGTTTCAGTAACCCGAGTGAAAAAAATTGAAAGTCAATTAACTTATGCAACATATTTGTCTATTAACCCTACTTTCTAATTCTACATAGTTTGCAGTCTAGCTATTATGAAACAGATTAAGTATTCTCACGCGGCCTAACCTAACCGAGGTATCTTTGTGCCTAGTAAGGTTTGAACCCTGGACCTCTTGTGAGGAAGTTAGTCTAGTTATCAATGTGTTCCTAATAATTTGTTAAAACAACGCCACTTAACTAGAAGCATACTGGGAAAACATACTAATAGTTCTCTAGGGTTTAAAAAATAATCCTATCCTATCCTATGATTAATATAGCAGTAGATGATATTAAGTTACCTGAATCTGAAACAATTAAAACGAAGAATAAACCGGTGTGCAATGCCAAACGCACCCTCTTAATTTTGATTTCGGATTTTTGTATTGTGAATTGCCCCCAATCGGTTCTGATTTGATTTTTTTTTTCTGTATAAACCCTATACTATACTATACTTTTGGGGGTGTTTGTTTGGGAATTGTTTATAAACCGGTTTTTCAAAACCGGTTCTTAGAGATGCAAGTTGACCGGTTAAAACCGGTTTTGATTTTTTCAGTTTTTTCGAAATCGGTTTTTTTCGGTTATAAATGTTCGGAATCGGTTTTTTCGGTAATAAATGTTCGGGCTCGGTTTTTTTATCGGTTTTGTACCAGTTCGGTTTTTTCATAATTTAATTAAAAACTTCGAATTTTATTTAATAAACTTGTTAATTATCAAACATTTAATTAAACAATACATTGGAAACATACTAAACAAATACAATCATAACTTTTTATTTGCACCTAAAACATACTAAAAAAATACAATCATAACTTTTATTTAAACAATACAATTATACAACTAAAAATATATAAATACTAATACATTTCAAGCTTCGGCATGGCCATCACCCGAAAACATATTAGTGTACTCAAGTATATCGAGCTTCGGCATTGTCATCACCCGTTATACTCAATTCATTAAATCTTCCAAACAATCTTCTACATCTAAGTCTTCAAATTCACCTTCATCTAATTTGGTATTCGGATGTGATATCCCTAATTCAATTTCTTCTCTTGTTATAGTTTCCTCGACGTCTTCTAATGCCGGACATTCCAACGATGTTTCATGTTGTATCCTATCTACTTCGTCCAAATAATCTTTCTAATATACACATACTTCCACGGATTCGGGGGTTAGTCTTGATCTTCTTTCCGATATAATTCTACCACTAGTAGAAAAGGCCGATTCGGAAGCTACCGTCGAAGCTTGGACCGCTAATAAGTCACGAGCCATAACGGATAAAATTGAAAATTGGATTTCCCTTTCTTTTCACCAAGCCAAAATGTCAAAGTTTGCAAACTCTTCGGGACTTAAAGTTATTAAAAATTTTGTAGCCATATATTGTCCCAACTCGCTTGTTGGAGCCGATGTTCGTTGACGCTTTGTAGCGTCTTCACATAAACTTTTATAAAGGTTCATATTAATGTCTTTTGCCATTCGAGACAATCCGACCCTCATTTGGTCAACAATTGGGTTTTGATATTGACCATATTTTGTTGCATAAATTCCAAATAATAATTTTTTAAAATTATCGTTAAATTTAAAAATTTTGGATTCTAAATAGTCGGGGTCTTGACCGTCTAACCCAAATGATAAGTCTAAATTTTCCGTTATTCTTGTTATTAAAAGTTCTACGCCTCTAACATTTAAACATGGATTAAGTGCGGCGGAACAAGTAAAAACCAAAGGTAAACTACCAAAATATTTTATAAATTTCTTTTTATAACTTTAACCATTTTTCTAAACATTTGAGTAGGTGAGTTTTTTAATTCGTCTAATTTTTCCGTCATAGTATAAACGAGTGAGGAAAACCCGCGCGTTGCAGCGGGATTGCTTTTGTAGACGTGAATTTGGAACTGATGAATGACCGGAAAATTTGTTTGGACCGGCTTTGCAAATACAATTAAAACCTTAGGGACTATTTTCGCGGCTACAAAGGACTTACTTTGTAACGACACTTAAACCTTAGGGACTATTTTTGCCAAATTGCAACAGATAGCAATTAATGCTAAAGGACTTACTTTGCAACGACACTTAAACCTCGTGGGCTTTTTGCCAAGTTTTCAAAGATAATTAATGCTAAAGGACTTGCTTTGCAACGACACTTGAACCTCAAGGGGCATGCTTTTTGCCAAGTTGTGAAAGTTAGCAATTAATGATGCAGACTAATTTTGCGCGCCACTTAAACCTCGGGGTGTTTTTGCCAATTTAAGAAACATTGCATTTAATGTTTGGTGGTTACTGTTTTCTTCCCTTGTAATTAGTATATATATATAATTTGCTTAAAAACTAATGAGCTAGTTGCGTAATAGACACCCGATACTATAGTTGTTGCATCTTTAAAAACTTGTAAAAAAATAGTTAAATCATTTAGTCGATCCCAATCTTGGTCGTCTATCGCAACACTAACAAGTTGTTCATTAAAAGCGTTTAAAGTCTCATGTTGTCGTAATATATTTTCAAACATCATGCAAGTAGAATTCCATCTAGTATTATTATCAAAGCAAGGTCCTAGGGGTATTTCACCACATTGTTTATGAAAACGTCTATAGTTCATTTGTCGTTCGTTGCTCGAACTATATATAGTTACTAATAAACTCCTGAATTTACTTTTTAAACTATCACATATTTTTAATGCCGCTTGCACGGTGTTGGCGTATGTGGTCGGACGTTCTGATGTCTGGATGACTGAGTGATCCGGACGAAATGCTCTGTCGTCCGGAATGATTTTCGCCTAGCGGATAAAGGACTCAACCATGTCAGCAGATTTCACGGGATTTGTCCCCCACGTGGCCTGACACCTACTAAGTAGGGTGGCTATAGGCCTGCGGGTAAGTAACATAGGTCTGCTGAACAGTACGATGAACAGTAACGCAGGTACAAGGTTGGGGTATTATAAATACCCCAACACATTTAATGTTTTGCATTGAAATTTTCACCTACACATACTTTCACATTTATTACCGCATCCATTACCCTCCGCTTATTCTCACGCCGGAGCTTGGTTCCGGGACAACACCGGGGCGAGGCTAACGAGTGTTTGTGTATTGTGCAGGAAGGACCTAATCTTTTCCTCCGGACTGATTGATAGAAGCTCAAACCTCCGGACAAAGTCGAGCCGCAGGAATTTGATTCAACAAATTGGCGCCATCCGTAGGACCCCTATTCATTCTACCGGAGAATTGAATGACAGGTCCTGAAGAGACACCACCACCCGAACCCCTTCTTCCACCGGAACAAGTAGGCGGAAGTGGGGTCACAAATAACACACCACCTGGGATACCGGAACATATACAAGCCCATGTGGCTTCATTAGAAGCTCTTATCAAGAAGTATAACGCCACAGGGGCCAGTGTCATAAAACCCATCTGGTTGTTGTTTGGGGATGACGAGGATGAGCTGGGGAAGGACGCTGAGCAAGACCCTAAGGATGATTTAAGTAAACCTCATAAGGAGGTGGCTAGGTCGCCTTTCACAAGAAAGATAGTGGAGTTCGCCGGCCCCAAGTACACCATGCCTACCAACTTAAAGTTATATGACGGGTCGGCTGATCCGGATGATCACATTAACCGTTTCGTAGGAGCGGCGAACCAAGGAGAATGGCCAATGCCGGTGTGGTGCCGAATGTTCCAGCAAACTATGTACGGGGCTGCACAGGGTTGGTTCAGTAACCTAGAGTCGGGGAGTATTGATAGTTGGGATGACCTGAGGGAACAGTTTACTACAAGGTTTGCCCTACAACAGAAAAACATGAAAGACCCCACGGAAATCACCAGAATCGTCAGGAGGGCGAACGAGGCACTGCCAGATTTCAAGGAACGCTGGACCGATGAGGCCAGTAGGATACCAGGAGTTTCGGAACTCATGAAGATATCGGAATTCATGAATGCCCATCGATTCCCAGACTTGGCTAAGAAATTTTCTAATCAAGTCCCAAAGACTGTTAAGGAAATGATGATTCGGGTAGATGATTATATCCGGGCGGAAGAAGCATATAAGAACACAGAATTGCCGAAAGGAGAAGAACATAAGTCATTACGAAGGGGAAATCCTCCAGTAGCAAGAGACCGGAGATCCAGAGGGGGATTCGGGGATAGAAGAAGGAATGACCGGAGACCTTGGGAGAGAAGTGATTTTAGGCAGAGGGAGGCTTATTCCCCATATGTTGCTCCAAAAGTAGATGCCCGCCCCCGTATTGAGTTTCAGTGCAATGATTTCAACAAGCCCGATAATCACCGAGTCATGCTCTTCGTCCTGTCCAAGCAACCCAAGGAAATATTGGCTACCGAGCATCACTTAAACTTGCCTCCACCGCCTCCCTTACAAGGAAAGCCAAGCAAAGAAAACGAGGACAGGTTTTGTGAGTATCACGGAGAGAAGGGTCATCTAACCAACGACTGTTACCATTTGAAGAAGCAGTTAGAAATGGCCCTTGAATCTGGAAAGTTGGATCACTTGGTGAAGAATGTACAACATAGGTGAAGAGAAAGACCGAGGGGTCATATTGGGAAGGGGAAAGTGATCAACATGGTCAACCATTACCTAGAAGACCAGAAGAGGAAGGCCAGATTCTACGACGAAGACTGGATGAACGTTCCCATATCCTTTCCTCGGATAGCCACGGACGACTTGTCCGAAGAACCACTGATTTTGGAAGCGGAAATAAAGGGTTACTTGCTCCGGAGGGTGTTTGTGGATGAAGGCGCTTCCGTACAAGTAATGTACGAACAATGCTTCAGTAAACTGTGTCCGTCCATTCAATCCAGGCTACAAGAAACTAGCTCACCGTTGGTAGGGTTTGCCGGAGAAGTCATCCAGCCCTTGGGAAAGATCGATTTGGAGGTGCGTTTTGGATATCATGGCTTGTTTAGAACGGTTATGATGAAATTTACGGTAGTAAGTTCACCCTTACCTTACAATGTGATATTGGGAAGGTCAGTTTTGAGGGAATTAAGAGTTATACCCTCAACCATCCATGCTATGATGAAGTTCCTCACGCCCAGAGGAATAGCTACCTTGGTCACTAAAAGGGCGGTAGTTATGGAATGCAGGAGGTTGGAAGAGAGACAAGACCCCAGGGAAAGCTATCCTCAGGAAGGAAAAGCAGAGGTAGTAGACCGGGAGACTCAGGAGGAGCTAAGACTAACGGAAGATATATTGGTTAATGCGGCATACCCCGAGCAGCGGGTGACCATAGGAACTAGCTTCTCCCGGGAGTGTCGAAAGCAACTCATCGAGCTTTTAAGGAAAAACAAAGAGGTATTCGCTTGGGAGCCGATGGATATGACCGGGGTACCTAGACATCTCATTCAACATTCTCTCAATGTAAACGTCTCGGACACGCCGGTTGCTCAGAAAAGAAGGATGTTCTCGCGAGATAAAAACCAGGTGGTCACAAGGGAAGTAGAGGAATGGGTTAAGGCCGGAATAGTTCACCCGGTAAGATACCCGACATGGATATATAATCCCGTATTGGTGAAGAAATGTGACAGAAGTTGGAGGATGTGTATTGATTTCAAAAACCTAAACTCCTCATGTCCGAAAGATTATTATCCCTTGCCGGAGAATGATTGGAAGATTGAATCCGTCATGGGATACAAGTACAAAGGCTTCCTAGATGCTTATAAAGGTTATCACCAGATTCAGATGGATAAGGACGATGAGGAGAAGACTGCCTTTTATACGGAACAAGGGACGTATTGTTACACCAAAATGCCGTTCGGCTTAAAGAATGCTGGGGCAACATACCAGCGGTTAATAGACTTTGCATTCCAATCACATATAGGCAGAAATCTGGAAGCGTATGTGGACGATATGGTTATAAAGAGCCGGACGGAGCGAGAGATGATAGCGGACATAGCGGAAACCTTCGACAACCTCCAGAGAGTGAACATGAAGTTGAATCCGCGGAAGTGTTCATTTGGAGTGGAGGAAGGTAAATTCCTTGGTTACATGGTGACATTGGAAGGCATAAGAGCAAATCCCCGGAAGAGAAAAGCAATCATGGAGATGAAGTCCCCGGAAACGTTGAAAGAAATGCAAAGTTTGAGTGGAAAACTGGCAGCCCTGAATAGATTTTTGTCCAAGTCAGGGGAAAGATATCTCCCTTTTTTCGACACATTAAAGAATATCACTAAGGAAAACAAGGACGAATATCGCTGGACAGAAGAGGCCGAAATGGCCTTTCAGGAGATGAAAAGGTTGATATTGGAATTGCCCTCTTTGTCCACCCCCAAGCCGAAGGAACAGCTATTCATATACCTAGCGGCATCAAAGGGAGCAGTAAGTGCGGTGTTGGTGGTGGAAAGGGAAGGAAGGCAATTGCCGGTACACTATGTGTTAGGTTCCCATTTATGTAACACAAGCATCAATATGAAGAAATAGAGAAGAGAAAGATCGGATGAACACTACACACACACTTATGCGTAAAGATGAAAGAAAGATTATGCTTAGGATAAATGTGAAAGTGAACAACCAACCTTCAAGAGAAGGTTTACAAGATTATTTATAGGAGGGAACTAGGGCAACACACCAAGTTCCTATCCATTCCTTATTGGGCTTTGCATAGGCTCATGGGCTTTCTACATGAGCCTAGCCTTGATTACTAACATAAAAGCCATAATTAAGCTAACTATTACATATTAATTACTAACACTTGAATTCTAGTTTAGGAGTGATTCCAACAATCTCCCCCTAAGTGTTAGTGATTGATGATGAAAAACGTTGTAGGTGTTGATGTAATAGTAGCTTTGACGCTCTTCGACATTCTTCTTCTTGTGAGAAGAAGTGCCTTGATTCGAAAAATCTCCCCAAAGGTAGAGAAATTGTTTCCTTTGAAGTATTATGCTTTGACGTCTTTGATATCTTTGTTTTTTTTTCTTTGTTCTTTGTGATGGTAGTGATAGTATGTTGTGGTTATTCCCATGATCGTGACCGCCACGCTCAGTGTTCCACGTCTTTCTCCAACATGCTCACACGCTCTTTAACGTTGGATTTCAATATCGATGTAGTTCTCTTAGTCATTAAACTTTGTAGATTCTTTGACTTTGACGAAGAATCATTCTGACTTTGTGTTGCCTTTTGAGAGAACTTCAATTAGGGTTGTTGTCGGTATGAGCATGTGGAGAATCTGCACGATCTTTTCCACCCGCAAGCATCCATAAGAAGAAAACATAAAACATGGGTTAGAAATAATCCAAACACAAGTTTGAACTTCGAGTGTATTAACAGCATAGTGTGAAAACACGACTCTAATTCTCACAAAGGTCGCTCCTAACCGAGTCCCACAAGTGAGATAACGCGATGTAAAATCGGTACACCTACAGTTCAGATGATTCGCCGAGGTACACCGAAGCATCATCCCACGATCGAGACCGCTTTGAGACACACTGCGTAACCCACAAGGAGTTACCGGCTGACCTGCCGCCGTGGTCGCTTGATGTTGACCCTGGTAGGAGTTTCCATTCAATCACTGAGGATCACATGTGTGAACCTCTTATAAATGTTCTCGACAGATTGCTAAGATCTGTGTAGGACTCGATATTGTATCACTTGCGTCCTAATTGATGAATGACAAGTGATGAAATGTCAAGTGTACCTACGAGATCTTTTGATGAATCTCGTGGCTCTAGACTCAATAGTTCACTTTGGTTTTCCTGAGCGGAGACTAAGGAGAGGGTCTCCTTGCTTCAATACCAGCAATCTCTAAGAGAAAGCCGATAGTTTACGTAGGGTTCCCTGTAAGAATGAAACAAGCTTCTGTTGGGAGAAACTTGAGTGGCTAGAAGGTTTAGTGCGTGCGTCACTAGGTCCATGACGACTTTGATATTCAATACCGGTGTCATCAAGTGACAACCAAGAGCATATGAATTAAACCCTGTTCCTAAGTTGAATAATCTGGAGGGCTGTTTCTTTTCACCCTTTTCTTTACTTTTCTTTTTAATTCTTCAACTCCTTCTTTCTCCGATTCTCATTTTCTCCTTTTTATAATCATACCTAAGGACTTCTAATTCTAACTATTGGTGGTGTCCTTTGGTAGATCCCTCGGCTCAAGGATCATAGGACGGTTTTTCCTAACCTTAGTCACCTTATAACTCCATGACTAACCTATGTTGCCATAAAACCATTTTCATGAAAATCTCTCAAAGTGGTTATGAGTAAAAGAATTTAATACCACTGTTGAGAGTTTAAGACTTTGCGTAAATATCCCCTCCACACGCTTAAGTATTTTACGTAAATATGCACGGTGAGAGAAGAGCGCGCACTTTTGAATTGATCAACTCATGATAGACAATCCCACGTGAGACACGGTTACGTTGCATAGTTAAAGAGTTACATTGTCAGCTTTTAGGTGACAACTAGCTCTAATAACTACCTTGAAGGTGTGGACAATCCTCGAAAGGTTGTCAAACTCGTCAAAGTTCATGTCTACCAAGAGTTTCTCGAATGGTACATTCTACTCGGACAAGTCCTTTGCGAGACACGTTTACATCACTAGCGAAGTAGTTTGAAATTATTACCCGTCCCGGACAAGTCTTTTCGAGTTACTAACATTTAAGATCTTGTCAATTCATTGGTTAAGTCTTTTTAGCACGACGATTCATTGGCAATTCACAACATATTTCTTACCACATAATTTTTCTCCCCCTCAAAAATGACATATAAATGTTATTTTTGATGAAAATTTGATATAGAATATGACCATTTTGAGTTTTGTGGGAAGATTACCACGAAGAACATGTTGGTGAACAAAGTTTTGTTAATCAAATACTCCCCCTCAACAAGTAATACTGACTTTTGAGGTTTTGAGAAAATCATAAGGGGAAGTACTTGTTCTTTTGAGTAAAACTTTGAAAATTTGAAAGTTTTGATTAGTTTTACTCAAAATTAAGAAGCTTTCGCTCCTTTTATAAGGATTATGGCACTGAAGCGTACCACAGGGTCCTTTCATTACAAGTACGGATTGTACACTATTATATGTGCACAAGCCATAGTCATATATAAACCACACATCCAAATATGATAAGAGAAAACAGATCAAGGGGTACCAGGAGATTCAGGTGATCTAGCAATAACTCCGAGAATGCGTTCTGGACGTTGATAGCCTGTGAGAGATATGCTTGGACGACCACCAACGAAACTCTACAGTGTTCTGAACTGATCCCTTCTGAACAACCTTTCATCGATGCTAGTGATGATCTTTTTCACATCCCTTCTCTCCCTCGAATTCCATCCCTTAGGTAACCCAATGCCTTCTTGTATCGCCTTTAACCGATATGCTAACCCGTCCCTGACTTTCTTCAATGTGTGATCCCCAAACTTGTGAAGCTCTTTGCACGCCATGAAGCAATTGCGGTGCAGTTCACTTCGGTAGGCAACCCCAAATGGTTTCTTGATAAGGGTGTACTGAGCAAGTTGGTTTATGTCGGGAAGGTCTAGCTGTGGTTTAGTGAGGTTAACACGCGTCTGATACGATTCCACGGCAAGTTGTATGTCTTCTACACGTTCTTGGATCACTATGCTTCTGATGTAGATGAGTAATGACTTGATGTATTTGCGCTTGATAGTTGTAGAGAAATGTCGTATTCGTCCTTGCACCTTAGCGAGATACATATCTTCAATATCATTTAGCGACATCTCGAAAATCCGCTTCACAGAAGTCATAGTCCTCTTCTTCTTGTCGTTTGACCACAATGTTCTTGAGGAATGTGTAGTCCCACTTTGACGAAAAAGTAACATGCTTAATAGCAACGATCCGTTTATCACTAAACACTTCCTTCTTCGATTTTTGAACCTGGCAGCTTTTGTAGAAGATTCTTCGACGTTCGGGCCAATGATGAATCCCATACATCGCATCAAGGTCATACTTTTCCAATTGGTTAGCAAACATGTGTGTGGCTTCTTCCTCGATGGCTGGATTGTTAGAGTAGATTGCTGCTGGGAAAGGAAATGTGAGTGACGTAGTGTACTTCCTTGTAACATCGCTACCGTGTAGAAGAAACTTGAGGTCATTGTTGAAGAAGTAACGGTATGGAATTTGAGGTTGATCCTGTCGGCCAATTATTGGTAGAGGTCTGGTCCAGTCAGTGTAATAGGGAGCCTTGTCTTTTCTTGTGAAGTCGATGTTAGCTTCGGGATTGAGCCAACCGATGTTGTTTGACATGGCTCGTGCAATGTTTTCGAGATGGTATTCAACTTCAATTGCACTTTCTGAGCTGTTTTTAAGCAGTTGGAAGGCATCATTCTTAATTCGCCTTAGCTCAGCCTTAGTCATCTTCTTCACTCTAAACTGTTCTTGAATCAGCTTTACATGCTCCATAGTACGGCCATCTACCATTTCTTGACCTTCTGGTAGTGAGGGAGTAGCATCAACAAGTCTAGAAAACCAGTCATATTCTTCGGTTGTATCGTCATCTAGCCATGAGAGGACATCGGTCTTCGTCTTCTTTTTCTTTTTCTTTGGATTTGATGATGATTCTGGTTTCTTTGTTGTTGTAGAAGAGGTGGGTTGTTGTTGGGGCTCAGGGACTTCTTCATCGTCACCACCAGTGTATTCGAAATGATCATTGGTTTTCTCTGTTTGGGGTGGTGACTCAGAATCCTGAGGTTTCTTAGTAGGAGTCGAACGTGGAGGAGATCTTCTTTCGGTTGGAGTCCTTTGGAATGGTGGTGGCATAGAGGAGGATTCACCAGACTTCTTCTTGCGTTTCGATTCTTTATCTTTATCCGCATCATCATCGTCTCTAGGACGCTTAGCCGTTTTCATTGCCTGCTTTGCATCCCGTTTTAAGTTGGTAATCCAGAATGCGTCAAACGGTTTACCTTCGTCAGAGGTAAACGCCTGCATCGCTTTGACATTTGAAGTACAAGCTTGGAAACCAATTATGCATCGAGAAAGTCAGAGGCTCAGTTGGGTTGATTGTGACAGTTAAAGGCGTTGATCTTATTGTTTGTTTGGCCAACTGCATGAGATTCGGATAGAGTTGTCTGGTGAACATCTCTTTGTCACTCCGGACGACGTCGAGAAGAAAATTGTGAGTATATTCTCTAGCCGCCTTCTCATTTCTCTTTGGAAATCTCCTTGAGAAGCTTCGATATTCTCCCTTTCACTCAACATCTCGTTTATCCCGCTTGTAGAAGATTGATCCCGTGGCCGAGTTGATTCAAATTTTGTTGGTCACGTCTTTCTTCTTGACTTGCCTGACATAGCTTTGACAATCTTTGTCTTAGCTCGATATCCAAGAGTCGGTTGGTTTCTTTACTTGACTTGGATGCGGATCTAGTTGTGCCTTTGGATGGTGGAGGTGAAGAGTGAGAAGACGAGTCTGATGATGATGATACATGAGGAGGCTCGTGGTCTTTTGGTGGCTCGAGAGTTAGTTCCTTGGAATGTACTGGACTATCTAGAAGAAAATCATCATAATCAACTTCGTCATCTTTTTCAGATTTAGCCATTTCTTCAGCCTTAATCCCGCTTCTTCATCGGCTTGAGCTTGAGCTTTTTTACTTTTTCTTTAGCTGCAACCTCAGATCTTCATCCGGAATTTTCTCAGACTTCTCCATTTCTGGTTCCTCAAAGTCATATTTGATATAATCCTCAAGTTGCCTTTGTTGTTGTTCGAGGTGGTGGTACCGCCTTTATCGGGTTGATTAACCGCATCGAAACTGGTGTAGATAGTGCACCACCACTTGACCCTCCGGGGCCACGAGTTTGTTGTTGTTCGAACTCTTTAGCAACGTGTTGGAGTCTTAGATTCTTCAGCTTTTTCCTATAGTCTTTGTCTAGTGGTTCTTCATCCGAGCTCTCCTCTTCCTCTGGCTCAAGAACTAGGGTTTTACCTTTATCGCCTTTTGGGTGGGAGATTTTGCTATCTGTCAAAGTATCATCGATTGGAGTTTCGAGTAGATGACCTCTTCGTCGCTTTTCAGATTGTCCTCGAGTACTCGCCCATTAGCTTTTGTTGCGGTTCAGGTTTGGGAATAGAGATTGCCTCCTTTAATGGAACTTTCCTTTACAGAAAGACTCCTCTTCGGATACCTTCTAGTACTCTCGCTGCTCGCTATACTACGCACTTTTTCTTCCGGTTTTCTTAACAGTGTCCCGTAAGATTTTTCATCAATAAATCCCACTTTGCCCGCCCACTACTACCATATATCGTTTGTACGAATAAAGTCCTTTGATAACATCGGTGAGAAGAATATCCGCAACACTACACCTTGTTTCTTCGTAGTTGATTCTTTGAATCTTACCACGTTGAGTGTGGGTTCAAGTAGTACGGAGTGATGGTTGGGATCTTCAAGTCTTTGGGAATATCGATTGGTTTCAATAATCCTTTTGATCGCAATTTTGTATATATGATATATGGAATCTTGGAGCCAGGATTTTTGTGTACGCCATCATGTCATCCAGCATCAAAGCAAGATATTCAATGTGTTTCATGTTGACCATGCCCCAAAAGATTTGAAGTTCCATGAGCTTTGGGTGCTCATATCCACTGTCACGTCCGGACACTGATTTAACAATCATGATGTACAGTGTTCTCCGTGGTTGAGGGATGTTCTTGAGATCTACTGAGGAGTGCTTTGTGATAACCCCAACAGCTTCATCATAGCCGATGTCGACCATGAATTGGAGAACGACCTCTTCTCAGGAGTAGCAGAGAAGTCATAGCAGGGGCTCGACAGTTGGTAGAAGAAGAACAACCTCAAATCTGCGGAGTGACGTGACTTGTTTGTTGTTCAATGTTACCGTCCACACAAGATTTTGACCTTTGACCTTTTGAATTGTGTGCCGAATTGATGAATGTAGATCTCCGCCACGAGCGAATTCGTGAGCATATTCTGGTAAGGGTGAGTCGTCAGAATATCCACGGCAATCAAACAGGAAGACTCGGAACATGTGAAGTTATCAAAGTCGACTATGAGATTATTCTTTACAATCTTCATTGGGTAACCATTGGGAAAGATGTTTTCAATGGTGAGAACATTTGGTGCATCCACATTTTCCATTTGAACGTCCATATCGTGATCTGAAAGATATTTAGCCAAAAGAACCAACATATCGAAAGACATTATGTTAGTCAAAAGTTGATTTTATTGTCTATTTATTGAATGTGATATGTCAATGATTGTTACGAGTCCAATGTCACTTGTTAGTGCAATAGTCCAAAGACGTCGTGATAAGTTTCGTGAGTAGATTAACTTTGAGTTTTAAAGTCCAAGTTTTCACTTATTTTCACAACTTATTAAACATTTAAGCTTATTAGTGACATTTTGGTTTCGTGACGTTATGATTTATTTATTTACAAGTTTGCACGCGTAACAATTCACAATTTTGGTTAAAATTAGGCTTAGGCGTAGGTTTTGCAAGCTTATGCGTAAACAGTGAACCATACGCGTAGTTATAAGCTTATGCGTAGGATCTTGACATACGCGTAAGAAATGTTACGCGTAGGAAAAGAGGGCCTTAAGCATAAAGCATACGCGTAAGCGTATGTGGGAGCTTACGCGTAAGGCTTACTCGTAAGAGTGAACCTTATGCGTAAAGTTATCAAGCTTACGCATATCCTTTACGTGATACGCGAGTCCCTTTGTAGAACCTTATGCGTAAAGGTTACGCGTAAGATTTCTCTTACGCTTAACATTCTACGAGTAAGGTGATCCTTGCGCTGAAACTCGCTAACCTTGATTCTGAATATTTCACGCGTAAAACCTGAAACAAATTCATCATAACATCATCATTAACACATTATTCAATACTTTTCAGTTTTCACATGTTATATCAATCAGACACAGTTACGCGTAAGATTAGCTTACGCGTAATACTTAAACCCTAAACATTCAAGAATTACGAATAAGGAATCTAGCAATTGGAAATGCACCAAATCATTTCTGGGATATCTAAGAGGCCATATGATTATGTTGCAATAAGTTTTAACATCAAAAACCTAATGGATCAAAAGTACCCAATTCGTATGAACATAAACCCTAATTCTTAGTTTTCACCAAATTAATGTTTCTGGGTATGTTTCAAGCAAGGTTTTGGTAAATTAAACATGTTAACAACATAACACAACCATCTTTTTAACCAGAAACACTCCCAAATGAAAACACCAAAATTTACGCTTAAACCCTAATTTTGAAAAATGGTTAATTCATGTTTCTGGGTGGATTTGTTTGATAGAAATGGTATAAGAGTGACTATATAAACATTTTAACACAACCATTTTAACAAATAACACCCAAACATGATTATGTGTTCATACGCTTATGCGTAGAACACAAATTCATGCCTAGGCACAAATCTAGCCGTTGGATCTTGAAACAAATCAAAACCATTGTTTGTAATAACACGAAGATCATTTAAACACTTACAGATTGAAGGTTTATAACACGGATTTGAAGAAGGAAGGATAGGCGTAGGATTTGGTAGTTGTAGTAATAAATGTAAAAGTTAATGTGTTAAGAAAGGTTGGTGGAAGACTTTTGTTAAAATAAGTTTAAACATTTGGCAACTTTAGTCCCTCCACCTTAACCATTTTCATCCAACGCCCATAACTTCCATTTTGGTTACGCAAAGCATGATTATTTGTAAAGAAACTTGACGACACTCCCCCTCGACTTAAGAAATAATGAAATTTTATAAATTTGGGTCCGGGGAGTGACAATAACCAAAAATGTGACCACCATTATCAAAGAAACAATCGGGATAAGGTAACATGCAAGTACAAGGTTTTATGGAATCGAAAAATATTTACTTTCTCCCCCTCAACACTTGACCGAGAAAATAATGAATTTTGAAAGAGAAAAGTGTTGACGGAAGAAATGTACTTGCCATGTTGAAAGAAATTTGGATAGAAGAATATTTTTGTATTTTATCAGATTTTATATTTTTGTATTTTGTTTTTGAAAGTATTTACAAAAGAGGTTTTGGTGTTTGACTGGTTTTTAAGAATGTTTTAAAAGTTCATCCAGTTCCTCCGGAGTCAAACACCGCATACCAATCCGGTGGACCAACTCATTAAACCTAGCAGGAGCTAAGGCTTTGGTGAGAAGATCTGCCATTGGTATTCATACCCACAAAGTATAATTCAACGGCACTTTTCCACGTGTTCCTTGATGAAATGATATCGAAGATCGATGTGCTTTGATTTTGAATGTTGAACAGAGTTGTACGAGATTGCAATAGCACTTCGATTGTCGCAGATACAGGGATTCGTCAAATATGTAACCATAGTCTTTGAGTTGCGTTTTCATCCAAATGACTTGAGCACAACACGCCGACATGGCTACATATTCTCTTCGTGTTGAGGATAGCGATGTACGCCAGTCATGCTTCTTCGATTGCCATGACACCAGTTTATCACCAAGAAATTGTAATGCTCCTGAGGTACTTTTCCGTGAATCTAAGCATCCTGCGTGATCACCGTCTGAAAAAGCTATTAGTTCAAATCCGTAATCCTTCGGATACCAGATTCCCAAGTTAATGGTTCTCTTGATGTATCGGAGGATTCTTTTAGCCTCAGAGAGGTGAGTTTCAGTTGGTCTCAACTGATAATGGGATCAAAGATATACAACAAAGACAATATCAGGTCTACTGGCTGTTAGATACATGAGAGACCCAATGATACTATGGTATTTGGTAGGGTCAACCAATTTCCCATGCAAATTAGCGTCCAGCTTCTTGGTATGTGCCATTGGAGTGGCATAGGTGTCACAGTTTTGCATTCCATTTTTGTTCAAAATTTCAAGGGCATATTTGGACTGACTTAGAAAAATACCACGGGGTGATTGATGAACTTGAAGTCCTAGAAAGAACGTAAGTTCACCCATTATGGACATTTCAAAATATTTTTTCATAAGTTTTGAAAAAGCGTTTGAGTATTTTAGATGTGTTGACCCAAAAATGATGTCATCCACATAAATTTGAACGATTAAAATGTGTGCCCCGTGATATTGTATGAAAAGTGTAGGGTCGACCGAACCTTTGACGAACTTATTGGCGAGAAGAAAGGATGATAACTTATCGTACCATGCCCGAGGAGCTTGTTTGAGTCCGTAGAGAGCCTTGTTCAGTTTGTAAACGTGGTTCGGGAACTCTGGATCAACGAATCCTTCCGGTTGGCTGACATAGACCGCTTTTCAGCTTTACCATTCGAAGCGCTTTTAACGTCCATCTGAAAGACCGTGATGTTCATGTGAGCGAACGCCGAGAAATATCCGAACAGCCTCAAGACGAGCAACCGGAGCGAATGATTCTTCAAAGTCAATAACCTTTTTCTCGTAATATAACCCTTAGCCACCAGACGTAACTTATTTACGATTCACGGTTCCTTCAAAGATCCAATTTGTTTTTCCAAATCCATTTTAGACCAATGACGTAGACTCTTGTTGGTCTTTCAACCAATTCGCATACTTTAAGACGCTTAAACCGATTGAGTTCTTCTTGCATGGATTCAATCCAGTTGTCTTTGGTCATTGCGTCTTTAATGTTTTTAGGTTCAAATTGGCAGACAGTGAGTGCATAAATGCAATGTTCACCGTCTGTGTGAAGACGCTGTCTCGTTACACTCGTTGATTGGTTACCAATAATGTTCTCAAGAGGATGGTCTTTCGTCCAACGATGTGTGGAAGGTTGATGTTGATATACATTATGCGGATTGGGAGGATTCAAATGGCTTTTAAATGATTCCGCAACATCAAAAGTGCAGGTTTCATTAGCAAACGGATTGAAGAACGCATTTGTATCATAATCTGCAGGTGGGGGTACTTCATTGTTCGAAGATCATCACCGTTCACGTCGTTGGATGCGGTTTGTTCAACTGTTGTTGTAGAAGAATCAACTGGTGGTGCTTCCTCAACAAGAGTTGTTATAGCAGGTGTATCATGTATTGGATTTTGATCAGGTTGAGCAGCGAAAACATTGGATACACCTGGTGCACGTTCATCAATATCATCACTAAACAGAGAAGCAAATAGTTGTTCCATTTGACGTCGAGTTAGTTGTAAACTAGGTTCAGCTGATGATGGGGTTTGAGGGAAGTTTAAACGGTTATGACCGGGTTCCAAGCTGTTATGCTTAGAAGCCATTGCTGTTGTACATGTATAGAAAATAGAAGGGGGCAAGAAAGAAAAACATGGATCCCCAAGTGAAACTGGGTTCCGATGTTAAAGTAAAGATGTAGTGTCAATAATCTTCTTGACACCGAACATGCTATTTTGATGGTTTCCTTCCTACCTCGTGGATGGATGTAGAGGGTTTCACACTTGTTATTGTGCAACTACTTAGTATCTTTCCTGTAGGAATCCACCTAAGACCAACAGTTTTGAAAACTCTACCCGTTGGTATCCATCTAAGGTTAGATCTAAGGGATGTTGAAACTTCTTTAGGGAAAGTCGGCCCTATATTGATCCACCTATTAGGTTTATGAAATTTTATTTTTAGATCAACGGGTTTATTTCTAATTGTTTGTTGAGTTAACTTAGGTTTTGGTTTGCTACTACAAGCGGTGTTCAGAGTACACTAGAAGGTGATACATTAGGTCGTGAACCTAAGATTCCATCCTTTTGGAGTAGTGCCATTTTCCTAGCCTTTTCTAGATCATAGTTCTTGCGCGCGTCATGTGAATCATATGAATTTTTAATTTTAATGCTCGGTTTAGACACAGTGTTCGAACTAATCCTAGACGGCCAAAAAGTGTACCGTAAACATTTAATAGAAACAGTTTAATAGAAACATAAGCATTTTTCTTAGGCCGGAATGTGGAGGACTGGTTTTGACAAATGATTATTCTCAACACCTTGGGAGGCAAACCGTGGTTTTGAAGATTTAGAACGCTTGATTTAAATGCAGCTTGGTTGTCTAACTACGATTGTTTTCCGAAGGTTGTAGAGACGATTTCCCCAAGATTGTTGGTTTTGCAAAATTAGTATCCACACTCTCATCAGTTAATATTCTCAGTTTGTTTTGTAAAGCAACATGTGCAAGCCCCTTTGCTTGAATTTGAGCCTTTAAATGCTCATTTTCTTTTACTAATGTATCCACATGATTACTTTGTTCATTCAAAGATTTACTATTTGGCTCTGAGTTTAAAATTTTGTTTTGCATTTTAAGTTCAAGAGAGATGCAATGAGCCTCAAGTTTTGAAAAATCTTTATGAAACGAGCAATGGTCTTTTGAGAAGAATGTTTTCAGATTCAAGAGTTTGATTTGACGTTTCAGTTGAATTATTAACAAGTAAGGGCTCGGACATGAGATAGTTGTTCGGACATTGTGCAACACACTGTCAACCTCTCCTTCATTTCTAAATTCAGGTTGTTCAAGATGTTATGTCGCATTTGCAATGAATATGATCAACATAGAGATAGTACCTCAACTATCTGTTCTTTGTCAAAGTTCGGCTCTGTGTCATAGATGGGTAAGATATCTTCCTCAACCATTTGTTCTTCGTCAAAGTTGGGTTCGGTGTCATAGTTAAGTATGATATCTTCTCGATCTTCTGCGTCATCCTGATTTTCCAATGCTACAACCTCATTGCCCGTGATACCCATGTGCAGATGCAGTAATCACAATATTCTCAACATCCCTTTGAGCATTCCTTCCATGTACATCAACTCTTTCACCTTGCATGACTGCAGGATTTCGAGAATTTGATGATGTCTAACGCTTGGAATTGTTAATTATTGAGTTCACCATCTTAGACAGTACCATCCATCCTTCTTCCAATTCCACAAATTCATGCCTAGGCACAAATCTAGCCGTTGGATCTTGAAACAAATCAAAACCATTGTTTGTAATAACACGAAGATCATTTAAACACTTACAGATTGAAGGTTTATAACACGGATTTGAAGAAGGAAGGATAGACGTAGGATTTGGTAGTTGTAGTAATAAATGTGAAAGTTAATGTTAGTCGGACCTTGCACGACACTGAGAGAAATTATGCTCCAATAGAAAAATTGACCCTATGTCTCTTGCACGCGTCCAGACGGTTACGGAGATATTTCGAGGCTCACTCTGTCCGGGTCATCACCAATCAACCCGTTAAGCAAATATTGAATAAGCCGGAGGTCTCAAGAAAATTGGCCAAATATGTCGTGGAATTAGGAGCCTACAACATTACCTATGTTCCAAAAACGCGGTTAAAGTATAGGTGCTAGCGGACTTCCTTATAGAAATACCAGTGGAGTCGGATGCCCAGGAAAGTAAGGGAAGAGGCAAGGATGTGATGGAAGTAGGGGGTGAGGGAGAATGGTTACTATACACGGACGGAGCATCCAATAAGAAGGGTTCCGGCGCGGGTTTGGTCCTCATCAGCCGGCGAAGGAAGATTTGACCTACGCCTTACGGCTCAACTTTCCCAGCACCAATAATGAAGCCGAATACGAGGCTTTGCTGGGCGGTCTCCGGATTGCAAAAAAGCTCAAGATAAAGACTTTGAACGTGCGGGTAGATTCCAAACTGGTTGCAAGCTAGATCAATGGGGAATTCACCGCCGCTAAGGAAAGCATGCAGAAGTACTTAGCCCGGGCAAAAGAATATATCGATGGATTCCAGAGCTTCAAGATTTGTAACATTCCGAGAGCTCAAAATCAAAAGGCATACATATTGAGTAAATTGGCGTCGGTTGCTTTTGATCATCTCACCAAAAAGGTGTGGGTAGAGGTCTTGGAAAAACCTTCAGGAGAAGAAGAAATGGTGAAATACCATAGTAGAAGAGGAAGGAGACAATTGGATGACACCAATCATCAAGTTTCTACATGAAGGAATCTGGCCGGAAGACCCCAACGAGGCTAGGAATCTCCGAATGAAAATTCCACATTACGTGATGGAGGGGGGAGTCCTCTTTAAAAAAGGCTACTTAGTACCAATGCTAAGGTGTGTGGGACCGCTGCAGGCGAATTACATAATTCGTGAAGTACGTGAGGGATGTTGCGAAATGCATTCCGGACCGAGAACCGTGGTGGCTAAACTTATGAGGCAGGGGTATTATTGGCCTACTATGCATCGTGACGCAAGGGAGGAAATTAGGAAGTGCGACTCTTGTCAGATACATGCTCCGGTGCCGAAGCTCCCTAAAACATTGTTAACTTCCATCTTGGCACCGTGGCCTTTTTACCAATGGGGAATGGATGTGCTGGGGCCTTTTCCGGAAGCACCAGGAAGAGTCAAATATGTCATAGTGGCTATTGATTATTTCACAAAGTGGATAGAGGAAAAACCACTGGTAAAGACGACAGGGAAGAATGTTATAAAGTTCGTATGGGAGAACGTCGTATGTAGATACGGTTTGCCGGGAGTCATAGTCACTGATAACGGAACCAACTTTGTCAATGATCCGTTCAAAAGCTGGTGCGAACGGTTGAAAATTAAGCAGATGAATACAACCGTGGCACACCCACAAGCCAACGGATTGGTGGAATGAGCTAACAAGAGTCAGATGGAAGGAATAAAAACAAGACTGGGACGGGAGAGAAGTGGATGGTTTGATGAGCTGCCTAACGTCTTATGGGCCCACCGGACAACTCTCAAAACAAGCAATGGAGAAACCCCGTTCAGTCTGACGTACGGAAGTGAAGCTGTGATTCCAGTAGAAATAGGAATGCCCACACACCGGACGATGATGTTTCGGGAAGACCAGAACGAGGAGGAACAACGCTTGAACCTGGATCTCTTGCAAGAGAGAAGGGAAATACTGCCATTTAGGAGGCCAAATACAAAACACATGTGGAACAATATTACAATCAAAGAGTTAGACCAATGAACTTCAAGGTGGGAGATTTTGTTTACCAGAGGAATGAGGCAAGCCGGGTAGAAAACCAAGGGAAGTTGGGACCCAATTGGGAAGGACCTTATAAGGTGGTAGGAGCATATCAGAATGGCTCTTATAAGTTACAAACAATGGAGGAGAAGGAGGTCCCTCAGACCTGGCACGCGATAAACCTCAGAAATTGTTTCTTATAATCGTTATTGTGGCAAGAATCCTACAGCTACTATGTAACTTGAATTAATCATGTTCTATTTTTTTAATGATGAAAGTCTTCCTGCAGTAGGGAGACAATTTTCCATGATAACTTGTGTGATGTGTGACTATTCCGACGGCTGGCCCCCGTTAAGTATAACTAACGAAAGCATTCCTGGGTATATATGCCGGATGCCCGAAAACTTTATTCGGATGCTCGAAAAATGGATGCCCAAGTGAAAAGACAAAACACTTTGGATGCCTAGTGGAATGACCACACAGATGCCCGAGCACGTATGTCTGATGCCCAAAATGGATGCCCTAAAATCCCTATGGATGCCCGGACTCCGGATGCACGGCCTACGTGGCCGGATGCCCTTAGAACAACCTAAGGAGGTCTGTCAATATGAAACGAGAATACAAAAAGCAGGAGAAATATTCATACATAAAAAATTACTATAATAACATATATATACCTGCTTAGACTATGAATATTGTTCGGTCACAAAGGATACCAAAATGAAAAATCACAAAAGATGAATTGTTAATTATTACAACCGTGGTTATCCGAATCATTGTTTACAAGCATACAATATTAAAATCAAACTTCAAACATTCTCCGCTGGAGTTTCAGTGGCCGGAGTGTTGACTGGCAGGATGTTCATAAAAGAGGTGAGTGGAAGGACCGGCGGGATCCTTACGGGGAGGGGCTTCTGGCTCCATGTTTAGCAAGTCTCTCAAGGGCAGCCGGTGTGAATCAGCTAACTTTTGGATGTAGGGATACTCAGCTTGGAAAAGCTTGTTATATTCGGCTTTCCATAGCTTTGGAGCCTCCCTGTTAACCCTGGCAATACCCTTCAGAGCTGCATCTATCTCTTCTTCTTTCCTCCCCACACCCACCCTCTTCTTCGCCTGGCGAGCAAGAGCCTCTCTCTCCTTCTTCTCGCGGGCAGCAACCACTTCCGGGTCCGCCTCTTCGGCCCTTTTGGCCAGGGCATCCTTCGGAGGAATGCTTCCTCCAACGGGCAAGGGATCGGTTGTTCTCTTTGGTTTCTCCTGATTTGGATCAACCGTGACACCCTTGCTTACCACGGTCCCCTCCCAATCTGGAAGCTCAAGGTACTCCGACATGTTAACAACTGAAAGAACAATGAAGTTCGTTATAAACATAAACTAGCAGGTCCGGGGAAAACAAACATCAACCCTATAATTACTTAAACTAAATAGATAATTACCATGACCCCTGACATCTTTTAGAATGGGCTCGAAGTCAGGATTCTTGAAAACTGAGGAGAGGTGGCATATCCACAAAAGACTCACGGTCGGTTTGCGCAACGGAATAATCACCCGACTAAGTTTGATAGCATCCTCTTGTGAAAAGCCGGTGGGGAAGTTATCCGTAATCTTTGAATCTTTATGCCTCCACGCCATGGCATACGGAATGGCCATTCGATCAATCAAAAAGAACTTCTCCTTACAATGTTTCAAGCTGGAGAGGATTTCTTTGAAACACTTATAAGAACCCTTACCCGTTTAGTTCTCGAAGGAAAACCAATGTCCTTGCTTGCATAACCGGTAGAATGCCCGAAAAAGTGAAACCCTAGGTTGTATATTCAAACTGTAGCATCTTATCTCAAAGAGGGTCACGCAGTTCAAACCTAGCGGAACTAGTTGAGAAATGTGAACCCTAAAGTGTCTAATCACATTCAATAAGAAAGAGGAGAAAGGAATCCTGACCCCCTCTGTATCCAGCTGCTGAGGATAAATCCCTATCTTATCCTCCGGTAGTTGATCCATGGTCATATCATCCGGAGGTAATACCAGACGTAGATCAGTAGGAATACTGTACTCGACAACTATGTCATCTAATTCTGATTGTTTCAACCTAGAAGTGTAGATGTGCATATCGAACTTAGGAACTACGGTCTAGACGGGTTCCTCTGTTGTTTCTTCCGTCGGGTGGACGGATACATTTTCCCTTGATGGAATATTTCCCCCATCGGTTCCGATTTCGGCCATTTCTAAAAGATACATAAAGACAATGTACAAATAATTACAGGAAGAGGACGAAACAAACCTTAAGAAGAATGAAGAAGACGTCCAGAGGAAAGAAAGCAATCTATGTGTGTGAAATGTGAAAACCAAATGAAGTGAAAGTGAATATTTATACCGTAAAAAACCCTAGCAGACTGTCAAAACATCCCATCAGTCAGTAAAAGGGTGACGTGGGCTGATCTAGGCCGTCCACGATAACCAGGAGAGATGAGGAAGTACAAGTAAGGCCCAACAGGTAACCAGGCCCACCAGACCCGCCCAAACTTTTCAGGTCCAACTATCACGGCTCATGGACTGGTAACAATACGAACCTTCCGGACAGACCAACTAATTATAAGTATTGTATCACCGGTCTTTATCCGGTAATACAATACTGGGGGCACATGTTGGCGTATGTGGTCGGACGTTCTGATGTCCAGAAGACTGAGTGATCCGGACAAAATTCTCTGTCGTCCGGAATTGTGGAAAACTAGAAGGGGGGGTTGAATAGTTTTACCAATTAAAACGTCCTTTTAAATATTTAGATCGACTTATGTCAATCTATTTGGATGTGTGTGTTGGATGTTGATAAACAAGCATGTAAAGATAAGTAATGAAAAGATTAGAGTAAGAAGCACAAAACCACAACGCAAGTATTTATAGTGGTTCGGCTACAAGGTCACCTTCCTTGCCCTACTCCACTCCCCGAGTCACCTACTCGAGAGTTCGTAATCACTACACCAATCTCCTTATGGCGGAGAAGCCTTCACAACGTCGCTTAATCTTTTTCCGGTACAAAGCTAAATACCGAGTTCTTTCACACCAAGGCGAACCACACCTAACACAACGTCGCCTACCCTTTATACGGTGCTAGGCTAACCACCGAGCTCTTTCACACCTTAGGTGAACTACACCTTTACAACGTCGCCTACCCTTTATTAGGTACTAGGCTAAGTACCTAGTTCTTTCACACCTTAGGTGAACTACACCTTCACAACGTTGCCTACCCTTTATTAGGTACTAGGCTAAGCACCTAGTTCTATTGCAATGGAGGAACTACTACCACACTACACCAACGACTAATCCCAAAGGAGATCTACTCCTTTACAACATCATCAAGGATATCAATATCCTTGGATCTAAAACTAGTCTATCTTGTACATCGAAACACACCATATCAAATGTACATCTAAGGCACCTTTCACTAATGCCTTTGACTAGATCTACAAGACACCTTTCACTAATGTCTTGTGTCTTCACTTCTAAGCACCTTTCACTAATGCTTCTTTGTCTTGACTTCTAAGCACCTTTCACTAATGCTTCTTAGTCTTGACTTCCAAGCACCTAACACAAGTGCTTTATACTATAGACGATAGATACCCTTCACTAATATCTTCGTCTTGACTCTTAAGAGATCTTTCACTAATGTCTTCAACACTATACTTCTTTGAAGAAAGAAGGGAATCATCAACAAGAAGACTTTAGTAGCTTTGATGATGAGGAAGCATGGCAACTCATGGAATTGAGCTTGCTCGACTTCAAAGGTGGTGATCTTGCCTTTAAGAGGAACCTAAAAGATCACAAAAACAAAACTACAAACATAGATCTCTTGGATCTAAGGTTAGTGAGATTTAACTCAGGGGAGAAAGTATATTGAAAGGGGGTGGGAAACAATGAAGAAATGGCTCACTATTTATAGAGGAAAAATCCTACTGTTGCCCGGATCCCACGGATCCCTACCACAAGGGATCCGGCTAGCACAAAGCTAGGGATCCGTGGTCCGCTCCTCTTTGCCCATGGGTATTTTTGGTTATGGGTCATTGGTCATGGGTTATGGGTTGATCCATGGTTTTCTTTCTAGATACAATGAACTTGGTTAAGTGGTATATATAAAACCATGGGTTATGGGTCAAAACCATTTGCTAGTATTTTACCCATTTAGTATATACTTGTATTTACCCATTTTAGCATACACTTAGTTTTTACCCATTTTAGTATACTTAGTTTAAGTATATGTTTAACCCAATATGTAAACACTAGTTGTTGTACATATGTATCTAAATCATAAAAACACTTATACTTGTTTTAGTGTTTTATGTGACAACTTAATTGTGTTAGAAAACTATTAACTCAAACTATTTACGTACTCTATTTGTTTTGTTAAAATGATTTTACTTTTGTTATCGACAAAACATTAGAAGATCGTAAAATATAAATAAACGTTTTTACGGCTTATTTGTATTAACAGGAATGATTTTCGCCTAGCGGATAAAGGACTCAACCATGTCAGCAGATTTCACGGGATTGGTCCCCCACGTGGCCTAACACCTACTAAGTAGGGTGGCTATAGGCCTGCGGGTAAGTAACATAGGTATGCTGAACAGTATATGAACAGTAACGCAAGTACAAGGTTGGGGTAGTATAAATACCCCAACACATTTAATGTTTTGCATTGAATTTTTCACCTACACATACTTTCATATTTATTACCGCATCCATTACCCTCAGCTTATTCTCACACCGGAGCTTGGTTCCGGGACAACACCTGGGCTGAGGCTAACGCGTGTTTGTGTATTGTGCAGGAAGGACCTAATCTTTTCCTCTAGACTGATTGATAGAAGCTCAAACATCCGGACAAATTCGGGCCGCAGGAATTTGCTTCAACACACGGATAAATTTATAACATGAGCAACATAACGGGAATGAAAAAAAACACTATCTAAAACGGGTTTTATACGTAATTTTAACAATTCCATAGCTCTAGTATTATTGGATGCATTATCTAGTGAAATCGTAAAAACTTTATCATCTAAATTATATTCAATTAAACAGTCATGTAAATTTTTTCTTCAATTAGATCCCGTATGAGGATAACCAGATAGTTTAAAAGCAATTGTTCATTTCATTAATAACCAAGATTCAGGATTAAACCAATGAGCCGTAACGGCGAGATAAAAATTAGCCGTACCATGTGCTGCGGTCCAAACATCCGTAGTTACGGAAACACTATATTTATATTCACGAAAAACCATCAATAATGTGGAAAACTAGAGGGGGGGGGGTTGAATAGTTTTGCAAGTTAAAACTCATTTTAATTTATTTAGATCGACTTATGTCAATCTATTTAGATGTGTGTTGGATGTTGATAAACAAATATATAGAAGTATAAGTATGTAATGAAAAGATAAGAGTAAGAAGCACAAAACCACAACGCGAGTATTTATAGTGGTTCGGCTACAAGGACACCTTCCTTGCCCTACTCCACTCCTCGAGTCACCTACTCGAGAGTTCGTAATCACTACACAACACCGACTCCTTATGGTGGAGAAACCTTCACAACGTTGCCTACTCTTTTTCCGGTACTAGGCTAACCACCGGGTTCTTTCACACCAAGGTGAACCACACCTACCACAACATCGCCTACCCTTTATCCAGTACTAAGCTAGATACCGAGTTCCATTACAATGGAGGAACTACTACCCAATGACTAATCCCAAGGGAGACCAACTCCTTATTACAACATCATCAAGGATATCAATATCCTTGGATCCAATACTAGTCTATCTTGTACATCAAAACACACCATATCGAATGTACATCTAAGGCACCTTTCACTAATGCCTTTAACTAGATCTTCAAGACACCCTTCACTAATGTCTTGTGACTTGACTTCTAGGCACCCTTCACTAATGCCTACAATACGGACGATCGACACCTTTCACTAATGTCTTCGTCTTGACACTTGAGACATCTTTCACTAATGTCTTCAACACTACACTTCTTAGAAGAAAGAAAAGAACCATAAAAAAGAGGACTTCAGTAGTCTTGATGATGATGAAGCATGGCAACTCATGGACTTGAGCTTGCTTGACTTCAAAGGTGGTGATCTCGCCTTTAAGAGGAACCTAGAGGATCACACAAAAACAAAACTACAAACATAGATCACTTGGATCTGGGGTTAGAGAGTTTTAAACTCAAGGAGAAAGTATGTGAGAAAGGGGTGAGAAACAATGAAGAAATGGCTCACTATTTATAGAGAGAAAATGCCTACTGTTCCCCGGATCCCACGGATCCCTCCCACAAGGGATCTGTCTAGCGTAAAGCTAGGGATCCGTGGGACGCTCCTCTTTACCCATAAGTATTTTGGTTACTGGTCATGGGTCATGCGTTATGGGTTGATCCATGGGTATTTTATTAGATACAATGTATCTCATGAGTGCAATGCACCTAGTCAAATGGGTATGGGTCAACACCATGGGTTATGGATATTATCCATATATGACATAAGCATGATGTCATGCAATGGGTTATGGGTCAAGCTCCATGGATATGTGTCATGGAATTTGGGTTGTACCCAACTATATTCAATGTATTTGGTCAATGGGTTATGATACTTAAGTTTTTACCCATTTATATTACCCAATATACTGCATACTAGTTATGTGTATATTTTACCCAAATATGTAAACACTATTTGTTGTACATATGTAATACTAAAACATAAAGTCACTTATACTTGTTTTAGTGTTTTATTGTGAAAGCGTAAGTGTGTTAAAAACTATTGGCTCAAACGATTTACATATTTTATTTGTTTCGTTAACATGATTTTACGTTTGTTATCGACAAAACATTAGAAGATCGTAAAATATAAATAAACGTTTTTACGGCTTATTTGTATTAACAATCTCCACCTTTTTGTTGATGACAAAACATAAAAATTATTTTAAGGAAAAACTAAAATTCGTAAAAGTTTGAATTTGTAGTTTTTACTTTCTTCTCCCCCTTTTTGTCGAAACAAAAAGAGCTTCGAAAGGAAACTAACACATTGTTTTAAGAAAAACATGTGAAAATTTAGAAAAGGAAGAAAATTAGAGAGCAAGTAACGGGAAAGGATCTCGTCTTAACTCCCCCTTGACGAGTCCATCCCTATGTGAGGGCGTCAAAAAAAATAATACTAAGCTAAGTTTGCAAGATATTTCGTCTATGTGACGAATATGCCCCCCCTTGATGATTGCAACTTTGCAAAGGGACGTCAAGAAATGTAATCCTAATATTGCAAGTGATTTTGCAATGTATTGATTTGACAAAAAACTCCCCCTAGCTTTAGGGTGTCAAAGTCTTCATGTGTAAATTGAATAACTACAAAACAAAGGTTAGAAACAAGTATAATGCATAATTTCCTGCAAATATGACTCAAGTTAGAAAAATAGTTTTCTGTCTTTACTGATCCCACGGTTCCCTCCTTGTTGGGATCCGTCTAGGTAAATTAAAGGGATCCGTCTGGCTGATGACTGATTTCAGCAATGTTGATATAACAAATAATGTTAACATCAAAGTGAGATATGAATTATACAACATAATCATATGCTCAGAAATATATAGCAAGTAGCATGTAATTTCATTTAATAAAACTAGAGGTATGATATACATGACTCTGAAAACTAAGAAAATGAACGATACATGACTTGGAATTACTAGACTTGTCTAAGTAACGCTTGATACTAGGACACCACTAAAAATCCTCTAGCTCAAGTTTGTTTAGGTTTAATCTCGTCGAAACGTTCGAGGAGGTGATAGAACATGAAACGTTGATCTTCTTATACTTCATGTATCAAACTTTCAACATGTTGACAATGATAACAATCTTTGTCATGGCAAGGTAGTGGTGGTCGAAGAAATGAAATTGGTTGATGCGAAGGATCAAGTGAAGCGGGTTGGGGAGCCTCAAATGACGGAGGGATTGGTGGAGGCGCATTTGAAGATTGCTCGACCAAGAATGATGGTGGTGGTAGAGAAGTATCAACTTTCATATTGTCGGGTGGTTGACTTTGATAATTTCTCATAATTCAAATGGGATTATATGATGGTGACGGCGAAAAGGAAGCCGGAGCTAATGTTGACCCAACACCTTGATTTTGTACCATTATTCCTCCTAATGAGGAGAATGTTCCCGGTGGAGGAGGATGAGACGGCCTAGGAGGCAAATCCTCTAAGTTGTAGAGGTGTGGTGATGATAGTGGAGTTGTCAATGAGATAGCTCTAGGAACCAATGGTGATGGTTTAGTGGAGATGGGATTGTTTGGCCTAGGAGGTATGGTGGTGTTTGGTATAGGTAGTTTTGTGGGTGTTATTCTTTTAGGGATTGGTTTGATTGGTGAAGAAGAAATCCTTGCATTTGTGGACTTGACCAGAGATGATTCGGTTGAAGAGATTTCGTGTACAACACGAGCAATTTTCTTGGGTGGTTCTTTGGTGGATAAGTTGCTACTTGGAGTTTTCCTCATGATGAGATGATTTCAAGGGGTTTGTAAAGTGTGGAAAACTAGAAGGGGGGGTTAAATAGTTTTTCCAATTAAAACTTCCTTTTACTCTATTTAAATCGACTTATGTCAATCAATTTGGATGTGTGTGTTGGATGTTGATAAACAAGTATATAAAGGCAAGTAATGAAAAGATAAGAGTAAGAAGCACAAAACCACAACGCGAGTATTTATAGTGGTTCGGCTACAAGGACACCTTCCTTGCCCTACTCCACTCCCCGAGTCACCTACTCGAGAGTTCGTAAACACTACACCAATCTCCTTATGGCGGAGAAGCCTTCACAACGTCGCTTAACCTTTTTCCGATATAAAGCTAAATACCGAGTTCTTTCACACCAAGGGGAACCACACCTACACAACGTCGCCTACCCTTTATACGATGCTAGGCTAACCACTGGGTTCTTTCACACCAAGGTGAACCACACCTACACAACGTCGCCTACCCTTTATAAGGTACTAGGCTAAGTACCTAGTTCTTTCACTCCAAGATGAACTACACCTACACAACGTCGCCTACCCTTTATTAGGTACTAGGCTAAGCACCTAGTTCCATTGCAATAGAGGAACTACTACCCAACACTACACCAACGACTAATCCCAAAGGAGATCTACTCCTTTACAACATCATCAAGGATATCAATATCCTTGGATCTAATACTAGTCTATCTTGTACATCGAAACACACCATATCGAATGTACATCTAAGGCACCTTTCACTAATGCCTTTAGCTAGATCTTCAAGACACCTTTCACTAATGTCTTGTGGCTAGATCTTCAAGACACTTTCACTAATGTCTTGTAACTTGGCTTCTAGGCACCTTTCACTAGTGCCTACAATATGGACGATCGATACCTTTCACTAATGTCTTCGTCTTGACCCTTGAGACAACTTTCACTAATGTCTTCAACACTACACTTCTTAGAAGAAAGAAAAGAATCATCAACAAGAAGACTTCAGTAGCCTTGATGATGAGGAAGCATGGCAACTCATGGACTTGAGCTTGCTCGACTTCAAAGGTGGTGATCTTGCCTTTAAGAGGAACCTAGAAGATCACACAAAAACAAAACTACAAACATAGATCTCTTGGATCTGAGGTTAGAGAGTTTTTAACTCTAGGGGAAAGTATGTTAGAAAGGGGTAAGAAACAATGAAGAAATGGCTCACTATTTATAGAAGAAAAATCTACTGTTCCCCGGATCCCACGGATCCCTCCCACTTGGGATCCGTCTAGCGTAAAGCTAGGGATCCGTGGGACGCTCCCTTTTACCCATGGGTATTTTGGTTATGGGTCATGGGTCATGGGTCACGGGTTGATCCATGGATCTTTAGCTAGATACAATGTATCTCTTGAGTGCAATGCACTTAGTCACTTGGGTATGGGTTGATCCATGGGTTATGGATATTATCCATGTATGATATAAGCATGATGTCATGCAATGGGTTATTGGTCAAGCTCCATGGGTCATGGGCTTTGGGTTGTACCTAACTACATTCAATGTATTTGCCCAATGGGTTATGATACTTAAGTTTCTACCCATTTATATTACCCAATATACTACATACTAGTTATGTGTATATTTTACCCAAATATGTAAACACTAGTTGTTGTACATATGTAATATTAAATCATAAAATCACTTATACTTGTTTTAGTGTTTTATGTGAAAATGTGAATATGTTAGAAACTATTAGTTCAAACCATTTACGTATTTTATTTGTTTTGTTAAAATGATTTTACGTTTGTTATCGACAAAACATTAGAAGATCGTAAAATATAAATAAACGTTTTTACGGCTTATTTGTATTAACAATCTCCCCTTTTTGTTGATGACAAAACATAAAATTATTTTAAGGAAAAGCTAAAATTCGTAAAAGTTTGAATTTGTAGTTTTTACTTTCTTCTCCCCCTTTTTGTCGAAACAAAAAGAGCTTCGAAAGGAAACTAACACATTGTTTTTAGGAAAAACATGTAAAAGAAATAAATAAAGAGCAAGTAACGGGAAAGGATCTCGTCTTTACTCCCCCTTGACGAGTCCATCCCTATGTAAGGGCGTCAAGAAAGTAATACTAAGCTAGTTTGTTTGCAACTAAGTTTGCAAAAGATTTCGTCTAAGTGACGAATGTGCTCCCCCTTGATGATTGCAATTTTGCAAAGGGATGTCAAAAAATGTAAACCTAATATTGCAAGTAATTTGCAATGTATTGCTTTGACATAAAGCTCCCCCTAGCTTTAGGATGTCAAAGTCTTCATGTGTAAATTGAATAACTACAAAACAATGGTTAGAAAGCAAGTATAATTCACAATTTCCTGCAAATGTGGTCCAAGTTAGTAGAAAATAGTTTTCTGTCTCACGGATCCCACGGTTCCCTTCTAGTAGGGATCCTTCTAGGCAATTCTGAGGGATCCGTATAGCTGATGATCAATTTCAGCAATGGTGATATAACAAGTAATGTTATCACAAAAATAAGATATGAATACAACGTAATCATATACTCAGAAATATAACAAGTAGCATGTAATTTCATTTAATAAAACTAGAGTTATGATATACATGACTCTAAAAACAAAAAATACATGACTAGGAATTTCTAGACCAACTATCGCTTGATGTTAGGACACCACTAAAATCTTCTATCTCAAGTTTTGTTTAGGTTTAATCTCGTCGAAACGTTCGAGGAGATGATAGAACATGAAACGTTGGTCTTCTCGTACTTCATGTATCAAACTTTCAACATGTTGACAATGATAGCAATCTTTGTCATGGCTAGGTAGTGGTGGTGGAAGAAATGAAATGGCTTGATGCGAAGGATCAAGTGAAGCGGCTTGTGGAGCTTCAAACGATGGAGGGATTGGTGGAGGCGCATTTGAGAATGGCTCGACCAAGAATGATGGTGGTGGTAGAGAAGTATCAACTTCCATGTGATCGGGTGGTTGATTTTGATGATTTCTCATAATCCAAATGGGATTATATGATGGAAACGGCGAAAAGGAAGCCGGAGCAAATGTTGACTCAACACGTTGATTTTGTATCATTATTCCTCCTAATGAGGAGAATGTTGTCGGCGGAGGCAGATGAGACGGCCTAGGAGGAAAATCCTCTAAATTGTAGAGGTGTGGTGATGATAGTGGAGATGTAACGGAGATAGATCTAGGAACCAATGGTGATGGTTTAGTGGAGATGATATTGTTTGGCCTAGGAGGTACGGTGGTGTTTGACATAGGTAGTTTTGTGGGTACTATCCTTTTAGGAATTGGTTTGATTGGTTGAGGAAAGATCCTATCATTTGTTGGCTTGACCGGAGATGATTCGGTTGAAGAGATTTCGTGTATAACACGAGCCTTTTTCTTGGTTGGTTCTTTGGTGGATAAGTTACTACTTGGGGTTTTCCTCATGATGAGTTGATTTCAAGAGGTTTTTGTAAGGGTTTCTAAAGTGCTGAAGTTAGGATGAAGGTGATGACTATGGAAGTCCTAACAATGTGGTTTATAAAGCAAGAGATTTGGCAAGTGCATTTAAGCCTTAAGCCACTAAGATTCATTGGAATGTGATGATTAACATGCACAAGAGTCAACTTCAGAGTTTGTACTGATCTAGGAACTCATTTAAGATGAGATGGAGCGTTTGAGTTATAAATATGAGTTGAAATGATTGTATTTAGCAAGATGTGACATAAACTGTCATCCGGATCCCACGGTTCCCTCCTTAGGGGGATCCGTCTAGGCTAATCCTAGGGATCCGGCTCTCAGCAGCTATGGAAGATTAGAAATGATGTTTCTAAGATCTAAGATCTATATCACCTTGAGTGTTTTAGTCCTCCTAAGTGTCTTAAATGAAGGGGTGCTTAAGTACATGAAGGTATTGAGTGATGTAGCTAATGATTGCCTTTTATGGAAGGATTTGGAACTTTTATGAGTACCAATGAATGAGCAAGGATGACACTAAAGATGAGAGTGTCAATTGAAGCTAAATGATCCTAGAGATCAGGTTGTGACTTGGGATAGTGTTTTGGAAAATATCCTAAAGGCTTTGGGAGAACTAGAATTTGATCAACTTTGATCAATTTTGAGGTAAGGATGATTTATGATCAATTTTGCCATAATCGAAAGATTTCTAAGACTAGATGTGAGGGATCAAGTGAAGTGTGAGTTTAAGAGCGAAAGAGTAATGGATTAAAAATGAAACGATAGATCTACAAGCGTCTTAGAGTGTGATCTAGGTGAGTTATGTGTGAGTAGGAAGGATCTACTTATCTTGATAAGGACTTAATTTGCCTTAAGATACTATGTTTAGCTTAGTGTGAGGTGTTCTAAGGATATGTTTGAAATATAATGCTTGCAATTGCATTTTATGTTTGCCAGATCCCACTGTTCCCTAAGTGTAGGGATCCGTCCAGCATAAACTTTGGGATCCGTCCATCTGCTCAGCCGAACCTTTACTAAAGGTATGCAATGATCTTGACAATGCATTATATTCCAAGGTTGGTTTAAAGAGGTTCTAACACTAAGATATCAAATGTAAGATGTTTTATTTCATGAAGGAAATAGGATTACATTGATAAAGCACGAGTACAAGAGGATTGATGCTATTTGAAGGACTACTAAGTTCCTTGAGCGTTTTCATTTGAAGGATCATCAAATGGTTGATGAGTATTTTCTGATTCGGGAATGAAGAACGTCTTCATGAGGGATGTGTTTAGAGGTTCCATCATCTTGTTTACAAGTACGTACAACGGACTTTGAAATTAAGGATGATGATACATGAGGTTATGATAAAGGCGCGTCAAGAACATTACATAAGGAATGAGTTTGTTCTTAGACCCTTGAAGATTTACAATTCGCCTTGCAAAGAAGTAGGCGAGATTGTATGGTTGTTGTGTTAGCAAACAATACATTATGTGAGCACAACAAGCGGGAAGGATTTCTCGATTTCCCCTAAGGCTCCAAACATTTTCACGTAGGATGAGTGCAAGGGGCTTGTACTCTTCTAGAATATCCCGTGTATAGATGATGTTTGGATTGGAGTGATGGGGTTTGCATAATATGCGAATCAAGTCTTGAGGGGAAGGAATGTGAGAACAATACGGACTATTTTCTTCATGAAAGTTGAAGAGAGAGTCAAGAGACCAATCTTCGGTGAAGGCACATTGTCCATGATTGGGAATTTGGAGGATGTTGGCAAATTGCCCAAGGTTTAGGATAAACTTTTGGTTTTTGATCCAAAACCAAAGAGATAGAGAGCGATCCTCGTTACGAACGAGTTCGACTTGGCGGAAGAATTCCAATATGAACCTTGGACATATTTTCTCGTTGATTTCGAGAATACATTCTAGTCCTATGGTTCGGAAGGAGGTATTGATATCTCTCGAATTGTAGAGGAGTGTCTACAATACGTCCTTCGTGGAAATGACGCGTTTCGAGATTATTGAACCCACGAACGTGGTTGCTAGGTGTGTTGGGCTCAAGGGAGATTTTTGGGGTGTAGAAGCTTGTGAGTGAAAAGTCAAACTCGTATTCGTGCGACATAGTGGAATCTAGAGAAAAGAGGAGTTAATAGAAAGTGATGTTTGTGGTTAACCAATGATTATCTAACGTTTTTATCATATTTTTATTAACAATGATTTTTAACAAGAAAGACACTTAACTTATTTATGGTTTTGACATACTAGTGGAGTATTACTTTTAGAAGAAAAGTGGTTTTTAATTTGCATGAAAAACTGTTCTCCAGTAGGACGGATCCCACAGTTCCTTTTCAAAAGGGATCCGGCTAGTATAACTTCCGGGATCCGTAGATCTGTTATTACAGAAACAGATTTTATGAAAAGCATAGTTTTTTTTTTAGATCTCATAGTTTTATACCAAGATATGTGTTTTAGCCTACATTTTCTTTTAACATGCATACATGACTTCTAATGTATCACGAAGTAAAGAAATAAACAAAAGAAAGATGATATACACATAATAACCTAGATAACTAGACTATTAGTAATATTTCATTTCAATACTAAGAATGATACAAAGGATTGGGTATATAACCCCAATGTAGATTAACAACACAAAGTAAATGTCTCCGTATGTGAACTTCATCATAGGGAACACAAGTGCGATGAATGTTAAGGCGATGAGCACGAGGGCGATGTAAACTATGTTGAAGATGATCCTTCTTGGTTTCGGTTGAGACGAAAATGGAGAGGAAGATGAAGTTTTGAATGAGAGAAACTTTTGAAATTGGAAGATTTGAAAAAGTGAGGATAGAGTGATTGACGGTGGGAGTATTTATGGGAAAGGAGGAATTTTTGAGATTCATGTTTTGTTGGATTAAAAGAAATAAAACATAAGTTTTATATACTACGACTTAGGACGAGAGAAATAACACGTATGTGAGAAAAAGAAAAGTCTTCCTAATGAAGCTTCATGTAAAACATGTATATGCACAAAAGATAATCATATAAATACCTAACTAGGCATACTTAATTATCAAGCAAAATAAAAAAGAAAATCATACCTCTAGCGCACTTAGGAATGTCTTTACAAATGACACAGCAAATGTCACTTAGACGATTCCTGCTCCTTTTCGTTTAAGATACCTTTTTAAGGAAGGTATTCTTGTTACCAAGCGATTCCTATAGCTTTGTGGGTATGAACTTTGACTAATCAACATGACAAAGAAGATTAGTGCAATTAAATGAAAAAGTAAATAAAAAAAATGTTGTTATCAAATCAACATCCAAACATATAGTTTTAAAAGACATGGTGTTTGTTTTTATGAAAAACCTTCTTTGTAGTTTTCAATTAACCATGGATCGTATCAAGTTTTTAAAGTACAATATACTTCAAGAAACTTGGTAACGAAGCTCTGATGCCAATTGTGGAAAACTAGAAGGGGGGGTTGAATAGTTTTGCCAATTAAAACTTCCTTTTAATCTATTTAGATCGACTTATGTCAATCTATTTGGATGTGTGTGTTTGATGTTGATAAACAAGCATATAAAGGTAAGTAATGAAAAGATAAGAGTAAGAAGCACAAAACCACAACGCGAGTATTTATAGTGGTTCGGCTACAAGGACACCTTCCTTGCCCTACTCCACTCCCCGAGTCACCTACTCGAGAGTTCGTAAACACTACACCAATCTCCTTATGGCGGAGAAGCCTTCACAACGTCGCTTAACCTTTTTCCGGTACAAAGCTAAATACCGAGTTCTTTCACACCAAGGCGAACCACACCTACACAACGTCGCCTACCCTTTATACGGTGCTAGGCTAACCACCGGGTTCTTTCACACCAAGGTAAACCACAACTACACAACGTCGCCTACCCTTTATAAGGTACTAGGCTAAGTACCTAGTTCTTTCACTCCAAGGTGAACTACACCTACACAACGTCGCCTACCCTTTATTAGGTACTAGTCTAAGCACCTAGTTCCATTGCAATGGAGGAACTACTACCCAACACTACACCAACGACTAATCCCAAAGGAGATCTACTCCTTTACAACATCATCAAGGATATCAATATCCTTTGATCTAGTACTAGTCTATCTTGTACATCGAAACACACCATATCGAATGTATATCTAAGGCACCTTTCACTAATGCCTTTAGCTAGATCTTCAAGACACCTTTCACTAATGTCTTGTTGCTAGATCTTCAAGACACCTTTCACTAATGTCTTGTAACTTGGCTTCTAGGCATCTTTCACTAGTGCCTACAATATGAACGATCGACACCTTTCACTAATGTCTTCATCTTGACCCTTGAGACATCTTTCACTAATGTCTTCAACACTACACTTCTTAGAAGAATGAAAAGAATCATCAACAAGAAGACTTCAGTAGCCTTGATGATGAAAAAGCATGGCAACTCATGGACTTGAGCTTGCTCGACTTCAAAGGTGGTGATCTTGCCTTTAAGAGGAACCTAGAAGATCACACAAAAACAAAACTACAAACATAGATCTCTTGGATCTGAGGTTAGAGAGTTTTTAACTCTAGGGGAAAGTATGTTAGAAAGGGGTAAGAAACAATGAAGAAATGGCTCACTATTTATAGAAGAAAAAATCTACTGTTCCCCGGATCCCACGGATCCCTCCCACTTGGGATCCGTCTAGCGTAAAGCTAGGGATCCGTGGGACGCTCCCTTTTACCCATGGGTATTTTGGTTATGGGTCATGGGTTGATCCATGGATCTTTAGCTAGATACAATGTATCTCTTGAGTGCAATGCACTTAGTCACTTGGGTATGGGTTGATCCATGGGTTATGGATATTATCCATGTATGATATAAGCATGATGTCATGCAATGGGTTATGGGTCAAGCTCCATGGGTCATGGGCTTTGGGTTGTACCCAACTACATTCAATGTATTTGCCCAATGAGTTATGATACTTAAGTTTCTACCAATTTATATTACCTAATATACTACATACTAGTTATGTGTATATTTTACCCAAATATGTAAACACTAGTTGTTGTACATATGTAATATTAAATCATAAAATCACTTATACTTGTTTTAGTGTTTTATGTGAAAATGTGAATATGTTAGAAACTATTAGTTCAAACCATTTACGTATTTTATTTGTTTCGTTAAAATGATTTTACGTTTGTTATCGACAAAACATTAGAAGGTCGTAAAATATAAATAAACGTTTTTACGGCTTATTTGTATTAACATAAAGGTTTCTAAGTGCTAAAAAATGAGGATGAGGATGATGACTTTAGAATTCCTAACAATGTGGTTTATAAAGCAAGGGATTTGGCAAGTGCATTCAAGTCTTAAGCCACTAAAATTCATTGGAATGTGATGATTAACATGCACAAGAGTCAACTTTCAGAGTTGTAATGATCTAGGAACTCATTTAAGATGAGATGGAGTGTTTAAGTTAGTAAGATGAGCTTGAAATGATTGTTTTAGCTAGAGTTGGCATGAGTCTGTCATACGGATCCCACGGTTCCCTCCAATTAGGGATCCGCCTAGGCTAATCCTAGGGGTCCGTCTATCAGCAGCTAAGAAAAGATAGCAATGATGTTTGTAAGATCTAATGCCTATTTCTTCTTGAGTGTTTAAGTTTATCTAAGTGTCTTAAATGAAGAGGTGCTTAAGTAATTGAGGGTAATAAGTGAAGTAGCTAATGATTGCCTTTTATGGAAGAAATTGGAACTTTCATGAGTACCAATGAATGAAAAAAGATGACACTAAAGATTTTGAGAGTGTCAAATGGAGCTAAATGATCCTAGAGATCAAATAGTGACTTAGGATAATGTTTTAGAGAATATCCTAAAGGCTTAAGATGGAAAAACTAGAATTTGATCAATTTTGAGGTAAGGATGATTATGATCAATTTTGCCATATTTGAAAGATTTCCAAGGCTAGATGTGAGGGATCATGTGAGAAATGATGAGTGAGCTTTGAGAGCGGACGAGTAATGGGTTTAAGTGAAACGATAGATCTACAAGCATCTTGAGTGTGATCTAGGTGAGTTATGTGTGAGTAGGAAAGATCTACTTAACTTGATAAGGACTTAATTTGCCTTAAGGCACTATGTATAGCTTAGTGTGAGGTGTTCTAAGGACATGTTTGAAATACAATGATTGCAATTACAATTTCTGTTTGCCGGATCCCACGGTTCCCTAAGAGTAGGGATCCGTTCTAGCAACCTTTGGGATCCGTCAATCTGCTAAGCAGAACCTTTACTAAAGGTATGCAATGATTTTGACAATGCATTATATTTCAAGGTTAGTAAAAGAGGTTCTAACACTAAGATATCAAATGTAAAATGTTTTATTTCATGAAAGAAATTGGATTACATTGATAAAGCATGAATACTAAAGATTTATCCTATTTGAAAGATTACTAAGTTTGTTGGGAATTATGTGAAGTACGATTTACTGCTGAATGGATTCTGCCGAAGGGTATGGATTCTGCTGAAGACATAGTTCTGCTGAATATTAGTTTGTTTCTGCGGAAGTTATTATTCCGTGTTTAGTATATTTAGTTTGGATATATATGAGCTTTATTAGGAAGTGATTGTGTATATCTTATTTAGTTTTATGTTTATACGTTTCTTGGGAAACGGTTTAGGGTTTTGTTTAGGGTTCCTTGTCTATAAAAGGAACACAATAGAATGAATTATGTACGTGTGCTTAAACAAGTTATTAATATAACGATCCATAGAGGATCAAAGAAGTTCTTAGTTATCTGTGTTTTATAATTGTGTTTATATTCCGCTACAGAATACAAGTTGTAGAGATTTTCTTTTAGTTTGTTTGTGATTACACAAGCGATACTAACGATCTTCGAAGCTCAAGATCTATCAAGATCTTACAGTTTTCAACAAAGTTCCTTGAGCGTTTCTACAGCCGTCCTGAGTGTGATCTAGGTGAGTTTTGTGTGAGTAGGAAAGATCTACTTAACTTGATAAGGACTTAATTTGCCTTAAGGCACTATGTCTAGCTTAGTGTGAGGTGTTCTAAGGACATGTTTGAAATACAATTATTGCAATTGCAATTTATGTTTGTCGGATCCCACGGTTCCCTAAGAGTAGGGATCCGTCTAGCACAACCTTTGGGATCCGTCTATCTGCTAAGCAGAACCTTTACTAAAGGTATGCAATGATTTTGACAATGCATTATATTTCAAGGTTAGTAAAAGAGGTTCTAACACTAAGATATCAAATGTAAAATGTTTTATTTCATGAAAGAAATTGGATTACATTGATAAAGCATGAATACTAAAGATTTATCCTATTTGAAAGATTACTAAGTTTGTTGGGAATTATGTGAAGTACGATTTACTGCTGAATGGATTCTGCCGAAGGGTATGGATTCTGCTGAAGACATAGTTCTGCTGAAGATTAGTTTGTTTCTGCGGAAGTTATTATTCCGTGTTTAGTATATTTAGTTTGGATATATATGAGCTTTATTAGGAAGTGATTGTGTATATCTTATTTAGTTTTATGTTTATACGTTTCTTGGGAAAGCGGTTTAGGGTTTTGTTTAGGGTTCCTTGTCTATTAAAGGAACACAATAGAATGAATTATGTACGTGTGCTTAAACAAGTTATTAATATAACGATCCATAGAGGATCAAAGAAGTTCTTAGTTATCTGTGTTTCATACTTGTGTTTATATTCCGCTACAGAATACAAGTTGTAGAGATTTTCTTTTATTTTGTTTGTGATTACACAAGCGATACTAACGATCTCTGAAGCTCAAGATCTATCAAGATCTTACAGTTTTCAACAAGTGGTATCGAGCCTCGGTGAGAGTCTCTACGATACTAAGGACATGTTTTTCTAAACACCCATACAACCAAAACAAAACTCATCATGCCGGTTCAGGGGCGTTGATGTTGAACTCTCCAACAACCAAAACTCCACCCATCTGCAACAACTAAGTCTCTCTAATAGCAATGCTAAGTTTCCTTACACGAAAAGGGAAGAGTATAATCTTTGGGCGATGAAGATGCAAAACTGGATCTCCAACATTGATTGGAATCTATGGGAGATAGTATTGAAGGAAGCAGTTTGAAGAAAACTACTATAGATCTTCTTTGGAACGATGACTTATGTTCCTCCCAAAACTGCTAAAGAGTTCTTGGCGGTTCGAGAGAGAAACCAAGGTTAAAACCATTCTTCTTCAAGCTATTCCCGAGGATCACTTGAGTGATTTTCACTTCATGCAAGATGCCAAGGACATATGGTTAGCAATTAAGGCTAAGTTCGGTGGGAATGAGGAGTCTAGGAGAATGAGAAAGTCCATGCTTAGACAACAGTTTCAAGACTTTCAAATCTCTGAAGAGGAAGGAATTCATAAGGGCTATGACAAGTTTCACAAGATTTTAAGTCAGTTAAATCAGCTGCAAGCAAAGCTAGATAATGATGATTGCAATTCTAAGTTCTTGAGGTCTTTACCTCAATCCAGGCTACAAGTGAGCATTGCTTTAAAAGCAAAAGGTGGTTTGGATATGCTTACTTTTGATGAGTACGTATAACAAACTTAAAGCTCTTGAACATGATGTAAGAAGTCCTTATCGATCATCATCTACTGCCAGTCACACAGCATTCGTTGGAGCTTCTACCCCTAAGATGAGTCATGGTCCAAGTCCAACTTACTCATCATCATCTTACACTACCACTCCATCAAGTTCTCAATCTGGAGGTATAATGGAAGATGTGCTTGGATCCTTCTTTGTGATTATGATCCTCGGCGAGGAATGGCCTATGAGGATTTAGATCGGTGGATCCACTGGAGATGGAAGAAATGAAGCTGAAGTGGCGGTGGCTATCCGTCCATGGATATCAAGAATTTTGGCGCAAAGTGGCGAAGGTTTGGCTTCCAAGGAAGAGATCAAGCGAGGTTTGACAAAAGGAAGGTCAAGTGCTTCACATGTCAACAGATGGGTCACTTCTCAAGAGAGTGCAAAGATAGGAAAGCTGGTGATGAGACGAGATACTCTACTTATCAGCGAGAATCAGGGAGAGCGGAACTTCAAAGGGATCAGCAGCTTTGGTCACTCTTGATAGCAATGTGGACTGCAAGCATCATGAGCAGGATAATGATGGTCCTGATAATGTTGGTTTGATTGCAAGCTGTACTTCAGAGGATAGGCATGATCAGATTGCCTTGATGGGCATCTCTCAGGTACAAAACTGTTTGTTTGGTTGTAGTGAGCGTTATAATGAACTCAAAGAAGCTTATGATATTTTGAAACCTAAATATAATGAATGCTTTGTAGAAGTGGAAGCTTATAAACAGGCTTTAAAAACACTAGAAAGACAAAAGGTTTGGTTTCAGAAGAATCAAATAGCTTATGATGAGAAAATAAGTGTGTTAGAAAGAGATCTTACTAATGCTAAAAATGAGTTAAAATATTATGAGAAGTTAAGAGCAGATGTAGTATCAGAAAATCTAGAGCTGAAGGTGAAACTAGATGAGGAAATTGCTAGGCATAATGAATGGTTGTTAAATGGAAATAAGTTAGCTAGTCACATCTATGCTAGTCAAACTCCAAATACTTCTATAGGATTAGGCTTTAAAAAGTATGTAGGGTTAGAAGCTAGGGATGACACACGCAAATCTACACCAGCAGGCCTAGCTAATTTTGTGAAAGAAGGTGCTCTACATGTGTACATGGACCTATTAGAGGTGAGCACATGCCCATTGACCTTTCCATTTCTGTTGACTTTGATGGATCACATCATCTCTATGGCAAAAAGTCAAATGACTTGCCGACCACGATACTTCTTCTAATGACCTTGTCTCTTGTGTTAACAGTGACAAGTCCTCTGAGCAAGGGTCTACTGAGTGTGATTCAAATGACAAGTCTGACCTTCCCAAGTCTTCACCCCTGCCTGCACCCAAGACTACCAATAAGCATGTCGGAGTTGCTGCCAAGGAATCCTCTTCCAAGACAGTTGCCTCTGAAGACTTGCTTTTAATTCTTTGCATAATAATCTTGTTAAAACAATTCTTTTCTTGGTTTTGGTTTGAATACTTCTGCTTGTAATAGAACATCTTTTGGTTTGAATAAATCTTCTAAACAGAAGACATGTTTTGTGTGTAGAAGTAAATTTCATTTAATTAAGGATTGTGATTATCATGAGCAAAGGATGGGTAGGTGTGGTGATTCTAGGACATCTAGACCAATGTGGACCAATGTTAATGCTATACCCCCTTATGTTCCACAAGCAACTAATTCTCCTTTTCCTTGGAGAAGACCAGTTGCAAGACCATATGTACAACCAACAAGTTCATATTTTAAGAATGGTTATTGGCCTGGATATGTTGACTCAATGACTGATGGGAAAGGGAACTGGGATCTGCTCAAGTCCTCAGCAGGTTTTTCTTGGAATAAAAAGGGACCTAAATTTCAATGGAAACCCAAGAACAATAGTGGATCCTATACATCTGCATGGCATAATTCATATGATCCACAAGGTAGGTTCAAGTCAGCAATGACTTGAGCCTCAATAGTGTACTAATATTTTGTATATTTTTGTTGTTGTAGAATCATCCTCTTAAGCATAAAGATGTTGGCATTGTTGATAGTGGTTGTTCAAGAAGTATGTCAGGAAACAGGGATATGATGCATAACTTTGTATCAATTGAAGGAGGAGGCAATGTAACCTTTGGAGGAAGTGATGGAAGGATTACTGGGAAAGGGACCATCAAAACACCTCAACTGGACTTTGAGAATGTATACTATGTCAAGGAACTCCAACACTTCAATTTGTTCTCAGTCTCACAAATCTGTGACACCAAGAACAAAGTACTCTTCCTGAGAGGATGAATGTCTTGTGTTATCTAAAGACTTCAAACTCCCGAGAAGAAACTTCAATTATGCTGAAAGTTCCTCGGAATCACAATCTTTATACATTCAACTTAGCTGATGTTAAACCAGAAGGTGACTTAACTTGTTTGGTGGCTAAAGCATCCTTGGATGAGTCTACCAAATGGCATAGGAGGATGGCCCATGTCAACTTCAAGACCATAAACAAGCTCTCTAAACTGGGTCTTGTTGAAGGTCTTCCTTCCAAAGTCTTCACTAATGATCATAAGCTGTGTTGCTGCAACAAAGGAAATCAACACAGAGCCTCATACAAAGTTGTGACTGCTGTGAGCATTATTTCTGAACCTCTTAAGTTGCTTCATATGGATCTGTTTGGTCCAACTCAAGTTAGAAGCATTGATCAAAAGTATTTTTGTCTAGTTATCACTGATGGTTATAGCAAATTTTGTTGGGTATTCTTTCTCCGGACCAAAGATGAAACATCTCCAGTGCTGAAAGACTTTATTACCCTTATTGAGAATCAGTTGAACAAAAGGTTAAAGGAATTCGATGTGATAATGGGACAGAGTTCAAGAATGCTATCCTTATAGAACTCTGTAGGTCAAAAGGGATCAAAAGGGACTATAGCACTCCAAGAACCCCACAACAAAATGGGGTGGCAGAAAGAAAAAATAGGACCCTCATAGAGGCTGCAAGATCAATGCTGGCAGACTCTAAGCTACCCACCATGTTTTGGACTGAAGCTGTTGGCACAGCTTGTTATGTACTGAATAGAGTGTCCATTACTAGACCACACTTCAAAACACCATATGAACTTCTCTATGGGAAAGTTCCTACTATTCATTACCTTAAACCTTTTGGGTGTCAAGTGACTATTCTGAATACAAGTGATCCATTGGGCAAATTTGATGAGAAGGCTGATGATGGTTATATTGTGGGATATTCAGCTCATAGTAAGGCGTCTGAGTTTACAATTTATACTAAGAAGATTGAGGAGACATTGAACCTGAGGTTTCTAGAAGACAAGCCTAATGTTCAAGGGCAGGGTCATGTTTGGTCTTTTGACCTTGATTACTTAACTGATTATTTGGGTTATTCTAGACATATGGCTACTCAAAATACATGTACTCAAGAGTCTCCAACAAGTCACGAGATACGGATCTGATTACGGCAGTGAGTTTGAAGAAGATGAACAACCCATTGTAGTGCCTTCTTTCTCCCCTAACAATTTTGCAGGTGACACTTCTAAAGTTACTTCTGATGAGAGTGAAGACGAGTACAATTATGCAGAGGATCTTGCTAGGCTGAAGAAACAAGAGTATGCAGACTAATCTAGATCTGAGAGGAATCTTGAGGAGAGTGCAAGTGAAACAATAAGTGGAAACCTCAATTCTCTTGAGCGTGATCGGTTTCTCCTATCATCACCAATTCTGCTGAAGGCTATCTTTGTTTCTACTCCCATTTCTACTAGAGTATCCACAGACTTTGGAGATCCTTATACTCGTTTTCCAAGACCCTCAGATCTTGGTAATCATCAACCAAAGGCTGGAATCTTCACCTCACCTTCTTATGACACTGATTTTGAACCTACTATGACTAATCTTGATTCTTCCATTGAAGTCAACACCACTGCTACTAAAAGGATTCACAATACTCATCCACATTCAAATATTATTAGTGATCCTAATGCACCTGTTAGAACAGGGGTGCGGTGGCAAGTTCTAAAGATGGTCAAGTGGCTTTTATCTCTTATGTCTCAAATCAGCAAAGAGACAATCACACAGACTATGAACATTGTCTGTTTGCTTGTTTTCTTTCTCAAGTGGAACCAACCGGTGTTACTCAGGCTCTTGAAGATTCAAGTTGGCTTGAGGCAATGCAGGAAGAGATGCAACAATTTCAAAATCAGCAAGTTTGGATATTGGTACCACTACTTGATGGCAAGTATGCAATTGGTACTAAATGGATTTTGAAGAATAAGAGAGATGCAAGAGGTGTTGTCATTAAAAACAAAGCAAGATTGGTTGCTCGGGGTTATAGACAAGAGGAGGGGATTGATTATGATGAAGTGTTTGCACCTATGGCTAGAGTTGAGGCCATACGGATTTTATTGGCTTATGCATCCTACATGGGATTTATGGTATATCAAATGGATGTTAAAGGCGCCTTCCTGTATGGTGAAATAGAAGAGGAGGTTTATGTCACTCAACCTAAAGGATTTGAAGATCCTGATCATCCTACTCATGTTTACAAGGTTGTCAAAGCTCTCTATGGACTACATCAGGCACCACGAGCTTGGTATGCTAGGCTTTCATCATTTCTATTGAAGCATGGATATCGAAGAGGTGCTATTGATAAAACACTTTTCCTGAAGAAGAATTCCACAGATATTATTCTTGTGCAAGTGTATGTGGATGACATTATTTTTGGATCCACAAAGGAAGCTTGGTGCAGGGAGTTTGAGGAGCTTATGAAGGGAGAGTTTCAGATGAGTGCCATGGGAGAAATGACTTTCTTTTTGGGTCTTCAAGTTCAGCAGAAACCTGATGGTATCTTTATAAGTCAGGACAAATATGTGAGGGACATCTTGAAGAAGTTTGGAATGGAGAGTGTAAGGACTGCCACTACACCTTATGAAGCTCCAAAGTCAAAGATCAACAATGAAATAGATCCACCAGTGAATGTACATCTTTACAGATCTATGATTGGTTCTTTGATGTATTTAATAGCTTCACGGCCTGATATTACTTTTGCTGTGAGTGTTTGTTCTCGACATCAAGTTACTCCACTTACTTCCCATCTCAATCCTGTTAAGAAGATCTTTAAGTACCTCAAAGGCCAACCTCATTTAGGCCTTTGGTACCCAAAAGAATCTCCATTTAAGCTGGAAGCATATAGTGATAGTGACTATGCTTGTGCAAATCTGGATAGACGGTCCACTACTGGAGGTTGCCAATTCCTTGGAAAGAGATTGATTTCTTGGCAATGCAAGAAACAGACTATTGTGGCTACCTCATCTACTGAAGCGAGTACGTTCTGCTGCAAATTGCTGTGGACAAGTTCTTTGGATTCAAAATCAATTGTTGGATTATGGGTATAACTTCATGAACACAACAATTTTTATTGATAATCAAAGTACCATATGCATTGTTAAAAATCCAGTTTTTCACATTCGAACAAAACATATTGAAATCAGGCACCACTTTATAAGAGATGCATATGACAAACATTTGATAAAAGTGGTTAAAATTCACACGATGATAATGTGGCGGATTTGTTAACAAAAGCTTTTGATGGACCAAGGTTTCAACACCTTGTGGTCCATATTGGTATGCTTAACCCTTAACTACAAAGTTTAAGGGGAGGCATAGGCCTCAGGGGAGGCATATGCCTCAGGGGAGATTGTGTATACTTTGCATTTTCTTATGTAAATTTTTGTGTATACTTTTTGATTATGTTTTCTAACACTAACCAGCTAATGTAATGATAGTTTGTTTTTCTTTGTTGGTTTGTGTGTTTCTCTGTGTTTGTTTTGTTTTGCAGATTGGTTATTCAAGTTGGAATTTACCATGGTTGTTATTTTGGAATATGGTCAAGAAAGCTCTAAAGCTTGTTTCTACTTGAATTCAAAGTCTTTGAAGTGAGCTATTTGTTTCCACTGAAGACAATGTACTGAAGTTATAATGTTCATTCAAGAGAAGCACTGAAGCAAATTGTTCATTCATTCATTCGAGAAACAGTTTACAGCTTACAACTTACAGAGTACAATCAACATCAAAAGCAACTACAAGGAAAGAGCTTTACATGATCTACTAATCCAAATCTAGTTCATATCATCTATTCCAACATCTAACAGGCTGTTGGATATGCATGATTGCTCACATCTTTCACACTAGATGTTGGATATGCATTTATCAAAACTTGCATAACCACCCATTCCTTCTATCTTGATGGCTGGATATGCATGAACGGTACGACGAAGATGCTAAGGATCAAAATGGGAAGGATGGATTGATGAAAACGATGATGATGAAGATGACCACATATGTCATGTGTGCTTCATCTGCTGATTTCACCAAAAAGCAATCCTTCCACCTTCCTTAACCCCTTCCTTTATACGATATGTGATGATGCACCATGATATGACGCAGGAAGTGCTAGAACCACCTGTCTATCCTTAGGGAGTGGCGGATTTCTGGCACGTGACCTTTGTTGTGGTTGAGGTGCTGGAGGTTGGGAGTAAGATGTTCTCTCCTTATAGGAGTCATCAGAATCATCAGCAGATTCACTTGGATTCACTACACTATCATCTTCTGAAGAAGGGAGAAAGGGTGATTTTCCTGATCGTGGATATGGTTGAGGAAAGTAATGAAGCCATGGGTTTGAATCATCACTTGATGATGATGATGAGGATGATGTTGTGAGATCCATGATCTCAGGTTTAGTACTCATGGTTGATTGTGGTTAATTTTGGAGCATTGATGAAATTAGGGTTTGTGATGATATTTGGGGTTTTTGATGAAGAGTTATGTGTGCATTGGGATTGTTTTATAGACAGTTTCAAGATTTAATGAGATTTAATGCGTGCGGGTGAAATAGTAAAAGATATTTCTTGAAGCTTCTTGAATACGTGATCTGTTTCTGCTGAGTAGTATTCTTCAGCAGATTGATTAGTGTTTCTACCGAAGTTGAAAGTTAATTTGGGGAAAAGTAGCAGTAAACGTCAGCTCTGGTCAACATTTGACCAAAATTGGGAAACTACTACTTATTCTTTGTTTGCATATCTTCGTCACGAATTAAAAGTTTCCCTCATTACTCACATTCAAAACACTTCCACTTGTGTGACTCTTAACCCTAACTTACAATTTTTCTCATGGCGCTTCAATTCAAGCATGATCATAATAAAGTCGCTTTTCTGGGAACAGCTAAGGGTGATGAGTTGTATAGACCAATGGTAGAATTCTTACAGAGATCCAAGATTCATTATGCTTTAACACATTGAACGAATGCAATATATGAATCGTTGGTTACTCAATTTTGGGCGATTGCTACAAAACGGAGTGATACAGAGATTGTTGCAATGATTGATGGAACAGAGCATGTGGTGACAGAGGAGCTGATAAGAAGACAACTTCATTTGGATGATGAAAATGGGGTTTCGCATTCTAATGCGGTGGACATTCTTGCTGGACTAAGAGCTATTGGATATCAGGGTGAAAGGACTGATATGTGGTTGAAGAATCAGTTGTGTCCTATGTGAAGATTTTTGGTTCACACCTTGCTTCAATGTATGAGCAATAAATCTGGAGGATGGGATCAATTTTCTACAGTGGGATGTGGTATTGTTTGTCTTACTCGGGGTTTGACTTATAATTTCTCTAAGTATATTTTTGATAATATGGTTGAAAATATAGATAGGAAAAAGCATAAGTTTTTGATGTACCCTAGGTTTCTTCAGATAATTTTAGACATTACCACACAAGCCCAAGACTTTTATCCCATAGGAGCTTTAACTGCTAAATTATTTGCTTCAATGAGAACTAAGTATGAGGGGGCACATCATCCTTTGCTAGGCTATGTTGTCTCAGGACAATGAATCTGCTGAAGAAGGAAATGTTGTTGGTTCTCCACCTTCTACTACTATTGCTGCTGATGGGAATCCATTAGTGACAATAGATGAAGGCCCTTCTAATACTGCTGAAACCCATCTTGTTGCTCCTGAACAACATTTGTCCACTCCTTCACCTAGACCTAGTCCACCATCTACACAGATTCCTCATGATGAGGTTGAGACTGACTTTAATAGGTTGCCTACTCCTAGTCCTGTTAGCGATCCAGTTGATGATAATGTTTCATTCATAGAGCATGTTGATGTTTCTTCTGAAAGGCCCAATGATGCTCCCATTCCTACAGAGCAATCTGCTGGTGGAGCTGAGGACCCTATTACACTTACATCTTTATATGCTTTAGTGAACAGGTATGGAGCTGAGATCACTGATCTCAAAAAGGAACTGGCAGAGACTAAATCTAAGCTTGGTGGTGAGATTGTAGATTTGAAAAGAAAGGTTAAGGATTTGGAAATACAACTGAGTCAGAGAAGAAAAAGGAGATTGGATGTTTCTTCTGATGAGGAGGATGTGAATGCTCAGTTTAAGTCACTTGATATGTTGGCTAACGTGGCTCAAGAATCTAATGTCTCTATTTCAAAGGTTGGTACATCTGTACAGCAAAAGGAGCCAATTTTGTTTACTAGACGAAGGAGAAAGCAATCTATGAATAAGGATACAGTTCAAAGTGAAGATGTTTCAACTACTAAAGAACATGTTGCTGCTGATACTCCTTTGATGGACATTGCTGGTGCTGATGTTCAAGCTTCAAATGTGCTATCTGAATATGCTTCTGAAGTTTTCCTTGCTGGAAGGAAATTTAATTTGAATCCAGAAGTAGATGTATTTTCTACACCTGTTGAAGATTTCTCTAAACATGTTTCTTCTGAAGCACATCTGAACGAATCTTCTGAAGTTCCTTTTATGGATACTCCTTCAGCTGATGCTATTTTTGAATCTACTGATAAAGGGAAAGGAGTAATGGTTGATCTTGAGCTTGGTCGGATCTAGTCAGTGAACAAGAAAGGTTAGCACAACAGAGGATGTTAGATGAATGTGCCAATTTGAAGAAAAGTGCTGAATTGGCTCAACAGATTGAAGCTGAGTCTATTTCTAAATTGACTCCTGAGAGACAAAAAGAATTAGATGCAATGGCTACTCAGATGCCTGCTGAACACTGGGATGTGTATACTCAGCAAGTTGTTTCTAATCCTTCAATTGCTCAGAGTATTTTGGGAGCAGACTTTAATAGTGATGATTTTGTGGCTCAGATGATGGCTCTTGGACAACAAAAGAAGAAAGAAGCTATGGCAAAAAGGAAAGCTATTCAAACTCAAAAGAACATGACTAAGAAAATGAGAGCACAATCTGTAGCTCCAACAAAAGATTATATGAGGAAAGTAGTGAAATATCAGAGTTGCTCTCTCTATAACTCTGGTATGACTATGAAGCAGGTTAAGGCTTTACGATGTTGAAGTTAATCCGTCATTATAATAAGATTATGAAGTTTACTTCATCTAGTCCTGCTTCTGCATCTAGTTTGAAAAGAATTGTTGATGCTTCAGATGCTCCTAAATCCAAAAGACCAAGGATAGTTGAAATTGTAGATTCTTTTGAGGATCCTGTTTCAAAGTTAAGTACTTCGTTGTTGCTTCGAAGTATCTCACGAAGCTATTCCTTGATCTACTGAAGTTATTCCTTCAGTTGTTCAAGTTCAATCAGTGAACCTTATGTTGCTTCATCGGATTATCATCTTACGAGCGGTTCCTACAGTTGCTTCTATTGACAAAGATGGAAAAGAGTTGGGTTGTCAAGTTTGAAATACAGGTGACTAAATCTAAAAAGGCCGAGCAAAGAGAGAAGATGTATGTCTTACGTGGTGTTATTCCAATGCAGGATGATTCTATTTCTTCCACGCAAATTAAAGATATTACTGAAGAACCTATACCATCTTCAGACATTTATCTACCAGGTAGGAGGAAGAAAAGAATGGATAGAAAACGATCTGGTTCTTTCTGGAGATCTGTGAAATCTGTTGAGGCACATACATCTAAGGTTAAGGAATCTTCAAGGGTTAGTTCTTTGGATCTCAATGCTGCTGATTCAACATTTATTAAAGAGGATCTTCGATGTTTTTCTGAAGGGTCTCATGATGTTTTGGTTAATTGGTCATTGCAAAAGGATGAGCTGAATGTGATTCACCGGTTGGATCAAACGACCATGGAATTTAATTTTTTGAAGGAGATCTTGCATCGGTGGACAGGGGCGATTTGGTTACGCTATATAACCTTGTTAATCAGTATTACCATTCTAATGCACCAAAAGGTTCTGGTTTATATTTATTGGGTGATCTCCATGTTTTGTTTGATTAAATATCTCCCAATGGTAAAGGATACTTTATTTGGAAGAACTCCCACTTGTGGCAGGTTACATCTTGGAGATTTTATCCTCTGCCTCGTGTGCATGTGGTTGAGACGAAGGGTGGTATTACGGTCTGCATGTTTGCTGAGAGGACTTATCCATTATCTGTGAAGCTTATGGAAAGAATGCTTATCCAGAAGTTGGAAGTTCCTCCGGATCCTGTTGGCAATGATCTTTTGCATGCTGAACAATGTGTCGGTGTTATTAAGAATCAGCTTATGGCACATAGAAGTTCCTCATGATTATGGTACTTTGTAATTTGTATGCTTTGTAATTTTTGTTTCTTTGTTTTATTCTTAGTTAAAAAAAAAAAAAAAAAAAAACCTCTATGTATATGTTTTGTTTTTACTAACTTTTATTGCAGGTTTGTTGTATCTTATTGCTGGTTATTAACTCACCAGATATACCTTGTGTATGTCAAAGAGTTAGCTAGTCCAAAGGGTACAACTTTGGTAAAGACACATCAAATCTGTTGATAGCTGTAATGGTTTGCTCAAAATCATAGGGTTTGCAACCACCCATGCTTAATTGCTGAGTGTTGTATGGTTATCAATTCACCATGATTTATTCCTAATTGGAATCCAAGAATTGACTAGCCCACATGTATATGGCTTGTGGTAAAGGCAGTGGAATTCCATGTTTGGTAATCAGTTCACCAATTTTAAGAATTGACTAGTCCTGAGCAAACGGCTACAGGTAAAGACATATCAAATCCGTTCATGGTTGCTGATTTGCTAATAAATCAGATGGTTATCAGTGTACCATGGTTTTCGAACTTAAACATTTGGCTACTCCAGTAGTGATGGCTATTGGTAAAGAGACATCAAATCCATTATTTTCAATGATTCACCTCTCACAGGAGTTAACACACCTGGATGTGATGAGAATAGTTTGAAACTTATATGTTTTGATGTACATGTTGTCATTTGTTGCTGCAAAGATATGGAGTTTCAGAGTTTCTTCTTCAAAGAGATGTTTTTGTTTTGATTCTTTCTTGATGATCTGTTTGACTACAATCCTCTAGTGTTTCAAGGTTAGAGATCTATCAAGAAATTGGAACTTAACCATGTCAAATTCCAGTTTAGGGGAGGATTGTTGGGAATTATGTGAAGTACGATTTCTGCTTGAATGGATTACTGCGAAGGGTATGGATTCTGCTGAAGACATAGTTCTGCTGAAAATTAGTTTGTTTCTGCGGAAGTTATTATTCCGTGTTTAGTATATTTAGTTTGGATATATATGAGCTTTATTAGGAAGTGATTGTGTATATCTTATTTAGTTTTATGTTTATACGTTTCTTGGGAAACGGTTTAGGGTTTTGTTTAGGGTTCCTTGTCTATAAAAGGAACACAATAGAATGAATTATGTACGTGTGCTTAAACAAGTTATTAATATAACGATCCATAGAGGATCAAAGAAGTTCTTAGTTATCTGTGTTTCATACTTGTGTTTATATTCCGCTACAGAATACAAGTTGTAGAGATTTTCTTTTAGTTTGTTTGTGATTACACAAGCGATACTAACGATCTACGAAGCTCAAGATCTATCAAGATCTTACAGTTTTCAACAAAGTTCCTTGAGCGTTTTCTACAAGCGTCTTGAGTGTGATCTAGGTGAGTTTTGTGTGAGTAGGAAAGATCTACTTAACTTGATAAGGACTTAATTTGCCTTAAGGCACTATGTCTAGCTTAGTGTGAGGTGTTCTAAGGACATGTTTGAAATACAATGATTGCAATTGCAATTTCTGTTTGTCGGATCCCACGGTTCCCTAAGAGTAGGGATCCGTCTAGCACAACCTTTGGGATCCGTCTATCTGCTAAGCAGAACCTTTACTAAAGGTATGCAATGATTTTGACAATGCATTATATTTCAAGGTTAGTAAAAGAGGTTCTAACACTAAGATATCAAATGTAAAATGTTTTATTTCATGAAAGAAATTGGATTACATTGATAAAGCATGAATACTAAATATTTATCCTATTTGAAAGATTACTAAGTTCCTTGAGCGTTTTCGCTAAAAGGATTATCAAATGGTTGATGAGTGTTTGTTGATTCAGGAATGAAGAAAGTCTTCATGAGAGATATGTTTAGAGGTTCCATCATCTTGTTCACAAGTACGTACAACGGACTTTGAAATTGAGGGTGGAAGTACATAATGTTATGATAAAGGCGCGTCAAGAACATTCTATAAGGGATGAGTTTGTTCTTGGAGCCTTGAAGATTTACAATTCGCCTTGCAAAGAAGTAGGCGAGATTGTATGGTTGTTGTGTTAGCAAACAATACATTATGTGAGCACAACAAGCGGCAAGGATTTCTCGATTTCCCCTAAGACTCCAAACATTTTCCCGTAGGATGAGTGCGAGTGTAACACCCCAACCCGACAAGGGTAGAAGTGTCACATTCTGGTGTCATATCAGAACATACAATTAAAATTTTTACAAACGGATACCTTAAAATGAAGTATCCAATCATATATAAAAAAAATGGACTGATAAGGAAATTCAATATCCAAAATGAAATGAAATCTCAAAACAAAAGCCCTTCAAAATAAGTCCAAATAATAAGGTAACTAGGGTTGGTCCACTCAGATAATCCAACTCTCAGCCCATCAAAGCCCATCTTCAAACCTAAAACCTGCCGCAGGAAAAGAAATGCGGTTGAGCTTAAAAAGCCCAGTGAACAGATATAACAAAACGAAAGCTAAAAAAATCTGAAATGCAAAATGAAACAAAGGAAACGGATAACAACGTCGCAGCGAAAAGAGAACAATGAGTCAATGAGGATCCTGCAGAACACAATTATACAGATATCCAAAACGAACAGATAACAAGGAGGACGAAGCAAAGCAAAGCATCGATGACATATAAACAAGCACATATAAACCAGACATACAAGAATTGACACATAAGCAAACATAGCAGGCGTCGTATCCACACAACATATATGTCATACCATCAATTTGGGAAATCAGAAGACATACAAGCCAAACAGATATCTACAGGAAAACGGAAGCAATTAATTAATAAGTGAGCATGGCAATTCACACAGGTCAAAACCCTTAGTTGACAACATAACCGGTATCATAACAGCAGTCAAAACATGGCCGTCACACGTAACAAGTAGGAATTTCAGTATGAACATTATAATTAAATGAATTAAAGATATAGCAGAGCAACTAAATAAATTAACAAGCCAGACGTCACAAGTTGGACCATTTACTCAATCAAACCATGGCATAGACAGAAATGTAAACATGGCAGGTCAACAATAAGTCGATAAGGACACAACTAATATTCACAGTCCACGAGATTAACTTAATGTAGTACACATAATAAATATACAAAACTATCGATTATACATTAGCATGGTCCACATAACAGTGAGATCACATATCATCAGACGAAAACAGTTAACTCAGATGACCGCATATTAATCACATCATAGCAGGGTAATAAATAGTCACATAAGACATGAAATAGCATAACCAAATTCATAAATACATAATAACCCGGTACGTGAATGGAACGATAGTCTGAAGTAACGGAATGAGAGTGTAACAGATCAAAGCAATGGAACATATATATCTTGGTAGTAGAGTGAGTCATATAAGGGTATTGGGTAAAGGACAGTCAATTCAGAATATGGTGCAGTGGGGAATCTAGAAGGTCCAATATAGGTATATCAAAAGTGTAAGGGTTGTCAGAAATCTATCCCGAGCTAACAAAACAAACCATACCAATAGTGGCAATAGCAGCCCAGTAACCAATAGTAACCATTGTATTCGGAGGGTGACCTCGGAATACCAAACCAATATGAGGGGAGACCTTAGTAACCAATGGAGTAGCTAGCTCCCAAAATGTGAGGGGGTGTATTGCACACACGCACCACATCACCAAAACAATATATCAATATCAATACAATACAAATCTAGGATGCATCCATACGCCCCTGCAAAACAATAGTGGCCATACAATATATCTGAAGCGCGCATAATCAATACAAAGTAGGGACGGTGTGGAACATCACTCAACCACACTAAATTCATGCCATTGGTGCATCAATGACACGGACATGGAACCCCCATGCCTAGTTAATGGCTCGGGTATCAAACTGACAGGTCAAAACAAAAGGTCCAAAGTGTAGCAATATGTAAGTCTTCATAATCAAAGGTTCAATATAAATGGTTCCCAATTCAGAGGTTCATAGAAATAGTTCAATATCAAGGTTCATATCAAGTTCATATCAAAGGTTCATATCAAAGTTTCATATCAAAGGTTCATATCAAAGGTTCATATCAAAGTTTCATATCAAAGGTTCATATCAAAGTTCATATCAAAGGTTCATAATCAGATGGTTCATAATCATAAGGTTCATAATCAGAAGTTTCAGAATCATAACAAACGAATATCATAGCGAACAGAATCATATCAAAGGATTATGTCGGAATCATATAAAAAGGATCATAGCATAAGGAAAATCATAGCAAAGGAATATCATGAGTGAAGCAAAGTCAAGGATTGAAAAGTCAGGAGAAATCCCTACTGAAAAGGGATAGAATATCTGTACCTTATTCAGAAGCAAATCAACAATGAAAGCAAAACCAAGAAATGAGATCAACCCGTCGTCCGAACCTATATGATTTAGATAACGTTTATTAAGATCAGATTACTCATTTTAGACGGCTTTCCATTTTTAGCAGGTTTCCACTTTTAGTAACTTCCATAATTAGCAGGTTTCCATATTTAGAAAGTTTCCTGATTCAGCATATTTACACAACAAGCCCTTAAGTGTCCAATTTTTCATATTACACCCTCATTATCCTTATTTATACGAAATACCCCCAAGTTTCCAGAATTTACAAACAAGCCTCTCTATTTTTAATAATTACATTTCGGTTTACAAATTTACCCGATTTACAAAATAAACCCCTAAGTCACATATTTTACAAAAAAAGTCCTCATGTTACATTTTATACTAACACCCCCTGGTCCAAAGTATATTACAAAAATATTCCACAAGTTTTATAATTTACTTAAACAACCCCTTTTATTTTGAAAACTCAATCGGTAAGACAATAAAATCATCAAACCCTAACCCTAATTCCCCAAATCAAAAACAATCATTATTCCATCATTATTTCGTCATTAAGATCAGATCTAGACCATAACATAAACCCTAGGTCGATCGTTCCAATTTTGTTCATCCATTTATACATTTTTATAAAAACCGGATTATAAACAATAATTCGACAAGGCCATTTTAGACAATAACAATTCGAATGAATATTTTTCCAGTATCATATGGGTCGTATAGGTCTTAAATAAAATGGCTTTCACACCCATAAAATTCGATGCGAATTAGATTAGATTTTATACACATTTTTATCCTCAAAATTTATTACGATTGATCCAAGCTATAACAACTCAAACAACCATTTTTACAGACCTTTATGATGACTAAGACACCCATAAAAATTATGTGCACCACCCAGAGAATTCATATAACCCGATCTATAGTTTTGCATACGTTATAAGCATGTAATTCCCATTCGACTATTTAAACATGCATGATTCTTTTTTATCATTTTATTTAGGTCATATATGATATAAATAGTATGAGAAAAATACCCAATCGATTTTAGGACGTGTGGATCAAGCGCATGAATTTCATACCTATCGGATGAAGAATCGACCAAAGAAAATCACCCCGATCGAACCAAGCCTCCAACAAACCAAAAACTATTTTTCCCAGCTACTATTGATGATGAAGAACCCCAGAAAAATGCTAGATCCCTTCCAGAAATTCGTATGGAGTCGTGGTGAATTTTTTTGTGTATGTTTGAATTGGTAAAAGGTAGGTTACAAATGAGAGAGTAAATGGGGTTAAATGAGAAATCATGGGATTAATGGGGATTGATTTTCGGCCAAAATAGGGGGGGGGGGAAGTTAATGACTAATTTAATTTTCCTTAATTACAAAATGAGTTGGTTTTATTTTCAAGTTAATGTATAATGTAAACTTTGTACATAATTAGGTCCAACTAACTTATATAACGTGTGATATATTACTTGTAGACATAATTGTGAGTTGGTTATCATTATTTTGCATAATTCATTTGTGAGTTAAACGTTAAACATATCCAACGAGCTTGACATATTTTACGAATCCTACAATTATTAAGCTTGAGGGGCAAAATTTGTCTTTTACACGCGTTTGAGATTTTAGGGTTTTACAGCGAGAGCCTTGTACTCTTCTCGGATATCCTTTGTATAGATAATGTTTGGATCGGAGTAATAGGGTCGATGTTTGCATATTGTGCGAATCAAGTCTTGTGGGGAAGGTATGTGTGAACAATATGGACTATTTTCTTCACGAAAGTAGAAGAGAGAATCAAGAGACCAATCTTCGGTGAAGGCACATTGTTCATGATTTAGAATTCAGAGAATTTGAGCAAATTGCCCAAGAGTTCAAACAAACTTTTGGTTTTTGATCAAAAACCAAAGAGATAGAGAACGATCCTCGTTACTAACGAGTTTGACTTGATGGAAGAATTCTAATACAAACCTTGGACATATTTTCTCGTTAGTTTCGAGAAGACATTCCAATCCTATGGTTCGGAAGGAGGTATTGATACCTTCTTCAAATTGTAGAGAGGTGTCTACAATACGTCCTTCGTGGAAGTGACGGTTTTCGAGATTATTGAACCCACAGATATGATTGCTAGGTGTGTTGGGCTCAAGGGAGATGTTAGGAGTGTAGACACTAGTGAGTGAAAAATCAAACTCATATTCATGCGACATAGCGAAACCTATAGAAAAGACAAGTTAATAGGATGTGACGTATTACGGGTAAAGCAATGATTACCTAACGTTTTTACAAGATTTTTATTAACAATGATATTTAACTAACTTAATGTTTGACATTCTAGTAGAATATTTCTTTTAGGAAGAAAGTGGTTTTTATTTTGCATGAAAAAATCTGTTATCCAGAAGGACGGTTCCCTTCTATAAGGGATCCGGCTAGTATATTTGCCGGGATCCGTGGATCTGTAGTAACAGAAGCAAATTTTTGATAAAAACATAAGTTTAATAGTTTTATAACAAGATATGTGTTTTAGCCTACATTTTCTTTTAGCATGCATTTAGGGTTTCTAATGTATCACTAAAGAATACGAAAGATAAAGATCAAAAGAAATGACAAACACGTTATGATAATAATAACCTAGATAAACTAAACTATTAATAATATTTCATTTCAATGCTAAGAATGATAAAATGGATTGGGTATATAACCCCAATGTAGATTAACAACACAAAGTATATGTCTCCGTATGTGAACTTCATCGTAGGGAACACAAGAGCGATGAGTGTTAAGGCGGTGAGCACAAGAGCGATGTAAACCATGTTGATGATGAATCTTCTTGGTTTTGGTTTGAGATGAGATGAGATGAGAGGAAGATGAAGTTTTGAATGAGAGGTAATTTTTTGAAAATAGAAGATTTGAAAAAGTGGGGATTTGATAAAGTGGGCGACGGATGGTTTATTTATGGGGAAGGAGGAATTTTTGAAATTTGTGTTTTGTTTTATTATTAGAAAGATATGATTTTTAGATTAAGTGAAATAAAACGCAAGTTTTATATACCACGACTTTAAATAAAAAAAAAACACGTATGTGAGAAAAGGGTTCCTAATGAAGCTTCATGTAATACATGTATATGCACAAGAGATAATTATATAAATACCTATGTAGGCATACTTAATTATCAAGCTAATGTCATTTAGAGATAAGTAGAAATTCATACCTCTAATGCACTTAGGAATGTCTTTACAAATGACACAACAAATGCCAGTAGACAATTCCAGCTCCTTTGTGTTTAAGATACCTTATTAGGGAAGGTATTCTTGTTACCAAGCGATTCCTATGGCTTGGTAGGTATGAGCTTTGACTAATCAACATGACAAAGAGGATTAGTGCAATTAAATGAAAAATAAATAATAAGAAAAATGTTGTCATCTAATCAACATCCAAACAAAGAGTTTTTAAAAGACATGGTGTTTGTTTTTATGAAAAGCCTTCTTTGTAGTTTTCAATTAACCATGGATCATATCAAGTTTTTAAAGTACAATATACTTCAAGAAACTTGGTAACGAAGCTTTGATGCCAATTGTGGAAAACTAGAAGGGGGGGGGGGTTGAATAGTTTTGCCAATTAAAACTCATTTTAATTTATTTGGATTGACTTATGTCAATCTATTTAGATGTGTGTTGGATGTTGATAAACAAACATATAGAAGTATAAGCATGTAATGAAAAGATAAGAGTAAGAAGCACAAAACCACAATGCGAGTATTTATAGTGGTTCGGCTACAAGGACACCTTCCTTGCCCTACTCCACTCCCCGAGTCACCTACTCGAGAGTTCGTAATCATTACACAACACCGACTCCTTATGGTGGAGAAACCTTCACAACGTTGCCTACTCTTTTTCCGGTACTAGGCTAACCACTGGGTTCTTTCACACCAAGGTGAACCACACCTACCACAACGTCGCCTACCCTTTATCCGGTACTAGGCTAGATACCTAGTTCCATTACAATGGAGGAACTACTACCCAACACTACACCAACGACTAATTCCAAGGGAGACCAACTCCTTATAACAACATCATCAAGGATATCAATATCCTTGGATCCAATACTAATCTATCTTGTACATCGAAACACACCATATCGAATGTACATCTAAGGCACCTTTCACTAATGCCTTTAACTAGATCTTCAAGACACCCTTCACTAATGTCTTGTGACTTGACTTCTAGGCACCCTTCACTAATGCCTACAATACGGACGATCGATACCTTTCACTAATGTCTTCGTCTTGACACTTGAGACATCTTTCACTAATGTCTTCAACACTACACTTCTTAGAAGAAAGAAAAGAACCATCAACAAGAGGACTTCAGTAGTCTTGATGATGAGGAAGCATGGCAACTCATGGACTTGAGCTTGCTTGACTTCAAAGGTGATGATCTCGCCTTTAAGAGGAATCTAGAGGATCACACAAAAACAAAACTACAAACATAGATCACTTGGATCTGGGGTTAGAGAGTTTTAAACTCAAGGAGAAAGTATGTGAGAAATGGGTGAGAAACAATGAAGAAATGGCTCACTATTTATAGAGAGAAAATGCCTACTGTTCCCCGGATCCCACGGATCCCTCCCACAAAGGATCCGTCTAGCGTAAAGCTAGGAATCCGTGGGACGCTCCTCTTTACCCATGGGTATTTTGGTTATGGGTCATTGGTCATGGGTTGATCCATGGGTCTTTTATTAGATACAATGTATCTCATGAGTGCAATGCACCTAGTCAAATGGGTATGGGTCAATACCATGGGTTATGGATATTATCCATATATGACATAAGCATGATGTCATGCAATGGGTTACGGGCCAAACTCTATGGATATGGGTCATGGACTTTGGGTTGTACCCAACTACATTCAATGTATTTGGTCAATGGGTTATGATACTTAAGTTTCTACCCATTTATATTACCAATATTCTACATACTAGTTATGTGTATATTTTATCCAAATATGTAAACACTAGTTGTTGTACATATGTAATACTAAAACATAAAGTCACTTATACTTGTTTTAGTGTTTTATTGTGAAAGCGTAAGTGTGTTAGAAAACTATTGGCTTAAACCATTTACGTATTTTATTTGTTTCGTTAACATGATTTTACGTTTGTTATCGACAAAACATTAGAAAATCGTAAAATATAAATAAACGTTTTTACGGCTTATTTGTATTAACAAATAATATCTTTTTAGCTGTTTCCCATAATTTAAAAGCATCACTTATAAGAGTAGTACGACTTACTTGTTGATACTGCGGTTGTAGCCTCTTTTTGATGATCTCCGTAAGCTTTGTTCAAGTGGTTGAATGGAAGCGCCGTTGAATGACAAACTTGTAAAAGAATCTCGCGTATCATTATCATATATAAAAACTTGACGATCCGCACCAATAGTACCTTGTGACGTATCATTTTGGCTAACCGCACTACAACCGTTCTTATGAGTCCTTAGTGTAGTGTTAGACGAGGAGTTATAAAATTTCTCACAACTCTTGCAACGCGCCTTTTCCAACCCATCATTCATAATACACAAATCATAATTATACCAAACATCCCCTTTTCGTTGAGTTGATCTAATTCGCACAACATCATCATTTGTGTAACTTTTCGTGCAATGCTAATTCCAACGGAGGGATTAGTGGAAGCTTGTTGTGATTATGAGTTTTCCATTATAGAGGGATTAGAGGGATATTTGAGAGATTAGAGTATATATATAGAGATTAGAGAGATTAAAGAGAGATACGAGAGTGTTTTTGATGTGTTTTCAACTATAACCCATTACATATATTTATACTACAAACTACAAATCCATGGCTTAAAATCATCAAAAAAATACAAAATAAAAATAAAAATTAACGGCTAGTAGCCGTTACACCCAACGGTAAAAAACTGGTTAAATCCGGTTTTTTTTGGGCAACGGCTAGTTTGACTACATGTTTGACCGGTTTTTTAACCAGTTATAACCGGTTTTAAAAAATGGATAAAATTAACGGTTAAAATCGGATACATAACCTATAAAAAACCGGTCCACACATGAAACCGAAAACCGGTCTAACCGGTTCGGTTAAAAAAAATGGTTCGGTTAACCTTTTTTTTTCAAAACCTGTCAATTCCTTTGAGTTTCATTCTTGCGAACGTACTCCCCAGGCGGGATACTTAAAGCAAGCACCTCTTTCCAGCCTTAGTCAAATAGCCACCGGAGGTAAGGGGGCGCAGTTCTTAAACAGAAGAATGACGATAAAGAGGAAATGATTCAAATTCAAGAAAAAAAGAGTCGAATTGTAAGTCAAGTAAGAAGGAAGGAGGCTAGCCCAAAATGCTCCGCCTTGTTCTTTTGTCGGGGCTTACACCTTGTGACTCATTCATTCGTCGAGGCGTTCTGGGCGTCGATCAATCTGTTTGGCGAATTTTCGTTCACGCACTTTTCATTAGGGGTGAAGCATGGGCGAAGTGGGGTTTTATAGTAAAACCAAAACCAACAGATATTTCGGTTGGAAACTACAAACCGTTTGGTTTCATTTTTTCGGTTTCGGTTTTTGGTTTTTGACATTGAATCGGTTCGGTTTCGGTTTTATTCGATTTTTTCTTACTTGAAAACAAGCAAGTTTTAATCTTATATGAAGTTTACAATTCAAGTTTTCAAGCAAAATATTTAAACAAATATCAATAATAGCATATTATCTATTTCAAAGTCGAAAAACGCACAAAACAACCAAACATCAATCTAAATTATAAAGTGCACGTCTTCGGCTTTGCACTTTTGTTCGCTACGAATTGTAGGGAAATTTTCAAAGAACACTATTGTTCAAAAACAAAGATATAATATCTATAAATAAAACAAATTTTAATGTATAGATAGAACAACACATTTTTAATAGATAAAATTTTATACTTAAATCTTTAAAATTAAATAGCAAATCTTTTATATAGATAAAATTATATAAAAACATATAAAGTGTATGCATGGGTTTTCTGTTCGTTTTTTCTTATGAAACCAAAAACCGCCCCAAACATTCGGTTTTTATAAAATTCAAAACCACCGCGATCGGTTTGTCAAATGGGGCGGTTTTTTCGGTTCGGCTTTTTCGGTTTTTCGGTTTTTGTGCTCACCCCTACTTTTCATTGTTATCTTTAATGTTGTTCAATTTTTTATAAATCCTACTAATTTTATTCTTTTTTTTTTTTCAAATAAAAGATAATAAAGTAAAAATACCCAAAAATTTCGGTTATTTGGCCATTAAAAAAAACGGTTTAGAACTTGCATCTCTACTATAGACAATATGCATCTATATACTACATTATATTTGGGAAATTCCTTTTTTTAGAAGCTTAATTTAACACTCGCTTATTATGAGGAATTTTCAAATGCTTACTCTTATTTTGATGCTTACTAAGGGACAAATCCCCACCATCTATTTAGTTTGATCTAATGGTGCGGATTAACCTATAATTTAATATGTCTAAACCTAAATCCATTGCTTTCGTCTTTTTAAAAAAAATTTCGATTTGTTCTTATGTTCTGACCGTTTTATTCATGGTTGATTTTTGAATCTATCGTTTATCCATTTATCCGTTTACCGTTTTATGATTTTGTCCGTACATTATCCATCGGTTTTTACGCTTATACATAGTCGCCCCGCTATACGCCGCCCCGTTATTAAATGTTTTCACGCTTAACGTTATATGCTTCTGCATATCACAAGTTTATATTTCGAACAAACAAGTGATATTATGAATACAAAGTGATATTCAATATCACAAACGATACCGCGGAATATCGCAGTGATGCATATGATATTATGAATATCACAAGTGATATTCTCGTGATATTCAGAAGACTTATGATATTCAATACCACAAGTGATTTTTTGCAATACTGATTTTCAACTAATGTTTTGAATACGAAAATCATAATGATATTCAAATATCACCCATGTTATGCCTAGGTTGATATAATAAGATCTTAGCATGTCCTTTGTGGTTTTGTTCCATACCACACGCATGAGTAAGATAGAAGACCAAGGATTTCATTTGTGTTTGTGGCTTTTGGTTTTGATTCGATGCGAATAAAGAAAGAAAAGCTCACTACTTTCTGCACATACACGTAAGAAATAAATTCAAAATATTACAAAGTGATATCAAGAAAATCACAAGTGATATTGATAATATCGCAAAGTGATATTTATACTATCGCAAAGTGATATTCAATATCGCGAACTCATATTCGAATATCACAAATGATATTCATAATATCACGTAGTGATATTCACAAAATCACAAGTGATATTCGAATCACAACGCGATATTCAAATCACAAAGTGATATTAACAAAATATCACTTGTGTTTTTCAGATATCACAAAGTGATATTCGATAATCAAAGTGATATTCAATATCACGAAATCACTTCTGCGATAGTCGTGAAACGCATTTAAAAACGAAACGGTAACAAGAGAATGGATTTAAATGGATGGACGAGAAAGGAATGAAGGAATGGAATGAATGGAATATGAAATGAACGGAAATGGAAAAAACGAATAAAAAATAAATAATAAAAATGGAATAAAAAACCAGTGGAAATGAAAAAATGAAAGAAATGGAAGAAAAAACTACTTGGGATATATTTAAAGACAATTTAAGTTGAAAATAAAAGCATTCGCTTATTATGACAAATTTTAATAACTACATTTGTAATAGCATTTATTAGAATACTTTAAAGCACTTTTTGTAGACATATTTTTAAACAAATAATAATAAATACAAAATAATTTAATATAAGAAAAAAACGTCTATAACAATAAATACTTAATAAATTTTATTTTTAAAACACCCCTAATATAAAAAATACTTGTTATTATACATATTGTACAAACTAATAAAACACACAAATCTTCATACAATTTATATGTAAACAAATTGATGGTACATATGGTTTTAAAAAATGGACCGGACCAACGGGTTCAACCGGGAACCGGAGTCACCACCGGTTCGGCTAGCCCATAAAAGTCGTCCGAAAACGATATTATTAAATCAATAAAGTTTAAAAATGCATACTAAATTACAATGTTCAAAACATATTATTAAATCACAAGAGTACCTCGAGAATCAACATATACACCTTTTAGAATTTTTTTGATAAAACTTATCAAAAACTAAAAATTTTGTTTTATAAAAATCAGATGATTTTTCAAACCAAATGATGCAAAGTGCTAAGTGCTAATTATATATATTATATTTATATTTATTATATATATTTGTATAATAATAATTATACTCTTTAAAGTAACCTACATGATTTCTTTTATATTTAGTTTTTCTTTATTTTTATAAGTAATCTTTTACTAGTATCATCCATCTATGTGGGACAAATATACAAACATTGTTTTTAAAGAACTAAATTTTCTTTGTATAATGTAAGTGATACTACGGGCCATTGCCAACTACTTTAACCTTATACCTTTACAATATACCTTCTATCAACTCAATATTGTCACAACATCACGTGGATAATCTACAGTTTTTATAATAAAAATTTTAGTTATTGCACAAAATTATTCAAAACTAAAATTGTCGTTATCCGTATATCTATTCTATTGTAAAATATAGAACTAAAAAAACATTTCACTGAATATTTTAATTGCATGGCACTCTGCCATCAAGCAACGCGCGAATACTCTGCTAGTATTTAATTAAGTATGAACGATGCAAACTTTTTTCCGCAAACGACCAAACGTTATCTAACATAAGGGATATTTTCATCCTTGTAATAGAGATGTATATTGTATTTTACAAATTACTTTTATTATTGCTATTATTTCATTCTTTATTTTTATTATTAATATTATTTTATTTTATTTTTATTTTTATTATTAGATTTAATTTAAAATTTCTAAAATTTGTACATTTAATTATTTATTATTATTATTATTATTATTATTATTATTATTATTATTATTATTATTATTATTATTATTATTATTATTATTATTTGTTTTCTTAAATTTTTAAATTTTAATTAAATATTATTATTAATTATATTAGTATGAATACATATAATTAAAAAAATATCATTAATGATCAAATTAGTAATAAAAAAGTTTTAATAAAAATAATAATAAGAATAATAATAAAAGTAAACTGCAAAATATATTCATGTTATAAGCGAAAAGACAAAAATACCCTTTATTTTAGAACCACGATAGATAACGGAAAAAAGTTTGCATCGTTCTCCTCTAAGGATGTATATTATCTAACTTTTATTGACGAAGAAATGTAGATATCCAAGTTCTTACACCGATGTAAACTGTGAAATTTGGCAAACCACTTTATAATGTTTCTCTCTTTGTTTTTCTTGAAAAAATAAATACCCAAAGGGTGATTTGACTAGTTTATTTCTTGTTTTCTAACTGGTTAACGGATCTTGTGCACGTGCGAGTTTTTATATTATCAATTTTAGAATACTCCTTAATTGTTAATTTGTAAATTTTTATGTTATTTATTATTTTTGCATCGCAACTATAAGGTTTAAAAAATATTAGGGTGCGTTTGGTTTGTTATAAGGAACCACTATCGATATAGAAATGATCATAGGATGAAATGAGAATAAAGATATCATACCTAATATTGCTGTTTGTTTTGACCATATGGTTTGAGTAATAAATTTCTATAAGATGGACCCATTTAATATTGTTTAGGTATAATTAACAAAATTTTATATACATTCAAAGTTATTATTTATTTTTATTTTTTATTTTTTTTGGAGAAAAATAGACCAAAGAAGGACCCACATGAATGGCAAGGAACCTCACCTCTACCCACTAGAATGACTCTGTAGGTTTAAATTTATACGTTGATTTTCATTGTAGCAAACCAAACACTTATAATGGCTATCATTATCATTACATATTTCGATAGTAGTCAACCAAACATGAAATTAAGCTTTATATCATGTTTGTTATGTTTCTTTATACCAATTGATCATTTCAAATATTTATGTATATAGTTTCTTAACCTTATTTATTATAAACAACGCTTTAAACTTGATATAAATATACAATTATTGTCATATTTTGTGTCGACTTATGTCACGTTTTAAAAACGCAAAAGCTTCACCTTAATCGCTAAGGCGTGAGGCTTGGTCATGCCGCCATATCACGCCTCGCACTATTTATAACTTTGATCAAAATACATCGAACCCTCGATATTTGCACATGTAAGTAAACAAATAGATTAACCCCATAGCTAACAAAACGAAACATATGTTACTTGCTAGCTTAATTGGCTATATATAGACACTAGACGATACCTGCGCATAGCAACGATGGTGTATAGTTGCGTCAATTTGTGTGTATGTGTATTCATTTGTAGAGTGAGAGTGAAGAATAATTATTGTGTTGCCTTTTATTGGTAAAAGTATTTTAGTCTAACAAAAGTACTCACTTTTAGGTTTTTAAGTTTTAATCAAAGACCAATGTTTGATTATTTTTGCTTTATATGTAGTGTAGGGTACGTATTAAGATATATAGATATAGATATTCCATTTTGATAGCAAAGCTCCACTTAATCAAGTTTTGAATTGCAATCTCCAAGCTTTCACTAACTAGATATTAAACTCTTGAGGTTTAGTTTTCATTAAAATTAACTATAAATTTTCGCAATTTTGTAGAAGTGTTCATTTTACTAAAGATTTTGATGTTCAAAGTTTCAAACTAAAGTCAAATCGCATATGATTTATCATGCAAGATTTAACAGTGAAAAAAAGAAGAAAAATAAATAAATAAAGAACTTGAAAAGGATAAAATAATAATAATAATAATAAATTGTCAAATGTATATTGCAGTAAAAGTTCGTTGCGATAGTATAATTTTTTTCGCTTAACGATTAACGGTTTTTGAGATATTCATTTTCTAGAAAATGGGTGGAAGTGGGTTTATTCACTATTTCTTTATATTGGGACACACTAATATACTTTACACAGTTGTATCATATTTATATTTTGTTTCGTCTGCTTGTACAATAGAGTTTGCAAAATCTATACTCCTTTATAAAGGGTTTAGGACATTCTAAATATAGTAGTCTTAAAAATTATAAGACCAAAAACATTTCTATAGAAAGGAAGTTACTTTTGCTAAGCATAAAAATTCATCATACGCATAATTAATGTCTTAAATTCTCATACTTGTAACATCCTCCAATATTGATGCATCTCATTTAAACCATATGAAGACTTGTAACAACCCACTAAAAACTTGTAACAGCCCATTAAAATCGAGCATTGCCCCAACCTTAAGTATATATATTGCACATAAGTCTATCACCCACCAAACACATAAAAAACACACACAACCCACTGGCAGGTTCTTTTTCGGCTCACTTACTTTCACTACCACCGTCATTGCCACCACTACAAGACCCCTCCACCACCGAACCCCTGAAAAACATTTGCTCACCACAAAAATAGTCACCAGGTACCCGCCGCCACATTACGTGGGTACCCTTCTAGTAAATAACAAAGTATGCAAATCACCCCCTATTATCATATGTTGATGTTTTTTTGGATTTTATATTTATTCACCACACTTTTCAAAATAAAATCATATTTTTTATGGTTATTTTTTTGAAAAATTTGACACATTTATTTTTATAGGCATTTTGATAAAAAATAATTTCTCTAAGTGTTGACCAAATTGCAATTCAATTTTAACTTTTATTGGTCAGAAAGCTCAATTTTAGTTCTCTTATTGGTTAGTTGATATTATCATTTGATTTATATAGAGTTTTAACGTTGTTTATGATTAAAATATTTTAGTTGTTTACATTACATATCGTTGTCAATGTATCATTGTCATACGAGTATATGAAGGTGATGAGTTGTGATTGATGTGTGTGATTCTGGACCAAATTGCAAAATACATAAACCAAGCCCAAACCAAGCGATCCTCTAAAGTGAACTGATCGATTCAAGAAATTCATAACCAAAACAATTTGTTATTACTTATTAGGCGATCAAAGTCGAAACTCGATCACCTTTTATTTAGAATTTATTTCGGCTAGATGCAAAATAAGTTTAAAAGAAAAAAGTTACAAACAAAAGGAACTATCCGATTTATGCGAAAGAAAAATGATTTTTATGCCTAATTACCAAATATAATGATTCCGGGCTATGGATATTAAAAGAAAAAAAGTATACAAACAAAACGAACGATCCTATTGATTTATGTGAAAATATTGATTTTCACATAACCACGTGAGACGTGACCATATCACGTGCACAACTTGTTGACTGCTATTCGTCACAAAACAAAAAGAAAACATTAATCCTCGTACAATGTTATTTATCATGCCACGCACACAAATATATGTCCTGTCTTACGGGGGAGAACAAACCGGAACGAATCTTCATTTTTCTCAAAAACAAAACATAATTTCAAGAAATTCTCAGCAACATATCCAAATACATTAACCAAAATCACTTATAGATATTAGATATACGCAGATGATTCTATGTATTAACGGCTAATATCCAAACCTTAACGGATCTACATATATCTTGTGTTTTCTTTTAGCGGTTAAAACCGTTATTCATTCATTCGTTTTAGTTTTTGTTGTCTACGTAATTCGTGAATCGTGGTTTTGTGCTCGAGTCGTTTGGATCATTTCATACAGACGAACATAATATGTAAGTATCTATGTTTCATGATTTCATCCTAAAAAGATTTACGTATAAAGTTGAATAGTATTTATACATGTGAAAAGATGTATCAAATGTGCATGTTTGTAACTAGTTTTTAAAAAATTTGAATGATTGTTGGCACAAGTTTGTGCATTGATTGAGGGTATCCGAACTTATAACTTATATTTGCATATCTATATTCCTCAAAGTTTATGTGCATGCTGCATTTTTGGGGTGTTTGGGATTTGGTTATCTGACTATTAGTGAGAGAAACACGCGAGACTGCTAGCCCGGATAAAGAAAATGCACCACCTAACATAAACAATCCCAAACACCTTCATAAGCCGTGTAACAACCTGTCCCACATGATGTAACGGAAGTAGTTTGAGCCCTTTATAAAGCTAAAGTTGTAGGCTACCGATACCTTCCACCATGATTTTTAGTTTAGCTTGAAGGTATTGGCGAGTCCATATATTGCCTATGACTTTAGGGGTGTTACAGCAAGAAACTTGAAATTGCTTATTGAAACAACTTGCCAGTAAATCATTTGACTGATGTAAGATACAAAGTTGCTGAAGTAATACTTGCTTGATGTCTTTTAGCAATAGATTTTGCCATTTTGGTGACTTTGTGAAAGCCTTCAAATAACACTCACGTGTTTCCCTTTATGGTGATGTGGGCTGAGGGAATGTGTGGACTTTGTTTTTGACTTGTTATTTTGGCTATATTTTGCTTATAATTTATGATCTTTACACTAGTGACGTTAACTTTGATATGTTTCCTTGGAATGTCTGTGATAAGGCCCGATGATGATATTTTAAACAGCTTATTACTTAATAACAGAACATTGAAAGGTGCTGAAAATGTCAATGAACATTGCACATTTTCCTTTTCACAATTTTTTATTGATGAACGATACTTGAGATGTTGGACTAATAAACACCGCTCTATTTCTTTTTGATTTTCCTTGTAGTTGATGCATTTGTGTTCCAGACTTCTTCTCAGAAGTAAGTTTATGTTTATCTGCTCTCAAATCAAGTGTCGATGACTGAGATTGCCTAAATCACGGAGAATGCGAAGACTTAAGAATGTTCAGAATAGTAGTGTTATGTAGGACCTTTTTATGTTCCAGATGACGGTATTACATGCCTGTTTCACTTGTATAGTAGTAATTTCCAGAATATAAAAACATAGAAAAATGGACGATTTTAGAGATGATCATCATATCCTGCTGGCTGCTTGGATGAACAAGAGTCCATCTGAACTAGCAGAATCAAACCTCTTCATTATATCATGCTTCATCGCTGGCCTTATTGGCATCTTAACCATTGTTTACACTGCCTTCCAATGGAGAAGAAACATTAGTCTTAGTTGGACAAAAGCCATTGCCGGGACAACAAAAGATCCAAAATCAAGCAAAGATCTTGTAGCACCACATACATGGTGTTTAGAAACTGTAGCTCGTGGAAAAAGCTTAAACTGTTGTGTATGCCTAAAATCCATGTCACCTTCACAACCCCTTGGGCCAATGGTGTCTTCAGAAAGCTTCATTCACCGTTGTAGCATATGTGGCGCAGTGGCCCACCTCAACTGTTCACCAAATGCTAACAAAGATTGTAAATGTGTGTCCATGATTGGGTCTGATCATGTGTTGCACCAATGGGCTATCAGATGGACCGAGGTGATTGATCAACCAGATGGAACGTCTTTTTGCACATATTGTGAAGAACCGTGTAGTGCTTCTTTTCTTGGTGGCTCAGCAATATGGTGTTGTTTATGGTGCCAGAGATTAATACATGTTGACTGTCACAGTAGTATGTCTCGTGAAACTGGTGATATATGTGATATGGGTCTGTTTAAAAGACTCATTTTATCGCCTCTTTATGTTAAGGGATTGGGGCGGTCATCATCTGGTGGATTATTGAGCTCCATAACTTTCGGAGCTAATGAGATTGCATCATCTGTTCGTGCGAGTATCACAAGTCAAACTAAGAAAAACAAGAATGGGAATCAAGTCAATGTAGATGATGTTATAGATAGTGTCATAGGGGAAAGCATAGAAAGCACGCCCGAGAGTAGCCCCAAAAATGAAGATGGTAACAGTGAAATGATGAACAAAAAGATGAGTTATAAAAGAAGTATTCAGAGAGATGAGTCACAAAAGGTGCAAATGAAACAGAGATATGATCTTGTCACTTTGCGTTCTGATGCACGGCCTCTTTTAGTATTTATTAACAAAAAAAGTGGTGCTAAACGTGGAGATTCAATCAGGCTAAGGATGAATATTCTGTTGAATCCTGTGCAGGTTTGTACTTATCCCAATCTTTGAGCTAATAGCTAGTCTTATAGTGCAATTTTGATCCATTTATCTTATATGTTTTGGGATGAAACTTGTCTGCAAGGGTTCAACTATGTCAAACGTCTTCTAACGTGTTTTCAGATGCTTAATATAAGCTGTTTTATAATATTGTTATCTATACAGGGCGAATTTGGAAAAAACGTATCATGCAAATAAGATAAAAGAGGTTAAGGTATTTAATCATGCAATAAAACCTTTTTTATAAGTCTAACAAGTCAAAGAATATGATCTTACCAAAAAGGGAATTTTTCGCTAATGTTCCAAAGTTAATGTTCCGTAGTTAATACTAATACCATAAAAAATTAAGGCGCTGTGCACAATCAGTGAAAACCCAAAGGTTTAAATGGATTCAGCCCTATAAAAAATATAGCTTTTCATTAATTGTATCTTAAACATTAATTAATTCTAAAACTAAAACAAAGTGTTGTAGGACTAGCACAAAACCTGACCTGTACCAAAATTTACCCGTTTTGACATGCTACCCAGCCCATTTTTCCACATCTAGCTAGTCTTATTTAAACTTATTCTGCTTAATTGTATTGTAGATTTTTGAGCTGAGCTCAAACGAGGGACCAGAAGTTGGTCTTTATCTATTTAGAAGAGTACCACATTTCAGAGTGCTTGTGTGTGGCGGTGACGGTACAGCAGGATGGGTGTTGGATGCCATTGAAAAGCAAAACTATGTATCTCCTCCACCAGTTGCTGTCCTTCCTTGCGGAACAGGTAATGACTTGGCCAGAGTTTTGAACTGGGGCAGTGGTTTAGGGGCAGTTGAAAAACAAGGAGGGCTATGCACAATGCTGCAACACATGGAACATGCAGCAGTGACTGTACTTGATCGTTGGGAAGTTTCTATTGTGAACCAAAGGGGAAGACCTCTTCGTTCACCAAAGTATATGAATAATTATCTTGGTATGTAGTTTTTTATATTATGCCACTTTCCATTGATGGTAATGCCAAAGTGGATATGTTAAACTGTTTGGGTTAAAATTTATCTTTTTTGCATTGTTTTCATCCTTTAACGGGTTTGATGTGGAGTTTTTTTGGCAAGTTTTCATTCATTTTATTTATGCTATTGTATTTTTTTATTATTAACTCTTCATATTTAAAATATGTATGGTTGAAGGAAGCAAATAAAAAGGTTAATGGACCAAAACAATGCAGAAAATATGTGAAGGATTATAACATTGCCAGAAAAAATTATGGGTTGAACACTTGAACCGTTAGACTAGTGGAAGTTTGAGGATTAAACCTTTATTAATGGGATTGTTAATCATTAGTCTTTACTATGAGGATGTAACTGCAGGTGTTGGATGTGATGCAAAGGTTGCTCTCGATATTCACAATCTGAGGGAGGAGAATCCAGAGAAATTTTATAACCAGGTGAGCATGTTTTTCTACATTCGAGTTAAATTGGTTTAACTGATTAAACTGAGTCATAACTATATGTATATTAAAATTGTTTATGTGACTGCAGTTTATGAATAAAATGCTATATGCTAGAGAAGGTGCGAGGAGTATGATGGATAGAACGTTAGCAGACTATCCATGGCAAGTTCGAGTGATTGTAGATGGCGTTGATGTTGAGGTTCCTGAGGTTAGTCCAACGCTTTCCGTTGGTTCGAATATTTTTTTTTTCTGGATTGACATGCTTATCGAGTTTGGTGGTCTGTAAATTGCGAATCTTTTTGATATGTAGGATGCAGAAGGTGTTCTTATTGCCAATATTGGGAGTTATATGGGTGGTGTAGATTTGTGGCAGAATGATAATCAAAACAATGATAATTTTGATCCTCAATCTATGCACGATAAGAGATTGGAAGTTGTAAGCATATCAGGAACTTGGCATCTCGGAAAGCTTCAGGTAATAATGAAGTTTCGATCTTTATTCCATTTTTCAATTTGTTCAAACTTTCTATACTTAACCCAAACTGTGTCTATTTTTCGTTCAGGTCGGGCTTGATCGAGCTCGAAGGCTTGCACAAGGGAAATGTATCAAAATTCAGCTTCTTGCACCATTGCCTGTTCAAATAGATGGAGAACCATGGTTACAATCACCATGCACGTTGACCATTTCACACCATGGACAGGTAACGTGTCAAGAAATCTTAATGAATGAGCCTTTTTTCATTTGTGAAAATATTATGTGCGAAAACTGGTTATTGGTTTGTGTATGAACAGGCATTTATGCTGAAAAAAACAGCTGAGGAAGGTCATGCTGCAGGAATAGTTGCTGATGTGTTGGAGAATGCAGAAACAAATCTAGTGATAAATGCATCACAGAAGCGAGCTCTTCTTCACGAAATGGCACTTAGACTGTCGTAGCATTGCAACCAACTACCACTAACCACTACCACTACCACGTAAAAGAAGACAATATTTGAGCTGTAGCAGTTCATAGTCAGCGTTTGTAGCTGGCAAGGGGACAGCACGATTTGAACGCGATTCATGTTAGACCAGTACACATATATCTATTAGATACACATGACATGTTTTATTGTTGCTTAGGATGTTTGTATATTTGTTTGTATTTCAAATTTTGGCATTTTAAATCTCTCTAACTTTCAACTTGAATTCCAAGAGCTTGAATTGTGCTGGACTACTAGATGGATTCGAAACTGAACGACAGGACCTAAGCTTTAGACCGTCGACCAAAGATGTACTTAAAGCCCGAGTCTAGCAGCCAGGGTAAAGGCTTGATTAGGAATTCGTGATTGGAGTTGAGTTTAATATAAACGGATAAACCTGTACACCTAATGAACCAATCTTAGTTATCAATTTTTTCATCAAGATTAAAAAAAAAAAAAACATTTTTCAGATTTTTTTTAAGTAAAATATCTTGCAAACGGTAAATTAGACAAAAAAAAAATACACAATCGCGACGATTTTTTTTTATCTTTAGAAGAGCACTTCGATAAACTTTTGGCGGACTTCTTTTTTTCGAGTTTCGTTTTTAAAATTTGCGACTGAAAAAATAACATGTGATTTGTATGTTATGAATCACCTGTGAGTTCACAAATCACATGTGATTTGTATGTTAGGAATCACGTGTAATTCTATAAATCATATGTGATTTCATAAAGTCAAATGCGATTTTAAAACTACAAATCACGTGTGATTCTTTCAGAAGTATATAGAAGTGTTCCTCTATAAAAAATGATTTAATTCTAGTTGTGTTGGTATGATTACTTTCGCGTAATGATTAACGTTTTGTGAGATAATTTATTATTATTATTATTTTTTATTTTTTAAATGATGAAAGTGAGTTGTGCTTTTTATTTATTATTTTTTTTTAATAAATGGCTAGGATATGTTCATTGAGTCTATAAAGAATTTTGGGTATGCATTGAACTTTTCTCTGTTAGGGTTTTCGTATTTGCCTTAAACCAAAATGCACCAAGAACAATGTGAACATGGTCCCACAAAAATTATGTTAGAATCAGTGTTCCACATAGCGTGAGCCGTTACTTGGTGGTAAGATGACGCCTCAAGTCTTAAGAGCCTTTGCGTCTCTTAAATGTGCTTAAAGCGGCAAAAAATATTTATAGATTTATGTATTTTGAATTTTATATAATTTTTTTAAGGGCAATTTATTTCCAACAAACAAAACAAATATAAACAAAGACATCCACTATATAACCAAGATAGTTAAAAATAAGGAACCAAGAAAAAGAAACATACAGAGAACACAAAATAAAATTACACATTGAGATAAGACAAATACAACTAAGACAAACAAAGCTAAGATGCAACACTAAACAAAGACTAACTGCATCACAAATATATGTATTTCACAAAACAATTACAACCATAAAAAACATATTGGACCCACGAGCTATAGATAGTAGATTTAGATCATATACTCCTAATATATTAGACATTTAGATTTAGATCATATACTCGTAATATATTAGACATTTAGACTACTAGTTACTATATAACTACCAGACTCAAATTTTAAATACTGGTTTAAAAAAATAATAAAAAAATACTGGTTGAGAAAATCGCGTCACGCCTTATCATCAAAAACAAAACTTTACTACGTGCCTTTTCGTCTTAACCCACACACACTACGTCTTGGACGCTTGGCAAAATCCATTTCGGTGGTGCCAGTTACGCGCTTCGCGTCATCGCCTCACACACACCTTTTAAAACATTGTTTAGAATCGACTCCACCCACGTAAAAGAAAAGAGGTTTTGTAATTTAAATCGCTCTAATTATCAATTTTAGGTAATGGTCGTTAATGAGTAACAATAACATTATTTGATCAAAAACTATTTGTTTGTTTTATACTTCGTATTATGAGGCATACTTATTCTCAACCTTCTTTTGAATCTTCATCAAAACTTTTCTGAAATCATTTATCTTTGTATTTCTTACTCTTATTTCATAGCATCTTTTTGCACAAGCGCCTCTCTTACATATTTTTAGCAACGTAATATTTAAAAAAAAAAAAGAAAAAAGAAAAGAAAAGAATATTGGTGAGAAAAAAGAGTTGAATACAACAATTTAGTACAATTATATGAGGTAAATCATAGGGCAAACTATACATCTACACCCTTTGATGCAATAGAACAGCCGCTAATAAAATATAATGGAAGTCTTTTTTTAACAAAGGTTAGAGACTTCATCAATAATGCCAAAAAAACATATATTAATCGTCGATAGAAATTTTCAATAGTTTTAGTCGTTACAAAAATTAGTCACAAATATACTAATATAAAAAAGAGAAAACAACTTTTTAGTAGTTTCAATTCATCAGTCGGTTACACGATCCAAATACAAAAGATAAATCACGTAAGTTATAGATATCGAATAAAGCTAGTAGGTGTAATTTTATTATTGATCATTATTTATAATCTTAGATGTCCTAAACTCAGGTTTAGGCCTATTTTTTCTTTAGAGTTGAGATCCTTCTAGACCATCCATTCACCATAGATCTTATCAACACATCTCAACCATCCATCTCAATATAATCCAAATATTGAGATTGCATCTGATAATTACACTATAAGAGCAAAAATAACAAATATAAAAACAAAAAATACAAGCACACCTCATTTTTCAAAAAAAAAAAAAAAAAAAAAAAAGTGACATATTGGATTTCATAAACACATCATATCATAACAAAAAGGGGCATATGGTTTAGGTTCTAGAGAGAGAAAGTGGAAGAGTTTTGGGAATTTAGTGATGGTATTGAAAAATGATATTATGAAATTCAACCCTCTACCTAGGAGAGCTAGAGGGTATTTATAGTTTCTTACAAGACACGCCCTACGGAGCGTGGATCGGCATACAATGATTAGGTAAAGACGCCGTCCGTCCCTCCACTGGTGTTACTTAACAAACAACTTACTAACATTACATGACTACGACTACGAGCTTTCTAACGAATACATATACTGTAGGTGACCGACTCTTTAACTACGGATTTTAAATCTTAACAATCTCCCCCTAAGGGAGGTCACCTCAATTTACATTGAATACAAACAGATATTACATTTTGATTGTTCTTGGATTCTTGATTAAGTTCTTTGCTCTGTAGTCCGTAGCCTTTGATTCTTCATGTACCGCATGTTTTGTTATTTCAAGTGGAGGTCTTTAACTGATCCACGTGATGATGAGTTTTGAGCCAGCATTGTGATCGTCTGCCACCATGAATCTCTGACTCATCCTTTGAAGTGTTGCCATCATGTGAAGTTGTGACTTTTGGACCGACATGCTCACATTATGTATCATGATATCTTCTCATCAGAGTAGCGGAAGCTTTTGTTGATTCATAGTATTTCCAGAAATAGCGCGAAGCATGGAGTGAAAATATCGAGCCGATTGATGACGATATGCACTTATCATGATTTCTTTAGAAATGAATGTGTTGTGTGCGAGCATGCGGTACTGCATTGACTTCTCATATCGATCACTTGCAACCGGTCCAAAATGTACATGCAAACAACGGCTAGCAATAAAACAAACGAAGTGTCTTTGATCACTTTCGTTGAATTGAGGTACCACGACCACGGTTCCCGTTGATCGAGACAATCACTTTGTGATCGTATAATTCAAGAATCTCCTTGACAGGGTTTATGTTGCTCTAGCCGATCTCAAACCGGAGCGTCTCAAAGAAGACAACAAGGAATGAGTGAACCAGCGAATTGAGATTCACTGATTGATGAAAAGTGAATTGAAAAACAATTGTGTATTGCTTAATATAAAGTGTTTTGCAATACAACGAAGGTTTTACGGAAAATCAATTATCAATCATAAATACCTTTTATTTTGAAATATTAATACACAGTCGATGTGCTAGAGAAAAGAATTTTAAGCATAACGATCGGTTTTTCAAAGATATTCGTCAATCCATTTCCTGGACCAACGTTGATTCAATATTGAATCGCCCCATCATTTCTATCCAGTTGTCACAAGTTTGATCTATTGGATAGATCTCACATGTCACCCACCAAGAGCTTGTTTGATGTTGGCTCTAGAAGGATTTCCATCTTCATCGTGAATCTTTTACATATCACTCAGATGTTCTGGCAATACCACAAGGATAATGCGTAGGACTCTTAATTATATTCTTACTTTCCACATTGTGTGAAACAGCAAGTCTTTAAGAATAATGTGTCCTAACGAGATTTATTGATGATCTCTTGGCTCTAGACTCAGTAGTGCACTTTGGTTTCCTATGCCGGAGACTAGGGAGAGGGTCTCTTCTTCAATATCAACAATCTCTAAGAGAAAGTCGATAGATTATGTAGGTTCACCGTGAGAATGAAACAAGCCCTTCTAAGTGGAACTTGAGTAGCTTGGGAAGCTTAGTGCGCGCCACGGGTCCATGACGCCTTGTCTTCAATACCAGTGTTACCTTAGTAACCACTAGTAGCATATGAATTGAACCCGGTTTCTGCCCTAAGGTTGAATAAATTGAGGGCTATTTCTTTTCACCCTATTCACATTCAATTCTTTTTCATTCTTCAACCCCTTCGTTTTACCTATCGAGACTTCATTACTAGAACCTTATTGGGTTTATTCTAGTTCTAGCTTAATCTCAGTCGACACTCTTCCCATTTCTCATTTTTCTCCTTTTTCAATATACCTAAGGACTCTACACTATCTAGTGGATTGTCCCTGGGTAGATCCCTCCCGCTCTGGCGGGATCGTGGGAACAAATACCTAACCTAACCATCCTTATATCTCCATGCATAAAGTAAAATTGGTCGGTCTTTTGGTATTGTTCTTCCGCCTCGAAACCAATTGAAAACCATTTGAAAATCAATCAAGGTACTTGTGATATAAAATCAAAGCATTTTGTTCCTTAATTGTTTTTGATATTTTAGAAATGCTCCCCCTCAACATGTGCTTCAAGTATTAGAAATTATTTTAGCGCATGGAGGCAAGAGGACATTTGAAATCTTAGATTGAGCATGAAAGATCCAATCTTTTGATTAACATTTTGTAAAATGATCATCATCACTTCCCAATTAAATTTAGTATTTAAACACTTTGGAAAGATCAATTTTGGGAAGGATGAGGTTTTCTTATGATTGCTCCCCCTCAATATGTGCATCGAGATTAAAGGGTATTGCACATATTGAGGAACTGCACTTTGATACAAATAAATCACGTTTCAATTCTTTTTGGTTTAAGATAAATGCTCCCCCTTAACATGTGCATGGAAAATTTGAAATCGTTTGGAACATGTAGGGAGGAGAGTTTGTTAATATATTTCTAAACCACTTATCTAATTACCAGTTTATATCCAATTTAAATCACATAATCTCCCCCGATCACAATTTTCAAATCCTTTGAGAATTGTGATCTCTATTGATTCAAATTAATTTTGAAAACTTTTGAGAAGAATTGTGACTTGCTTTTGAAAAAAATTTAACTGATAAGGATCAGATTTTGAAACTTTAATCTCCATTGTTCAAACATGCTTAAGTATCTTATGAAAACATAACATTAGCCAAGGTATTGAACCAATTATATAAAATATTGTAAAACATTGTTCTTTTGGATTATCCAAAAGTAGACCTTGCTCGTTTACGTGCCAATTGTTTGAAAAATAACATTTTTGCTTTGATTGAAATCATTCTCCCCCTCAATCAATGACATCAGTTGTTGATTGAGAGATAGAGATTTTGACAATTGATAAGTTCAGATGATTTTTAAAAATGGAGTCCGAGTTATTTTCAAAGCAATTTTGTTTTCATTAGATGACAAATATTTTTCAGAAGAATACTTAGAAGGAAAAATATTTGTGAAGGAAACATTTGTCATTTTGGCAACAAACATTTGTATTTAGAATCAGAGCATGTGGTTTCAAAATTTAGGTTAAGCATGGCTCTGTTCTTTCTTTTAAAATGGGTTACTACCTGAAATGACAGTAAACCATCATTTTTCTCCATCATTTTTTTTAATAAAAGGTTTATGTATATTCGAACTTCATCTAAAGACCCGTGCCATTCTTTGAGTGACAAATCAAATTCCGTAGATGTTATCGAAGAACAGAAATAGGTAGGAAAATAATATTTTTGGGCTTTTTCAAAAGATTTCTGATTTTTATGGATTTTTGAAATTTTGTATTTTTCTATTTTCTTTTTGTTGGAATCACTCCTAAACTAGAATACAAGTGTTTGTAATTAATATGTAATAGTTAGCTTAATTAAGGCTTTTATGTTAGTAATCAAGGCTAGGCTCATGTAAAAAGCCCATGAGCCTATGCAAAGCCCAATAAGGAAAGGATGGGAACTTGGTGTGTTGCCCTAGTTCCCTCCTATAAATAATCTTGTAAACTCCCATTTGGGAGTTGGTTGTTCATCTCATTTCAATATCTACGCATATCCTTTCTTTCATTCATACGCATATTGTTTTGACTTGTTCAACCGATCACTTTCTATCCTATTTCTTCATATGAATGCTTGTGTTACGTAAATGGGAACCTAACAGTGGTATCATTCGCCAAATAGTTGGGTGAAACCGTTTTTGTTTTTGAAGTTTTAAGTTTATACGCGCGTAAGGTCGGTCTCAAAACTTTCATACGCAAAAATCTTTGATTTTTTCACTTTAAAATTCAAGATTATTGTACTTTAAAGGTTATTTGATGATAAAGTTTAAGTTTTTGGCAAAAAGTTTCAAACTTTACGTGTATTTCATTGTTTTTAAGCTTGGTTTTTGTCGTGTGGATATTTCTACGCATAAGGGTAAAAGGCGCTCTTGATCTTCAAGTTTCACACTTTTGTGTTACTTTGGTGATATTGAAGCTTTTTCATCTCAAAAATCAGGTTTCTAAACATCTTTATGCTTAAAATCAGTTTTTGGTAAACATTGGCATTTCCTAAGCATAAGAAAACCCTAAAGTTACGCGTAAGCTTCATAAGGTTTGATCTTCATGTTCTTGGTTTTACTCCGTGTTTTCTTTCTTGGATAAGCTTGAAAACACTTCGACTTTGGATATCTTTTACCTTTGAATAAATGTAAATGATTTTTGGGCAAAACCTAGTTTTACGCTAAGCAATACCTTACGCGTTAGAATCCGCGCATAAGCATTTACTTACGCCTAAGCCTTGTCTTACGCATAAGAAAATATTATGCATAAGCATTCTATTACTAAGCTATTGTTTTACGCATAAGCTAAGGTCTACTTAACCCTACGCGTAAGCTCTATTCTTACGAGTAAGTTGGTGTCTTTACGCGTAAGGTTTCTTTGCCTAAGCTGGTTTTTCCTACGCATAAGATTTCTTTACCTAAGATTGGTTTCACGCGATAGGACTCTTCATCAATAAAGTTTCATTCGACTACAAAGATCCATTTTACAACACAAGTTTCAAGATGTATCAACCACCATACTCTAACTACTTCCCTCATGTGTATCCTCAACAAGTACAACAACAAATCAATCAACAACAACAACTCTATCAACTACAACATCAATCCCCTCAAGGAGAAATTCAACCACAAATGATTCAACCACCACCTAGTCTTCAAGTATAACCTTACACAAACATTCACAATCAGCATCCGTCCAGGAATACTATGAAGGAACCGTCTTGGTTTGCAAAGATGTGTGAAGCTTTAAGTAGCCAACAATCCATTCATGAGGCTGGATCACTTGATAGACCTCCAATGCTCACTCCTGGAAACTATGATCAATGGGTGATTAGGTTCTTTAGGTTTTATGATCTTAAGAAGCCACATGGAAAGTTCTTAAAGAAGGTCATCCTGGAAGGTCCGTTTCAGATGCCTACTATAACATCCAAATGCTAATCCACCAAGAGGTGATGTTACCAACATTGCAAGTCTTACTGACCTAACTGCTGATGAACTTGTACATTTTGAAGCCGATGAGCTAGCAATGCAATACATCCTTTTGGGATTACCAATCCGATCCTTCGAAGTGTTGATGCTCAAAAGACTGCTAAAGCAATGTGGGAACATATTCATCTTCTTATGGAAGGCACTGAACTCAATCAAGAGGACATGAAATCCAAAATCTACTTAGCTTATGAACACTTCATGATTGAACCAGGAGAGACATTAGAGTCTTATCATCATCGATTCTCAGACATCATCAATGACTTGGAAAACCATAACATCATTATGCCAAGAATTGCAGTCAACACTAAGTTCCTAAGTAGCCTTGGTCCTGATTGGGAAAAGTATGTCATTTTCATCCGTCAAGCAAAGAATCTTCATCATGCTACATACGGATTGTTGTACGACTATTTGAAGCCCCACCAAAAAGTTGACAAAGAAAGGGTTATCCGTGGACTCCCCGTCACACCTTCACTTTCGGATAATCAACAACTAGCTTTGTGGGCTCAAGCTTGTTATCCTCAATTCCGACATTACAAACGTATTCACAAATCCTCCACAACCCTCTTGCTCAACCATATCCTTCGATAACACCTTATGATCAGTCACAACACAAATCTCAAGAAACTCAATTGGTTCCATACAACAACAACAATGATCAAGCACTTTACAATGAATCTAATGAGGATACAGAAGCTTTCGATGCATTGCGCAGGATTTGTCATGATTGCTAGAGCCTTCGGCCGATACTCAAACAAATCCAACAATCGCATTCGTACCTCATCAAACACAAGGAATCAGCTTTTTCAACAATGGACGTGTTGAAGTTGAGAATCGAGGTAATGTTCGTCCCGGATGGTGGCCAAGGATTTAATCCAATGGGAAGGAATAACATGGGTGCTCCACAACAACAAAGAGCTCAAGTGGTTGAACATGGTAATGCTCAGAATGGGATTAATGGTCTTCGTTGCTATAACTGTAATGAGAAGGGTCATCCGCTATGCGCCCAAAGCCAAGGACAAGAGGCTTATCACAAAGCTTTACTCTTGGCTCTTAGGATGAAGCCGGTGGAACTCTTACCAACAAGGAACAAAGCTTCATGGCAAATGCTGGTCGATGATGATATGGAGGACTTGCGGGCTAATGCAGCAATTATGTTGATGGCAAACATGCACGAACTCCACATGAGTGACAGGCCCGTGTATGACACCGACGGCTTGTCTCAGTGCAGGATCAAACCATATTCATCATGATCTAATATCTCAGCCAACATCTAAATCCGGCGAGGCTCGAGAATGTTCAACATGAGCCATCCACATCTCATTATGATGATACTCAACTAGATCCAGTAGTTACATTTGACGATCAAGATGACCTCCTGGTTACCATTGATAATCAAGTTGACTCAGGTTATACTTGAGGATCGAATAATGATCATGTTGAGACTCACGTTGAACACGCTGAACCATTGCCTAATCCAAATATTGACCTCTTACTTAATGACCAACGATCCCGAATGGAACAATGTTGTGAACTCAATCAACAATTAAAAATAAAAATGCCTGTTAACCACGGATATTGAATGCTTAAAAAGGCAACTCAACGCTTTTAAAACTCAAGAAAAACGTGAACAAGGTTTTGAAGTCGCTTTTGCTAAATCTTACCAAAACGAAAAATCATTGAGAAGCGATACGTGATCTAGTCGCATCCAAGAATGTTTTGTTGTCCCAAATAGAACAACTAAAATATGATCATAAACAACAACTTAACGCTCTTACTTTGGAAACTCAAAAAGCCAAGTCTGAGTTGTTAACTTGTCAAAAACAGTTCTCTGAGTACAAAAAGCATTCAATGAAATGAATAGATGCCTACCTTGAGGAAATTGTCAACTTACAAAACAAAATCAAAGAGTTTTGAAATGTTGTTTATAAACATGGTGAATCAGTCACAACGATTCAAAAGTTTACTTTCAAACCAAATCCAAATGGATATGGACTGAATCTTGCTGATTACAAACCTAAGTTTTCAAATAGAGCATTCAAAACCAAATCCGAAGTTTATAGTCGCGAAACATAGAATTGATGATTCCATTATGAGTATTGTTGAATATAATCGTCAAGAGGAATTAGATGCAGAAGACGAGAGTCGATCAAAATTAGAAAATGTTGTTTATAACAAACCATTTAACTATTCAAAAGCCGTCCACTTCGTCACACAAAAGGATACTTCTAACATACCTTGGGTTATCACATATATGCGAGTCTTCTTATGTTGGTCCCCAACCTAATTACGCACAAATTAATGGTCCTTTACCTTCACCTAGTGAAGTAAAATCAATACCCAAAAGTCGTCAAATTCTTAGATATTTTGACACTTTCCTATCTGACATCAAACTTTTAGAACGTGAGATTGAATTTCATTCGGAAATAAAAGTTGAACATTTTCAATCGCCTCAGTAGAGAACAAAGAGATATTTTTAGAAAAGAATTTTACCCCATGTTCAAAACTTAAAAATTGTGCATTGTATTGGGAAGGGAATTTCATAAGGAACTTGGACTGATGAAAATAGTTTTCGAGAAAACAGAAACATCTATTTCAAATACAAAATGTAAAAAGAAAATATTACGAAAAGATGTTGATCGACTCTTGAAGATGTTATCGTCTGATATCCATAATGTGGTGTTATTACATTCCTTTCATATGCATTTGATTATATATCTCTGTGATTCGTTGATTATGTTGAGCGTTGAGAATCTTGATCTTGTGTCACAAATCAAGTCTTTAAAAGTTGAAAATGAACGATTGTTAATGAGCTTTCAAATGCAAAACGTCGTCTTCAATGGAAAGATTGTCAAAATCGTGAACTTGCTTTGCAAAACAAAATCAACCAGTTGCATTCCAAACCTCATAATCCAAAACTTGAGCAACTGGATGATCAAAACGCGTCTTTGAAATGTCAAATCTCAAAATATGAACAAGAACTTGCAAAAGATAAAAAGGAATATGGTGTCATATTTGATTCACTCAAACAGACTCGTGATGAAGCATCAAACGAACTTGATCATTATCTTGCACACACTAAAGAAGTCATGAATGTTTATGGAAATCTTCGTTCTGAAAATCAAGATTTGTTGCACACTATCATTGAGTTAAAAGAGAAGTTAGGAAAGTATGAACAAGTTAAGCTTAGTAACACTAAGAAACTTGCTGTAATGTAACCTTGAAAAATGACACTAGAATGCCTAATGCCAAACCACAAGATACTAATGTGCTTCCCTCTACTGAAACAGGAATAGTTGCCTCTTTTCCTAATGCCCGCCTACGGCCTAGGAGCAATACAAGGAAGAATAGGAAGTTAAGTCGTAGAAAAAGAACAATAAAGAATGTTTGAAGTAGAAGAACACCTTAGTACTTTGAATAAAACTCAAGTTGCACCCACTTTAGATATTGCGTCTGACAAATGTAATGAACAAAGTGATGTAACGAATCCTGAATCTTTAAGTACTCTTAATGTTTTGTTTGAAGCCTCTTGTGTTGGTTGTCATAAAAGCATGTTTTATGGTTGTCATGATAAATGTGTTGCTAAGGCTATCTTGAATCGTAAGCGGAATAATAGAAAACGGAATACCTCTAGGCCCACTAATGCTTCTAAGTCTGTGCTAGGTAAACCACCATCTAGTGTTCCAACTACGATCATTGATGTACCCATAGAACCCCCTTGTGACAACTGGAAATTTAGGGAGTCTATTTTAGGTAACCGCATTACGTTAAATTAAACTGAGATTTGCCTTTATCACTATTTATAAACCGTGAATTGATTTTATATCGTCGATTGGTTTTTACGGTTTATTTCATTATTAAATGAGTTATCATATCGTTTAACTCTATTTGGTTGGCACTATTCGATTCGGCACTAGAAAAGCCTAAAACAAGAGTTATTGTAACTTTTAGACCGTAACTCGAAAATTGACAAATAAATAGTCAAAACTCGTGGAAAAACATAACTAACGATATAGGAAAGTTAAATAAATGTCATGGGACACTCGGGGGACGATATGTAAGCTCGGGAATGGGTAAACGAGATAGATACGAAAAGTTTCAACCGAACCCTCCCTTAGCTTAGCCCGACCCCTCCTAAATTATTTATTTTGAGGTCCCTAGCTCATGAATATAAATACCAGCCATACACCTCATTATACCCTTTCATTTCTCTCTCTAAAACACATACACATCACCTCCCTCTCTCTAAAAACCCTAAACCACCATTAGTGGCCGCCGGCCACTATTCCGGCCACCACCGCCGTATGCGCCCGTAGCGTCCACCACCACCTCCACCACCAAAAGAAAGATCTCTTTCTCCTCTTTCCAACCAAATATCATACACTCAATTTGGACTTCATTAACACCTTCAAATCCTTGAATCAAGATTCGTACTTTTAGTTTTTCAAAGGGCTTTTGCAATTGGTGATTAGATAAGGTAAAGGGAACATGTTTTGAGCTTGATTGGGTGATAAAAACCCACGAATTGAATTCTAGGGTTTCGACCCATGAACAATTTTTGGGGCTTTTGGGTGGAACATGAAATTAAAGCTAATTAGTAACTAAGTAAGCAAGTAATTAGTGTTTGGTACATGTGTGGTGTAATAATTTGATGGGTTTTGCATTTTAGGGTTTAGTTGCATGTTCTTGGTTAAGAATAGTTGATGGGTTTTGTGTTTGGTTGATGTTTGGAGCTTGAATGATTGGATTGGAGTGTTGTAGAATTGGTTTGGTTGTGTTTGGGTGTGAGTCGTGAGGTGTATCGAGCACAAAGGCACGTCACGTGGCCTTGGGCTTACGTGACGTGGCCTACTTGGGTGTGGTTCGATTGGTCGATTTGGTAGCTTATTGGTTGATGTAGTTGAGGTTTGGATGAGGCGCGTGGGTGAAAAGCTTCTAGAGCTTGTTTGGTTCCGCGTGGTCTTGACTGAGACCGTGTCATGACCATTAGGGTCATAACATTGGTTTCGAGTATAATTGGTTAATTGATTGGTTGGCGAGATTGTTTTGAGTTGGTTTGGGATTAAATTGCGATATTGTGACATTTAACTTAGACTTGATATATATAATGTTGACTTTGAGCTACGTCGGCGTCACTTTGACTTTTAGTCAATAGTTGACCGACAAAGCCGAATACATGGACTTTAGTATAATTTGGACAATTGATTGATTAAAAGCAGAAGTTATGAACGTGCTTGTGGACTCGAAAATAATAACGATATGAGATTAATAATGGAATTTGACGAAATATATATATATATATATATATATATATATATATATATATATATATATATATATATATATATATATATATATATATATATATATATATATATATATATATATATATATATATATATATATATATATATATATATATATATATATATATATATATATATGAAAATGCTAATAAAACTATGAAATGTAAATAATAATGGGCTTTTGTACCAAAAAAATATCAATAACAAGATTTATCTTGTTATTTACTAGTTTTAAACAGAAACTAACGACTAAATTAGAAAGGTTTTGTAATAAATAAGTAATTATGGTTTCGAGTACACGTTTATCAATAAATGTCAAATGTGGACATTTAATATTGGATAAGTAATTATTTATTTGCGTTATGTGTGCATGGGTTACGGATAACCTAGCATTAATAGTGTTGATCCACGTGGGTAGCGGACTTATTAGGTTGACGAATCTAATAAGAGCCCGCTAGATACGTTGGGTAACCTTATAATGGGTGACTTATCCTATGACTCTTTAGGATAACGATTGATTTATGGGATAATAGCGACTACGAATAAATAAATGAGTTTATCGAGTTGACGAATTCGATAAGATCTACTATTTATTCCGAAACTTATTGAACTATGGAGTTTATCGTTTAGAGGTCTCATTTTGTCGCATTGAGTTATATATTGGTTGTTTGAGTGTATCCATGGCATCATATTGAGTCGATACACCCACATGAGGATACCAAACACTAGGATTAATGGTGAAACGAGACGTTTTTGGAAATAAAGAAATGGAATATATTAGGGTAGATAACGTTGATTTTGAGGAATATGTGTATTAAAGTTGGTCTACATTAATAGGTTGTGCCGAGTCGATAGTTGCTTTGTCTTTGTGATTTAATTATCTTCTGCTAGTGATATTTATGCGTTGATTGCTTGAGGTGAGTTTCATAGCCCCACTTTAACTACATTTTAACTACGTTTTGAACTACTTTGGGTGAGAATCATCTTTGTTATTTTTGGACCGTGAAAACTATTTTGGATTTTCTTATATGCTTGACTGTTTAGATAGATGTGTGGTAGTTGTTGCCTTAGTTTAGGTTAGCCGTGCCTAACTAAGAATAGACTTCTACATCGACCTAGTCCGGGGTTGGCAATTGTTCTAGATTTTGCCACGGCAGTCTTGGACTAGAGTCGCGAGGCTCGAGTAGTTCTGGATGGGGCGTGTGTTATGATTGGTGATCCGGCATGGATGGTGTGAAAATGGTGTTTATCTATCTTAGGTCTTGCATAGCAAATCAACTCTTATTGGTCCACTATGATTTTGTTGAACTTAAACCTATGAACTCACCAATTAGGCGACAGCTTTAGCATGATTTCTTAGGTAATTGAAAGATGTTTGGATTATGTGGATTGTGGAAGCTTGGCAAGAAGGCGGGGTTCAAGGATCATTTCTGACTCTGATAAACTATGGGGACCTATTTTATTAAACTATGTTTTGGGTCTAATGATAAGGATTTAAAAGGTACCATTTTGAGGGGTCATTTAAGCCATTAATTGATCACTTTTGTATCCGTTACTACTTAATTTCATTCCTTTTCACTTTTAAGGTCTCTTGAAGGCAAATTGCTGGAATGACACTTATTCGGACGAAAAGGCGCGAATATACGAAGAAAATGGCCAAAGTCAAGAATCAAGACACTCAGTTTCCTGGACTGAAAGGACGGACGTCAGTTCTAAGTGTGACGTGTCGTGAATATTTTTGTGGCCATTTCGATGCCAAATTGCTATTTTACACTTGACGTCGGAGTTTTCAAGAGTAGGGCGTCCACAATTGACGGCCTAGATTCAGATCCCAGCGGCGTCAGAATCTGAAGCCGACAACGTCACAACCATAAGGTGACGCCGTCACAAGTAACATCGCGGCGAGTAGTAATCTTTTTTGGCCATAACTTGCATACGAACCGGATTTAGGTGATTCAAAAGCCCACGCGAGAGACGAGAAAATCTACAGTTTGGTGAAAAATGGTGCGTGGCCGTCACTCTTTAGGTGTGACCTCACAGAAAAATCGCCTATAAATATAACATTATAACTTCACTTTTTGTAAGCCCTAAACCCTAAGTCCGATTATAGGGTTTAGGTAGGTGTTTTTCCACAACTTAAGGTTTCAAACACTCTATAAATATCGTGTAATGGTTTTTTTGTTAATCCAATCCTATGGTATGTCTTCAATTATCATAATTGTTGCTTGCTCTTCATTAATTATGCTTGGCTAATTCACCTAGTGTTTGCTTATGATTGCATGAAACTTGTATAATTAATTAGATCTTATTGATTTCTTAATGATGCTTGTGTCTATCTTCATCATTAGGGGTGTGAGAATTTCAATGAGTCTAATTGGTTTAGTTTATAATTCTTGCATCCTACTGTCTCTTGTTTGATTGGTTGTCTCTTATCTTAATTGGAATTGGCTTAGGAGTGCGACTAGGCAGTCGTTGTGTTTAATACTTGATAAATCTTGGATAGTTTATGAATGACTTAGTGGATTCCATTTACTACACTTAAAGGTGACTTCAAAGAGTTAGGGAATGCACACCTACGACCTTAGAAAACACAACGCGTTAAGAATAAGGACGTGACAATTCAACCATCAATAGGACGTGACAATTCAGGAGGTAGAATTGGATAGCTAGCAAGGAGTAATACATCATAAGTAGATCGCTTCCGTTCTGGTAGACCCATAATTTAGTTAGTATCTTTTGGGATAGTTGACTAGCAACTAATTCTACCCTCCAAAACCAGAGATTCATAAAATATAAAAATACAAAAATAATCATCCCTTTAGAATTAAATCGACATACACTTCACCCTAACGACACTATTCCCCTAGAGAACGATATCAATACCCGTGGCTTACCCTAATACTACACTACATCGATTAGGTTCCTTTGCCTAGGGTGTTATAAAACTTGCTCAACGAAAAGGAAGTTCCTTTGATCCTGAACGACGCGTGTAGCGTTATCACCTAATATTTATATTTTGGATTAAATGTTTTGAATATCTAAATTTGGGATTGGTTTTGAATGGTTAAATGGTTATGTTTTATTATACTTGTGTGCGATACCAATCCAATAGTGCTTGAAACTTGATTAAGTCTTTATTGCATCAGAGATTTGGGGGTGTTACAGATGTATCGAGCTCAAGGTTATAGAATTAGGTATTTTATAAACCCTAAACCTGTAACCCTTTTAAGAAAATTGATCCTCGGCCACGAGCCGCTTGCCAAGCCGAAGATTCTTATTTGATTATGGTATGAACTGCGATTTGAATTATGAGATGATATGTTAAGGGATATTGTGAACTGATTATGGAAACGTTATTATTGAGAGATATGATTATTGATCTCGGAAATGAGATAAGATTGTTGGTTTTGGAAAATGAGATGTGATTATCGAGATATTACGGAATTTGATTTGAGTAAACGGTATATTATGATTTTGGAGTTTTAACTCGGTTGATTTGACATGTGATTATGTGATGGAACGAAACTTATGATTTTGAACTCGATTGATTTAATATGTGATTATGTGATGGAACGAAACTTATTTTTGAACTCGATTGATTTGATATGTGATTATGGAATGGAACAGAACTTATGTGTTTTATTTAAAGGCATGTTTTGAGTAATGCGGTACCTCTACTTTTAAATATTTCATTATGTGATATGTGTTTTGGTTAAGTTGATGCGCTTATTAAAAATAGTTCCTATCCTTCGCCAGACATAGCTATGACTTCACTAGCTTATGATGTGTGCGAGGAGGTCATTGCTATTGCTAGTTCGCCGTTGACTCTTATGGCGGTTCTTGAGGGTGATCCTTATGAGATTGCGGGTCACTCTAGTTCATCATCATCGATCGACGCCCTAGCTCATCTAGGCAGACTCACTTTACATCAGTTTTAGCGAGAGCACATACTCCTAGGCTTGCTTATAGTGGCGGCATGTCCGGTGAGACCACCATCATCCCCTATCCGTTTAGCAGCATCACCATGTCTTAGGAGGCCTAGATCTCCTAGTGTACCACCTCGGGATTTACTCTTGCAGACTCCGACTCATGGTCTCTCCCCTATGGATGAGGGGTGAGGAGGAGCATGAGGTCGAGGATGAGATTGAGGCGATGTATGTAGATGAAGATGAGGATCCTCGGGAGGAGGATGATGAGGATATCTCGAAGGGGTACTCCATTGTAGAGAGTCTGCATTCTCGGGACCGGTTCTCCTTTGCATGAGCACGAGTTCCCTGGACAGCCTTTAGATATCGACTCACCACCTTACTCACCTTATATAGGTAGCTCGTTAGGATCTGAGATACCATCGGAGATTGTTGAGCAGGGAGTATGGTGAGGCAGTGCGATGTGGGAGAGGATTACCTCTCAGTACTAGACTTAGTCGCTTGTGAGTGTTTGGTTGGAGTATCTAGGGCTAGTATTGTGGATCCGAAAGTGTTGATATGGTCTTGTGAGCGGAGGACTAGGGTTTTGCATGATGGTATGTGGAACTCCGGAGAGGTTGGGGACCTCTGGAGAGGGTTCGCAACTCAAGTAGCAATGATAAGCGATTTAGTGGATTGGTGAGTTGGAGAGAGGTCGAAGAACTTAAGAGCCATCATTGACTTCGTGTTGAGTTACATCGTTGTGGAGAGTGGTTGATGACGTTAGGAAGTCAGTGAGTGATATTCGTAGACGTGGCTAGTTAGTATTAGATCTATGGTTTTGTACCATCTTGAAACTGAGTAGTACTTGGTTCGAGATGTAGGTTTATCTTGGTTATCTTACTAGTATCGTTGTTAGGATCGTTTTTGATTTCTTCGAACCCTTCCATGTATTTCCTTTATTGAGAACCTATGAGTTATGGTTATTGGAACATGCATCCTTTAGTTATGATGCGGTATCGATTGTTTAACCGGGTATAGCGTTGTCCTTGTTGACCTTGATTATGATATTGAGCGATAATTAGTAATCCTTGGAACCCAACCCTATTTTAGAGCGTGATTTGTGAACTTTTGAAACTGTTCTTCTTGCCTATAGAATGGTGGCAACAAGACGAAACCCGCGTAGGAACAACCGAAAGCGCTCCTGCCGTTGTTGCTTCTCGGTCGTCGAGGTCGCCGTCCCACCTCGACCCCCGCACTACATGTTGAGAACCCTAACACCGACATAACCCAAATTGTGAAACCCGAATGCGAATGAACCGTCAGAGAATGTTCCCTGTCCACAAAACCCTCCACTCGTGAACCCAACCCACATTGACCAACCTAGTGTCGCAGCTGTCCATTGAACCGCTAACTCCGCTAGTTGAGGCTAATCTTTCTAACACTTCTAGTGGGACCCGGCTTTGAATCAAACTCGAGGTTGCACCTATAAGGAGTTCCGATTCTGTGGTCCCATTGATTTTGGAGGAACCGAGGGAGTAGTTTACCTAACTAGGTGGTTGGAGAAAATCTGAATGCTGTTTGCTGTGAGTAATCGTGATGAGGATTGTAAGGTTAAGTATGCAACCTTCACTTTGAAGACTATATGTTGACCGGTGGAACAATTACCACGAGCAAAGAGGGAATTGATGTAGCTTATATTATGACTTGGACTCAATTTAAGGCTCTCCTGATTAAGACTTACTGTCCTAGGAATGAAGTTAAAGAGTTAGAGAGTGAGTTCTGGAACCATAAGGTTAAGGTACTGATCGATTATGGCTTACTTATACTCGTCGTTTCCAAGAGTTATCGCTTGCTTTGCCCTCAAATGGTTCGCATCTAAGAACTTAAGATTGAGAGGTATACTTGATGGATTGCCTTTAGCTACTTGAAATGATGTCATCACGCCAAGCCAGCCTAATTTGCAAGAGGCAATTGCTGTGGCTCAAAGTTTGATGGACTCTTGTGTGGTAGAATTAGGAGACAATAGTAAGAATGATAGGAGTGATAGAGGAAGAGAAACTAAGTTGCAAAGGGGAATGGCAACAAACAGCAAGAGACAACAGAGTGTTCGCCATAGGAAATGGAGATAAGAAGGGTTATGAAGGTAGTAAGCCCGGTGTGTGCGTTATGTAACTGACACCACCATGGAACGTGCTCCGATTTGTGTAGGAAGTGCTCTAAGGTAGGACACATAACCAAAGATCAGAGGTCTCGTCAACTTGCCGCACCAAACGCACAAGGAGCTGACCGGAAGGCTACCGTCACTTGTTTTGGATGTGGAAAGAAGGGACACTTTAAGAATGAGTGCCGAGAGCGTGGATGAGAGGAAATACCGTAATGTAGGAGGATTTGCTAATCGAGGTATAGGAGGTAATGGCTTAGACCCTCGTGAAGCGAGGTTGTAGAAAACCAGGAAACAATGGTGCTAGGAATCAGAGAGAGAGACATGGGAGTAGCGCTGTTTTACGCTATTGGGAAGGAAGTCGGTGAGAACCCTAACTTAGTTACTGCACGTTCCTCTCAATAATCGCTATGCTTCCATACTCGTTTGATACCGGAATGCGGATATGAGTTTTTTATCCACCAACTTTATGCCATTACTAGGAATCTCCCAAACACCTCTAGGGTTTAGTTAAGGTGTGGAATTAGCAAATGGAAATAGAGAGAAGATAGACACCGTAGTTTGAGGTTGTACCTTAAGTTTCCTAGACCGCCGCTTTAGTATAGATCTATTGCCGCTACCTTAGGAAGTTTTGACGCCATTATCGAATGGATTGGTTATCGAAAAGGTGCACACATCATCTGTGATGAGAAGGTTGTGCGTTACCGTATGGAGGAAAAGTTCGAGCATACAAGGAGATCGGAGCGACCGGAAGTCCTTTCCGGTTAAGCATCATCTCTTGTATTAAAGCCCAGAAGTACATCGATAGAGGAGGTTGTCTTTTCTTGGCTCGAATTTCTGAAAGAAAAGTGAGGAGAAGAGTGAAAGAAACCTCAACGATGTACCCGTCGTTAGAGAATTTCGATGTGTTTCCGACGATACCGTGATTCCACTGCTCGACAAGTGGAATTCCAAATAGAGTTGATACCCTGTGCGACACCCGTAGCCCGGGCACCTTATCGACTTGCTCCAAGAGAATTGGAGGAACTGTCTAAACAGCTTGGCGAATTGTCGAGAGAAGGATTCATTCGACCAAGTTCGCCACCGGTGGGGAGCACCGGTGTTGTTCGTGAAGAAGAAGGATGGATCGTTTCGGATATGTATCAACTATAGGGAATAGAATAAGCTAACCGTGAAGAACCGATATCCGTTACCTAGAATAGATGACCTATTCAACCAACTCCAAGGAGCTAGTGTCTTTTCCAAGATCGATTTACGATCTGGTTACCACCAGCTTAGAGTTCGAGAAGAGGATATCCCTAAGACTGCGTTTAGGACTCGTTATGGACACTATGAATTCCAAGTGATGTCGTTTGGTTTGACCAACGCACCAGCGGTTTTCATGGATCTCATGAACCAAGTATGTAAGCCATATCTGGATAAGTTTGTGATAGTATTCATAGACGACATCTTGATATACTCTAAGAGTAGTGAGGAGCATGAAGAGCATTTGAGGCTCATTTTAGGATTGTTGAGAAGAGAAGCGATGCCAAATTATCTAAGTGTGAATTTTGGATTCCGTCCGTGCAATTCTTAGGTCATGTGATAGATAGTCGAGGTGTTCATGTTGACCCAACTAAGATTAAGGCCATTAAGGAATGGGAAGCTCCTAAGAACCCATCGAAACCGACAGTTTCTAGGTTAGCAGTGCTATTATAGGAGATTCATTGAGGATTTTCTAAGATAGCTAAGTCACGACCAAACTAACTCGAAGGATGTTAAGTATGAATGGGGAGACAAGGAAGAAGAAGCATTCCAACTTCTGAAGGAGAAGTTGTGTAGTGCACCCATCCTAGCTTTGCCTGAAGGAAGCAAAGACTTTGTCGCTGACGCAACGCTTTGCATAAAGGCTTAGGTGCTGTTTTGATAAAACAAGAGAAGGTGATTGCTTATGCATCCCGACAACTTAAGAAGCATGAGAAAAACTAAACCACCCATGACCTTGAGTTAGGTGCTGTAGTGTTTGCTCTTAGGATATGGAGACATTACCTGTATGGAACCAAGTGTGTAGTATTTACCGACCATAAGAGCTTGAAGCATATCTTAGATCGGGAACTGAACATGAGACAACATCGCTTGGTTGGAATTGCTTAGTGATTATGATTTGAGATTCGTTATCATCCCGTAAGGCTAATGTTGTGGCGATGCACTTAGTCGTGGGAGGACATTCCACCCCTACTGTTAGATCCTTAGGAATGACCGTTGTATCGCCTTACCATCCCGATTTTAGCCGCCCAAGCAGAGGCATTGACGGAAGAGAATCGTCCTTATGAGAATCTTCATGGAATGGTAGAAAGTGAAAACGCTTCTTGAAGCGCCCGATGGAACATTATGCTTCGTAGACGAAGTCGGATACCATTTCATGGTGGAATCCGTGAGTTAATTGTGCACGAGTCGCATAAATCAAAATACTCTATTCATCCCGGAGCCGACAAGATGTATCAGGATCTTAAGAAACTTTATTGGTGGCCCAATATGAAAGTCGATATAGCTCAAGATGTTAGTAGGCCGACTTGTTCTAAAGTTAGGCCAACATCAAAACCATCGTGACTCTTAGTTCAACCAGAAATCCCGGAATGGAAATGGGAGCGAATAACCATGGACTTTATCACTAAATTACCGAGAACAGTTAGCGGCAATGACGCTATTTGGGTAATAGTTGATCGTTTAACTAAGTCTGCTCACTTCTTAGCTATTAGTGAAACCGATAGCCTTGATACGCTTGCTCGATTGTATCTTAAGGAGATAGTATCGCGTCATGGAGTACCGATATCTATCATTTCAATAGGGATAGTCGCTTTACATCCCACTTTTGGAAGTCGTTCTGCACAACATTAGGAACAAATTTGGATATGAGTACTGCTACATCCACGTAGACCGATGGTCAAAGCAAGAGAACTATTCTGACTTTAGAGGACATGCCGAGAGCATGTGTTATAGATTTCGCAAAGGCGGGAGAGACACCTCCCTTTTGGCCGAATTCTCGTACAACAATAGTTATCACTCTAGCATTAAGGCCGCCCCATTTGAGGCAATCAGATGGCCAAAATTTCATTCTCCTTGCTTTGTTGGGCTGAAGCCGGTTGGCGAGAGTCAACTTCATGGTCCCGAACTTGTCTTAGAAACCACCGAGAAGATAGATGCATTCGCCATCGGTTGCAAACCGCCGCGTGATAGACAAAAAGAGTTATGCCGATAAGAGACGTAAACCATTAGAATTTCAGGTTGGAGATCGTGTTATGTTGAAAGTTTCTCCTTGGAAAGGAGTGATTCGTTTTGGGAAACGTGGAAAACTCAATCCCCAATATATTGGTCCCTTCCAATCCGAAAGAATCGGACCAAGAGCATACCGCAAAGCTGAGCTACCATCGAATTGAGCAAAGGTACACAATGTCTTTCAAGTTAGTAATCTTAAGAAATGTCTTTCGGAGGAAAACATAGTGGTGCCTTTAAGAGATATTCGTATTGATGAGAAATTGAATTTTGTTGAGGAACCGATTGAGATTATGGATCATGAGGTTAAGAGGTCAAGAATAGCCAGATTCGATTGTTAGAGTTCGTTGGAACTCCGACATGGACCGAGTTCACTTGGGAACGAGAGGACGCTTTCCTCGTAGGAAGTATCCTGAACTTTTTATGACACCAAGCAACTCGGAGTGAAACCCGGGACGGGTTTCTTCTGAGGGTGGGAGGCTGTGACAACTGGCAATTTAGGGAGTCTATTTAAGGTAACCGCATTACGTTAAATTAAACTGAGATTTGCCTTTATCACTATTTTATAAACCGTGACTTGATTTTATATCGTCGATTGGTTTTTACGGTTTATTTCATTATTAAATGAGTTATCGTATGCGTTTTAACTCTATTTGGTAGGCACTATTCGATTCGGCACTAGAAAAGCCTAAAACAAGAGTTATTGTAACTTTTAGACCGTAACTCAAAAATTGACAAATAAATAGTTAAAACTCGTGGAAAAACGTAAGTAACGATATAGGAAAGTTAAATAAATGTCGTGGGACACTCGGGGGATGATATGTAAGCTCGGAAATGGGTAAACGAGATAGATACGAAAAGTTTCAACCCGAACCCTCCCTTTTTAGCTTGATCGGCCCCTCCTAAATTATTTATTTTGAGGTCCCTAGCTCATGAATATAAGTACCACCCATACACCTCATTATACCCTTTCATTTCTCTCTCTAAAACACACAAACATCACCTCCCTCTCTCTAGTTTCTCTCTCTAAAAACCCTAAACCACCATTAGAGGCCGCCGGCCACTATTCCGGCCACCACCGCCGTACGCCGGCACGTCCACCACCTCCTCCACCATCAAAAGAAAGATCTCTTTCTCCTCTTTCCAACCATATATCATACTCTCAATTTGGACTTCATTAACACCTTCAAATCCTTGAATCAAGATTCGTACTTTTAGTTTTTCAAAGGGCTTTTGCAATTGGTGATTAGATAAGGTAAATGGAACATGTTTTGAGCTTGATTGGGTGATAAAAACCCACGAATTGAATTCTAGGGTTTCGACCCATGAACAATTTTTGGGGCTTTTGGGTGGAACATGAAATTAAAGCTAATTAGTGACTAAGTAAGCAAGTAATTAGTGTTTGGTACATGTGTGTTGTAATAATTTGATGGGTTTTGAATTTTAGGGTTTAGTTGCATGTTCTTGGTTAAGAATAGTTGATGGGTTTTGTGTTTGGTTGATGTTTGGAGCTTGAATGATTGGATTGGAGTGTTGTAGAATTGGTTTGGTTGTGTTTGGGTGTGAGTCGTGAGGTGTACGAGCCACAAGAGGCACGTACGTGGCCTTGGGCTTGCGTACATGGCCTACTTGGGTCGTGGGTTCGAGTCGGGTCGATTTGGTAGCTTATTGGTTGATGTAGTTGAGGTTTGGATGAGCGCTGGAGCCGAAAAGCTTCTAGAGCTTGTTTGGTTCACGTGGTTCTGATCATGTAATCGCGTCATGACCATTAGGTCATAACATTGGTTTCGAGTATAATTGGTTAATTGAGTGGTTGGAGATTGTTTGAGTCGGTTTGGGATTAAATTGCGATATTGTGACATTTAACTTAGACTTGATATATATAATGTTGACTTTGAGCTACGTCGGCCACTTTGACTTTTAGTCAATAGTTGACTCCGACAAAGCCGTAACATGGACTTTAGTATAATTTGGACAATTGATTGATTAAAAGCGAAGTTACGACTCGTGCTTGTGGACTCGAAACGAATAACGATATGAGATTAATAATGGAATTTGACGAAATATACATATATATATATATATATATATATATATATATATATATATATATATATATATGAAATGCAAATAATAATGGGCTTTTGTACCAAAAAAATATCAATAACAAGATTTATCTTGTTATTTACTAGTTTTAAACGAAAACTAACGACTAATGTGGACATTTAATATTGGATAAGTAATTATTTATTTGCGTTATGTGTGCATGGGTTACGGATAACCTAGCATTAATAGTGTTGATCCACGTGGGTAGCGGACTTATTAGGTTGACGAATCTAATAAGAGCCCGCTAGGTACTTTGGGTAACCTTATTAATGGGTGACTTATCCTTATGAATCTTTAGGATACGATTGATTTATGGGATAATAAGCGACACGAATAAATAAATGAGTTTATCGAGTTGGACTAATTCGATAAGATCTACTATTTATTCCAAAACTTATTGAACTATGGAGTTTATCGTTTAGAGGTCTCATTTTGTCGCATTGAGTTATATATTGGTTGTTTGAGTGCATTCATAGCATCATATTGAGTCGATACACCCACATGAGGATACCAAACACTAGGATTAATGGTGAAACGAGACGTTTTTGGAAATAAAGAAATGGAATATATTGGGGTAGATAACGTTGATTTTGAGGAATATATGTATTAAAGTTGGTCTACATTAATAGGTTGTTCCGAGTCGATAGTTGCTGTCTGTGATTTCTGCTATCTTCCGCTAGTGATATTTGTTGTGCTGATTGCTTGAGGTGAGTTTCATAGCCCCACTTTTAACTAATACGTTTAACTACGTTTTGTACTACTTTGGGGTGAGAATCATGCTGTTGTTTTTGGACCGTGAAAACTATTTTGGATTTGCTTATATGCTTGACTTTGCTTAGATAGATGTATGGTAGTTGTTGCCTTAATTTAGGTTAGCCGTGCCTAACTAAGAATAGACTTCTACATCGACCTAGTCCGTGGTTGGCAATTGTTCTAGATTTTGCCACGCATGTCCGCTGGACTAGAGTCGCGAGCTCGAGAGTCCCCGGATGCGGACGCGGTGTTATGATTATGCGATCCGGCATGGATCGGTGTGAAAACGGTGTTTATCAATCTTAGGTCTTGCATAGCAAATCAATTCTTATTGGTCCACTATGATTTTGTTGAACTTAAACCTATGAACTCACCCGCCAGCGTTAGTGACCTTTTAGCATGATTTCTCAGGTAATTGAAAGATGTTTGGATTATGTGGATTGTAGAAGCTTGGCAAGAAGGCGGGGTTCAAGGATCATTTCTGACTCTGATAAACTATGGGGACCTATTTTATTAAACTATGTTTTGGGCCTAATATTTATATTTTTGATTAAATGTTTTGAATATCTAAATTTGGGATTGGTTTTGAATGGTTAAATGGTTATGTTTTATTATGCTTGTATGCGATACCAATCCAATAGTAACGCTCCAAAATCTTGATTAAGTCTTCTGCTGTACCGAGATTTGGGGGTGTTACACCCCTTCACCTCCTAGGAAGAAATTATCACCTAGTGCATTCACTAAGACCAAAGCCAAGACTAGTTGGAGATGGCAGAAATGGTTACATAATACACTTGGATTTAAAATCATTGTCGTCTGTGTGTAATGCAGGTGATACAGATAATCCTTTGGATTGTTGATAGCGGATGTTCCCGACACATGACAGGCAATCTCAAACTGTTATCAAACTTTGTTGCAAAGTTCATTTGCACTGCCGATTCGAATGATCACTTCGCATCTATCATGGGCTACGGAGATTACATCAATGGTAACATCGAAATTAGCAGGGTTTAATATGTGGAAGGCCTCGGTCACAATCTCTTTTCAGTTGGTCAGTTCTGTGATGGAGATGTGGAAGTTGCTTTTCGGGAGAAAACTTGTTTCATTCGCGATTTACAAGGAAACGATCTTATGTCTGGCACCCGCAATTCAAGTATTTACACAATCTCAATGCAAGACATGATTGCTTCATCTCCCATCTGTCTACTTTCAAAGGCAATATCTACAAAATCTTGGCTATGGCACCGTCGTCTCTTACATTTAAACTTCCAAACCATAACCAACCTCGCTCGATACAAACTTGTTGAAGGTCTCCCAAGATTCCGATATTCTAAAGATCACCTCGCCACTTGTAAACAAGGGAAAAGCACTCGTTCTCACTTTCCTTCAAAGGTGGAACACAGCTCACAGCATGTGCTTCATCTTCTTCACATGGATTTGTGTGGCCTGATGCGCGTGCATACGATTAATGGCAAACGCTACATCTTGGTAATTGTAGATGACTACTCAAGATGGACTTGGGTTTATTTTCTTCGAAGTAAAGATCAAGCTCCACAGATGATCATCACCTTTCTCACGAAAATTCAAGTTCAGCTCCGGAACACAGTCACACAAATCAGAACAGATAAAGGAACTGAATTTGTGAATCAAACTCTTCGTGCATTTTATGAGAAAGTGGGAATTGAGCATCAAACATCTAGTGCACGTACACCAGAACAAAACGGAGTTGTTGAAAGATGAAACCGTACGTTAGTGGAAGCTGCAAGAATAATGTTAATTAATGCTAAACTTCCAAATTACTTGTGGGCTGAAGCCGTGTCAACTGCATGCTACACTCAGAATCGCTCAATGATTACCAAGCGCCACAGCAAAACACCTTATGAGCTTATCCGCAACCGTAAACTGAATCTCAAACACTTTCATGTATTTGGATTCCTTTGTTATCCAAATAATGATCGTGATGACTTTGGTAAGCTCAAAGCTAAAGCTGACATTGGAGTCTTTGTTGGATATTGTGAAAACTCCAAGGGTTACCGGATCTGGAATCGTCGTACAAGGGAGATTATGGAAACGATTCATGCAAATTTCGATGAGCTTACAAAAATGGCTTCTGAGCATAACAGCTTGGAACCCGGACATAACCGTTTAAACTTCTCTCAAACCCCATCATCAGCTGAACCTAGTTTACAACTAACTCGACGTCAAATGGAACATCTATTTACTCCTTTGTTTAGTGATGATATTGATGAACGTGCTCCATGTGTATCCAATGTTTTCGCTGCTCAACCTGATCAAAATCCAATACCTGATACACCTACTACAACAAATACTGTTGAGGAAGCACCACCAGTTGACTCTACCGCAATAGTTGAACAAACTGCATCCAACGACGCTGAACCAGCTGATGATCTTCTGAACAATGAAGTACCCCCACCTACAGATTATGATCCAAATGCGTTCTTCAACCCGTTTGCTAATGAAACTGCCACATCTGATGTTGCGGAATCAACTACAAGCCATTTGAATCCTCCCAATCTGCAGAATGTATATCAACATCAACCTTCCACACATCGTTGGATGAAAGACCATCCTCTTGAGAACATTATTGGTAACCCGAATCAACCAGTGTAACTAGACAACGTTCACGACGGTGAACATTGCAATTATGCACTCACTGTCTGCCAATCTGAACCTAAAAACATTAAAGATGCAATGACAAAAGACAACCGGATTGAATCCATGCAAGAAGAACTCAATCCGCTTTAAACGCCTTGAAGTATGGGAATTGGTTGAAAGACCAACAGGGGTCTACGTCATTGGTCTCAAATGGATTTAGAAAACAAGTTGGATGAGAAGGAACCATAATTAGAAATAAGTCACGCTGGTGGCTAAGGGTTATAGACGGAAGAAGAGGTATTGAATTTGAAGAATCTTTTCGCTCCGGCTTGCTCGTTTGAGGCTGTACGGATTTTCCTGGCCGGGCTCACTTGAACATCATGTTTATCGATGGACGCCAAAACGGTTTTCTCAATGGAAAACCGAAAAGAAACGGTCTATGTCAGCCAGCCCGTAAGGATTCGTTGATCCAGAGTTCCCGAACCATATCTACAAGCTGAACAAGGCTCTCTATGGCCTCAAACAAGCCCCTCGGGCGTGGTATGATAAGTTATCATCCTTTCTTATCGCCAATAATTTCATCAAAGGTTCGGCCGACCCTACACTTTTCATACAATATCACGGGGCACACATTTTAATCGTTCAAATTTATGTAGATGACATCATTTTTTGGGTCAACACATCTAAAATACTCAAACGCTTTTTCAAAACTCATGAAAAAACATTTTGAAATGTCCATGATGGGTGAACTTACGTTCTTTCTAGGACTACAAGTTCATCAATCACCCCGTGGTATTTTCTTGAATCAGTCCAAATATGCCGTTGAAATCTTAAATAAAAATGAAATGCAAAACTGTGACACCTATGCCACTCCAATGGCACATACCAAGAAACTGGACGCTGATTTGCATGGGAAATTGGTTGACCCTACTAAATACCGCAGTGTTATTGGGTCTCTCATGTATCTAACAGCCAGTAGACCTGATATTGTCTTTTCTGTATATCTTTGCTCCCGTTATCAGTCGGGACCAACTGAAACCCACCTCTCTGAGGCTAAAAGAATCCTTTGATACATCAAGGGAACCATTAACTTGGGGATCTGGTATCCGAAGGATTCTGGTTTTGAACTAATAGCTTTTTCAGACGCTGATCACGCAGGTTGCTTAGCTTCTCAGAAAAGCACTTCAGGAGCTTTACAATTTCTTGGTGATAAACTGGTGTCATGGCAATCGAAGAAGCAGGATTGTACATCGTTGTCCTCAACAAGAAGCGAAGATATGTAGCCATGTCGACGTATTGTGCTCAAGTCATTTGGATGAGAACACAACTCAAAGACTATGGTTACATATTTGACATAATCCCGATGTACTGCGACAATCGGTGCCATTGCGATCGTGCAACTCGCTCAACATTCAAAATCAAAGCACATCGATCTTCGATATCATTTCATCAAGGAGCATGTGGAAAAAGGTACAAGTTGAATTATACTTTGTGGTGATCGAATACCAATGGCATCTTCTCACCAAAGTTTTAGCTCCTGCTAGGTTTAATGAGTTGGTCCACCGGATTGGTATGCGGTGTTTGACTCTAGAGGAACTGGATGAACTTTTAAAACAATCTTAAAACCAGTCAAACACCAAAACCTCTTTTGTAAATACTTTCAAAAAAAAAATACAAAAATATAAAATCAGATAAAATACAAAAATATTCTTCTATCCAAATTTCTTTCAACATGGCAAGTACAAATCTTCCATCAACACTTTACTCTTTCAAAATTCATTATTTTCTCGGTCAAGTGTTGAGGGGGAGAAAGTAAATATTTTTGGTTTCATAAAACCTTGTACTTGCATGTTATCTTATCCCGGTTGTTTCTTTGATAATGGTGGTCACATTTCTGGTTTACTGACACTCTCCGGGCTCAAATTTATAAAATTTCATAATTTCTTAAGTCGAGGGGGAGTGTCGTCAAGTTTCTTTCCAAAATATCATGTTTTGCGTAACCAAAATGGAAGTTATGGGCGTTGGATGAAAATGGTTAAGGTGGAGGGACTGAAATTGTCAAAAGCTTAAACTAAATTTTAACAAAACTCCTCCACCAACTTATTCTTCACATTTATATCTCTCATTTATTATCTCAACCACCAAATCCTACGCCTAATAATCCATCTTACAATCTGTGCTTTAATCCTCAATTGTGTAAGTGTTTTCATGATCTTGGTGTCATCACAAACAATGGTTTTGATCTGTTTCATGATCCAACGGCTAGATTTTTCCCTATTCATGAATTTGTATTCTACGCATAAGCGTATGAACACATAATCATGTTTGGGTGTTTACTGTTAAAATGGTTAAATGATCTCTCTTAAACCATTTCTATCAAACAAATCCACCCAGAAACACGAATTGACCATTTTCAAAAATTAGGGTTCATACGCGAGATTTGGGTGTTTTCAATTGAGAGTGTATCTGGTTAAAAAAAATGGTTGTGTTATGTTTTTGACATGTTTAATTGACAAAAAACTTGCTTAATACATACCCAGAAACATTGATTTGGTGAAAATTAAGAATTAGGGTTTATGTTCATACGAATTGGGTATTTTTGATCCATTAGGTCTTTGATGTTAAAACTTGTTGCAACATAGTCATATGGCCTCTTAGATATCCCAGAAATGATTTGGTGCATTTCCAATGGCTAGATTCCTTATTCGTAATTCTTGAATGTTTAGGGTTTAAGTTTTACGCGTAAGCTAATCTTACGCGTAAATGTGTCTGATTGAGATAACATGTGAAAACTGAAAAGTATTGAATAATGTGTTAATGATGATGTTATGATGAATTTGTTTCAGGTTTTTCGCGTTAATTATTCAGAATCAAGGTTAACTGAGTTACTACGCATAAGGATCACCTTACGCGTAGAATGTTAAGCGTAAGAGAAATCTTACGCGTAACCTTTACGCGTAAGGTTCTACAAGGGGACTACGCGTATCCTGTGAAGGATATGCGTAAGCTTTACGCATAAGGATCACTCTTACGAGTAAGCCTTACGCGTAAGCTCCCATATACGCTTACGCGTAAGCTCTATGCTTAAGGCCCTCTTTTCCTACGCGTAACATTTCTTACGCGTATGTTAAGATCCTACGCATAAGCTTATAACTATGCGTATGTTCTACTGTTTACGCATAAGCTTGCAAATCCTATGCCTAAGCCTAATTTTTAACCAAAATTATGAAGTGTTACGCGTACAAACTTGTAAATAAACAAATTATAACGTCACGAAACCAAAATGTCCTTAATAAGCTTAAATGGTTAATATGTTGTGATAATTAGTGAAAATTTGGACTTTAAAACTCAAAGTTAATAAATTCACGAAACTTTTCACGACTACTTTGGACTATTGGACAAACAAGTGACATTGGACTCATAACAATCATTAACATATCATAATTCAATAATTAGACAATAAAATCAACTTTTGACTAACATAATGTCTTTCGATATGTTGGTTCCTTTGGCTAAATATCTTTCAGATCACTATATGGACGTTCAAATGGAAAATTTGGATGCACCAAATGTTCTCACAGTTGAAGACATCTTCCCTAATGGTTACCCAATGAAGATTGGAAAGAATAATCTCAGAGTCGATTTTGAAAACTTCACTTGTTCGGAGTCTTCTTGTCAGATTGCTGTGGATATTCTGAATACTCACCTTACCAGAACATGCTCACAAACTCTGCTACTGTGCCGGAGATCTATGTTCACCAATTCTAGCACACGATACAAAAGGTCAAAGGTCAAAGTGGTGTGACGGTGACACTTAACAACAAACAAGTCACCATCACTCCTGCAGATTTAAGGGCTGTTCTTCTTCTTCCAACTATTGAGCCTACTGATTTCTATGCTACTCCTATGAAAGAGGTCGTTCTCCAATTCATGGTCGACATCGGCTATGATGAAGCTGCTGGGGTTATCACAAAACACTCCTCAGTTGATCTCAAGAATATTCCTCAACCATGGAGAACACTGTATATTATAATTGGTAAATCCGTTTCCGGACATGACAGTGGCTATGAGCATCCAAAGCTCATGGAACTTCAAATATTTTGGGGCATGGTCAACATGAAACACATAGAATTTGCAGCTCTGATCTGGGACGATATGATGACTTACCTGAAAAGGCCTGGCTCCAAGATCCCTTATGTCAGATACACAAAACTGTTGATCAAAAGGATTCTTGAAACCAATCCTGATATTACCCAAAGACTTGACGATCCCAACCATCACTCCGTGTTACTTGAACCCACACTCAACTTGGTAAGATTCAAAGACTCAACCACGAAGAAACAAGGTGTAGTGTTGCAAGATCATCTTATTTCTGATGTTATCAAAGGACTTCAATCGTACAAACGATATCTGGTAGCAGTTGAAGCAGGAAAAGTAGGGTTTGTTGATGCAAAGTCTTCTGGTACACCTGTTAGGAAGACCAGGAGAGGCAGTGCAGGAAGTGTTACAAGCACTGGAAGTCCCCTCAAGTATCCAAAAAGGAATCCTTCCCATAAAAGGAAAGTTCCATTAAAGGATGCCATCCCCATTCCCAAACCAGAACCTAAGTTAATGGACGAGGAATCCGAGGACACTGAAACGGATGAAGAGATTATCTACTCAGAAACTTCAACAGTTGATATTTCAACAGTAGCAAAATCTCCCAGTCCAAAAGCTGATAAAGGGAAAACTCCAGTGATTGAGCACGAAGAAGAGAGCTCAGAAGAAGAGCCACTGGATGAAGACAGAGACTATAGAAAGAAGCTCAAGAACCTCAGACTTCAACACATTGCCAAAGAGTTCGAACAGCAACAAACTCGTGGCCCCGGAGGGTCAAGTGGTGGTGCACTATCTACACCAGTTTCCGATGCGGCTAATCAACCCGATAAGGGAACTGGTACCACCACCCACGAACAACAACAAAAGAAACTAGAGGATTCTATCACCTATGACTTGGAGGAATCGGAAAAGGAGAAGTCTGAGAAAATTACTGATAAAGATGTTGATGCTGCTGCTAAAGAAAAAGTAGAACAAGAAGCTATAGCAAAAGCAGCATAAGAGGCCAGGATTAAAGCTGAAGAAATGGCTAAATCTGAAAAGGAGACCGATATTGATTATGACGATTTTCTTCTAGATAGTCCCGCACGCTGTAACAAACTTCTGAGCCACCACCATCAAAGGCTAGCACCAGATCCGCATCCAGATCGGTAAAGAAACCGACTGACACTTGGTTTTCACATGCCAAGACGAAGATTGTTAAAGCTGTCAGACAAGTAAGGAAGAAGGACGTAGTCAACAAAAAGCTAAATCAACTTGCCGACAGAATCAATCTTCTTCAGAAAGTGATTAACGAGTTTTCAGATGAAAGGGAACAGCTTCAACAGCTTTTAAAAGGAGATTTCCAAAGGGAAATGGAGAAGACGGCTAGAGAATATACTCACAAGTTTCTTCTCGACGTCGTCCCAGGAGTGACTAAAGAGATGTTCACCAGACAACTCTATCCGAATCTCATGCAGTTGGCCAAACAAACAATCAGATCAACGCCCTTAACTGTTACAATCAACCCAACTGAGCCTACAGCTTTCTCCGATGCAGAATTGGTTTCCAAGCTTGTACTTCAAATGTCTAAACGATCTGCAACGTTTACTTCTGACGAAGGTAAACTGTTTGAAGCATTGCTGGAATACCAACTTAAAACGGGATGCAGAGCTGCAACTGAAACGGCTAAGCGTCCTAGAGACGATGATGATGCGGATAAAGACAAAGAGCCTAAACGCCCAAAGAAAACTGGTGAATCATCTTCTATAACTCCACCACCCCAAAGAACCTCCACCGACAGAAGATCTCCTCCACGTTCTGCTGCTACAGATAAACCTCAGGACTCTGAGTTACCACCATCAACAGAGAAAACCGGTGATCACTTCGAATACACTGGTGGTGACGATGAAGAGATCCTAGAGCCGCAACAACAACCTACCTCTCCCGCCACAACAAAGAAACCAAAATCATCATCAAAGCCAAAGAAAAAGAAGAAGAAGACCGATGTTGTCTCATGGCTAGATGAAGATGAAACTGAAGAGTATGACTGGTTCTCTAAACTTGTTGATGCTACACCTCACTTACCGGAAGGTCAGGAAATGGTAGATGGTCGTACATTGAAGCATGCAAAGTTTATTCAAGAAACGTTTAGGGTGAAGAAAATGACTAAGGTAGAGTTGAAGCGAATCAAGAACGATGCATTTCAACTTCTTAAAGACAGCTCAGAGAGTGAAATTGAAGTAGAATATCATCTCGACAACATTGCACGGGCTATGTCTAACAACATCGATTGGCTCAACCCTGAAGCTAACATTGACTACACCAGAAAAGACAAGGCTCCATATTACACTGACTGGACCAGACCACTACCCACAATTGGCCAACCGGATCAACCCAAGATTCCATTCCGCTATTTCTTCAACAACGACCTGGAGTTTCTTCCACACGGTAGCGATGTTTCCAGAAAATACGCTACATCACTCACACTACCTTTCCCGGCAGCAATATACTCCAACAACATAGCCATCGAGGAATACGCCACACACATGTTTGCTGACAAAGTGGAAAAGTATGACATCGATGCATTGTATGGGATTCATCATTGGCTTGAACGCCGCAGAATCTACTACAAAAGCTGCCAGGTTCTTAAGTCAAAGAAGGAAGTGTTCAGTGAAAAACGGATCATTGCTATTCAACATGTTACTCTTTCGTCAAAATGGGACTACACATTCCTCAAGAAAATCGTGGTCAAACGTCAAGATGAAGAGGAATATGACTTCTGTGAAGCGGATTTTCCAAGATTGTCGCTAAATGACATTGAAGATATGTATCTCGCCAAGGTACAGGGACGAATGCGACATTTCTCTATAGAAATCCAATACGAGTACATCAAGTCATTATTAATCTTCATCAGAAGCATAGTGATCCAAAAGCGTGTAGAAGACATTCAACTTGCTGTGGAATCGTATAAAAAACGTGTCAATCTCACAAAACCTCAAGTCGACCTTCCAGACATAAACCAGCTTGCTCAGTATACCTTAATCAAGAAACCATTTGGGGTAGTCTACAGAAGTGAACTACACCACAATTGCTTCATGGCGTGCAAAGAGCTACACAAGTTTGGGGATCACACATTGAAGAAAGTCAGGGACGGTTTAGCTTATCGGTTAAAGGAGATACATGAAGGCATCGGGTCACCAAAGAGATGGAATTTGAGGGATAGAAGGGATGTTAAGAAGATCATCAAGCGGATTGATGAAAGGTTGTTTAGGCGGGATCAGTTCAGAACACTGGAGAGTTTCGTTGGTGGTCGTCTAAGTATATCTCTCACAGGCTATCAATGTCCAGAATGCATTCCCGGAGTTATTGCTGGATTACCTGAATCTCCTGGTACCCCTTAATCTGTTTTTTTTTCAATATTTTGGATGTGTGATTTTAATCTGACAATGGCTTGTGCACACATAACAGTGTACAACCCGTACTTGTAATGAAAGGACCCTGTGGTACACTTCAGTGCCACAATCCTATAAAAGGAGCGAAAGCTTCTTACTTTTGAGTAAAACTAATCAAAACTTTCATTATTTCAAAGTTTTGCTCAAAAGAACAAGTACTTCCCATTATGATTTTCAAAACCTCAAAAGTTAATATCACTTGTTGAGGGGGAGTATTTCGATAAAAACTTTGTTCATAAAATTGTTCTTCGTGGTAATCTTCCCACAAAACTCGAAATGGTCATATTCGATATAAAATTTCATCAAAAATAACATTTATATGCCATTTTTGAGGGGGAGAAAAAATTATGTGATAAGAAATATGTTATGAATTGCAAATGAATCGTCGTGCTAAAAAGACTTAACCAATGAATTGACGAGATCTTAAATGTTAGTAACTCGAAAAGACTTGTCCGGGACGGGTAATAATTTCAAACTAGTTCGCTAGTGATGTAAACGTGTCTCGCAAAGCACTTGTCCTAGTAGAATGTACCATTCGAGAAACTCTTGGTAAACATGAACTTTGACGGGTTTGATAACCTTTCGAGGTTTGTCCACACCTTCAAGGTAGTTATTAGAGCTAGTTGTCACCTAAAAGCTGACAATGTAACTCTTTAACTATGCAACGTAACCGTGTCTCGCGGGAGATTGTCTATCTTGAGTTGATCAATTCAAAAGTGCGCGCTCTTCTCTCACCGTGCAGATTTCTGTCAAAATACTTAAGCACGTGTGGAGGGGGAGTATTTCCGCAAAATTCTAAACTCTCACAGTGGTACAAAATGATTTTACTCATAACCACTTTGAGAGGTTTTCAAGATAATGGTTTTATGGCAACATAGGTTAGTCATGGAGTTATAAGGTGACTAAGGTTAGGAATAACCGTCCTATGATTCGCCAGAGCCGGAGGGATCTACCCAAGGACACCACCAATAGTTAGAATTAGAAGTCCTTAGGTATGATTATAAAAAAAAGGAGAAAATGAGAATCAGAGAAAGAAGGAGTTGAAGAATTAAAAAGAAAAGTAAAGAAAAGGGTGAAAAGAAATAGCCCTCCAGATTATTCAACTTAGGGCAGACACCGGGTTCAATTCATATGCTACTGGTTGACACTTGATGACACCGGTATTGAAGATCAAAGTCGTCATGGACCGAGTGACGCATGCACTAAACCTTCTTAGCCACTCAAGTTTCTCTTAACAAAAGCTTGTTTCATTCTCACCGGGAACCCTACATAAACTATCGGCTTTCTCTTAGAGATTGCTGGTATTGAAGAAGGAGACCCTCTCCCTAGTCTCCGCTCAGGAAAACCAAAGCGCACTATTGAGTCTAGAGCCACGAGATTCATCAAAAGATCTCTTAGGTACACTTGACATTTCATCACTTGTCGTTCAACAATAAGGATGCAAGTGATACATTATCGAGTCCTTCACAGATCTTAGCAATCTGTCGAGAACATTTATGAGAGGTTCACATATGTGATCCTCAGTGATTGAATGGAAACTCCTGCCAGGGTCAACATCAAACAGCCCTGACAGCAGGTCACTTCGGTAACTCTTTGTGGGTTACGCTTAGTGTGTCTCAAACGGTCTACAGTCGTGGGGTGATGCTTCGGTGTACCTCAGCGACTCATCTGAACTGTAGGTGTACTTCGGTACATCGCGTTATCTCACTTGTGGGACTCCAGTTCAGGAACAGCCTTTGTGAGAATTAGAGTCGTGTTTTCACACTATGCTGTTAACACACTCGAAGTTCAAACTTGTAAGCGCTGGATTATTTCTAACCCATGTTTTATGTTTTCTTCTTATGGATGCTTGCGGGTGGAAAAGATCGTGCAGATTCTCCACATGCTCATACCTACAACAACACTAATTGAAGTTCTCTCAAAAGGCAACACAAAGTCAGAATGATTCTTCATCAAATTCAAAGAATCTACAAATTTAAAGACTAAGAGAACTACATCAGTACTGAAATCCAACGTTAAAGAGCGTGTGAGCATGTTGGAGAAAGACGTGGAGACACTCGAGCAACGAAGCGGTCCTGATGTAGATAACCACAAAATACTATCACTACCATCACAAAGAACAAAGATCAAAGAACAAAGATAATGATGACGTCAATGCTGAAAAACTTCAAAGCAAACAAGATCCCTACACTGGGGAGATTGTTCGTATCAAGGCACTTCTTCTCACAAGAAAGAGGAATGTTAGAAGACGTCAAAGCTACTATTACATCGGCACCTACAACGTTATCACTCATATCATTAATCACCAACACTTAGGGGGAGAATGTAGGAATCACTCCTAAACTAGATTACAAGTGTTTGAAATTAATATGTAATAGTTAGCTTAATTAAGGCTTTTATGATAGTAATCAAGGCTAGGATCATGTAGAAAGCCCATGAGCCTATGCAAAGCCCAATAAGGAAAGGATGGGAACTTGGTGTGTTGCCCTAGTTCCCTCCTATAAATAATCTTGTAAACTCCCATTTGGGAGTTGGTTGTTCATCTCATTTCAATATCTACGCATATCCTTTCTTTCATTCATACGCATATTGTTTTGACTTGTTCAACCGATCACTTTCTATCCTATTTCTTCATATGAATGCTTGTGTTACGTAAATGGGAACCTAACACTTTTTGTGGGTTTTATAATTTTGTATTTTGCTTTTTGAATAAATATGTACAAGAGATGGATGAAGAAAAGCCTTTACTCCTTTTCTTCCTCTTGAAGACATTTGAGTGTTTCCGGCTGTAGACTCTTTAGACCAAGTCGTGGAAGAATAAACTCAAAATGTTCTCTAGGAAGAGCTTTGGTGAAGATGTATGCTAACTAATATTCAGTTCTCACGAAGTAGAGCTCAACCACACCTTTCTCCACTTGTTCCCTGATAAAATGATGCGGAATGTCGATATGCTTTGCTCTTGAGTGTTGAACATTAGTGCAGCAGAGAGCAACGGCACTTTTGTTATCACAATACAGAGGAATTTTGTTGAATACAAAGCCATATTCGGATAATTGAGATTTCATCCATAAGACTTGAGCACAACAAGATGACATGACTATGTATTCAGCCTCTGTAGAGGATATGGAAGTACTTATTTGTTTCTTTGAAGACCAACTCACAAGCTTATCACCCAAAAACTTAGCACCTCCTGACGTGCTTTGACGTGTATCTTGACACCCTGCATGGTCAGCATCTGCATAAGCTGTTAGTGACATACCGGTGTCCTTTGGGTACCAAAGTCCCATGTTGATGGTTCCTTGGAGATACCGAAAGACCCGTTTAACGGCTTCAAAGTGCTTTTTGGTAGGCTTAGCCTGGTATCTAGCACACATGCATACAACGAACATAATGTCTGGTCTACTGGAAGTAAGGTACATCAGGGATCCAATCATACTACGATATTTTGTTTGGTCAACCATGATCCCTGAGTGGTCCTCATCCAGTTTAGTACGCTCCACCATGGGAGTGTCAACAGGGTCACAAGAATCAAATCCAAATTTCTTTAAGATTTCATTTGCATATTTAGATTGATTGATAAAAATGCCTCCGGGACTTTGTGAAATTTGTAATCCCAAGAAAAATGACATTTGTCCTATCATTGACATTTAAAATTTGGAGCCCATCTCCTTAGAAAACCAGTCACATTCATTGGGGTCAGTCGAGGCAAAGATAATATCATCAACATAGATTTGAACATGAATTAAGTGTTTGCCTGACTTTCTGGTGAACAATGTCGGATCAATAGCTCATTTTCTGAATCCATTAGATAGAAGAAACTTTGATAGCGTGTCGTACCATGCCCTTGGAGCTTGCTTCAAACCGTAAAGGGCCTTCTTCAAGCGATAGACATGAGTAGGATGCTCTGGATTCACAAAACCTTCAGGCTGGCTGACGTAAACAACCTCTTTTAGAACTCCATTAAGAAAAGCAGTCTTTACATCCATCTGATAGACTACCATGTTCTTACTAGCAGCGTTAGCTAAGAAGATTCTGATTGCCTCGATACGTGCAACTGGATCAAATGATTGTTCAAAGTCAATACCCTCTTCTTGACGGTATCCTTTCGCAACCAGTCGAGCCTTGTTCTTTAGCACATCAACATCCTCATCAAGTTTTACTTTGAAGATCCATTTTAGAGCAATGATCATGGCACAGTCAGGATCAGGTACTAATTCCCATACATCTAGTCGATCGAACTCATGAATTTCTTTTTGCATGGCATTGAACCAGCTGTCCTCAGTCATGGCTGTTTTAACATCTTTTGGTTCGACCTTAGATAGTACGGAGTTGAAGAAACACCACAAGGCATCAGTTGCAAGTTGTTTATGAGTGGATACTGGACAAGAAGGGTTCCCAATGATGTTGTCCAATGGATGGTCATGTGTCCATTTTCTAAGGTTCTCGTGTGGTTGTTGTTGAGGGACTGAAGTAGCAGAGTTTAGATCTCCTGATGAAGATGGTTCTGAAGTTGGTTTAGGAGCAAATATGTTCTCAAATGGAGTATCTTTGAGAGTAGCAAAAGGGTTATCTTCATCATAATTTGCAGCTTCATTTCCATGATGTACAACTGAAGATTGAGGATTTGAGGATGACGATGAGTGATCTACAGCTGGCGCTTCTTGATACAGAGTCATTGAAACAGATGGATTATATGTGTTGATTGGATTAGAAGCCGCCACTGTTGATGGTGTAGGATGATCATTAACAATAGGTTCATAATATTCATCAAACATTGGATCAAACAGTTTCTTTAAATCTTCTTCAAAAGGAGGTACATGTTGGGAATTATGCGAAGTAGGATTTCTACCGTCAATTCTGCCAAAGGATTCTGCTGAAGTAGAAGCAGAATCTGCTGAAGAAGAGATTCTACTGAAGTATAAAAGCCGTGCCATGTTTCTGCTGAAGGGTGGAAGCTGACTAGGATCTGCATGCGCTTTATTAATTACATGCTAACCCATCATTATTCTTGAACTGCCCGAGGTTAGCATGGGTATTATTGTACTGCTCAATATTGTTTAATGTTAACTCATAACATGTATGGGTTGAAACAAATGTTTAAATGCATGCTTGCATGCTTAGTCGTTTCGTGAGAAATAGTTTAGGGTTCCTTGTCTATAAAAGGAACTTGATAGTATGTAATAGAGATAAGTTTTTCTGAGAAACATAGAGTTTCAGTTAATAAAAGATCCATAGAGGATCTAAGTGTTCTTAGTTATTATAGCTTGTATTTACATTCCGCTAAAGAATACGAGTTGTAGAGAGTTTCTATTAGTTTGCTTATGATTACATAGGCAACACTAACGATCTACGAGTGCTTAAGATCTGTCAAGGTCTTTGTGTATTCAACAAGTGGTTTCAGAGCCTCGGAAAAGTCTCTACGATACTAAGAACCATATTTAACCTCACCCCCATACAACCAAAAATACATTCACCATGCATGGAACTGATAATGAATCCGAAGTCACCAACAACAACAACAACAACAACACTACCTCTATGCAACAACTTAGTCTTTCCAACAGTAATGCTAAGTTTCCTTATCTAAGAAGGGAAGAGTATGATCTGTGGACGATGAAGATGCAGAACTGGATCTCCAATATTGATTGGAATCTTTGGGAGATTGTGAAGAAAGGAAACAGTCTGAAGAAGACTATCCCAGATCTTGATGGTAAATTTACCATTGCTCCTCCCAAATCTGCTGAAGAAATTCTAGCTGTGCAAAGAGAGCATAAAGTAAGAACCATCCTTCTTCAAGCTATTCTCGAAGATCACTTGGGTGATTTTCACCACATGGATGATGCAAAGGACATATGGATGGCGCTCAAAGCAAGGTTCGGTGGCAATGAAGAATCCAGGAGAATGAGGAAGTCCATGCTGAGACAACACTTTCAAGAGTTCAATATCTCAGAAGAAGAAGGTATCCACAAGGGATACGACAGGTTTCATAAGATTTTGAGTCAGCTAAACCAGCTGAATGCAAAACCTGACAATGATGATTGCAATTCAAAGTTCCTACGATCTTTGCCTCCATCATGGTTACATGTAAGTATAGCCCTTAAGGCTAAAGGTGGGTTGGACATGCTCACTCTTGATGAGCTGTACTACAAACTCAAATCTCTTGAACCTGATGTCAGAACTCCCTACCGTGCATCCTCTTCAGGTCATACATCCTTTGTTGGGACATCTCACTCCAATATGATGATACATGCTCCTAGTCCAACTTACTTACCATCATCATCTTACACTCCCACTCCACCATACAACAATCGTCCCACTCCATCATGCCCTCAAGCTAAAACTGGTAGTATATTGGAGGATGTTCTTCATTCATTTATTGCTGATTATGATACTCAGCAGCATCTTGTCTATGAAGATTTTGAGCAGGTGGACCCACTTGATATGGATGAGATGAAACTGAAATGGCAGGTGGCCATGCTTTCAGTAGATATCAAAAGGTTTGAGGAGAGGTCAGGAAGAAAGTTTGGCTTCAAGGGAAAGGATCCAGCTCGTTTTGACAGGAGAAAGGTCAAGTGTTTCTCTTGTCACCAGATGGGTCATTTCTCAAGGGAATGCAAAGATAGGAAGAGTGGAGAGGGAGCTAACTACAATTCCTATCAGCAGAATCAGAAGGAAGCTAGAACTTCAGCAGCACTTGTCACCTTGGATGAACAGGTCAACTGGGCTGCACATGAACCTGTGAATGAGGAAGCTGTTGATACAGAGAAGCTTGGATTGCTGGCAAGATGTACCTCAGAAGATAGGCATGATCAATTTGCCTTGATGGGACTTTCTCAGGTACACAACTGTATATTTGGTTGTAGTGAAAGATACAATGAACTTAAAGAAGCTTATGATACTATGAAACCTAAATACAATGTTGATAATGAAGCTTATAAACTTTCGTTAAAAACATTAGAAAGACAAAAGGTTTGGTTTCAAAAGAATCAGATAGCTTATGAAGAAAAGATAAATGGGTTACAATTTGATCTAGATATTGCAAACATTAACTTAAAACGCACTGAAAAGGAAAAAGCTGATGCTATTGCTGAGAACCTAGAGCTTAAAGAGAAACTAGCTGAGGAAATAGCTAGACATAAACAATGGTTAATATCAGGTGACAATCTAGCTAGAGAAATCTACAATAGTCAACCAGTGACCTCTGGAATAGGTTTAGGTTTTCAAAAGTATGTAGGATTGGAAGCTAGGAATGATGGGTGTAAATCTACACCAACAGGCTTAGCAAATTTTGTTAAAGAAGGTGATTTGCATGCTGTCCCTGGACCTATTAGAGGTGAATTCATGCCCACTGACATGTCCATTACTGTTGACTTTGATGGATCACACCATCTGTATGGCAAAAAGTCAAAAGACTTGCCAGACCCCGATGCTTCATCTAATGACTTTGTCTCTTGCTCTGACAGTGACAATTCATCGGATCAAGGGTCTACTTCTTGTGCCAGCTGTGTTTCAAGTGATAAGTCAGACCTTCCCAAGCCCTCACCTGAGCCTACACCCAAGCCTGCACCCAAGTCTATCTACAAGCCTTCTAGGGTAGCTGCTGAGGAATCAACTTCCAAGACAGTTTCCTCTGAAGACTTGTCCTTTAAATCTTTGCATAATAAGTCTGTTAAAAACAATTCCTTTAATGTTTCTGGTTTAAGTACTTCTACATGTAATAGAACATCTTCTTCGTTGAATAAATCTTCCAAAAGGAAGACATGTTTTGTATGTGGAAGTAAATTTCATTTAATTAAGGATTGTGATTTCTATGAGCAAAGATTGGGTGTATGTGCTACTCAGCAGGAGCCTAGACCAATATGGACCAATGTTAATAATATTCCACCATATGTCCCACAAGCTACTAATACTGATTCTCCTTGGAGGAGATCAGTTGATAGACCTTATGTGCAACCTACAAGACCATACTTTAAACATGGTTATTGGCATGCATATGTTGACTCTATGAATAATGGGAAAGGATTTTGGGGTACTGCTGTCAAGACCTCAGCAGGTTGTTCTTGGAATAATAAGGGACCTAAATTTCAATGGAAACCCAAGAACAATGGTGGATATTTCTCTTCTGCTAGACCTAAATCTTATGATCCACAAGGCAGGTTCAAGTCAGCAATGACTTGAGCCTCCTTTGTATACTAACATTCTTTTGTATATATTTTTTGTTACTATAGGATCATCCTCTTAAGCATAAAGATATTGGAATGCTTAACCCTTAACTGCAAAGTTTAAGGGGAGGCATAGGCCTCAGGGGAGGCATATGCCTCAGGGGAGGATATTGTAGTAAACTTTGTATATATTTGTATATAATTTTGGTTGCTAACACTAACGTGCTAATGTTCATTGAGTTTGTCTATTTTTGCTTGGTTTGTGTGTTTCTCTGAGTTTGTTTTGCTGTATGCCCTGCTCTGTTCAAGTTCATCAAGTGTGGTCCTTTGGTAAATAGTCAAGTAAGCTTAAAGCTTGTTTCCTCTGAAAGCTAAGTACTGAAGTGAGCAATTTGTTTCCACTGAAGACAAGTTCTGAAGTTAAAATTGTTCATTCATTCATTCAAGTTACAGCTTACAACTTACAATCAACTTCAATGCAACTACAAGAAAAGTACTATACATGATCTACTTATCCTATTCTAGTTCATAGAGAATAGTCCAACGGCTGTTGGATATGCATGACCACGCATATCTACTGATCGAAATGCTGGATATGCGTTTGTGAAGTCTTGCATAACCACCCATTCCCTCTATCTCGATGGCTGGATATGCACGACCGGTACGATGAAGATGCTAAGGATCAAAATGGGAAGGATGGATTGATGAAAACGATGATGATGAAGATGACCACGCGTGTCCTTTGTGCTTCATCTACTTGGTCTCACCAAAAAGCAATCCATCCACCTTCCTTATGCTCTTCCTCTATACGATGTGTGAAGATGCACCAAAGCATGGCGCAGGTAGAGCAAGCACCACCTCCCTTTCGGCACGAGGCATTTGTTGAGGTTGAGGTGCTGGAGGTTGGGAGTAAGAAGTTATCTCAGTAGTGGGTTCCTCTGAGTCATCAGTAGACTCACTTGGATCCACTACACTATCATCTTCAGAAGAAGAGAGAAATGGGGATGTCAAAGGACGAGGGTCAGGTGGACATGACCAAAACTGGAGGAAATCACTGGATGATGATGATGATGGATAAGAGGTTTGATTTACAACCTCTGGTGTAGTATTCATGGTTAATTTTGGTTGATTGGGTTTGTGATGAAACTAGGGTTTGTGATGGTTATTTGGGGTAAAATATGTGAGAGTAGTACACATTGGGATGATTATATAGCCGGATGCAAGGGTTAATGTAAATTAATGCAAGTTAGTTGGCACAGGAACTCTAGAATCCTTCCGAATATATCCTTATCTTGGGTGGTTTCTGCTGAAGTTTATAACTTCAGCAGATTGTCTAGGCATTTCTGCTGAAGTGTTACACTATCCTTGGTCAAAGTTGAATACACGTAAGCTACGATCAACCAAAAGTTCTAATTCTTTTGAATATAGCTTGGAAAACAACTAACACTCCACCATTCGCATTTCTTTATTTCAAACTAAACCCTTCCCTCCCCAAATATAATCTAGCATAAGTTAGCTCGTAGAAATATCGTTATTTACTGTTTTATTAGTTAGTTATTTAGTTTAGAGTAACACCGTGGAGGAAGGACGGGTCTTTACCCACTGTATGCCTGATCCACAGTCCGAAGGAGGAAGTTTAGTTTGTAACTATAAATACCCTCTACCTCCCATGGTAGAGGGTTGGACCTTTCATTCATCTTAATCTAACCTTCTAAGTTTTCTTTCACTTTCTCTCTCTAGAAAGGTTCCCACTTTCTCTCTCTAAACTCTACATAATTCGAACCATATATTGTTATGTGATGTGTTTGTGAAATCCAATATGTTACAATTGGTATCAAGAGCCATGGTTAGATCATCTCTTACATATCTTTGGATTTCTAGTGGTTTTTAGGTGGTTTTTGAGTTTGAGAAAGTTTAGTGGTTTTTGCATCATTTGGTTGATTTCTTGTGTTAAAGTTTGGATTTTGATTGTACTTTTGTGTTTAGGATCATCATAAGTGTTTAGGTTGTGATTTGGAAGGCTTGAATCATCGTGGTTGGGTTGTTTTTGGATTGAAAAGTGTGTTTTGGAAGTTTTTCAAGTTAGCGACTTGGCTCACGGTATAACTTTCTTGCTAGCGATTTGCTTCAAAAAAATCAGCGAGTTGCAGTGTTGTTTGGTGGCGATTTGGTCTAGCTTGTTGCTTCACAATTTTTTAGCGAGTTACAGTTTTGGAGCTAGCGACTTAGACCTAGCGATTAACAGAACAAGTAGTGGACTCTCCACTACGGGTAGCGACTTGGTCTGTAGCGAGTTGCTCTTTAGCGACTTGAAGTTTTAGCGACTTGAGTAGCGAATTGCTGCCAAAATTTTGCTAGCGACTTGAGGGTTAGCGAGTTACTACTTAGCGACTTGCATTTGTCTAGCGACTTGGGACTTTAGCGACTTGGGGGTGTAGCGAATTAGGTGTTAGCGACTTGGTGCATTATCTTAGCGACTTGGGTCCTAGCGACTTGGTCTTAGCGACTTGGTTCAAGAATTCTTAGCGACTTGTTGACTTTTCCCGACAAAACTTCAAACGGCTATAACTTTTGATCCGTAACTCCGTTTTCAGCGTTCTACCCATCAAAACGACCGTGAGAACGAGGAGAATGTCACGCCGAATGAACT
>OU343220.1:270082202-270154003 GCA_910596185.1 Chrysanthemum makinoi | reverse complement strand
TTATTTCTTCCCGTTTATAGTTTGCACTCTTATAGGTCCACCCAAATCTATGTGAAGAGTATGAAGAACTTTCACATAACTCGTTAGTTTCAGGTTTGAGTTTATGGGCATATTCTTGCTATTTTCCCAATTGGCATGCTGAACAAAGATGATCTTTTTCATACTTCAACCTGGGTAAACCTTTTACGAGGTCCTTTCTAGACAAATCATTTATGGTTCCGAAGTTCAAGTGATTAAGACGACGATGCCATAACCGTGACTTTGTTTTAGAGGCCTTTGATAACAAACAGATTGGAGAAGACTTCATCATATCTTCGATAGAGATGGTGTACAAGTTTGTTCCACGTTTTCCTCTTAAAAGTTCCACACCATCAAGTTCTCTAACGAAACAAGTATGTTTTCTAAAGGCCACTTCTAGATTAGAATCACAGAATTGACCGACAAAAAACAAATTATGACCAAGACCTTCAACATAATATACCCGGGAAATTACACTATCACCAACCACATAATCTCTATAACCCATAATTGCCCCAAAATGGTCGTTCCCGAATCTTGTTCCACGTTTTCCTCTTAAAAGTTCCACACCATCAAGTTCTCTAACAAAACAAGTATGTTTTCTAAAGGCCACTTCTAGATCAGAATCACAGAATTGACCGACAGAAAACAAATTATGACAAAGACCTTCAACATAATATACCCAGAAAATTACACTATCACCAACCACATAATCTCCATAACCCATAATTGCCCCAAAATGGTCGTTCCCAAATCTAACAGTCCCGATAAATTTACTCACGAAGTTCATGAGCCGTGAGCAATATCCAGTCATATGCTTGGAACACCAAGGTCCGGGTACAAACGATTTGAGCGACCTTCGTTGAACAGACAAGTATGGATGGTGGATGGTTTGGATCCCCATGCGAGAATGGGTTCCACATGGTTAGAAAACGAGATTGGAACATCCACATCAAAGCGAGAGTCAACTATATCATTAGAAGTAGATGCAGAACTAGTAGTGACAGTGGATCTATTCAAAGTGTGTTTACTTCTTAAAGGTATGACTCTACCAGTGGGCATCCATTTCATAATGGGCATTGATCTGGATAATTTAGGGCACAACTCATTTAGGTTGAATTTACGACCAGTAGGTATCCAATAATAACCTACATTACTAAATTTTCTTCCTGTTGGTTTCCAATGTTTTCTAATATTCTTCCACCTTGGTTTTCTCACATCCTTAACCTGTTTTCTAATGTTAGAATTTTTTACTGGAGATTTAACAGCATTACTTAAATCATTCACAACACATTCATGATTCATACCAGAAACCAAACATTCATTACATCTTTTGCAAATAGTAGCAAAATTCGAATTAATTACAGTACGTTTATAGCTAATACTAGAATCAACACTATTCGTCTTATTCAACACAAACTTACTATTCCTAGGGTGGTCTTCTACTTTCTTCCATTGATCACCTTAGCTTTGCAGGTCCTATCTTGCTTTGTATTGCTGGAGGCTTTGACCGCTTGCCTTAGTGTCATTACTACTCAGAGAGGGAATGATGGGAACATTAGTTGGTTTTGCTACTTTTTTGCGTCCGATCTAGAAGTGGGATCTGAAGTACTAGTAGGCACATCAAAGTTCACATGTTTAACTTTAGGCATAGAACAAGGCATATCAAGAGTCGCATGCTTAATACTAGGCATAGAGCATGGCATAATGACTTTATGTTGGGAATTATACGTTTGAGTTGATAAGACAAAAAGAATGAAACAAGAGGGACTTAATATGACAAGAAGGAAACCTACAAAAAGATGGAAGGACTTGCTTGCAAAAGAAGTTTTATTTATTAGTCCTTATCCTCTAGTATATAAAGAGGACATAGATGTAGGTTTAATGCAAGTCTTCCATAATGTAGACGTCTAGTAAAGGTGTGTGTGTGTGTCCTAGGCGTATGTTCATGTAAACGCCTAGGTTATTAGTTTAGTTAGTAGACGTGTTTCTATAAACGTCTAAGATTAGTTAGTGTTAGTGAATAAAAACTCCTTGGTCAATAACATAATTATTCTTTGTTATTCCTGCGTATTATGTTTTATTATCTTGTTATTGATCCCTAGTGAGCTTATAACGATCTTCACTGGTGTCGAGCTTAGGGAGCTCTTTACCTAGGGATTCACAAGGTTTATTGGCGAAAAAGAAGGAAGAAAATCGATTTTACAAGATTCGCAACTTTCTCAGAGGCTGTTTTCAAGAGGGTTTATTGAACCGTTGGATCAAGCTAAATTATTTTCGTGCATCTCAGATATCCATCTAACTTTTCACCGAGGGATTGTGAATAAAAGTTCGCAATCAAAAGTTATTGATGTCGAAGTCTGCTGCAGAAAATTCGTAAGGTTACTACAGCACTGTTTTGTAACGATCATAACTTTTTCGTTAACCGTCGGATCGTAACGAAATTTTGGGTGGATGTTCTCTATATATCAATATAACTTTCCACCCAGTGGATCTTCGATCTGAGCTATTATGTGAAAGTACTGCTTAAAGTACTGCTGTTATGTCGAAAGTACTGCTTGATTTTTAAAGTACTGTTGTTCAGTATATGTAAGTACTGCTTGGAATTCAAGGTACTGCAGATTTTATTGAAAGTACTGCATGTTTGTTAAAGTACTGCTATTACGCAAAGTACTGCTCGCTCGAAGGTACTGCTACTCTTGTTATGAAAGTACTGCAGTTTATATACGAAAGTACTGCTGTTTGTCCAAAGTACTGCTCCTTCTCAAAGTACTGTTATTATCGAAAGTACTGCTGCTCTAAATTTAAAAGTACTGATTTTCATATGGTTTTTGATTTAAGGGGAAGTTGAGCATTATTATTGTTATGGTTTTTGGACGACACACACACAGGTTATTGTTCACACACACAAGGAGTTTGGTGATTTGTTCTTATCATCTAGCTTGATGAATCTAGCAATGTGTGATTTTTCTTATGATGCTCTATGCACACATTGGATATCACTTAAAGGAGTTACATTGTAGTGCTCAGTGTCTCATACTAGTTGAGGATTCTTGTTAAGGGATTGCGGTCTACTTATATTTGGTTTTGTATAAGTATGGAGTTAAAGTGATAGTAAAGATTTAAGATACAAGTTTGAGAAATTCTACTTCATCAAATTCAAGTTATATTCGTTTTCTTCACAAGTAATCATTACATAAAGCCTACAGATTTTGAAGAATCATTGATGTACATGCATCACTCAAGGGGAAGAGATGTTTGAGTGACATGTTCAAGTCAAGGGAAGCATGGAAGACAAGATTGTTTCATTCATGGTGAGATTTAATTATCTCAACTTCTCTGCTACTTGTCTAGGGAAGTTCGTACAAGAATCGCGGGTTGTTTTGTTACCATCAAATAGGGGAAGATTGTTGGGTCTATTATAGATTTGATGATACAAAACAAGAAGAATGAAACATAAGGACTAAAAGTGACAAAAAGGGAAACTACAAAAAGATGGAGGATTTAGAAGATTCTAGAAGATATGCTTAAAAGAATATTTAGTTTCCTAATTATATTATGTTTCCTCTTGTAAACCCTAGATGTCTCTAGTATATAAAGAGACATAGGGTCATTAGTTTTAGAGTACGTACAAGATGTAGACGTCTAAAGGTGTGTGTGTGTGGGAACCTAGGTGTAGGGAAAATGCCTAGGGTTTAGTTAGTTAGTGTTTGATTTTAAGTTTAGTTATTTATGTAAAGCGATTATCCGATAAAACCTGCTCGATATCTTCCACATGATGACAAAACAAACACGATTTTCCCCAGAAAGCAGCGTAAGTTGAGATAATTCACCACCTTGTCTTCCATGCTTCCCTTGACTTGAACATGTCACTCAAACATCTCTTTCCTTGTTGTTATCCAAATAGGGAATGTATGCAATAATGATCTTGACCACCAATATCATATCCTTCCAATCTAAGACTTCAATGCTTGAAACCATTATTATCATAAGAAAAATGGATTCAAAACAATAGAAACTCAACTAGCGTAGTAATAATGATCAACAGTAGTAAAAATCAAACACTTCCCCTTGAGTGATGCATGTAGATCAAATGATTCTTCAAATCTGTAGGCTTTATGTAATGATTACTTGTGAAGAAAACCGAGTATAACGAATTTGATGAAGAAGTAGAATTTCCCAAACTTGTGTCTTAAATCTTGTACTATCCACGGAACTCCATACTTATACGAATCACCAAATATAAGTAGACCACAATCCCTTGACAAGAATCCTCAACTAGTATGAGACACTGAGCACTACAATGTAACTCCTTTAAGTGATAGTTTACTAGGTCTTCATCCATCCACCCTCTTGACCTATGAAAACTAGATTTTGCAAGTCTTATATAATAAGAACACAAACCAAGTAATTCCACTTCACCTTCAAATAAGTGATAAATAATCCTCTTCGTAATCAATTCTTCAATAAATCAAATACGAGCCTTTTTTAATCCTTTTAAGAACAAATAACCAAAAACCAAACTCCTTGTGTGTGTGACCAATCTCCTGTGTGTGTGATATCCAAAAACCATAACAATATGCTCGACTTCCCCTTAATTCCAAATCAGTCCTATTAGCAACACTTTTTTCTGTCACTAAACTGTCGCTAATCTGTTGCTGAACTGTTGCTAAACTATCGCAAATCAAAGAGCAGTACTTTGCGTCCAAGCAGTACTTTCGGATTGCAACCAGTACTTTCAAACAATAACTGATCCAAAAACATACGCTTGAGATTAGTGGGACCAGTAGTATAAGTGATTTTCATGCCCATGTGACAAGATAATAGAACATTTAAAATATTGAGAACACTAATACGAGTACCAAACTGTGAACAGCCATGGCTTCTCACATGATATTCAAGATAATTGATCTATGTTGGCCAATCAAAGATAAGTCCTACCATAATACCCATAGACCTCTCCACACGAAATCCAACCCACTTGTACGTGAACCAATAACAACCAAACTTATTTATTCACTTACCCTCAACCCTTTACTAAATTTATCACCGAATATTTAAATTGAGGGACCAATCAAAAGTTAACTCAATTCATGTACTGTCGCTATCAATTCATTCACGTGATGATCATAGACCAAGCAAATAAATCGTACCATTCATTCAATCACCATTTGTCCTACGTGATACTAGTCATGTTCCACATCTTGTATTAGCCAATGAGTGAGGACCGGCAGCAAACCTCGTGATTCAACCATTCATACAAGTCAAATCTTACAAACCAGTACTTTATTCGAATAAACAATTGATCAATAATATTATACCCTTGTTGAGTGCTGCCAATTTAATATTCCATGGATATCACCAATACATACATCGAATATCACCAATGATAAAAATATTAAAACACAAACGACCAATAATCTTCTTGTATTGACCCATGAACACTGAATGATAATCCTTATAATTCGTAGGCTTGCTTTCTTACAAAAAAAATATATATTTATCCAATAGCGAATGTATTATCACCGACCCACGTCAGCAAATATTCTCTTGAAGTCAGTTTTCATGCAAATACTTATAATATGGAGTACCATAAAAAAGAATAATATTAAACCCAATAATATCAAATTACTATGGTTAACTCTTTTGTCAAGAAATATATACGTGAGACCAATCAGATGTAATACTAGATCCCACGTGATCTCAAAGCCCAAATAATATAAAGTATCAAACCCTTAAAAATTCGAATTTCTGAAAAACCCTTCAGCAGCCAACTTCGACGCCTTATATCTTTTTACTGGAAGCTTAGATCGAAGATCCCTTCGGTGTAAAGTTAGATTGTCATATAGAGAACATCCACCTAAAATTTCGTCCCGATCCGACGGTTAACGAAAAAGTTATCGCTGTTTGAAAACAGCCCTGCAGAAACCTTACGAAAATTTTCTAGATTCGAATTTTTCTTCCTTCTTCTTCAAAAAACCTTGTAGATCCCTATATCAAGAGCTCCCCACTCTGATACCAATTGATAAGATCGTTTATAAGCTCAGCCTAGATAACAATAACATATACATAACGCAGCTGAATAATAAAGAACATCAATGTTCTTGTTAAAGGTTTTCATTCACTAACACTAACTAATCTTAGACGTTTATAGAACATCGCCTACTAACTAAACTAATAACTAGTAGGCTTACAATAAACCATAATGTTCTAGTTACACACACACCTTTACTAGACGTCTACATTATGGAAGACTTAATTAAAAAATAACACATGTGAAGATCAATTGATAGAAACTAAAAACTAAAAATAACCTGGCTCTGATACCAATTGATAGAAACTAAAAACGTGATGAAGATAGTTTCGTGATCGTTTATGAGCCTTAGGGTTTAACAATAACATATACATACGCTAAAATGAATAACAAAGAACAATTATGTTATTGACACAAGGTTTTTATTCACTAACACTAACTAATCTTAGACGTTTATAGGAACACGTCTACTAACTAAACTAATAACCTAGGCGTTTACAAGACTATACGCCTAGGACACACACACACCTTTAGACGTCTACATCTTGTACGTACAATAAAACTAATGACCCTATGTCTCTTTATATACTAGAGACATCTAGGGTTTACAAGAGGAATCATAATAGAATTAGGAAACTAAATATTCTTTTAAGCATATCTTCTAGAATCTTCCAAATCCTCCATCTTTTTGTAGTTTCCCTTCTTGTCACTTTTAGTCCTTCATGTTTCATTCTTCTTGTTTTGTATCATCAAATCTATAATAGAACCAACACTTTATCTTTAGTACAAAAGCATTTAGGGCATGTTTCTCTTAAACATTCTAAAAGCTCTTGATATCGTTTGGCATATAAGCATGCATACCTAACTTCTCTATCAAGTGGTTTATTTATGCTATCCTCTTCGACAATCTCACGGAGGCATTCTAGACTATCCTTAAGATATGAAAAATATTCTTGACACACACGTTCGTTGTTTCTAAGATGAGTGGGAATATACTTTACAGTCACAGCATACTTTCGAATTCGCATATGCCTTAGATACAAAATTCTCATCACAGACAAGTGGCATTTTCCCTTTTACCTGACTTTTCAGATTCTCAATTTCCTTTTGTAAAGATGTTATTTTTTCATTGTTCTTATCATGAGTGACTTTCATTGAATCATATAACTCTTTGAATTGTTGTTTAACTTCTTCATTTTCTTCAAGAAAACTCTCATTTTCTTGTTGTAAAACATTAATGATGTTTTGAAGATGAAAGTTTTGAGAATTCTGAGAATCTAAAGGAGGAGGCATTTGGGAGCCATTCACATTATTCTTATCACCCTTCAATTATGAAATTTCGGTTTTCAATCTTTTGATTGTGTTACAATGATCTCGAATCTGTTCATTACGTTTGCTTATTTCAAACACTGCATCAAACTCAGGAGCATCCGAGGATGTCTTGACATTTGAGGTTTTAACATTTTCTTTGAGATGTTGATATTTTAATTGCAAAGCAAGATGTTCAACTTCCAATTTAGAAAAATGTTTGACCAAGTTATCATGATCATTCTGTTCAACTTTATCATGCAATTTTGAATTTGTGATTTCAAGCTCAATGACACGATCATGGGAAACTTTTAATGCAACTGTTAATTCATGAAATTGAGACACAGTAATAGAATAATTTGTAACGAGTAGTAGAACACATCTTGAGCAACACATTGAGAGATCAAATTATCATTAATGATGTTCAGATTCTTTATCTCAATTTCATTACTCTTAAGCTCACATTCATACATGCTGACCTCAAATTCCATATCATTAAACATCTTTTTCATTTCTTTAATCTCTGTGTCCATTCCTTTTTGAAGACTCTCAAATTGTTCTTTAAGTTGTTTAAAGAAAGGCATGACCTCAGTTAAATAGCATTCTTTAGTTTGTTCAAAACCCCTTTCCCCTTCAGTTATCCCAGTGGGTGTGATTCTCTTCTTACACATTTTCTCAAAATCAACAAATAGTTGGTAAACTACATAAAGGCTGATTAAGGTCTTGCTGTTAGTGGGAAGATTTCTAGGCACTAAATGCATTGGTGTATTTGGAGGATACACAGTGGCTGGAGGCAATTTCCAACAAGGGGAATTCTTTGTAAAAAGATTATCTGCCTTTTGCTGATCTATATCTTTCTTCTAGAAAACTTGTTCAGGGGTTAGTTGAGTTTGAGGTTTAAAGATGTTCAAGGAAATCCAGTTTTCCTTAGTGTAGTCATGGGGTTTAAACGTTATATTATACTTTGTACACTTAGGATCATTTAACTTCTTGGCCATTTTCACCCTAGAGGCTTCTTCAAATTTTCTATCCTCATCAGTGCTTCCTATACATGATGGTGTTTGCCTAGGCTTAAGAATCTCATTACCATCATAGACTACCTTTTGTGCAGCTTTAGCAACTTTTCCATACTCGGGATTGGGTACCTCTACAAGGGGAATACTATGTTTATCGCTTAAAACTCTATGCTTAGTGATCATGTGAGCAGTCTGAATGGTGTTCCCTTGTATGTACAGTTTGTTTTCAAGTTTGTTTTTCAAAGTTTTTAGGTTGGAAAAATCATTCAAAAGTTTTGATTCCTTAGCATTAAATTCTTGTTTAAGCACTTTTACATTTTCTTGAAGTTCTTGCTTTTGCTTAGATTTTAGTAAGCTTTTCTTGTAAGGAGTTTAACTCTTGTTTTAACATTTCTTCCCTAAAGTTACTTTTTTCTAATGATTGTATCGTATTTGATTATCCATCTCCTACTCACGGGTGGTCAATTCAAACTTAGCACGCTGTTCATAAATGGCAACTTGTTCCTTATAGGCATTAAGTTCAGAAGTTATAGAATCATCAGGGGCACATGCAGTGTATTCATCAAAAACATAGTCATCATTGACTGTAGAAGATGCATTACTTGGTACATATTCACTTCCATCTTGCTTAATATATTGATCATATGGGATAACATTGCTATTACCCATATTTTCAATATATGATTCAATAATTTCAGTTGATTGTACTTTGTCATGCATCTTTTGTACATCAACCTCATCATATAGTTTTAATACCTCTGAGATGATAGATTCCCTGGAAGGATTGGCCAGTTTTGGTGAAGAAGCCCTTGGAGTGACCATTGGTGAGATACTAGCCATGAAGATGGTGCGGCGGTTGGTTCATCATCAATATCACGAATCAAATGCATCACAAGATGCAACTTGAAATGCATTGGGATTGTTCGACCCATACCCTGCACCGTTTGTTCATCCACATCACCATAAGTTCTAGCATTTCCTCGGCAAGGAATATCAATTCTTCCTCATTCAACACTCCACTGTCTTGAGCTTGCACCACATCTTGTCCTCGGTACTCGATTTTGTGGACGTTTTGGAAGAGTGCAATTCCTTGTGATGTGACCTTCTCCACCACAGTTGTAACACTTGATTGGCTTTGCTTGACCCTGACCCATGTTCCTTCCACGATTCTGATTACCCATATATCCACCACCACCACCACCAGCATTCCCATATCCAGCACCAACATTCCCATATACAACACCAACATTCCCTTGCTCATTATGTGGAAGGTATGCATTCTATCTTCCTTGCACATTTTGCACCACTACCTTCCGTCTTTAAGCGTAGCATGATTGTGAAGATTGGATGCGATTCCGAGGTGATTGTTGGTGTGTGGGGTGAAGTTCAAGTTACCTTGACCATTAAAGCCGATTGATTGACAAGGCTGTTCCATGAATGTGTCTGCGATTACTGGAGGCTTATACCTGGATCCGGAATGAGTTTGTGATTACCATTTCCAGTAGGTATGACTTGAGATGCTTTGGTAGTTATTCCCACATTAGTGTAGAATGCAGTTGAATCATTTGAAGAGCTTGCATTTCCAGCATTGTTGTTGAACTTTTCATGGATCATCCGTTCAAACACAGCATGCTTCTCATTTTAGAGCAAATATGCATACAATTGCTCATAATTGGTGTTCCTCAAACCTTTGTTTAGCTTGACTGCAGTGACAAATTTGTGCCATTCGGGATTCATGTTGTTCACAAACTTTGAATTGAGCTGAATATTTGGCATTGTCATTTTGATATTCCTCATATCATTCACAAGCTTGTGGAATCTTACATGATATTCAGTAACACTTTCCCCTGGATTCATCTTAAAGTTCTCAAAGTCATCATACATCTGAGATTTCGTGTCTTCTTTAGTCAATTCTGAACCAGAGAGAAACATCTGAACATTGTCCCAAACTGCTTTAGCTTCAGTGTTGTGATTGATCAACTTGTAAATGTCCTTAGGTAAACCCTGAAGTATAATGTTAGAAACCCTGATGTCTGCGTCGTATCTCTTCTTCTCCTTATCATCAAGCTCATCATACATCTTTGGTCTATCTAACCCCAACACAACTGAACCATCAACAACAGTTTCGAGGATATCCATAGTAGTCTCAATTTGATATGGTCCTTCATCAATTGACTTAAGTATGTTAACCCCATTTTCTTTTCCTAAGCAATACAGTCTGATTCTTTGAGCCCAAGAGTCATAGTCGATTCATGTCGGCATGGGAGGACGAGTGTCGGATCCTGCGGCTTATGCGTCATCAAAGAATGGAAGAGGTGATTGTAGACATGATTACAAATTCTACGGGATTTCATAACTCTTTGATTAAACCGGGAAATATATTCTTTCACGGGATTTTACTAAATCAAGAGAAAACCGTAAATCGTAACACGAAGAAACAATAAGTCTCAAAAGATAAATCGCACACTTGACTCCCAAATCGCTTAAACGACAAATCGCTTAAGTAGACAAATCGCTAAACAGACAAATCGCTTAAACAGACAAATTGCTTAAGCAGACAAATCGCTTAAACAGACAAATTGCTTAAACAGACAAATCGTTTAATCCTCAAATCGCATAATCAGACAAATCGCATAGTACACAAGTACAACCACTACTTCCACTACTTTGTCCTTTCTTGTCGCTTTGGCTTAATAGACAAATCGATTAGTACACAAATCGCTTCTCAGAAACAGAAAAATCGCTTCAATAAGCAATCACGAAAGGGACAAATCGCATGAAGTTTGGGACAAATCGCATAGGAGAAAAATAGTCCGAGACACAAATCGCTTCAAGGAAACTTTCTAAAACACCACTTTTCAATCTAAAAACAACCCAACCACGATGATTCAAGCCTTCCAAACCAAAACCTAACCACTTATAATGATTCTAAACACAAAAGTACTATCAAAATCCAAACTTTAACACTAGAAATGATCCAAATGATGCAAACTACTCTAAACTCATTCAAATCCAAAAACCTTATCAAAACCACTAGAAATCCGAGAACATGAAAGATGAGTGATCAAACCATGGCTCTTGATACCATTTGTGACATATTGGATTTCATAAACACATCATATCATAACAAAAAGGGGCGTATGGTTTAGGTTCTAGAGAGAGAAAGTGGAAGAGTTTTGGGAATTTAGTGAGACAAAGAAAAATGATATTATGAAGCTCCAACCCTCTACCTTGGGAGGTAGAGGGTATTTATAGTTTTCTTACAAGACACCGCCTCCCTACGGGCTGTGGATCATGCATACAGTGGGTAAAGACCCGTCCGTCCTCCACGGTGTTACTTAACAAACTACTTACTAACATTACATGACTACGACTACTAGCTTTCTAACTAATACATATACTTGAGGTGACCGCTCTTTAACTACCAGATTTTCTAAATCCTAACAAAAAATAAGGAAACACACACACACTCTCTCTCAATCCAACTCCGATTCCATAAAAAAACACCCCGATTACATTCCAATTTAACGCCATCGTTAATACGTCGCCGTCATCCGCCACCATCATCCGCTGTTCGCCGTCGATTTAACCGTCAAATCAGTTAATAATCCGTCATCATAACTTTCAATCCACATATAACCTTCAAATCCGTCTTCATCGCCATCAAATCCATCGCCGCCGTCGATCAGCCACCATGTGTTTGATGATTTAGATGTTGTGGATCTAATAATCGTATTGTGGATCTAAAAATCGTGTTGTGGATCTGAAAATCATGTTGTGGATCTGAAAATCGTGATGAAGATGTTGATGATTTAGATGCACACCATGTGTTTAATGAAATGCGTCTGTGAAGAATCATATGTGATTCTGAAAAATAATATGTGATTCTGAAGATTCACATGTGATGAAGATGTTGATGGTTTAGATGCACACCATGTGTTTGATGAAATGCGTCTATGAAGAATCATATGTGATTCTGAGGAATCATATGTGATCTAAAGAATCACATGTGAAGCAAAATCACATATTTTATTTTTTATGTTATATCGATCTCTTTATGTAATAAAGAAGAAAAGAATCATATATGATTCTAGTAGAATCATATATGATTGTAGTAGAATATTTTGGTTTTTCTGTTTTATCTGTTTCTATAATAAAGAAGAAAAGAATCACATATGATTCTAATAGAATCATGTGATTCTTATAAAATCATATGTGATTCTGTTATGAAATAAATATTGTTTGATCCTTGTAATGTAAATCATATGTGATTCTAGTACTAATTAAATATTTACATTTTAGCTAACTACAGGTCTTGCTTAAAAAGTTGGAGAAAAGCCTAAGCCGAAAGCTGAGTCTAAGCCTATTTAGAGAAAAAAGGAAGTTATTCAAGGGGAAGATTATGAAAGTAATTAACATAAGAAGTTAAGGGGAAGATGATTAGGTGTTATGTACTAGTGATGATTTATGTAAATTTCTTCATTTTATTGTGTTTAGAAGTGATGGTAGTCTTTTGGTAATTACCGATGGTCGTAGTAGTGAACGTATTTTTACATGCCATTTTTTTGTCACATATGATTCTAGTAGAATTATATATGATTCTAATAGAATCACATATGATTCAGCAATTTTTTTTTTGCTTATTCAGCTTTTATTGTGGCTTATTTTGCACGTTAGTAGATTCAGTTTTATCTGTTTTTCTGTAACAAAGAAGAAAAGAAACACATATGATTCTAGTAGAAGAAAAAGAAGTTTTTATGTTTTATCCGTTTCTGTGATTTACATTACAAGAAACACATATGATTCTAGTAGAATCATATATGATTGTAGTAGAATCATATGTGATTCGGTTATGAAATAAATATTGTTTGATCTTTCAATATTTATGCGCACATGAAGAAACTTTATACGCAAATAGCATAAGGAAGTTGACTTTAAGCATAAAGTAATATCACTAGCACGAATATCCTTCATCTTCTTTGGAGAAATTGCTTAAACCACAGCTTCAAGAGGTCTATTAGAATCATATATGATTTTAGTAAGAATCATATGTGATATTGGTAGAATCACCTGTGATTCTAGGTTTGACAGAAGGTTGTAGCTTTGACAGCAACAGGTTTCAGTTTAGAAAGCATTACATGTAAAGAAATCTGGTCATGGAACTAATCAAAATAATTGTTCAATGAAGCTTACTTGTTTTGGCCATGCATACCCAACCAACCCATTTCTACCATCTAAAGTTTTTATTTACGATTACAGAAAAACTAAAACATCATTTGACAAAAGCATATTATAGAAAAACTAAAACATCATTGGTGTTAGTCCTCCATTTCAACTTTGAAATGTGCCCTCTGACTTTAGCAACAACAACATATTTTTTATGTTGATTTTCTTGTAGAAACAAAAAAAGTTAAAAAATATGTTGAATCACATGTGATTCTAGTTGAATCATATGTGAATTTACTTGAATCACATATGATTCTAGTTGAATCACATGTGATTGTAATACAAACAAAAAAAATCAAAAACGATAGAAAAACAGTCAAACCTGTTTGTCGGTAGGAGGTACATAGGAAGTACGAGCCTGGCTCACATTGACACCACCATCATTGTATCAGCTTTACCCATAACCCACAGCTTCACAAAATTATCATCAAAAGGTCTACTAGAATCATATATGATTTCAGTAAGAATAATATATGATTCTTGTAGAATCATATATGATTCTTGTAGAATCATATATGATTCTACTATAATTGTTGTTCAACTGTTCAGAAAATGTACAAAATCAGAGAAATACAACTGCCAATTTCATCAGGTATTTGTCCAGTAAGCTTATTGCCCTACAAATCTAAATGATTGACATATACATAAAAGCTTTAACTAACTTAGCACCCTCAGTACCATAAACAACCAAATGACCCTTCCTAGAAATGTACCTCCTGTTTCGCATTTTTCCACCTCCACTTCTAAGGAAAGTATGATGACGAAGGTCATTATGTAAAGAGATACATATTATACACAAATGGTATGCCCAATCAACCTAACATTCCCCATTTCAACCACATAGTCTGATACCTAGCCTACCCATTTTGCCACCTCACTTCCAACCTCTAATACAAGTATTGCATATGCTAACATGTAGAGAGACGTAAAACTGCCCTCAAGGCCAATTTTAGTCGAATTATTTCATTAAATTATGCGCTAAGCTCATAATCCTAAATAATGAATTAAACAATCAATGACATCTGATATTTTGATGCTGATTCATTAATTTCATTATGCCCTAATGCTAATTATTTGATCCATCACATTATAATCTAATGCAAAATGTACATACTGTGATATCCGAAAATCCAACATAATAAAACTTTAAAAAAGGAGTGTCTATAATTAAGGAATGTTTAGATGTGTGCTATAAAAATGAATATGTGATTCTAATAATCAGAAACAAGGCGGACACATATTCTAAAATGAATATGTGATTCTAAACCAGTAATCAATTGTAACAAGGCGGACACTAGGAGATTATGTGTGAATCACATCCAAACACAACCCAAGAATCGTATGTGATTATGTGTGAATCACTGAATCACATATGATTCTGACCAACCGAAACAAATCCCAATTCAGCACACAAAGTAAACCGATCAGACATAAACCCACCCAACAACATATGTAAAAACAATCCAATTCCATCTTCATGACACCCCGACTGCCCATATCTAGTAATCATTAAAGTCCAAGTAACCAAGTTTCTCTCAAGCATTCTATCAAACACCTTCTCCGCAGACTCGAAATTGCCAAAACCTTTAGTAAACAAATCAATCAAAGCACAACTACTTATTATCAACAAGTAAATAAGCAATTTTATTAAGCTTTACCCATAACCTCTACTGCTAAAAACGTAAATAATCAACAAAATAAGCAATTTTATTCAATATCTAATGCTTTTAATTATAATCAACTAAAAAAGTTTACCAGAATTAGGAATGATGATGACGGTTCACGGCGGCGGTGACGGTGAGTTACGGTTATTTGATGGTGATGATTCCGATTGATGGTGATTAATCGGTTATTTGAGAGGTTGGGTGAGTGACGGTTAATTGAGATCGGAAATTATGATGAAGAGGATGGTGAAGTATCAAATGAGAAAGAAAAGTGGGGTGACGAGTTTGCCCCTGTACATGATAAAAAAAGAAAAAGTAAAAAAAATGGTTTACTAATGGACGGATGAGATAAAAAAATGGAGGGACGAGATTTAATCTTGGGATTTATGGTAAAAAAAATGGATCTACAAAGAACTTTTGCCTTATTCTCTAATACTCTCCCACAGTCTGAGCGGCGAAATCGTAAAAACTTGGACTGAAGTAGTAAATTAGACAGAAAAAACATTAATATAATAAAAACATAAATTTAGTCGACTAGTAACAAAACTGTACCAACGGTCGACTTTTGTCGACTGGTACCAACAGTATGCTAAGTAGACTGGTAACACAACTGTATCGATGGTCGATCAAGGACTGATACCAATGATCAACTTTAATCGACTGGTAACAAAGCCGTACGAACAGGGACGGATCCACTTAATAAGAACGGGGGGCAAGTGCCCCCCACGACTAGCCGAAAAAGTCGAGATTTTAGTGTAATTTTTTTATAATTTTAACCTTTTTGAAAGTGCTCCCCAACCAAACTCAAATTGCCCCCCACCCACATACTAAAACCCAACATTCAACACTCTAAAGCTTTATAAATCAATCATTTCAAAGTAAAACTACTCGATTTATCATTACGATTCTAGTTTTTTCTTCCGCATTTTGTTGTTGTAAAAAAAAAAATTTTGCCCCCCACATCTTCATTTCCTTGTTCCGCCACTGAGTACGAACAATCAACCAACAAACAAACAATAAAACAACTATAACTTTTTTTTCAATAATAAAACAAAAACATAAACATAAACATAAACATAAATCCTTCTAACAATAAAACAACCATATCTGTGTCGTTGAGGAGCTTCAGAACTTTTATTTCTGTTGTGGTTTAGACATGAGGAACAAAAAGAACTCCTAACCTTCACTGTGTTTATTATCCATGCACGATCGCCAAGAACAAGAATAATATATCAATGAATGTCTTGTAGTTTTTGAATAATTAAAAGAAAAGTATTGACCGGGAGTATCTGTGAATGATGTGTCGGCTGATCATCTTTTTTTCCTTCCAGTGGTCCACCAAAACTAACAAATACTATAATAGGCGGCGGTTAAAGCATGACAAGGGTGGTAGAAAGATAGGTCTCACAGCGAAATGGGAGTCGCGAAGTCGGATTCACAGCATTACTACATGGTAGGCCCCATTTTAGCCACCAAATTCCCTACGTGATTATTATATATATAGGCCTTAATATTCACATTCTTATACGTATATGCGTTATTGTGGCCTCAGCTCCTCATTAGTCATTACCTCTTTCTTTTCAAAATGGATAATTCCCTCCTAGATTTTTACTAGCTGGATAAGAATAACAAAATAAAAATAACTAAAACACCAATAGTTGTTTTTTAAGAAGCAGCTTGTACGATAATCAACCTGTCATTGTATATCTCGTACACAAACTTTACTTGTTTTTCATTCGTACACATATTCACATCAATATATGACTTTGAATATGCTAACTTCATCTGTTTTGTGTACGAAAGTTATTGTAATTTAAAGAAATTGTGAGCAGCTAGCACCCAATATAAATAAATACAGTATATGTTTTTGTGAGTGGTCCATCTTGGCATGGGCGGAGCTATTAAGGGATTGAGAAAGGGAATTCGTGAATTCTGGTGGCTAAAGTTAGTGTATTTTTTCGCAATTTCATGTGTATTTCCGGGAAAAAAAATTATTTTAGCCCTTCAATTTAATGTATTTCTAGAAAAAAATTTGTTTCGGCCCTCTCACGAAAATTTTTCTAGCTCCGCCATTGCATCTTGGTAATAAACCTTTTGGTTAATCTTTTTAAAACTAATATGATGTTATTGTTGGAATTATATAACATGACTAATTATAAATATAAACAATAAACATCAAGTACACATGCGGAAGCGTATAGGAAAGATTAACGAATAATTAATTAACATAAACTAGAATATGCGTACATTTCTTGATTCTAGCCGAACAAGAATCAAATCCACAAAACTAGCAATTGGATGAACCCTAATTAGGGTTTATAGGATTATGTGAATTACCCTTACCGTTTTGTAATTCAATCCAAGAATACTAACAATAATGTGTTAGTACCACTTCTCATATTACATCGTCTAAACCGAATTAAAGTAATGCTAGTTTTGATTAAACAAATAACTTTGATTTGGGAAAAGCTATGGATCGATCCCTATGAGGGGTTGTCGACCGGTTTTAGCAAACACACACACAAAACAAGTTTTAGGTTTAGCTAATGAATACAAGAGTTAAATTACAAACACCCTTGGTTTTGTATTTATACTCAAACAAACTTGGTGAACAAGTTGGCTAAGGATTGGTTTATGGAAACCATATGGACGATCGGCCATGGACTCCCACAAGGGATTCTAGAATCTTCTCGATCTCCAATTTCATCTTTAGTCCTTCCCAATTATATTTAACGACCGTTAGTCCATTACATTAATTACTTAACGTCCGTTATAGTTATTTCGTTTAATTAATAAATAAATATAACTATTACATTTAATTATTAACTTTAATTCTCATACGTAAAGTGTGCAATCTCGTGGTCTCGAGTTCGATCCTAACACACATCTATTAATTTATTGTCCATTAAACCAACAGTTATTGTCATCTCAGATAATGATACAGATTTGTCAATATCAATTAATAAACAATACACGAAAAACTTAACCACAATATATCAACTATAACTATTTGCCTTTATAAAATTTCATGCTATACACCTATACACGGGAACACACCTACTTATCAATATTTGGTTATTCTTTATCTTTGAGTAAGAAGCTACTAATTAAAGAGACTTGAAATATTCTCATTCTAATGAATTATAAAGAGAAATAGATTGGCCACTTCGACTATACTTTCTAATTACAGAGATGGGGACAAAATCTGTTTAATTGAAATGTAAATTTACACTACTTTTTTATAAATTTTATATACAATAAGGGTTTTGCTGAGCTGCGTTTAAGAATCTTTGCCATGCATAAAGAGTGGTCCTTAAATCACTTTTGAAGTGTTATCAATAGTGGCTGAAGTGCTTATGATTATATTTAGCAAAGTCCTGTAAACAAAGAAGGAAATAGTGGGTGGTCTTTGTTAACTACTTATACAACTACTTGCAATATTCACTAGATACAAATAAGTCTCAAGTATTAATGTAAGTTATTTATGTTTTGTCATCACACTATCAATCCATTACTTATTGTATGTTGTATGACAGATCTCTCTAGCTCGTCTGAAAACCGAAATTCTTAATGTGGAAGCTTAAGCTATCGAAAGGCGACGATGATCCAAGTGTTAGTAGCACTAATCATCATATTGGTAGACAGTTTTGGGAATTTGATCCCTGTGCAGGGACACCAGAGGAACGATTTCAAATTGAGTTCATGCAAGAAGAATTTTCCAAAAACAAGTTGCATGTGAAGCATAGTTCTGATCTATTAATGAGATTCCAGGTAACATTTTATCTAATAAATGATTGAATTATCGTAATTACATATTTTCTTGAGCACTCAGTTAACAAGATAAAATATAGTTTGCAAGCGAGAACAAAGTTGAAATGAAAAAATCACAAGTACAAGAAGCAAAAGATGACGATGAAGTTGTGGTAAAGGCATCGTTAAAGAAAGCGTTGAGATTTTACTCAACACTTCAAGGTGAGGACGGAAGTTGGCCTGCTGATTATGGTGGTCCTTTGTTTCTCCTTCCTGGCCTGGTACGAACAAAATATTTTAATCAGCATCTTAATTTTCTTCTAACATAATTGTATGTTTATGACAATGCAAAAAAGCATAACTACTAAAATATGTGAGAGTGACTTGTGGAAATACCTAGCCTTTTCTTACTTAGATAGTGATTTAACTTTCTATCTAATATAAGCCAATGAGAAGCTTACAAGCTTTTAAAATATTTGAGACTACTTTCAACTGGTTTGCCATGTATATTTTCTATTAGTTTACTACGATTATTGGAAGATAAATATGATTGATATTTGCATAGGGTCCAAAATATATCAACACTGTGCGAAAGTATAGGCAACACAATGATAAACAATAGAACTTTTATTAAGATCTAAGCTGCAATAGTCAGCTTAGATTAAGTTTACAATAGTATCCAAATGTTACAAGATTAGATTAATGTCAATAAGACAATAATCATGTAAATATAAAGACAAGACAAGATCGATTGAAATGATCGAAAAGAGAAGAAGAGTGATACAAAGGCGCACACTCAAGTGTTGCTAACCCTAGAATAAGGGACTTATTAAATAGGAGATTAAGTTACACTAAGACTCCTCTAACGGCTATAAATGCTCATCAGTGAGAAGCAGAAAAGACTTCACAGTAGTAATCTTGGAACTTTAAACCACTAATGCTTTGTCCATGTTTAACCCCATGTAATAAGCACATGATGAACATAACTTGAAAGCCATTAGCAATTGATAGAATGATATGTTTGCCGAGAATATTACCCTAAAATTTAACCTTCCCCTTAACTCGATGAGCAAACATATCAAACAATATCAATTTTTCACACAAAAATTTATCTTTGATAAAGCAGGGAGATTTTTAGTGAGAATGTCTGATTTGGTTTGAAGAGCCAATCTTTTTAGCACTTATAACACCTCTTGCAATTTTTTCCCGATGAAGTGAACATCAATTTCAAAGTGTTTTGATCTTTCATGGAAAACAGGTTGGATAGCAAGTTGAAGTTGTAAGGCAGATTTGTTATCACAAAAGATTAACAGGAGATTAATATCAACTTTTAGATCTTTTAATATTTTTGAATCGAGATGATTTCACAAGCGCATGTAGACATAGATCTATACTCGCCTTACGTGGAAGATTTTGAAAAGAGTGTTTTGTTTTTTACTTTTCCATGAGATCAGTCATTAAAGAAACACAATAACACTGTGCGAGATTTTACGGTTTTCTTGCATTTGGCCCAATCAGCATCACTATATCCTTCAAGATGATTTTTAGAGTTGCTGAAATTGTACCTTAGACCTTTTCCTGGAGCTCCTTTTAGATATCTCAACATTGAGGGCACATTCGGATGAGATTTCAAGGGAGAGTGCATGTATTGTGCCAGACATAAATGCTGAGTATGAGATGTCGGTCTTGTATGGGTGAGATATATAAGTTTCCCAAGTAACCGATAACCGGTGATGTTGTCAAGCAAGGGATCATCAGCCTGGGAATGTATGGAAGGAGCGTGGGTTCCATAGGAGTAGAACAGTTTGCACCCAAGAAGACCAAATTCTTTGAGAAGTTCAAGTCAGTATTTTCTTTGGGAGAGACAAATGTCATTCAGTTTTAGAACCTCAATGGCAAGAAAATATTTTAGATTTCCCAAGTCTTTGATATGAAATTTGGATTTTAGAAATTCTTTAAAAAGATTTATCTCATCAATACAGTTTCCAGTAAGAACAATGTCATCCACATAAACAAGTAGAGCAATAAACTTGTTATTCTCTGTTTTGGTGAAAAATGAGTGATCATTAACAGTTGGACAAAGTTATTTTCCTTTAAAACAGCGACAAGCTTTTCATTCCATTTCATGGGAGCTTGTTTTAGGCCATATAGAGACTTGACAAGTTTACAAACTTTATTTTTATTTTTCTCATTACGAACCCTTGGGGATGGTCATATAGATATCCTCATCAAGATCTCCATACAAGAAGGCATTGTTAACATCAAGTTGAAAAAGAGGCCATTTATTTTTACGGACTAAGGCAATAAGACATCTAACTGTTAGACATTTTCACAAACGGAGAAAAAGTTTCATCATAGTCATCCCTTCCCTTTGGTTATAGCCTTTAACAACTAATCTAGGCTTGTATCTATCAACTTCACCATTGGCTTTATATTTGATTTTAAAGATCCATTTGTAGCCAATAGGAGTTCTATTAGGAGGTAGATCAGTTATATCCCAAGCATGGTTTTCATTTAAGGCCTCAATTTTAGAGTTCATAGCATCAACCCAATTACTATCAAAGATAGCTTCTTCATACAATTAGGTTCAATACTTTATTTAGACTAGAAGCAAAGCAGGAATTATCTTTGTTAAGATTAGAGTAATTAACAACCTTTTCAACACCATATTTGACTTTTCCTTCAACAATAAAGTCATTAAGATTACTTGGCAACTTAGAAACTACGGTTGACCTTAGCAAAGATAGTGGGCAAGCCTCTTTCTTGTTCAAGAGAATCGTGATGATGTATCAGAATCGTGAGGATGCATCGCCGGCAGGATGTGATTCTTGAGATATGATGCCCTCGAAGGTGTGTTTATCATCTATAGATGTTGCAACCGGTTCATCAATCCTAGTAGGATGATTTACCACTGTGCCATCATCATAGGATGTCACTCTCCCTTCATCATTGGGACTTGTTTGTGAGTCGAAAGAAATTTTTGTGATTTAAATCTTTAGGCACATAAGTTTCAACAAAAGGTTTTGACGAAGAATTTTTCATTTTAAAGGGAAAAAAGGTTTCATAAAATTTGACATCTCGGAATAAAGATATTTTTTGTTTCTAGGCTCAAGAGTCTATAGCCTTTTTCTCATTGAGTAACCAATAAGAACACTTTTTCGGACCTACTACCAAATTTATCCGAGATGTTGAGAATGGTGGCATAGCATAAGCAGCCAAAGACTCTAAGGAGAGAGATTGAAGGGTCATGCCCATACACTTAAGGAAGAAAGGGACTTGCCGCAGTGAGGCGAGAAGAGGTAACCTGTTTATGACATAGCGGCGGTTAGAACACATTCAGCCAAAGATATAGAGTAATTCCCCCGAAACATAAGGGATCTAGCCACATTAAGGAGATGCCTATGTTTCCTTTCTTCAATACCATTTTGTTGTGGTGTATAAACACAAGAGGTTTGATGTAGAATTCCTTTTTCATGATAAAATTGTTGAAGTTTATTATTGACAAATTATGTCCCATTATCACTTCTAAAAATCTTGACATTGTGTTCAAATTGATTTGATAGCATATGGGTAAAGTTAACAATGGAAACATAAACATCATCCTTCCCCTTAAGCATATAAACCCACACCGCTCAGAATAGTCATCAACCATGGTTAAAAAATATTTGTAACCATCTCTCCTAGTGATTTTATATGGTCCCCATACATCAAGGTGAACAAGTTGACCAATTTTAGTGGATTTATGTTCACTTAGAGGGAATGGTTCTACGGTTTGTTTAGCTTTATTACAAGTATCACAGAGATGATCGATTTGAGATGAACTATCAAATTTAAGAGTGGGTTTAAGTATGTGTAGGACTTTGGTGAAAGGATGACCAAGTCTTTGATGCTAGAGATTTCTAGAAACATGACAAACAGATATGGGTTATTAGAAGTAATCTTACATGTAGAATCTATATAAAACATATATAACCCATTGTATTGTTTACCAATCCCCACAATCCTTTTTGATGTAAATCATGTATATAGCAATTAGATTCATTAAACCCAACAAACATCTTATTGTCTCTAGCAATCTTATGAGCGGATAGCAAGCTGACATTGTACTTCGGGAACAACAAGAACATCAAAAAGAGTTAGGTCATTATTGACCTTTAAATCACCAATTTTAGTAATCAAGGCCTGAGTACCATTGGGATGTCCAACAGTTAGGCCAAGATTTGAAATGTTAACAACATTGATTAAAAATTTTTCGAACAGTCATGTCTTTGATTTGCACGAGAATCAACAATCCAACCAAGGCGATGTTTCGGATAAGGATTTAGTGTTGTTGTTAAAAAACTTGTTGAAGTTTACATTAAACTTGACATTGCCATTAAAGAAGGTTCCTGAAAAATTTTTACCCGCCAAGTTGGCATTTGAGATGACACATTGTTGTCATTGGAAGACTCATAAGTCTTGAGAGTGTTCATTAACAAGGAGACGGGGAAAGTTGCTAGCACTATTATCGTTGGCGCGATTAGTTTCAGCGAGAAACATTGTTTTGCTGAAAGGTTTACCATTAAAATTTCTTTTAGCATATCCAGAAGGATAGCCAACAAGATCATAACATCTATCAACAAGTATGACGGGTTTTTGCAATTGGTACATTTGAGGTTCATGTTTGGTCCTCTCTATTAGAGTACAGCTGTTACCGATTATTAAAACGGAAACTTTGTTGTTAAAACCTCTTTGTTATCAAAAAATTTTCCACCATCGGAAGTTTTTGCAGCAAAGGCGTAGCATTGGGTTTAGTATGAGCTATTCCCGAGATGAAACATTTCGTGAGATTCTTCTCGAGAGACAGAAACGGCGATTTTGACATTAGGTAAAGGATCTCTAGTTAAAATATTGCTTCTGATGGGAACATAGGAATCATCAAGACCCATAAGAAATTGCATTAACTTGATTAGTTGATTGTGTTTTTCAAAATGTTTTGCAGCCTCACAAGTGCATGGAGGCAAGCTAATCATACAATCAAATTGTTTCCATAAAGAGTTAAGATTGTTATAGTAATCGACAAGAGAGGACCCACTTTGACTAAGGGAGTTTATATTTTTATGCAAATTAAAAATAGCTGAACCATCAACTTTATCATAAGTGTCATTAAGATCATTCCACATTTCATAAGCAGTTTTAGCATAAATAGCACCAAAGAAATAGTTCGGTGAGAGAGTTGAGAATCCAAGTAACCACAACAGAGTTACAAGTATCCCATTGATTAGCAAGACTAAGGTTTGAATCATTTCTTGTATAAGTACCATCAATAAACCTAACTTGTTATGGTTCCTTAAAGCAAATGTCATGGCCATATTCCATATTATATAATTTTCAGCCCATGAGTTTAATAGAAATAATGGGAGTACCATTGGTATTGTTGGGGTATAAATACAAAGCATCACCAAAGGATAAGCTTTTCTCAATGGAAGAACCACCACCACCAACATTATCATCACCAATGACCATAATATAAACAATAAGACGATGATATAATAAGACAAATAAAGAATCACGCAGAGCAGATAATAATAGAGTAAATAGACAAGTAGATAAGACTTTGTAATAAGAAACAACAAGCACCGGTGGACTAGAGTAAACAAGAGCAGTGGAGTATTCTGCACCACTCAAAGGTGGCAGATCAAGATGTTAGTCTACCCTTTTCACCCAAAACTTAAGTCTTGTATGTTTAAAAGAAGAGATAAGACTTAGACTTCTGAGAAATATGCGGCGGAAGAACAAATCACAATCACCCTAGATTCACTTAGTCTAGGGCAAATTGTAAGCGAACGAAGATAACCGGTGATTACGCCAATAGCAATAACCCCAAACCACACCTTTGTTGCCAAGGAGAATCAATGAGCCGACGCTCACGATACCATGTGCGAAAGTATAGGCAACACAATGATGAACAATAGAACCTTTATTGAGGATCTAAGGCGCAATAGTCGAAAGATTAAGTTTAATAGTATCCAAATGTTACAAGATTAGATTAATGTCAATAAGACAATAATCATGTAAATATAAAGACAAGACAAGATCAAATGAAATGATGAGAAAGGAGAGAAGAAGTGATACAAAGGCTGACACTCAAGTGTTGCTAACCCTAGAATAAGGGACTTATTAAATAGGAGATTAAGTTACACTAAGACCCCTCTAACGGCTATAAAATGCTCATCGCTATAAAATGAGAAAAGACTTCAGCAGAAATGATAATCTTGGAACTTTAAACCACTAATGCTTTGTCCATGTTTAACCCCTGTAATAAGCCTGCAATGAACATAACTTGAAAGCCATTAGCAATTGATAGAATGATATGTTTGCCACAGAATATTACCCCAAAATTTAACAAACACCAATGTTGATATATGTTGAGTGTGACATGTCAATAACCATTGAAAATGTTGCTTTCTGGTTCATTTGGTGATCTCAATCGTACTGATGTTGTAGCTATGGATTGGAATATTGATGCTGACTTATATTGAAATATAAAACTCGCTTAGTTGAATGTAAATCAATCTTGTATTTATCGAATCCTGGTTTATTTTTTCGAAATCGGAAAGGAAATATAATACACCGAACTAGCAAAGCAAGATGATAGAGAAGTTTGAAATGTAATTCACTTAGTATTAAATTTAAGATTCAATCAATAATACGATTCTTTTTATTATTGTTTACAAAGTTGTTTCTTGGCAGAGACGGAGCCATATTTTGTTGAGACTTGAGAGAGGTCAGTCGACCTCTCTCGTTATATTTTCTAACTCCGTCCGTGTTTCTTGAAAAAGCACTAACGAGCTTCAAACTGGTGAAGTAACAAAGCTTTTTAAATTGTACCGCAGATCATTGGATTGCATGTGATGGGAGCGAAGGATGCAGTTTTGTCTGTAGAACACCAAAGGGAAATCCGCCGTTATCTTTACAATCATCAAGTAAGTAGTAAATGAATTGTGTATTGATCGGTTACATGTTATAGTTTCTAGCTCAAATAAAAAATGTTGCATATTATACCTTTTTTATTATGTCTGGAAAAATTATTTTGTCTTTGTTTTTGTTTCTGAAAAGAGATACATATATTGCAACCATAACTTGTAAAAAAACTTTTGATTAAACAGATTAATAAACATACGATACCGTGTTAAAAGAAAGTAACAAAGAAAACTAACAAACCCCTCATTGCATGCGTAGAATGTTGATGGGGGATGGGGTTTACACATTGAAGGACACAGCACCATGTTTTGTACAGCCTTAAACTATGTGGCACTAAGATTGCTTGGAGAAAAAATGGATGGCGGTGAAGGATCCATGACCAAAGCAAGAAAATGGATTATTGATCATGGTAGTGTCACACACATACCCTCTTGGGGAAAACTGTGGCTTTCGGTTAGACTCTTCTCCATTTACCTTCTTTACTTACGTATCATACAATACATTTTTGAAATCTTTGTTAGCTAGCGACGAATGAAATTTCTATATAAGCATGTATTTAGTTTGGTAATAAATGATATTGCTTTAACGCAATTATAGCTTAGCAACGAAATTGTGTTACTAAATTCATGTTAAAGTTTTGGTTAAAGTGTTAGTGGATTAAAGACTGGTCAATTAGCCATATAAATATGTGTGACAGGTACTAGGAGTTTATGAATGGAGGGGCAACAATCCTTTGCCACCAGAAATGTGGCTTCTCCCATATTTTGTTCCGTTACACCCAGGTTTGTTTGTTTCTTTCTTTCCGTATTTTATGGTTATCTTGGTGTTTTATAGAACGAATGATGATAAAGTACATAATGTATCCTTTCTTTACATTGATGTTAAAGGAAGAATGTGGTGTCACACAAGGATGGTATACTTGCCAATGTCGTATTTATACGGTAAAAGGTTTGTCGGGCCAATAAGTTTCACTGTTTTGTCCCTAAGAAGAGAGTTGTATGGGACTCTTTATCACCAAGTTAATTGGGACTTGGCTAGAAATCAATGTGCTAAGGTAATAATAGTTTTCTTCTTCTAGATAGTTCGGATATTTTTACGCTATTATAATTTGCTAGTTATCCCTATTGTTGTGCAGGAAGATTTGTATTACCCTCATCCAATGATACAAGACATCATATGGGGTGGTTTGCACAAATTTGCTGAACCTATATTGATGACATGGCCATTTTCGAAGCTTAGAAAGAAAGCATTGAACACTGTTATGGAACATATACATTATGAGGACGAAAACACTCGTTATATATGCATTGGACCTGTTAATAAGGTACAAACAAGCCAAATTCTCATCGTTTCGGTAGTTGACCATTTGAATGTAGTTGAGTTTGAACAGTGAACACGTAATAAGGAACGCAAAAACAGGTACTTAACATGTTATGTTGCTGGATTGAGGATCCAAAGTCACCTGTAAATAAACGACACCTCTCTAGAATAAAAGACTATCTTTGGATAGCTGAAGATGGCATGAAGATGCAGGTAATTTTCAAATACTATCGTTACATTGTTATTATTCTTACTGCCTTCAAATAAACGGAAACCATTTCTTTGCATCTTTAACTATATCTTAACTTATGATATCTTAGGGGTACAATGGATCACAACTGTGGGATGCTGTTTTTGCTGTTCAAGCAATATCAGCAACCAATCTTGTAAAAGAATATGGTCACATGCTCCAGAAAGCACACAACTTCATTAAAAACTCACAAGTATATCAATTTACTTCATTTTAATATTGTTCTAACTGCACTAGAACATATATAGATGATCATTTTTTCCTTGTCTATATTTAAAGATTACAGAAAATAGCTCGGGTCATATTAAGTTTTGGTACCGCCACATAACACGCGGCGGATGGCCATTTTCTACTCCAGATAACGGTTGGCCTGTATCAGATTGCACTGCAGAAGCTTTAAAGGTATGCATCTTGATCATCTAACAAGAATTGCTTCATGATAATGGTGATGAACTAATGATAATGAACATGATGATATTTAATGGTAGACTGTGTTGATGCTCTCCAAAATGCCATGTGACGTAGTTGGGCCCGCAATTGCACCAGAACGTTTATATGATGCTGTGCATTTGCTTCTAACTCTTCAGGTAATGTATGTACAAGCAGTACTAAATCTGCAAGTGAAATTTACAAATAAATTACAGTTTTATTTGGTGAGTGGCAAAACTGTGTAGTTGTACTTAAAAAATATTCCTTTTAGCTACATAGTTGGAATTTTAGACTATTTTTCGAACTGTTCTTCCTAATGCAGAATGAAAACGGCGGATTTTCTTCATATGAGCCCATGCGGTCCTACCCTTGGTTAGAGGTTTTTATGTACATACGGCAAATCTTTTGTGTCTGTATATGTTGAAATGTTAAATACTGACAGTCATGTATATTTGTAGGTGATCAATCCAGCTGAAACATTTGGAGACATCATTGTCGATTACCAGTATGCCCTCCTGACTGATGAGCTTCACATTATAATACTTGTATGTCTTGCATGTGTATTCCTTATCTGGAGTATTTCTGTAATTTAGGTATGTGGAGTGTACGTCGGCTGTGGTGCAAGGCCTAACATCGTTTATGAACCTATATCCAAGTCACAAAAGAGAAGAAATACAAGCATGTGTTGATAAAGCCATAACATTTATTGAGAACATGCAACTGCCCGACGGCTCATGGTTAAACTTCTTATCCTATCTCACTGCAACAAATTAGCTAATTGTACACACTTTTATTGACATTTTCACAAAAAGTGTAGCATCCTGAATTCCATGTTTCCGTTGCAGAAAAAAATTGATCGTCATAAACAGACATCTAAATTTTTAAGTGGAAACGTAAAATCTCTTATGACCTTAATTACTATAAAATCTACCAAGTGCATCTGTACGAGAATACATTTTTTCCACCTTTACAAGTGTATAAATCTGATAAATGTTCCATGTTTTGTTATGCCGTGAAGAAAAATAACATGTACGCATTGTTGAGGTACAGGTATGGATCATGGGCAATTTGCTACACTTACGGAACATGGTTTGGAATAAAAGGATTGGTTGCAGCGGGTAAGACATACGAAACTAGTGATAGCATTAGAAAAGCGTGTGCTTTCTTACTTTCGAAGCAGCTTTATTCTGGAGGATGGGGAGAGAGCTACACTTCTTGCATGGAAAAGACATATACAAATATCGCAAGGAACAAATCCCACATCACAAACACTTCATGGGCTTTGCTTGCTCTTATTGAAGCCGAACAGGTAAACTAAAATATGAAATATTGATGGTTATTTATGCTTCAAACTTATGCATAAACTATTCATTTGGAATTAGGCCAAAATGGATCAAATGCCACTTGATCGTGCTGCAAAAGTACTCATTGATCACCAAATGGAGAATGGAGATTTTCCTCAGCAGGTAACATCAACTCATATGCATATGTATGAATATGAATCATTTATCTCTTCTTACAAATTTTGCTTCAAATTTTCAGGAGATTATAGGGGTGTTTAACAAGAACTGTATGATAAGTTACTCGTCTTATAGAAACATATTTCCTATTTGGGCTCTTGGAGAGTACCTCAATCGTGTGATCCTGAAGATGTCCCCCTCGTGACATGATTGTGTAAAGGAATATCGATCTCATCTCCTCTATATAAAGTTAATAAGCTGAAGCTACGGTTCGCTTGACAAATTCATCACGTGTCATCTTTTTGGCACGCTGTTTGATGTCAAATTCCTAGCTTTAAGATCTTGTTCAAAGATCTCATTAAATCAAATGTATAATTTAGAAATGAAGAACATCACTTGACATACAAGTTACTTTATACTAGATGACCAATGTGTCAATCATCAAAACAAACGGTGTTAAATATGGGTTCGAATAAACAAACACTCCTTAAAGTGGCTTGTTGGGTTGAGTATTCAATTGCTTGCTTCACAAGGTAGTGTGTTCGAGACTTCGAGGTAAGGGCCCTTTCAAATACAAAACTAAAATCGAAAATTGAACAATTACATTATGCGTTCCCCTCATGTAGTTTGGACTCGATCCATGATTCCACGTTAACTAGAAATGACCGATCAAACTGAGTGTAGATTTTATATACATATGTTTTGGACAAGGAAAAAAATAATATTATTTATGAGTCATTTACGCTACTTTTAGTTCTCTTCAAATTGATTGAATTTGAAATACAGGATATCCGTGAACGAAATCGCGCGTAAAAAAACAATTACTTTCAGGTTTCCGCCCCCGAGGCACCCTTCAGGTGTGAGTAATGAACCAACAAACTCGTAAACATGGTCTACTTGGTATAAGGGTTTCAGAATCAAAGAATGGATTTAGTATTCATTGTCATTGTTTGGTTAGTCTAATTCCATTGTAAAGGGCGGCTTTTTTTTTTTTTTTAGCAAATCACATGTAGGCTTGTTGTTTCTAAAAGAAAAAACAAAATTGTAGTAGTTATATAGGTTCAATTTAATATAATACAAACGAGCAGGGTAGCCCGCGCGTTGCTGCGGAATATGTTGGTTTATAGTTTACATGTTTACGGTTTTGTAATCTATATGTTTTCAAATGTTGTTGGTGCGGCAAAAATTTTGAAAAATTAAAATAGTTTCTTCTTGGGTTTTGGTTTAAAAATACTGGGCTTTTATAATAGAGTGGGCTTTATTTCATTTCTTTTGGGATATAGCCCAACATCTATGTAGCAACGTTATCTTTACCCCGGTTCAACAAAACAAATCCAAGTCATTGACTGTGCAATAATCTAAACATCGCCACTACCCAACATCAATGGCTGCTGCTTCTTCTACTATTCTCGGATCATATTTGCTATTCACACCTTTATCATCATCCTATCTCACCACTCACCAAGCAAGTATCTTTACACTTTTAATTCTCATTTACATTTAACTATTATTGCTATGTTTATAATCAGTTTATTCATACCTACATGATGAATTTAGTTATTTCATATGAAAACTGAAAAACATTCTAGGGGGGTGTTTGTTTTTAAACTCATAACCTCATTTTTTTTGGCTTATGAGTTTATGAACTTTATTTTATGGCTTAGTTAACCACATAAGGTCAACTTGATAAGGTCATAAGCCGGAAAATTGAGCTAATGAGCTTTGCAATGTTACATAAGCTCATAAGGCCGGTACTAAGCTAACACAAACACCCTGTTATGAGCTTAATATAAATTACAGATGGAAAATAAGCTCAAAAGCTGAAAAAATAAGGCAGTAAAAAAACTTATGTAATGTAAAGGGGTGTTTGTTTAAGTTTACTTATGTGTTTATGAGCTTATCTGTTTTCGGCTTATATTCGAGTAATGAATAACTGCAAATATAGATGCAAATATTGTAATTAAACATAGATGCTGTTACATAAGTTACAAAATGTCTAGTAGCATTTCTCGTTTCCATTGCGGGTAAAGTTGCATGTTTTTTATTATTTTAGCTACATATTTACATTAACCTATGATGTTAACCCGCAATGGTGTAGTGTTTACAGACTTAGATTAGAAGTAACAGCATTTTCAGTAGTTGTCAAAAGATAGAAATATTTTCACACGTAACGTGTGAAAATTAAAGAGTTCACAAAGATGCTAATTCTTTTTCTTTTTGGGATCCATTGTTTCTTCTGGGAAAAGCATTCTTTTAGCGGTTTTTTGGCTTGTGTCAGTTCCCATGTCTGTTTTTGATCTTGTCTGCATCCCAGTGTATGATGTTGGTGTTGTCTTCAGGTCTGTAATAAGTGTATAAAAAAGAGTTTTTTTTAGTTTGCTGTATGTTTTATATTTTAATAGTTAGTGTATTTTGTAAATGTGGTTGTTACCGATGGATGCTCACCGTTTTCTCTTTTGTTGTTGTTGTAACTGTTTGAGTAGTGTCTGTTGTGGTTGTGATGATGTCTGTAAACAATAAATGATGGTATAGCAATTTTATGTACAATCTGATTTCTAAATGTCACTGAAAAGCTAGTGTATGGTGTAAATGGTGTCTGTTACGATGAATGTTGTACTGCCATTTTGTTCTGTGGTGGGTGTTTCAACTATTTCAGCTTGCTTGTTGCTGCGACGGTATCTGGAAAAGGGAAAAAAAAAATAATAATAAATAAAAAAAACAAAAAAAAAATGTAGTCATTATGTTATTGACTATGTTATTTATCTTTTTTTTTTGGTGTACATTTTTCTTTTTCTTCTCTCACCTGGAAGTTGGTCAGTTGGCTGTTTTGATGATTCACTTTTTTCAAGAAGAGGTTTGGTGATTGGTGTATATTCAATAGTGGGGGGTGTTTCGGATGACCCTTCTATGTCTGCGATAAGAATGTGATGGTTTTAGTATTTAACAAATCTCGAAACCTTATTTAAAATATACAAATACTTGTGTAAATTTTTACGGCCTTACTGTGTGGATGATCTTCCGGCTGTTGTGGTTGGTCGATGTTATCCAAAATGTCACTAAGGATGAACTCGACTGCACCTTCTCTGCAAGTAGGGCTAAAGTAGAACTGGAATATATGTTGTTGGCCAATGACACCTTTGCAATTTCGGTGGGAAAATCGTTGGTGCTGGGTCGGCAATTGTTTTGATTAAACTGGGACAATCAATTCCTACTATGCATCTGCTTTTTGGTGTGAAAAAGTAAACCTGTGCCACCTCCGTTGTATCTGTTATGGAGACTTTGAAGTTGTATCTGTATAGATGAGTTTGTTAAAAATTATTTTGTAACAATTTTAATTGTTTGATGTTGAAGTTCTTACTTGTAAACTGTTGATTCTATAACCCCATGTTCTTTGCATTTGTATACGTCATCATCTTTTACGGGCTTGAGGTTGCATTTAGTGCATGAACTATAGTACCAATCACGGTCCTGTGTGTTGAGACCGATAATTTCGCAAGTGAAGCAGTACACCTGTGTATTTTTGTAATTTAAGTTGCTAAAATGAGTGTTTTTATTTGGCCATTGTTATGAGTGTATTGTAATGGTGGTTTATGCAATAACGAACCTCATATGTTTCTGGACGCTGAGTTAGGAGTTGTGATAGAAAGAAGCGGTTTCTTTTTTTTTCTTGCACTGGATCATTTAAACGATACCTGATCACATCGAGAGGTGGTTTATTTTCATAGATCTGTTTATACCTGTTGAGTGTAGATATTATTAGAACTTTTTAAAAACACAATATGGAATGTATAGGAATAAGTTATTGGGATATTCTTACTCTCGTTGAAACTCTGATAGCTGTGGGATTCTTGGATTTATGTAGTAGTAGGTTCTTTGGGGTTGAAGATAATTGTAAAGCTGTCAATGAAAATTGGTTTTCGTTAAAGTCTGTTTTTATTATGATTGTAAGTTTTTTTGTAAGTCATAATTGTTTGGTGTTAACATACCTCTGTCTCGATACCTTGACACTTTGCAGGATGAAACTGCTATTATAATTGGCCTTTCAAGTTTGTCGATGGCATCTTTCGGAAATGTGTGTGCAAGGTGATCCCATAAAGTGAGTTCTACAAAGTTGCGGCTGTTTGTTTTGTTTTTTTAGATGCAGTTGGTGTTAGTATAGTGTAACATGTTTAATGTAAAATTTGGTTGCAGACTTAGTTAAGGAACTTACTTGAGATTCTCAATGCCGACCCTGCGTATATGGTACTGGTTTCTCATTGCACTGCCAATTGTTTCAACTTCTCCTGAATTTACGTAACATCCAATGTAGTCTGCAAATACAGAGGTATATTTTATTATCTTTTCCTGGAAATATGTTTTTATTTTTAAAGGTCTTGTTTTTGAAATTGTAAAAGTCACCTGTGAGTATCGGATATGCTTTGTTGCTTTTATCTTTAGAGTCTACGATCTGCTTGGTAGTGATTGTAAGAAATGAAGTTGAAATAATGGAGCGGAAAAGTTTTATGTTATGGTGTCAAACTTTGTTGTGCGGCTGAATTGGAGGGATGTTGGGTTTTCAAGTGTGCACTGCCAATTCTCTGTTTTGACACATTCAAAATCGATATGCGGTGCTTGGCAATATAAGTATACCTTTGAAATGTTCAATATCGTCTGCTTCTACATTTGCTTGTATTGCATCGCCCTGTATAAATTATTTGATAATTAGAGTGTGGAGCTTTGATAAATAGTACGAGTTGTTTGATAATATTTACCTGTCTATCTAAGAGAATTGCTCTATAACCTTTTTCTACTATGCTTGGAGGATCTCTGTTTGTCCATGCACGATAAACTTTGAGTTCAACAACTTTATTCGTCATGCCTGCTTTTAGCTCTTTAATGGTTGACACCTCCATTCTGGAATAAGTTAAGAAGAGTATAGTTAGTCATAATAGATGATAATAAATTAATGGATGCACTCTAGTTTTAAACAATTTTAATGTACAAACTGCAATTGTAAAAGTCAGAGTATGTAAAACTATATATGTCATACAATGATTTGTTAAAAGACCTTTGTTTTAAGAATCGTTTCTAAAAAGTCCCTGTATACTATATTTTTTGCTAAGGTTTGCGGGCTGTCATTCCGTTTTTAATAAAATTTTAAGCCATAGGGTGTTGTAGATCTAGAAAGTGCTACATAAAGTTGCCCATGACCAAAAAGCGGGTTCGGAAGGTAGACTCCAATCTTCTTTAGAGATCCCTGGCTTTTGTTAATCGTCATTGCATAGCACACTTTTATTGGAAACTGTTTTCTTTTGAATATGAAAGGGAAGTTAGGATCTTTTGCAGTTAAGGGTATTCTTGGAATGAAAACTTTTTCACCCATCCTTGTTCCTGTGATGATCTCTGCTTCAATTAATTTTGAAAGCAGTTGCGTTACAATAAGTCTTGTCCGTTGCAAAGACCACCTCCTAAATTGACATTTCGAGTAGCATGATAGGAGTTCGATTTTCGGCGTCAATTCGTGTGGTGGCAATCCTTGAAATCTAAGTGTGTTGAGGTTTTCAGGTGGGTAAAGTAGTTCGCTTCAGGCCATTTTTCCTAGTGGGATTGCTTCGTCTGAGCTTAAGTAAGTAGTGCTTTCCCGATGTATGAGTGACAACACTTGTTTGTTTATTGCGTCAGCTGTTTCATTCTTGGGGCAAACAATTGCTTTCTTATAGAATCATTGCACTTGGTGTTTCCAACGTATCCGTATCATAAATAAAATTGATAAGCTCGATCACTGCGGTGTCGCTATCTGGAATAACGTATTCTGTTGGAATTGTAACCCACCGAGCATTTTGTGGATCTTCTTCGTCAACTTCGCCTATTTTACCGTCTCCAACGTCCAATAACCATGATGCAACTGCGTATCTTTCTTTTTCGTCTTCACCAAGGTGTTCTTGTGTCAGTCTCATATTTTGTTTCAGCTGGTGGACTTTGAAACAGGGCCAAAGGTATGATGCAGTTATAGCTGAGCCAACTATATCAGATTTTGTGCCCTTTTCTTTACTGGTAAAGTTTGTCTAAAATCGCCACCTAACATCATCGATTTGCCACCAAATAACTTATCTGGTTGGCTTAGGACATCTTTAAGAGTTTTGTCTAGAGCTTCAAAACATCTGCGGTCATTCATTGGTGCTTCATCCCAAATAATAAGATCGGTTCGATAACAATTTTGACAAAAGCGTGTTCTTTTTTATGTGACACATAGATTGCTCGGTCAATTCTAACGGTAATTTGAATCTTGAATGAGTGTTAGTCCTGCTGGAAGTAGTAACGATGCAATTCCTGAAGATGCAACAGCTAACACAATTTTCCCTTCTGAGCGGAATGTGTTGATGATTGTTTTCCATAAAAAGTTTTACTGTACCTCCGTGACCATAAAGGAAAACCAATTCTTGTCTTTGCTCATTTGATGCTTGCACTATAAGTGTATAAATCTTCCTTTGTTCTTCATTAAGTTTGACAACGAAGCAACATCTTCTTTTAATTTATCTGTTGTAATTTTTTCTTCCATCAACAACCTGTTGTTGGATCGTCAATAAGATGTTGTGGTGGTGCTTTGTGAAACCAAAGTCAGTTATTGACCTGCAGAATGTTCAATATTATCTCGAGCTCATATAAAAGATAGCCTTTTATTTCTGGGTGATTTATGTGAAGATCTTTTATGTGAGCCATTGTAGCTGCTCTCTTTGGAATATCATCGATCATGTGCACCCAATGCTTGTCAAAAAGTTTCAGCGGATCTGCGACGTCACAGTAAATTAAAATATGAGCAAACAGATACCGTAACTCCGATGTCTTTGTTGCATGCTTGACTTCTTGCAATGCCGTGTCCCACTCTTTGTCATCTTCAAGGAGCCCTAATGCTTGGCATGCTGCACGGTAGTTTGGTAGGACACACTGGTTTACTTTCCGCACGTCTATGAATGATTTACACCCTTTCTGATGACATAGCAGCATTCTGAAATAGAAAAGCTCACCAGCTGTAGGATGCACGTATGCCAATCTCCCAACTAATGGTTTGCTCTTGTGCTTTCTTTTTTTCCACATCTTCAACTGGTCATACCATACGAATTCAGTTGGAAAGTCTAAGTATGTTAAATGACGTCCTTCTTCGTGAAGGCTGTTGAATGTAAACCATTCAGTAAGTGTAAGTTAATTTCCGTCCATTGTCACCAACAAACTGCCAAAGATTCCTTTCTCCAAACTTTATTTGTTGCATATCTTGTAAATGGACGGCTAGAATCACATCACGGTTCTCTGTGGTGAATTGGGAAATTTAGTATTCTCCAACATGCTTCATGTGGGCATATGAAACGACCATCTATAAAGTTCTTGATCTCGTCTATTTCTATTTTTGGAGTTGTGTTGTAATGGTCACCACCTATTATCAGTCATTTGAACAAATATTTTATAAGCATACTCCGCCCACAATATTCAACATTTATATGGGCTTTAGACAGTAAACATGGAACAACATAGCTTCATGGTGTCTAACCGTATACTCCCTCTTGTAGTGTAGCCATGTGTTTTTCGTTGCTTGTAATGTACATGGCCGTTGTCGTCGAAAAATTCTGCCGTTGTATTTCTTTGGGAACTTCTTCACTTGCACTCACCGCGTCTTGCATACATGGTGCTTTTGTGTTAGCAATTCCGCAAGGACCATGAACCATCATTTCTGCAACAACTTTATAAGCCTCAGGTCGGTTACTCGTCTGGTAGTTCTGCAGAAATGAACTTGTCAATATCTTGGTGATTGTATTTTGTCGTTTGGATCTAACCATAACTGTATGAGTGAGGAAGGCCACGTTTCGGAACTCAATTGTGTGAGCGTAAAATTAGGTATTAGTAAATTTTTAAACAGAACATGAATAAGTTAATGTCAGTTTGAACATCTTTTTTTTTTTTTTTTAATTTGCTAACTAATTACGTAATTCATAAAATAAGACTAATTGGCTGCATACATAATGTATTAGTACCTCCTTTCACGCGTCCAAAGATCTTGCTGTCTTTAAGTATAGTGACAAAGTCGTTGACTTTTTGTTCAAACACACGTACTACAATATCGGCTCTGTCTGCACTGGTCAACAGTGGATATCTTTTCATGTATCTACGAATTTACGGCCAGTTGACATTGCATGTGAATGTGATGAAAAATTGTGGATTCCCAAGTACTCTACAAATAGCAAGAGCGTCCAAATAGTGGCTATACATGTATCTTGGACCTCCGGTAAAACTTGAAGGTAGAATAATCTTCTTGCCTATTTGAGAACGCAAATCCCTTGGAAATGGCATCATAAATGCTGTTAGATACTGGTGCGAATGGTGCCTTGCTTAGCTCTTATGAAGTCAAGACGATCTTGTTCCAATGCACAGTAAACACTAACGACATATTGTTGGAATAGCCTTCCGCTTCTAAATAGTATACCATATTGGTGCGGACGTTCATGGATCTGGTACATGTAGTACATGTTCATAGACAATTTCTTCCCACGTTCGTTTCCATTTGTTGGTTTAAGAGTCATTTTGGTATTAAAGCCTGATTCACCATAGATGAAGAGTAGTGGAAACTGTAACGACATATAAGATGAGTGAAGCTTGTTTATTCTCTGCGGACGGTCACCCTTTTTTTGTATAATAACGTCGTATCAGAACATTGTTAGGGCCACTTTCAAAAGTATACCACCAACCATGTTTGAAGTTGGCAACTGGTATTCGCAGCACCGCCACATTATAGAGGACAATTTTGAAATTAGCCAAGGTTTGGTTGTCACAAATATCTTTCGCAGCTCTGAATAGCCTTACTAACTCATTATGTTCATCTAGAACATGTATCAATTTTTCAATGACTTGTGGTTTAAGTCTCTGTGAATTCTGACCGTCGAACAACTTCATCCTGTTTTCAACTTCATTTTGTGTGTCATAAATGTATAAGCTGTAGAATCTAGGATCTTCATTGTTCGGTGGACATAATGATCCAATCCAATGATGAATCTGCCCACATATCTTGAAAACATATGGGCCCTTACCTTGGTTAATGTTGTCGTCTATCAGGTAACCGAACGATGTCATCTTGAACATCGATTGTAAGCTGGATATTTTCAAGAACTGTTTGTCTTCAAACGATTGAATGATTCTGGTGGCTTTATTTCTTCTTTAAAGTTGTATTTTTCGCCTGCACAACACCTATTATATCTAGGCATTCCTCGTGTAGAACCGCTTTTTAGTCTTTCGTTGTACCAAAAGCCGCCACAATGTTCGCACCTCAATCACAATCACCAGGTCAATATCGAAGATGTTCCATCTGCCAAGCATCAATATTAAAGTTTTTGTTATAAGCTGTTATTATTAGTAGTGTGTAATAAAATAAGAAAAACATAGTTAAAAAACAAAATCGAAATAAAAGAGGTAAAAGCAAATGCATCTTGCATTTACCTTTAGTATTTGCGGAAGTTGTACCCTTGGATTTGGTAGATCTACTGGATTCCAAACATCTTTTTTGGTATGTTCTTCTTTTTTTGTGTTACCGTCCGAGGATGTTGCTTCACCGGTATCATTGAAATATTTTTTTTTTTCAATATAATCAGCAAACTTGAATTATTTTGTTACTTGTAACATTTTCTGATTAATTAATTACCGTTCATTGAATTGAATCAGGTTCGTGTGACATGTTATGAGTCATCTTATTGTTTTTATAAACAGAAGGACATTCCAATATATCTGTGAGGAAATGTCATAAGTTACTTTTGGTATGACTTTTATTAATATTATGTCTATTAGTAGGTTTGTAGTTACCTTTATATGCATTGGTTGTAGTATCATCAGCTTGGTCAATATACGATGGCCTAATAGAATTAAAGGATGCTCCGTGACATTGTTTCTTTTGACATGGTGTCTGCAAATCACAATCTGCATTCCTTTTTTTGATTGTGTATTGCTCCTCGAAGTTACCGCAGACTTTTCATTGCCTGTGTGGTTGTACCAAGATAGGTGTGACTGCCATTGTCCTTGTGTAGCTGAATAATAGTCTTTTTTTCTTCCGTATGGCGTAAGCAAGTAACCTGTTTCAATAGTTGGAATAAAGAAGTTTGTTAAATATAACATTATAAAATATTTTTTGGCGTACATTGAATATTGTTAATCATTTTTTTTAATTACCTTTATCTGAATTGGTTGAGTACATGTTGTTATCTGCAGATCTGAAGGTGATATAAAAGTATTCGAAACTGCTCCCACACATTTTCTTTTTTTACTTGGGTTTTGTGACGCCGAAGGTGTAGGTCTTTTTTTTGATTTTTTTCCTTTATGCACAACCGCACTCGCTTCTTCACCATTTGTATATTGGTGATAAAGTAACTTTGGCTGTTGTTGGTCTTGTACAGGCAGATGGTATGCATTAATTGTTGACAAAGGCGGTTGTATGTGCGATGTTGTGTGTGGCGCAGCTTTACTGCTTGAACACTGACTTTGGTGGGAGATCATGCTATAATTGTATGAAAGTCTTTTGTCTAAGTTCATATAACCAAGCTGGTATGTCCTACTATCTATACTCTCAATTTGTTTTTTATTGAGCCAACTGTAACGCAGATGGTGTCACTTTTGTTGGTTACCTATATTATATGTATATATGCTATCCTTTGTCTAAGTTTATATAACCAACTGTAACACAAATAGGACCACTTTTTTTTGTCACGTATAGCTTAGTTATTTGTAAGCAGAAACAGCTTGTTTTAGAATTTTTTCAGTTTTTTGCTTTCACTCTCTTTGTAGTCATCATTTAAAAAAAAAAAAAAGGGCCAGATATAATAAACCATCAAACTATAATACTCTAACCAATCATAAATGATAGAAAGTAACATAAATGCAACATTAAAGAAGATCAATAAATATACAAAGGTATAATAAATTCAACCCACCTATCTATATTAACGCTCTTTGCTACAATAATATGGATGAAGATATATTTTTTTGTTCTCTTACCTTTTGACAAACTGGAAACTTGGGTTGCTTTGTATACGATCTAGCTGATGGTTTTTTTTCTGTGTTTGGTTTCTTTTGATATGCAGGAAGAATGTTCTAGTCATATACAAAGTATATAAATGTGGTTTGAAGAAGAAGCTAGTACATTTGCAATTAATACACCCTTTCCCCATCCAATGAAATCTTTGCCAAAAAAGCTGTATATGTAGTATTTGTTTATGAGAGTGTATTCTTTTGGTAAGCATTTAATGAGGCAAAAGACCTCAACGAATGAAATAGTGCCACAAACACTATGTATGTAGTATTTGTACATGGATCTATTGTATCTATGAACAGGGAAAACACAAACACATTGCAGCAATGAGGCCACTGCTAAATCAAGTATTTGTGTATTATACCATCTTCTAGGCCAATGGAAGTTTGACACATCTTCATTTTTAACATGTATTCTTATACAACCTCCAACCACAAATAGTATATATATATAATACCAAAAACTTCATACCAAATATCTAATCGCATTCCTCCCGTTTATCAAAATCATATTCATAGTGATTTCGAGTATCCAATCAAAACCAAACACACCTATAAGTTTGTAATAGTAAAGTTTGTTAATTTTATCAGACATCAACCCAGCAAAGTAAAAAATTGGTCATCCTACATCAACACCATCTAAATTCAAAATTTTATATACAACACCATTTACATATTATTTTATTATTTATTATTTACCAATATATCTGTGTTATTTATCTTTTATTTCTTACCAGTTGCACTAAAAATAAAATAATAAGGCTAATTGTCTAAAAAGCATTCAACTTGCCATATTTTGCTATTGTTGGCATTCATCTTTTAATTTTCTTATAAAATTCAAATACTTTGTTAATTTTCCTATTGTAGCCCTGTAACGGAGAGGATTTGATGTGGCACAAATTAATCACTTATCTCCCGTTATCTTTTTAAATTTTCTCATTTTCCACTAAATTGGGTCCGTTTCGCAAATAAACAAAGATCTGTTTTTTAATAATTTTTTTGCCTCGATCAAACTCATTCCAATTTCCCATATAATTTCTTTATCACTTATACATTATCATCTAACACAAATTCCTCTTTATAAAAACCATAATTTCACACAGTACACAATCCCTAATTTTACACAACACTTTCTTTACACTTTGGCCACATTTTTATGTCTCCAGGTATCTAATAATGGTTGCTCGTTCATTTTATGTGTGTTATGTGTTTTTGATCGTTTATTTTTGTTAAATATATGCATAAACCCTAATTTGAACTTTTGTAAATTTTGTAATAGAATGATACACGTACCATCCTGCACTGTTTTGATGTTCATAATGACGGTTATTTCATCCATTTATATTAATGGTGCAATCCTTAAAATGTATGTTGCAAGGATGCCTTACGAACCTTTCGCTGAATTTTTAGAAGAAAAAAGTGAAAACTATTTTCAAAGTTTGTATTACAAAGTTCTAAATCTAGAGTTAGAGAAGGGTTTAGTTAGAGTTAATAATGATAAGGAGTGAGATCACATGTTTGATGTTGCCAAGTCATTTGGTAGCCTTGATCTTTATCTTGATCACTTAGATATGGATCTTTCAGAATATTTAGGTTAAGATGATACCACTGAGATTGATGCTTGTGTTTCTAAGACGAAGGCCCTCCCAAAAAGAGGTATTGCAATGACGTTTTCATAGATGAGATGATTAATTGGGCTGAGAGGGAGGTTGATTATGATGAATCTTCTCCGCATACATAAAAACAGACAAAGAAGGTTAATGAAACAGAGGGTGATCAAGCTAGGACTACTAGTGTTGATAGTGATTATGATAGTGACTTTAATATTGATTATGATGGTGAGTATGCTTCAGATAAGTCAGTTGACTATCTTAGTCCCGATTATGAGGAATTGATTAAACTTAGAAATAGGATGAAAGCTAATAGATAGAAGAAATCTAAAAGTAACTCGGTTCCGGACTTAAATGATCCAAATGATGAAAACAATATGCCTACTGATACTACAAGAAGTGAGACTATGGTTGAACATGATTTGTTCATGAATGACCTGCTGAGAAGGCTTAAGGCTACTTATGAGAATGGAAAAGCTCAAGATCCTTTCATTTTTGTTGCTAGATCGTTTACCAAAAAGGAAAAGTAAGAAGAGGGGTGCACTTTGTGTTTGCTAGATGGGTTAGTGATAAGAATGATGGATTGGGTGCTGGTCCAAGTGAGCAACCAGTGCAGACACAAGATCAGGTTGAGATTGACTTAACAAATACTCAAGTGGATCAGACACAAGAACAAATACAAGAACAACCAGGGCAGGAAAATGATAATAAAGTGCATATGGAAGGGCAACAACAAGTGCAAATGCAAAATCAACCAGAACATGTAAGATTGAGGATACCAAGTGAAAGACTTATCCAAATGAAGTTGGAAAGTTAAACGGCCAGGGCAATACTCCAGACACTCCACTGGATGTGGATCAAGCTTGAAGAATGTTAATGTTTATGTGCACATATTTTATATCCAGTTTAAGTGCACTTTAGTTTGTTTTATAGCTTCTAATTTTCCCATTTTATACATCATGTGAGGCATATGTTGGTAAACAGTTAAACCACCTATTGGGTTTGTAATATTGGACCAAACTCTTTAGTACAATCTAGGATATCTATGTTATATTTAACCAGTTTATGTAATGAGCATAAAAAATAGCCCATTTTATACATCATATAGGGCACTATTGATGGTCATTTTTAAAATGATCATTGAAATATGCAAGATATAGTTTTTTGAATTTGTGTTATTCTCATTTGCATTCCATATCCAACATTCCATGAACATTTGCATTATGAATTCTCATTTGCAGACTGCACAAACTTATACTGCATAGACTCATTCTCATTCTGCATTCTCATAATGCATATCATGAACATTTGCATTATGCATTCTCATTTAACATTCCATGAACATTTGCATTATGTTCTCATTTAACATGAACATCATAATCACCGTAGTTAACATTCCATGAACATCCAAACTTAACCATGAACATTCCAAACATAACAATTAACATCATGAACATAACACTTAACCATGAACATAACACTTAACATCTTGAATAATTCTTGATACAGAACAACCAAACAGTTAACAACAAAACATCATACTTGATACATTTTCATTAACTTGGAAGAAACCATTACATTACTTGGATATTATCATACCAAACCCAACACAAATCACTTATGAATATTCATCATAAGAAATGGGGGAATTATGATATGATGGTATGTAGTTTATGTAAGAGTAATAAGGAATCTCATAATCACCTTCTCTTCCAATGCAACTATGCTAATGAGGTTTGGAAGAATATGCTTCTAATGATGGACTGTCATGTTTATGGGATGCAATGGAACAATACAGTGGCTACATTTGTTGATATACCTTGTAATTACAGCATATGGAGTGTACTTAGAAGGCTATGTCTTGGAGCTACAGTCTATTTTTTGTGGCAAGAGAAAAATTATAGAACTTTTAAAGATGAGAAAAGTAAATAGGAGACTGTCTATAAATTGATTTATGAAACTGTGAAGACAATGCTTATGGGATTGACAGTTAAAATTCAATTCTTGTGACTAAAGTTTCTTCTCTTTGGAATGTCAAGTGGGATAGTGCAAAGTAAGATGTTGTTCAGCTTTGTCTAAATATTGTCTAAAGGAGTGTTTGGGAGTATGGATTATGTAAGCGGATGGCTAGTATCTTAACTCCCCTTCTATGATATGCCTTTGCAATGGTCTTGTTGTCTCTTATAAGGTGTTGGGGGCATCATAATAGTACATGATTCTTGCATAATGGTTATACCTTAGTTGGTGGAAGTGTAAAGTAGTTTCTGCTTGAGTTTGTAACAAATCTACTATTTGATTGGTTTGCATTAGCAGAATGGAGAAATACATTTGTGTCCCTTCATGAGTGACATGCTTTAGAAGATATTGAGGTTCAAGAAAAATCTGCAAGTTTTATTGGTTTTAACCATAAATTTTCAGGCATTTCAACTCGGGAATGCTGAGATTCTTCTTAAACCTTACTTCAGTTGATGGCCTTGTAACTTGGATCCTTTTATTCCCCTTCCTACCTGTTTTCAAGTGTATTCTCAAATGGCCTTTTTGGTTCGAGTTGACCATTTGGAGATAGTTTAGGGAGAAATACATGGATCCATAAAGTAGGTTTCCACTGAGAAGGGTAAGTGAGGTTTGTGGGTGGTATATGCAACTTGGAATAGTGAGGAATGCAAGATGATCCTACTTGGTCCAAGCTATATACTACCAATGGAGGTTTGGTTGGTCCTTCCTCAAGGTGTGTGTTCCCAAGATTTTGAAGCCATTTTTAAGAGATAGAAATGTAGAACTCTTGGTATAGCCCTTGGATGGATGGGTATGGATGGCTATAATCTACACAATGATACCTCTTTCCTTTTTCCACCTTGATCATTGTGGGTGATGGTTGAGTGGTTTTTGTGAAAAGGTGAGTTGGAAATGTAGTTGTGACAGTATGGTCTTGGTGCGTATATGGGGCGATTCTCCAAGCAGAGCTTTGTGTTTGGATGGATGTTTTGAAGTTGTCTTGTTTAGTCTTATTTGTTTGAAAAGTTGTAGTATTATCAGAGATAGTATGTTTTCTTTGTCTGATATCGGATATAGTAGTCCAGTTTAGTATCAGATTTGGGCATGTCCAAAGTCAATTTCATGTTATGTTGATGTACAAATTGTGTTGGTATTAATATAATTCACCCTTTTGCACCAAAAAAAATGATGAAAAACAAGCTATCAAACAATTTCAATTTGACTTTGTAGCACTCAACTCTTCTTCCAATATTGACTTATCCAAATTAAGAATATCAATCAATTGTTGATTATCCATATTCTTCTTCAATCATTTCTACCTTTGATACATCCCATACAACAACTCTGTGTAGTATTCACTTAGAAGATCATCATCCAAAAACCCATAAACACCACATCGAGAGCATGTAATGAATCGCTTACCAGGATTCTTCCTTGTTTTTGAAGTTTTAACTGTTAATCCATTACCACAGTTACAAAAGTGTTCAATCTTACCACCAATTACTCGGGATTGAGCTGAAGACCAAGAACTCATGATTTAGGGTTTTTTGTATTTGGACCGTTGGAGGAATTGAGGAAAGAAGGAAAGAGGGGTGTTAATAAAAGGTGGAAATGTTAATAAATAAAACATTTGATCTAAATCCATGTGGAAAAAAAGAAAACGAGAAAAAAGTTATTAATTTGTGCCACGTCAAATCCTCTCCATTACAGAGCTATAATAGGAAAATTAACGAAATATTTAAATTTTATGGGAAAATTAAAACATGGATGTCAACAATAGGAAAATGTGGCAAGTTGGATGCCTTTACAGACCATTATCACTTATTAGAACTACTTATGGTTTTGATAATTAGGGTATGTTTGAGACTCTTTTATAATTTTGGTTACTTATCTGATTAATGTATTTTGAGGGTGTTTGGGTCTGCTTATTTGATTTCATGAGTGAAGTAGCAACTTAGAGCTTAAAGTTTTGATAAGCAGATTAACAATTATTCGTAGGTACCCTTTAGTTGTGCCAGTGTTTGGCAATTCTAATTAATTATTAATGAATTCAACGGTAAAGTAATCGAAATCGGATACTAGTCTTTAAATAATATCAAAAATGACAATCAGTTAGCATCTTGCAAGCACTAAAAAATACTAACTATTTGGTGTTTCAAGACATAATAATAGATAGCAAGTGTTACACCCCGTGCCTGATTTGACAAAAAAAATTAAACTTTACGCAAAAATGACTTGACTATAACGGACTTTCTGCTACTCTTTTACAAGTAATAAAAATCTATTACATACCAACCCTTGAAAGTAATTTTATAAGAAACTAAACTCAATTACCTTCGAAATGATATGTGGCACGACTCGTGACGACTTACTGTTTAAGAGATATGATTTTTATAAAATCGACTAAAATCTGCTAAGACTATCTGTGTACCATACGCCCTTACACCCAAAGTCCAGAAGGGCCTATGGTCTGTACTCAAAAACTACGAAAAGTCACTTTTTAATACCAAACCCAACACAAATCACTTATGAATATTCATCATAAGAAATGGGGGAATTATGATATGATGGTATGTAGTTTATGTAAGAGTAATGAGGAATCTCATAATCACCTTCTCTTCCAATGCAACTATGCTAATAAGGTTTGGAAGAATATGCTTCTAATGATGGATTTGTCATGTTTATGGGATGCAATGGAACAATACAGTGGCTACATTTGTTGATATACCTTGTAATTACAGCATATGGAGTGTACTTAGAAGGCTATGTCTTGGAGCTACAGTCTATTTTTTGTGGCAAGAGAAAAATTATAGAACTTTTAAAGATGAGAAAAGTAAATAGGAGACTGTCTATAAATTGATTTATGAAACTGTGAAGACAATGCTTATGGGATTGACAGTTAAAAATTCAATTACTGTGACTAAAGTTTCTTCTCTTTGGAATGTCAAGTGGGATAGTGCAAAGTAAGATGTTGTTCAGCTTCTGGTCTAAATATTGTCTAAAGGAGTGTTTGGGAGTATGGATTATGTAAAGCAGATGGCTAGTATCTTAACTCCCCTTCTATGATATGCCTTTGCAATGGTCTTGTTGTCTTTTATAAGGTGTTGGGGGCATCATAATAGTACATGATTCTTGCATAATGGTTATACCTTAGTTGGTAGAAGTGTAAAGTAGTTTCCTGCTGAGTTTGTAACAAATCTACTATTTGATTGGTTTGCATTAGCAGAATGGAGAAATACATTTGTGTCCCTTCATGAGTGACATGCTTTAGAAGATATTGAGGTTCAAGAAAAATCTGCAAGTTTTATTGGTTTTAACCATAAATTTTCAGGCATTTCAACTCGGGAATGCTGAGATTCTTCTTAAACCTTACTTCAGGTTGATGGCCTTGTAACTTGGATCCTTTTATTCCCTTCCTACCTTTTTCAAGTGTATTCTCAAATGGCCTTTTTTTGGTTCTGAGTTGACCATTTGGAGATAGTTTAGGGAGAAATACATGGATCCATAAAGTAGGTTTCCACTGAGAAGGGTAAGTGAGGTTTGTGGGTGGTATATGCAACTTGGAATAGTGAGGAATGCAAGATGATCCTACTTGGTCCAAGCTATATACTACCAATGGAGGTTTGGTTGGTCCTTCCTCAAGGTGTGTGTTCCCAAGATTTTGAAGCCATTTTTAAGAGATAGAAATGTAGAACTCTTGGTATAGCCCTTGACTGGATGGGTATGGATGGCTATAATCTACACAATGACACCTCTTTCCTTTTTCCACCTTGATCATTGTGGGTGATGGTTGAGTGGTTTTTGTGAAAAGGTGAGTTGGAAATGTAGTTGTGACAGTATGGTCTTGGTGCGTATATGGGGCGATTCTCCAAGCAGAGCTTTGTGTTTGGATGGATGTTTTGAAGTTGTCTTGTTTAGTCTTATTTGTTAGAAAAGTTGTAGTATTATCAGAGATAGTATGTTTTCTTTGTCTGATATCGGATATAGTAGTCCAGTTTAGTATCAGATTTGGGCATGTCCAAAGTCAATTTCATGTTATGTTGATGTACAAATTGTGTTGGTATTAATATAATTCACCCTTTTGCACCAAAAAAATGATGAAAAACAAGCTATCAAACAATTTCAATTTGACTTTGTAGCACTCAACTCTTCTTCCAATATTGACTTGTCCAAATTAAGAATATCAATCAATTGTTGATTATCCATATTCTTCTTCAATCATTTTTACCTTTGATACATCCCATACAACAACTCTGTGTAGTATTCACTTAGAAGATCATCATCCAAAAACCCATAAACACCACATCGAGAGCATGTAATGAATCGCTTACCAGGATTCTTCCTTGTTTTTGAAGTTTTAACTGTTAATCCATTACCACGGTTACAAAAGTGTTCAATCTTACCACCAATTACTCGGGATTGAGCTGAAGACCAAGAACTCATGATTTAGGGTTTTTTGTATTTGGACCGTTGGAGGAATTGAGGAAAGAAGGAAAGAGGGGTGTTAATAAAAGGTGGAAATGTTAATAAATAAAACATTTGATCTAAATCCATGTGGAAAAAAAAGAAAACGAGAAAAAAGTTATTAATTTGTGCCACGTCAAATCCTCTCCATTACAGAGCTATAATAGGAAAATTAACGAAATATTTAAATTTTATGGGAAAATTAAAACATGGATGTCAACAATAGGAAAATGTGGCAAGTTGGATGCCTTTACAGACCATTATCACTTATTAGAACTACTTATGGTTTTGATAATTAGGGTATGTTTGAGACTCTTTTATAATTTTGGTTACTTATCTGATTAATGTATTTTGAGGGTGTTTTGGGTCGCTTATTTGATTTCATGAGTGAAGTAGCAACTTAGAGCTTAAAGTTTTGATAAGCAGATTAACAATTATTCGTAGGTACCCTTTAGTTGTGCCAGTGTTTGGCAATTCTAATTAATTATTAATGAATTCAACGGTAAAGTAATCGAAATCGGATACTAGTCTTTAAATAATATCAAAAATGACAATCAGTTAGCATCTTGCAAGCACTAAAAAATACTAACTATTTGGTGTTTCAAGACATAATAATAGATAGCAAGTGTTACACCCCGTGCCCGATTTGACAAAAAAAATTAAACTTTACGCAAAAATGACTTGACTATAACGGACTTTCTGCTACTCTTTTACAAGTAATAAAAATCTATTACATACCAACCCTTGAAAGTAATTTTATAAGAAACTAAACTCAATTACCTTCGAAATGATATGTGTACGACTGCGTGGCGACTTCTTTATTTAAGAGATATGATTTTTATAAAATCGACTAAAATCTGCTAAGACTATCTGTGTACCATACGCCCTTACACCCAAAGTCCAGAAGGGCCTATGGTCTGTACTCAAAAACTACGAAAAGTCACTTTTTAATACCAAACCCAACACAAATCACTTATGAATATTCATCATAAGAAATGGGGGAATTATGATATGATGGTATGTAGTTTATGTAAGAGTAATGAGGAATCTCATAATCACCTTCTCTTCCAATGCAACTATGCTAATAAGGTTTGGAAGAATATGCTTCTAATGATGGACTGTCATGTTTATGGGATGCAATGGAACAATACAGTGGCTACATTTGTTGATATACCTTGTAATTACAGCATATGGAGTGTACTTAGAAGGCTATGTCTTGGAGCTACAGTCTATTTTTTGTGGCAAGAGAAAAATTATAGAACTTTTAAAGATGAGAAAAGTAAATAGGAGACTGTCTATAAATTGATTTATGAAACTGTGAAGACAATGCTTATGGGATTGACAGTTAAAAATTCAATTACTGTGACTAAAGTTTCTTCTCTTTGGAATGTCAAGTGGGATAGTGCAAAGTAAGATGTTGTTCAGCTTCTGGTCTAAATATTGTCTAAAGGAGTGTTTGGGAGTATGGATTATGTAAAGCAGATGGCTAGTATCTTAACTCCCCTTCTATGATATGCCTTTGCAATGGTCTTGTTGTCTTTTATAAGGTGTTGGGGGCATCATAATAGTACATGATTCTTGCATAATGGTTATACCTTAGTTGGTAGAAGTGTAAAGTAGTTTCCTGCTGAGTTTGTAACAAATCTACTATTTGATTGGTTTGCATTAGCAGAATGGAGAAATACATTTGTGTCCCTTCATGAGTGACATGCTTTAGAAGATATTGAGGTTCAAGAAAAATCTGCAAGTTTTATTGGTTTTAACCATAAATTTTCAGGCATTTCAACTCGGGAATGCTGAGATTCTTCTTAAACCTTACTTCAGTTGATGGCCTTGTAACTTGGATCCTTTTATTCCCCTTCCTACCTGTTTTCAAGTGTATTCTCAAATGGCCTTTTTTTGGTTCTGAGTTGACCATTTGGAGATAGTTTAGGGAGAAATACATGGATCCATAAAGTAGGTTTCCGACCGGAGAAGGGTAAGTGAGGTTTGTGGGTGGTATATGCAACTTGGAATAGTGAGGAATGCAAGATGATCCTACTTGGTCCAAGCTATATACTACCAATGGAGGTTTGGTTGGTCCTTCCTCAAGGTGTGTGTTCCCAAGATTTTGAAGCCATTTTTAAGAGATAGAAATGTAGAACTCTTGGTATAGCCCTTGACTGGATGGGTATGGATGGCTATAATCTACACAATGATACCTCTTTCCTTTTTCCACCTTGATCATTGTGGGTGATGGTTGAGTGGTTTTTGTGAAAAGGTGAGTTGGAAATGTAGTTGTGACGATATGGTCTTGGTGTATATGGGGCGATTCTCCAAGCAGAGCTTTGTGTTTGGATGGATGTTTTGAAGTTGTCTTGTTTAGTCTTATTTGTTTGAAAAGTTGTAGTATTATCAGAGATAGTATGTTTTCTTTGTCTGATATCGGATATAGTAGTCCAGTTTAGTATCAGATTTGGGCATGTCCAAAGTCAATTTCATGTTATGTTGATGTACAAATTGTGTTGGTATTAATATAATTCACCCTTTTGCACCAAAAAAAATGATGAAAAACAAGCTATCAAACAATTTCAATTTGACTTTGTAGCACTCAACTCTTCTTCCAATATTGACTTGTCCAAATTAAGAATATCAATCAATTGTTGATTATCCATATTCTTCTTCAATCATTTTTACCTTTGATACATCCCATACAACAACTCTGTGTAGTATTCACTTAGAAGATCATCATCCAAAAACCCATAAACACCACATCGAGAGCATGTAATGAATCGCTTACCAGGATTCTTCCTTGTTTTTGAAGTTTTAACTGTTAATCCATTACCACAGTTACAAAAGTGTTCAATCTTACCACCAATTACTCGGGATTGAGCTGAAGACCAAGAACTCATGATTTAGGGTTTTTTGTATTTGGACCGTTGGAGGAATTGAGGAAAGAAGGAAAGAGGGGTGTTAATAAAAGGTGGAAATGTTAATAAATAAAACATTTGATCTAAATCCATGTGGAAAAAAAAGAAAACGAGAAAAAAGTTATTAATTTGTGCCACGTCAAATCCTCTCCATTACAGAGCTATAATAGGAAAATTAACGAAATATTTAAATTTTATGGGAAAATTAAAACATGGATGTCAACAATAGGAAAATGTGGCAAGTTGGATGCCTTTACAGACCATTATCACTTATTAGAACTACTTATGGTTTTGATAATTAGGGTATGTTTGAGACTCTTTTATAATTTTGGTTACTTATCTGATTAATGTATTTTGAGGGTGTTTGGGTCTGCTTATTTGATTTCATGAGTGAAGTAGCAACTTAGAGCTTAAAGTTTTGATAAGCAGATTAACAATTATTCGTAGGTACCCTTTAGTTGTGCGGTGTTTGGCAATTCTAATTAATTATTAATGAATTCAACGGTAAAGTAATCGAAATCGGATACTAGTCTTTAAATAATATCAAAAATGACAATCAGTTAGCATCTTGCAAGCACTAAAAAATACTAACTATTTGGTGTTTCAAGACATAATAATAGATAGCAAGTGTTACACCCCGTGCCTGATTTGACAAAAAAAATTAAACTTTACGCAAAAATGACTTGACTATAACGGACTTTCTGCTACTCTTTTACAAGTAATAAAAATCTATTACATACCAACCCTTGAAAGTATTTTTATAAGAAACTAAACTCAATTACATTCGAAATGATATGTGGCACGACTCGTGACGACTTACGGTTTAAGAGATATGATTTTTATAAAATCGACTAAAATCTGCTAAGACTATCTGTGTACCATACGCCCTTACACCCAAAGTCCAGAAGGGCCTATGGTCTGTACTCAAAAACTACGAAAAGTCACTTTTTAATACCAAACCCAACACAAATCACTTATGAATATTCATCATAAGAAATGGGGGAATTATGATATGATGGTATGTAGTTTATGTAAGAGTAATGAGGAATCTCATAATCACCTTCTCTTCCAATGCAACTATGCTAATAAGGTTTGGAAGAATATGCTTCTAATGATGGACTGTCATGTTTATGGGATGCAATGGAACAATACAGTGGCTACATTTGTTGATATACCTTGTAATTACAGCATATGGAGTGTACTTAGAAGGCTATGTCTTGGAGCTACAGTCTATTTTTGTGGCAAGAAAAATTATAGAACTTTTAAAGATGAGAAAAGTAAATAGGAGATGCTATAAATTGATTTATGAAACTGTGAAGACAATGCTTATGGGATTGACAGTTAAAAATTCAATTACTGTGACTAAAGTTTCTTCTCTTTGGAATGTCAAGTGGGATAGTGCAAAGTAAGATGTTGTTCAGCTTCTGGTCTAAATATTGTCTAAAGGAGTGTTTGGGAGTATGGATTATGTAAAGCAGATGGCTAGTATCTTAACTCCCCTTCTATGATATGCCTTTGCAATGGTCTTGTTGTCTTTTATAAGGTGTTGGGGGCATCATAATAGTACATGATTCTTGCATAATGGTTATACCTTAGTTGGTAGAAGTGTAAAGTAGTTTCCTGCTGAGTTTGTAACAAATCTACTATTTGATTGGTTTGCATTAGCAGAATGGAGAAATACATTTGTGTCCCTTCATGAGTGACATGCTTTAGAAGATATTGAGGTTCAAGAAAAATCTGCAAGTTTTATTGGTTTTAACCATAAATTTTCAGGCATTTCAACTCGGGAATGCTGAGATTCTTCTTAAACCTTACTTCAGTTGATGGCCTTGTAACTTGGATCCTTTTATTCCCCTTCCTACCTGTTTTCAAGTGTATTCTCAAATGGCCTTTTTTTGGTTCTGAGTTGACCATTTGGAGATAGTTTAGGGAGAAATACATGGATCCATAAATTAGGTTTCCACTGAGAAGGGTAAGTGAGGTTTGTGGGTGGTATATGCAACTTGGAATAGTGAGGAATGCAAGATGATCCTACTTGGTCCAAGCTATATACTACCAATGGAGGTTTGGTTGGTCCTTCCTCAAGGTGTGTGTTCCCAAGATTTTGAAGCCATTTTTAAGAGATAGAAATGTAGAACTCTTGGTATAGCCCTTGACTGGATGGGTATGGATGGCTATAATCTACACAATGATACCTCTTTCCTTTTTCCACCTTGATCATTGTGGGTGATGGTTGAGTGGTTTTTGTGAAAAGGTGAGTTGGAAATGTAGTTGTGACAGTATGGTCTTGGTGCGTATATGGGGCGATTCTCCAAGCAGAGCTTTGTGTTTGGATGGATGTTTTGAAGTTGTCTTGTTTAGTCTTATTTGTTAGAAAAGTTGTAGTATTATCAGAGATAGTATGTTTTCTTTGTCTGATATCGGATATAGTAGTCCAGTTTAGTATCAGATTTGGGCATGTCCAAAGTCAATTTCATGTTATGTTGATGTACAAATTGTGTTGGTATTAATATAATTCACCCTTTGCACCAAAAATGATGAAAACAAGCTATCAAACAATTTCAATTTGACTTTGTAGCACTCAACTCTTCTTCCAATATTGACTTGTCCAAATTAAGAATATCAATCAATTGTTGATTATCCATATTCTTCTTCAATCATTTTTACCTTTGATACATCCCATACAACAACTCTGTGTAGTATTCACTTAGAAGATCATCATCCAAAAACCCATAAACACCACATCGAGAGCATGTAATGAATCGCACCGGATTCTTCCTTGTTTTTGAAGTTTTAACTGTTAATCCATTACCCGTGATTACAAAAGTGTTCAATCTTACCACCAATTACTCGATTGGTAGAAGACCAAGAACTCATGATTTAGGGTTTTTGTATTTGGACCGTTGGAAATTGAGGAAAAGAAGGAAGAGGGTGTTAATAAAAGGTGGAAATGTTAATAAATAAAACTATTTGATCTAAATCCATGTGGAAAAAAGAAAAGAAAAAGTTATTAATTTGTGCCACGTCAAATCCTCTCCATTACAGAGCTATAATAGGAAAATTAACGAAATATTTAAATTTTATGGGAAAATTAAAACATGGATGTCAACAATAGGAAAATGTGGCAAGTTGGATGCCTTTACAGACCATTATCACTTATTAGAACTACTTATGGTTTTGATAATTAGGGTATGTTTGAGACTCTTTTATAATTTTGGTTACTTATCTGATTAATGTATTTTGAGGGTGTTTGGGTCTGCTTATTTGATTTCATGAGTGAAGTAGCAACTTAGAGCTTAAAGTTTTGATAAGTAGATTAACAATTATTCGTAGGTACCCTTTAGTTGTGCCAGTGTTTGGCAATTCTAATTAATTATTAATGAATTCAGCGGTAAAAATGAAATCGGATACTAGTCTTTAAATAATATCAAAAATGACAATCAGTTAGCATCTTGCAAGCACTAAAAAATACTAACTATTTGGTGTTTCAAGACATAATAATAGATAGCAAGTGTTACCCCGTGCCGATTTGACAAAAATTAAACTTTATAAAAATGACTTGACTATAACGGACTTTCTGCTACTCTTTTACAAGTAATAAAAATCTATTACATACCAACCCTTGAAAGTATTTTTATAAGAAACTAAACTCAATTACATTCGAAATGATATGTGACTTCGTGCGACTTACGGTTTAAGAGATATGATTTTTATAAAATCGACTAAAATCTGCTAAGACTATCTGTGTACCATACGCCCTTACACCCAAAGTCCAGAAGGGCCTATGGTCTGTACTCAAAAACTACGAAAAGTCACTTTTTAGGCGAAAGACCTTATGCCCAGCCCATAAGGGCATATGATATGTAAGTAAGAAGCTAAGAAGACCATTTTATTTGTAGGAGACCTTATGTTCAGACACAGAAGGCCTTATGCTCCCATTTTCATATTTTACCAAAAACTCAAATTTTTACAACTTACTCTAATTTCCGGAAAACGACTTTCATACCTCAAAATTTAACGAAACTTTCCAGAAATATTTAAAATAAGATAATACATCATTTTTCATAACCATTCGACCCGTTTGACCCCAAAATGGGTGGAAATACACCTTAAACCAAACACTCGTTTAACCCATTACATACACGTTAACCGTTACTAATACATTTCAATTCGACATACTTTAGACCATGACATCCATAATACTTTGACGACCATAACATAAACTATGACACTAGATTAACCAACATATAGACTATTAAAAGACTCTCGGTGGTACAACGTTGACTTTGAGATCGGTATTCTACTTAAGCTCCTAAATACCTTATAACCTTCTAACATCCGAACATTCATTCCTTAAGCTTTAATCCAAGCAATACTTTCTCTCCATGAGCACCTACAAAACAATAACATCTATAACATAAGCTTTCACTTAGTAAGCAACTAGATTATCATATGAATAATACTTTAATTCACAAGTATGCATGATGAACACAATAAGCCATCATAATCTCATAACTATCACCATAGCAATACCATAATCTATAACACATAAATATAATAATATTTAACATATAACAATCACAAAACACACCTTAATCCTTCCATATTATGATCTATGACTTGTATAGAGCCTTAATAAACAAGTCTCGTATTACACCAAAAATTGTGTATCATACGCCCTTATACTAATCCAAAATTTAACCATCCAAGCTATCTCCTATGCTTCTACTACTGCCACCATCATGCAATTTCTGTAAATGGTTTGCCATGTCTTGGATAGTTTCAAGGGCTCGAATAGGAGTCATCACAGGGATCGGCCCCTGAGAGTCAAGCATTTGCCTCGTGGAAATGTTGAGACCGTTATAGAAGATATTGACCATTAGTTGCTTGTTGAGGTCATGAGTCGGGCACCTATAAAGGAGATCATTGTACCTATCCCAAGCTTGGTACAATGTCTCATCACCATCCTGTTTGAAGTTGTGAATCTCCTCAAGTTGTTTTGTTGTCTTTGATGGAAGGCAATAACATTGAACAAAAGCTCTTTTGAGGAGATCCCATGTGTTGTTTGTTCATGTGGGCAACCTATCAACCTACGTCTTTGCAGATCTAGTGAGTGTCACCGAGAACACTCGGAGCATAACCGCATCGTGAGAAACACCCGGTGTGTTAAAAAGGCTCACGATGTATAAGACATTGTCGACATGCTCATGTGCATCTTCGGTCTTACTTCCGGAAAAGGGGTATTTTCTCAACTATCGCATAAACTGGTTCTTTATCTCAAATTTACATCTGCTCCAATGACCGACCTAACAACTCCTGGCCCTTGCTCCTCTCGAGTCATAACAAGGTATTCCTCGAGGGTAAGTGTATCAATCTCAATTTCATCCATGGTACCTGAAATTGATGAAATTAAAATTGTGAGATGATGAAAATTTACTAAAAATTATAAAACTTAAATCAAATCCTAAAATAGCTCCCCGGCAGCGGCGTCAAAAACTTGATGTTGGATTTCAGACCAGGTTTTACTATTTATATTAATTCGTCTACATATGCTCTACCTTATGCACTAACAGGCAAAGAACCCAGTCATATGTAGTGTAGTAATCGGTAAAGTCGAGGTTGTCCCAAGAGCTATGTGTGTGGATTTATTCTAAGTTCTAATGTCACTAATTATAAAGGGGGTTTTGATTGATTAATTATTAAACTAATGAAATGAAATACGAAATGAAGATGAAAGATAAGCAGTAGGGAGAAATGTGCTAGCCTAGTTACTAGTCTTGTTATGTCTTAATCCGGTTTTTCTATTTATGCCTTCTAATGTCTTAAGTGGGGGTAAAAGTCACTAGACATAATTTGGTCAATTCGTCTATTCTATAAGTCTAAGATTCCTATCCCCACCGTAGTTACTTGATGGAGGTCTTGGGTAACCCTAACCTTAGTCGTGAAGTACCACTACAATCTAGACCTATTCTAAACCCGACATGGTCCGCTCTGAGGTTCCCTAACTTTTTAAGTACCTCCATATGGTAGGTGGTCCTATGGTCAATTTTCACGCAAGGAAATGGTAGTCTTATGGTCAATTCTTACCATTCCTCGCAACCTACTCGACTAGGGTCCTATGGTCAATTCAAGCTAGCCTTATAGATACTACCATGCTTTAATACTAGCAAAATGAGGGTATCCACGAATAGGCTAAGAAAGTATACACAAAAAGCGATAGTACAGCAAGAAAACACAAATCAAAGCAATAAGAATTTCATAAGTAGGCTAACACACGAAGTGTTTAGCCGCTCATATTAAAAAATACAGTAAATTCAATGTAAATGATCAGAATTAAAGACATTGAATGAATTACAAAGATTTGATACTAAAGAAAAAAAACTTATTGATAATGATGTGAATTCTCCATTGGAAGATGGTCTAATGCTGCTGGAAATCGTCCTCCTAGAAGCCCTAAATGTCTCGTATTTTGTGTTGAGAAGTTCTCCCTAAATGCAGAATTAGGGATTTTATTTATAGCCTCGTCTAAGTTACAATGTAACCTTAAGTAAGAAGTTACGCCGTAACTAGCGTATTTCAGACGATCTTATCTTCAATAAATATCTTAGGACATAACCTAGAGAATGGGTTATGATCGTAAAGTACTCGTAGTGAAAATCAACATTTCTATGTCGTAACCTTGAAAGTGAGTTATGGCGTAAGCTTTATGACCACTGGATTCTTCTAAGTCACTGTAAATATACGACGTAACCAAATCAATGGAGTTATGCCGTAATCTTGAACTGCATTGACTTTGGTCTTCATGTGTTAATCATTGTTATGGTGTAAGTTGAGAATGGATACTACGCCGTAACTTACTCTTGGACAACATAATCTTGTATAACTTTGCTAGTTTTCTTCCAAATCTACGTCTCTTTGTTCCTATGCTCATTTATGTCCTGAAAATGAAATATTAAGAAATAAGAGCATATATCCATGTAAAACAATACAAATGATGAGCATATTAGGGGAAATTAACACTAAAATATCAAGACTATTTGATGTTATCGGCAATCCTAAACAACACTAATGCTTTTTTAGTAGGTTAAACTGATTTCATAAAGAGAAAACAAAGTTTTTGATTCTGTATTTCTTATCACGATGTCGCCAATTACATTGTTTTGAACTCTAGTAGTTATGATAAATTGGACTTGTTTTATGTATGTTGTGGGTGGATGGACATACGAGTAACCGTTGATAACTTCATTATGTCTATTGTGTAATATATTTGGTTAATCTTATGATAATGTAGCAATTATCATGTATTTAGGGAATTGGTGTCGTTAAAATCGTTACCAATGATTTTTCATATTTGAATATCGAAATGTATTTATGTTGGGATTTAGTAAATCCAGTACTTAAAGTGTCGGTCACCTCAAGTATGTATACTCGTTAGAAAGCTCGTAGTCGTAGTAATTCAGTGTTAGTATTTAGAATACTTTGTAACACCGTGGAGGACGGACGGGTCTTTACCTTGTATGCCGATCCAGCCTAATAGAGGCGTCTAAGCTTGTACCCTATAAATACCCTTTGACCTCCAAGGCAAAGGGTTGGAGCTTCATAATACATTTTTCTTTGTCTCTCTAGGGTTCCCATTCTCATCCACTTTCTCTCTCTAAACTCTTAACCTAGCCGCATGCTTGTTTAACAAACCAAGATCCTTCAAATGGTATCAAGAGCCATGGTTTGATCATCCATCTCTCATGTTCTTGGTTTGATTGTTATTCTTGGGGTTAAGGTTTGGTTATCGCGTAAAAGGTTGTCTCATACACGATACTTTTGAATCATTAAAGCTTCAAAATTTTCACTTTTTAATCCAAGATTCTTGTGGGTGGGTTAGGTTTTGAGTGTTAAACTTTCAGTTTATTGCAAAAGTTCGAACTTTACGAGTTTTCTTGGTTTTAAGAGTGTTTGGATACGTGTGTATGCGAACCTACGTAAGAGAGGTGGTTTTGATCCTCAATCTTTGTTATTTTGGTGTTTTTAAGGTTTTTTCATCATAATAATCAAGTTTTGTAAAAGGTTTTGATCATAAAAAGTGTTTGGCAAAATTTGTACTTTCTGATATCAAAACCCTAATCCTATCGTAAGGTGTTTTCACTGATATTCGTTTTGGTGATTACTCAGTGTTATTCTTTCTTGGATAAGCCGAAAAACACCGACTTTGGATATCTCGTGCCTGTGAAGTGTAAGAGACTTGTGGATTAAAACCTAAGTCTACACATAAGCATAAACTTACGCGTAACAATTCCTACATAAGCTTTTTCTTACATATAAGCTTGTCTTACGCTAAGGGAAACTTACGCATAAGGTTCTTACGCCTAAGTTTTGGTTTGCGATAAACTTAAGCCTTTTACCCTAAAAACTCTCGTAGCTAAGCTCTAGTCGCGTAAACTCATCTGGCGTAAGCATGTCTACTAAGTTTAATTTGTTGCAGCCTAAGCTTGCTTACACATAAGCCCTTCATCTACGCATAAGCTTCTACGCTTAAGTTCTTAGCGTAACTCGTTTCCTCGCATAAGTGCATAAGTTTTACGGTTTATCTCTTGATTTTGTAAAATTCCGTGAAAGTATCTATTTCCCGGTTAAGTCAAAGATTTGTAAAATCCCGTAGAATTTAAACATGTCTTTCGTTGCGATGATGTGCAATGCGAGGATCGATACTCATCCTCCCATGCTTGACAGAACTGACTATGAGTCTTGGTCACAAAGAATCAGGTTGTATTGCTTAGGAAAGGAGAATGGGGTTAACATCCTTAAGTCTATTGATGAAGGACCGTATCAAGTTGAGACTACTAGAGACATGATTGATACTGCTGCAGATGGAACAATAGTTTATGGAATGGATAGACCTAAGATGTATGATGAACTCACTGATAAGGAGAAAAAGAGATTCGATGCTGATATCGGGGCTTCAAATATTATTCTTCAAGGTCTTCCAAAAGATATCTACAAGCTTATCAATCACAACACAGAAGCCAAGGCAGTTTAGGATAATGTCAAGATCTTCTCTCGGGTTACGAATTGACTATCGGCAGAAGAATCACAGTTGTATGATGAATTTGAGCACTTTAAGATGAAATACGAAGGTGTTTATGAATATTACGTGAGATTCCACAAGCTGGTGAATGATATGAGGAATATCAAGATGACTATGCCAAACATTCAACTGAACTCAAAATTCGTAAACAATATGAATCCCGAATGGCACAAGTTTGTCACTTCTGTAAAGCTTACAAAAGGACTAAAGAACACCAACTATGAGCAATTGTATGCCTTCCTTCTTTAGAATGAGAAACATGCTATGTTTGAAAAAAGGATTCTTGAACAGTTCAAATCTCAACCAGGAGAAACAAGCTCTTCGAATGATACAACTGCATTCTTCACCAAAGCATCTCAAGTCACACCTTGGAAATGATAATCCAAGCCCGTTCGATTCCGGATATAAGCAACCTAGTTCTGATGCAGTCATGGAGCACTTTATCAATCAAGTGGCTCTTATGGCCAAGCAAAACCTGAATCTCACCCCTCACACTAACAACTATCTCGAGCGCATCTAATCGTCAAAATCATGCCACTGTGAAAGACGGAAGGATTGTGGTGGAAAATGTGCAAGGAAGACTGAATGCTTATCTTCCACACAATGAACAAGGTAATGAAGGTTATGGGAATGCTGGTGTTGGTGGTGGATATGTTGGAAATCAGAATCATGGAAGGAATATTGTTGGGGTCAATTAAAACCAATCAAATGCTACAAGCTGTGGTGGAGAAGGACACATTGCTAGGCGCACTCAACCTAAACGTCCTCAAAACGTAGAATACTTCGGGACAAGATGTTCTTGGTACAATCACAAGATAATGGTGCAATGTTGAATGAAGAGGAGTGTTGTTCTTGTCGGATGGGAATGCTAGAACATACGATCGATGTGGACCGAACAACCGTGCATCTGCTCGAGAAAAATCCCAACGCCTTTCAAGTTCAGTTGTGATGCATTTGACTTCGAGGCGTTGATGATGAACCATATGCACAATCCATCTTCATGGCTAATATCTCTCCAATGACCTCTTCACCTCAACAAGGCAGTCCATCCAAGGAATCCATCATTAAAGAGGTACTCAAACTATATGATGTGGTAGATGAGCAAAAGATTCACCATGAAGTACAATCTGAAACTTATAGATCAGATATTGAAAATGAGGATAATAGCAATATTGTTCCTTATGATCAATATGTGAAAAAAAGTGAGTGAGTTGTACCTAGTGATGTATCTTACGCAATCAATGATGAATATGTTTATGATGAATACTCTGCATGTACCACGATGGTTCTGTATCTGACGAATGCCTATAAAGAACAAGCGACCATCTATGAACAACGTGCTAAATTTGAGTTGACCACTACGTGAGCGGAAATGGATGCCAAATCGTGCACTCATTAGAAAAAGTAGGTTTAAAGAAGAAGTACTAAAACAAGAGTTAAATTCCTTACAAGAAAAGCTTTCTAAAACTGCTAAGCAAAAATAAGAACTTCAAGAAATGAAAATGGCAAGCAAGAATTCACTGCTAAGGAATCGAAACTTTTGAATGAGTTCTCTAATCTAAAAACTTTGAAAAACAAGCTTGAAAATAAGTTGTACATACAAGGTAACACCATTCTGCTCGCGGTCACGCATAGAGTCTTAAGTGATAAGCATCGCATTCCACTTGTTGAGGAACCTAATCCCGAGGTAGTTAAAAAGGCTAGAGTTGTAAATAAGGTACTTTATGATGGCAATGAAATCCTTAAGCTAAGGCAGAACCCTAGTTGCATTGAGTGCACTAAGGAAGATAAAAAATCAGATGAAGTCACTAGGGAGAAAATGAATAAGAAGCTAGAAGATCTCAAATGCAAAGAGAAGAACATTATAATCAATCCCCATGATTACAAAAGAGCTGGATTTCCTTAAACAAGTTTAAGCCTCAGAAACTTCTAACTCCCGAACAAATGTTCTGGAAAAATGGATTTACAAAGAACGTTGTTGAAAGCAATTCCCCTTGTAGGAATTGCCCGTCAAGCTGTGTATCCTCCTAATACACCAATGCATTTAGTGCCTAGATCTATTGCCACTAATAGCGGGACCTTAATCGACTATATGTTGTTTATCAGTTGTTTGTTGATTTTGAAGCGTGTAAGAAGAGAATCACACCTACTGGGTATACGAGGGGAAAGAGGCTTTGAGCAAACCAAAGAATGTTATTTAACAGAGGTCATGCCTTTCTTTAAACAATTAAAAGGACAATTTGAGAGTCTTAAAATTGGAATAAACACCGATATTAAAGAAATGGAAAAGGAATTCGATGCAATGATAGTTGAAGTCAATGATTATGAACAGGAACTAAAATACAATGAAATTGAAAGGAAGAATCTGCATATACTAAATGAGAACTTGATCTCTTAATGTGTTGCTCAAGATGTGTTCTATGTTGCTACAATTCTTCTATTCGCATCTCAATTTCATGAATTATCTGTTGCTTTGAAAGTTTCCCATGATCGTGTCATTGAGCTTGAAAAAACGAATTCAAAATTGCATGAGAAATTGAACAGGATGATCATGATAATCTCGTTAAACATCTTTCAAAATTAGAATTTGAACATTTTGCTTGCAATTTAAAATATCAACATCTCAAAGAAAATGTTAAAACCTCAAATATCAAGACATGGATGTGCTGAGTTTGATGCATTTTTGAAATCAACAAGCGTGATCAACAAATTCGAGCTCATTATAACACGATCAAAGGTTGAAAGCTCAAATTTCAGGCTGAAAGGTGAAAAGAGGGATGTAACGGTTCCATATGCTCCACCTTTAGATTCTCGAATTTCCAACTTCAAAACATCATTTATAACACAAGGAAAATGTTTGTTTGAACAAAGGTTAATGATCAAAACAAAGAGTTATGTGATTCATTTAAAGTTACACATGATAAACAAATTGAAAAGATAACTTCTTTACTTAATGATATTGATGATCTTAAGCGTGAGGTGAAAGGAAAGTTGCCAATCCCCAATTGCAGTACTACGTTCCTAAAGTCTCGATTGTGATAAGTATGCTATTGATATGTTATATATTCCCCCCGCCCATTAGGAATAATGAACTTGCACATAAAGCATATCTCTCATCTCTTAAGGAAATTTTAAAAGGTCTTCGTGAGATTGTTGAAGATGAAAGATTAGAAAAACCTCTTGATAGTACCATTGCCTATGCTTGCATGGATGCCAAACGATCTCAAGAACTCTTAGAGTACATAATTGTCACATGTCCGAAATTTAGCAATAGGCGAGATAGAATAGTAGCACCCAGTTCTATGCCTAAGGATAAGAATGTGACTTTTAATGTGCCTCACAAAACTTTAGAACCCAGCACTTCTAGACCACCAAGCCAGTGTAGTTTCACTAATTAATATCCTGTTGTTCCTTCTACAAGAGTAATCGGCAATACTAAGGTTAGCGGGTCAAAGCCTTCAGGCAATACAATGCGAAATAGGATCTTGCCAACCAAAAGTGTTGAAGAAAAGCTAGTAGAAGAACATCCTAGGAAGAATAAGTTTAGCTGAATAAACGAATCGTGTTGATTCTAGTATTAGCTATAAGCGTACTTGTATTTAATTAATTCTCTTGCCTTTTGCAAAACATGTAATGAATGTTTGATTTCGGTCTTAATCATAAATGTTAGAATGAGGTGATTAATGTTGATAATACTCCGTCAAGAATATAAAAATGCTAGACATGTTAAGGAGATCGGAAGCCTAAAAGAAAAAGGTTAGCAACTTTTGGAAGCCTACAGGAAGAAAATTTAGCAATATGGGTTATCAATGGAAACCTATGGCTGAAAAATTCAAATTGAATGAATCTTGCCCTAAGTTGTCTAGATCCATGCCTTCTAAGAAATGGAAGCCTACTGGTAGAATCATACCTTTAAAGTGAACACACCACACACGAGTCACGTCACTACTAGTGTTGCAACCAATACTAATGAGGTCATATCTCCTATTACTGATGTGGGTGCTCCAATAATGTGTACTAACCAAACGGAACCCAATCGTTCATGGGGTTCCAAATTATTCAGTTATCCATTCTTGTCGTGTTCAAATTCGGTCGTACAAATTGTCCTGGTATTTGGACTTAGGTCGTTCAAAGCATATGACTAGTGACGGTGACGGCTCATGAACTTCGTGAGTAAATTTATTGGGCGTTAGATTCGGAAACGACCATTTTGGAGCTATTATGGGATATGGTGATTATGTGGTTGGAGATAGTGTAATTTCCCGGGTATATTATGTGGAAGGACTTGGTCATAACTTGTTTTGTTGGTCAATTCGTGATTCGATCTTGAAGTGGCTTTTACTTATTTCGTTAGAGAACGATGGTGTGGAATTATTAAGAGGAACTCGTGGTTCAAATCTATACACCATCTCTATTGAAGACATGATGAAGTCTCTCCAATCGCTTATTGTCAAGGTTTCGAAAACAAAGTCATGGTTATGGCATCGTCGTCTCAATCACTTGAACCGGCACCATTAACCTTGCCAGAAAGGATCTTGTCAGAGGATTACCTAGACTTAAGTATGAAAAGGATCATCTACGCTGCGCACGCCAATGGGGAAAAACACAATATGCTCACAAACCAAAACCCTCAAAATCTGTACTGGAAGTCCTTCATACCCTTCATATGGATTGTTGCGGACCAATGAGAGTCCAAATGATTAATGGGAAGAAATATATTTTAGTCATAGTTGATGACTACTCTCGATTCACTTGGGTAAAGTTTTTGAGGACAAAGGATGAAACTCCTGATATCATCATCAAACTTATCAAGCAACAGTGCGTCTTAACAATACGGTTAAATTGTTCGAACTGACAATGGCTAGAGTTCGTAAACAAAGACTTAAGCCAATTTTATGAAAGTATTGGAATCAGCCATCAAAGAAGTGTTCCACGCTCCTCAACAAACGGTGTAGTTGAAAGAGAAATCGAACTCTTTTAGAACTGCAAGAACAATGCTAATTTATTCAAAGGTTCAAATGTTTCTATAAAGAATTTGCCATTGCCTTACTTGCCACAATCGTTCTCTCATTCACACCTCTCATGGAAAAACTCCTTATGAACTTGTCCATAGCGAAAACGATCTATCCTACCTTCGTGTCTTTGGTGCTTTGTGCTATCCGGCGAATGGCGGTCAAGATTTAGGTAAATTAAGAGCTAAGCGACATTGGAGTTTTTGTAGGTTATGCACCAAACAAGAAGGGTTACCGAATCTACAACAAAAGAACTAGAGATATCATGGAAACTATTCACGTCATGTTCGATGAGCTCACCCGATCAAATGGGTCGGACAATCGGTTTTGGACCGCACTTCAAATAGAGTCCAATTGGTTCATCCCTTGTACCAATTTCCTCTCCAGCAACTCCATATGTACCTCCATGCGAAGATGATTTGAAGAAATTGTTTGATCCAATGTTTGATGAACATTATGAGCCAAGTGTCACTGATCTATCAAATCCAACAACGAGTGCTACTATCTCTTTCAATGAAGTCAACTCTTCAGTTTCAATATCATTAAGTCAAGAAGCGCCTGCTGATCACTCTGTCTCATCAACAAATCATCAATCATCGAATGTACATCATGGAAGTGTCTCTAGCACCAATGATGAAGTAAATCCCTTTGCTACTCCTGAAGATGCTCCATTTGAAAACATCTTTGCCCTGAACAACACTGAACCATCTTCTTAGGGGATATAAACTCTACATCAGTCCTTCAACAACAACCACACGAACATCTTAGAAAATGGACACATGACCATCCATTAGATAACATCATTGGGAATCCTTCTCGTCTGTATCAACTCGAAAAAAATTAGCTCTTGATGCCTTATGGTGCTTCTTCAACTCAGTACTCTCTAGATCGAACCAAAAGATGTTAAAACGCAGTAATGCGAGGACATATGGTTTAATGCAATGCAAGAAGAAATCCATGAGTTTGATCGTCTAGACGTATATAATTAGTACCTGCTCAGTGCTATGATCATTGCTATCAAGTGGATCTTCAAAGTGAAACTTGATGAGCCGGTGATGTTCGAAAAATAAGCCGCGGTTAGTGGCTAAAGGTTATCGTCAGGAAGAAGGTATCGACTTTGAAGAATCTTTTGCTCCTGTTGCACGTAGCTAAGCCATCAGAATCTTCTTGGCTAATGCTGCTAGCAAAAACATGGTAGTTTATCAGATGGATGTAAAAACCGCCATTCTTAATGGAGATCTTAAAGAAGTGGTATTCGTCGCCAGCCCGAAGGTTTTGTGAATCCGAGCATCACTCATGTCTATCGCTGAAAAAGGCCCTTTACGGTTTGAAACAAGCTCAAGGCATGGTATGATACGCTATCAAAGTTTCTTCTATCTACCGGATTCAGCAAAAGAGCAGTTGATCCAACATTGTTCACCAGGAAGTTCAGCAAACAATTCACGTTCAAATTTATGTTGATGATATTATTTTTGCCCTGACCCAATGAATGGTGAGTTTTCTATGGAGATGGGCTCCAAATTTCAAATGTCAATGATGGGACAAATGTCATTTTTCTTGGGATTACAAATTTCACAAAGTCCCGGAGGCATTTTTATAAATCAATCAAAATACGCTAATGAAATCTTAAAGAAATTTGGAGTTACCTCCAGTGACCCGTTGGACACTCCTATGGTGGAGCGTACAAAACTAGATGAGGACCACTCAGGGATCACAGTAGATCAAACGAAATATCGTAGTATGATTGGATCCCTGATGTACCTCACGGCCAGACCGACATTTTGTTCTTTGTATGCATGTGTGCTAGATACCAGGCTAAGCCTACCAAAAAGCACCTTGAAGCGGTTAAACGGGTCTTTCGGTATCTCCAAGGAACTATTCACATGGGTCTTTGGTATCCGACGGACTCCGGTATGTCGGCCTATGCAGATGCTGACCATGCAGGATGTCAAGATACACGTCGAAGTACGTCTGGTGGTGCTCAATTTTTAGGTGATAAACTTGTAAGCTGGTCTTCAAAGAAACAAATGAGCACTTACATATCCTCTACAGTGAGAATACATAGCCATGTCATCGTGTTGTGCTCAAATCTTATGGATGAGATCCCACTATCGACTATGGCTTTGTATTCAACAAAGTTCTATGTCTTGTGATAACAAAAGTGCCATTGCTCTCTGTGCAACAAATGTTCAACACTCTAGAGCAAAGCACATCGACATTCGACATCACTTCATCAGGGAACAAGTTGAAAACGATGTGGTTGAACTATACCGTGGGGACTGAATATCAGCAGAACATCTTCACCAAAGCTCTTTCGAGAACGCTTTGAGTTTATTCTTCCACAACTAGGCTTAAAGAGCCTTCAACCAGAAACGCTCAAACGTCTTCAGGAAGACGTCGAGGAGTAAAGGTGTTCGACTCTCTCTATTATTTTGTATATATTTTTTCAAAAACCAAATACAAAACTATAAAACCAACAAAACAAAGATAGAAAAATATAAAACTTTTCAAAATCCATAAAAATCAGAAAATCTTGAAAATCTTCTAAAAATATTGTTTATTTATCATGTTTTTCTTGTCGGTTCGATAACATCTACGGACTTTGAGTTGTCACTCAATGAATGGCACGGGTCTCTAGATGAAGTTCGAGCTTAAAAAAAATGAGATGGAGAAAAATGATGGTTTATTGTCATTTCAAAGCTAACCCGCTTTTCAAAGAAACGAGCCATACTTATCATGTTTTCAAATTTCATGCTCGATTCTTTAAACATTTATCTGCTGAAAACTAACTGTTTTTGAAAAATAACTCGGACTCTATTTTTGATAATCATCTGGACTTATTTGTCAAAAATATCTATCTCTCAATCAACAACATATGTCATTGATTGAGGGGGAGAATGATTTCAATTAAATCAAAAGGTTATTTGTCATTCAATTGTTTTCAAAAGATATTCATGCATGTTTAATCAATGGAGTTTAAAGTCTCAAAATCTGATCCTTATCAGTGAAAATGTTTTCATAATCAAGTCACAATTCTCCTTAAATGCTTTCAAAATCAATTTAAATCTACAAGAGATCACAAATCTCAAATGATTTGATAATTGTGACAGATTTGTGATTTAAATTGGTGTTAAACGATAATTCATAAATGGTTTTAAAATGATTAGCAAGCCGTCTCCCCATGTGACAAACGATTTCAAATTTTCCATGCACATGTTGAGGGGGCATCTATCTTAAATGAAACGTGATTAATTTGTCTTAAAAGTGCGAGTTCCCTCTAGTGCGTGCAAAACTCTTTTAAACCACGAGGCACATATTGAGGGGAGCAATCTTTTGAAAACTCATCCTTCCCAAAAATGCTTTATCTTGATTTGGGAAGTGATGATGATATCTTTCAGAAATGGTAATCAACGAAGTTATTTCTTCCTCTTGCCCCCGTGTGCCAAACGATTTCAAATACATGAAGCTTGCAGGGTGAGAGCTCTTTTTCTAAATATATCAAAAACAATTCGGTACAAAATGCTTTGATAATATACAAGTATCGTTCATGCCGGTAGAAGCGCGTATGGCAGATTTGATACCATATCGAGGAATGCCTTGAATTCGGCTTCGAGCTATCGGATTGATTTTCAAATGGTTTTCAATTGGTTCCAATGGCGGATGAACAATACCAAAAATAGACCAACTTTATTTTATGTATGGTGATATAAGGATGATAAGGTTAGGTATTTGTTCCCATGATCCGCCAGAACCGGAGGGATCTACCCAAGGACAATCCACTAGATAGTGTAGAGTCCTTAGGTATATTGAAAAAAAAGGGAGAAAAGTGAGATATGGGAAGAGTCGCGGACTAAGATAGAGCTAGTCTTGGAATAAACCCAACAGGTTCTAGTAATGAAGTCTCGGTAAGCACTGAAGGGGTTGAAGAATGAAAAAGAATTTAATGAGAAAAAGGGTGAAAAGAAATAGCCCTCCATTTATTCAACCGTAGGGCAGAAACCGGGTTCAATTCATATACTACTGGTGGTTACTAAGGTAACACTGGTATTGAAGACAAGACGTCATGGACCATGGCATGCGCACTAAACTTTCCAAACCACTCAAGTTCCTCTTAAAGGGCTTGTTTCAAACTCCGAGGGAAGACATTATCTATCGACTTTTCTCTTAGAGTTTGTTGATATTGAAGAAGGAGACCCTCTCCCTAGTCTCCGGCTTAGGAACCAAATATACAAATTGAGTCTAGAGCCACGAGATCATCATATAAATCTCTTTAGGACACTTTCAATGAAGACTCTCTGTTTCACACAATGTGGAAAGAGAGATAAAATCTTATGAGTCCTACGCATTATCCTTGTGGTATTGCGGAACATCGATATGCGAAGCATATTCACAATGAAGATGGAAAGCCTTCTGGAGCCAACATCAAACAAGCTCCAGGTAGGTGGCATGTGAGATATCAATAGATCAACCATGTGACAACGGAACATAAACAATGGGCGATTCAATCGTTTGAATCAATCCGGTTCGGTTATGGATTGACGGATACTTTTGAAACCGGTCGTTGTGCTTAAAGTCCTTTCGTAGCACATCAACTGTGTATCTAATTTTCAAAATAAAAGGTGTTTATGATTGATAATTGATTTTCACTAAAACTTCGTTGTATTGCAAAAACAATTTCTATTGAGCAATACACGATTGTTTTTTTTTCAAATCACTTTTCATCAATCAGTGAATCTCGTTCCGCGGTTCACTCTCGTGTTGTCTTCTTTGAGACGTTCGGTTTGAGAACAGCTAGAGCAGTGCGAAACCCGTCAAGGAAATTCTTCGGAATTATACACGATCACAGGTATTACTATGCGATCAACGGGGAAGCGTGGGCGTGTACCTTAATTCATCGAAAGTGATCAAAGACACTTTCGTGCACTTTGTTGCTAACTGTCTTATGCGGTACACCGACGTTTGCGGTGATCGAATGGGCGGTCAATCCATAGCCACATGCTCACACAACACATTCATATCTAAAGAAATCATGATAAGTTCATCGACGTCTCTGATATTTTCACTCCATGCTTCTGCTACGCTGCTGCAAATAGTATGATTCAGCTAAAAGCTTCCGCTACTCTGATAAGAAGATATCATGATCCAGAATGTGAGCTTGTCGGTCCAAACGTCACAACATCACATTTTACCAGCACCACAATGGAAGAGTCAGAAATTTACTATTGCTGATGATCTCAAAGCTGGCTAAAAAATCATCATCACGTGGATCAGTTTAAGACCTCCCTCTAAAACTCAAAACATGATGAAGATCAAAGACTACGAGCTAAAGAACAAAAGTGCTTAATCAAAGAAACCAAGAACAACGAAATGTTATATCAGTTTTTAATCATTGTAAGTTGAGGTGACCTCCTTAGGGGAGATTGTTGGGATTTAGTAAATCAGTGCTTAAAGTGTGTGTCACCTCAAGTATGTATACTCGTTATAAAGCTCGTAGTCGTAGTAATTCAGTGTTAGTATTTAGAGCTATGTACACCGTGGAGGACGGACGGGTCTTTACCACTGTATGCACGATCCACCTGACTAATAGAGTAGCGTCTAAGCTTGTACCCTATAAATACCCTTTGCCTCTAAGGCAAAGGGTTGGAGCTTCATAATACATTTTTTCTTTGTCTCTCTAGAGTTCCCATTCTCTCCCCTTTCTCTCCTCTAAACTCTTAACCTAGCCGCCGCACCTCTTGTTTAACAAACCAAGATCCTTCAATTTAGCTCAGACATAAACACTTAAATGCAACAACTTGTGATCCTTTGTAATCCAAGAAATAGGACAAAGACATCCGGGATCACCATATTGATTAACTTTGCGTAAAAGGGATGATATTTGCGTCAGTTCCATGATTTACAAGATTCCATAAAGTAATTTGCAGTCAAACATATCTTAAACCAGTGTGCTAATTACTATCACGTGTGCTTGTTTATCATTCCCATATTCACCGGTTGTTATTATTTGCTAAATGCAGATGTGACTCTTCCAACAAAATCTATTTTGAGTATAGAATTAGGAAAAAGAAAGCAAAATCTCAAATGTATCAAACGTGTCAGAATCCGTAATCACAAGCTGCAGCAAACATGTTGTTGGGTCTGATTTTTGACCCAATGGTCTCTAACAATGTTGTGGAAAACTAGAAGGGGGGTTGAATAGTTTTGCCATTTAAAACTTCCTTTTAAACTATTTAGATCGACTTATGTCAATCTATTTG